>CM069452.1:13397928-13559289 GCA_035610835.1 Ophiura sarsii | reverse complement strand
CTATACTTATGCACTGTTTGATGTGGTTGTACACGAGTCTGACGTTTCAAACGCTAACTCCACCCTTGAACATAACAATAATCCTAATCCTAAACCTTATTCTTATTCTATTCCTAATCCTAATCCATTCCTAACAATCCTAGCCGTACTATGGCAGTCATTCACACTGCATCATTACGACAGTTCATTTATATCCTAAAATAAATATTGAGTAAAGCACCATGTAACAACAAAAATAAGTTGTCATAACATACCCTAGATTCTTGGAAGAGAGAGTTCAATATATCTGATTTGACCACATGTCCCCTATAGTACAAGACCTAACAGTAGCAATATATCCCCATAGGGCTACATCCTGTTCAATGATCTATGTAGACAAAGATGTATATAATGCGCAACCCAATGGCAAGTTATGATGGCAAAACCACACCTTAATACAATTGAAGTCTTGACAAATGAAATCCTTACAGATACACAAGTCAGTCAACCAAGACTACAGTAGAAAGGAAATTGACTTAGTTTGTTGTCTGAAATGTCTGTTGTTAAACTGTCTACATCAAGTTGAGCGGCGGAGAAAAGACATTGGCGGGCGGAGATTTACATGGCAGAAAGGAAGAGAGATAAGATCTAAAGATACGGTAGTCAAGCTATTTAGAAGGGAGGACACACCCATACGCATACTACATCTATTACACACAATCCTGGGCTCAACCAAAGAAGATTTTAACGACACCACCACAATGCATTGCCTTTTTGCAAAATGCCCTAATTCTGGTCTCCAATTTGTCTCGGTTCCCATAGACATATCATAGCGCATTCATCGTTGGAACTCTTAGGTTCTAGTTTTCATCAATAAATAAATTAGTTATCAGCGTTCCTTTTTCTTATTTGGAGCTCGACAAATGCATCATGTGGAAAAAGCTTTAGTTGGTTGGCGTTCGCACAATGCATTATGGGAAGACCATAACATCTTCTTTAACGTTCAACAAAGGTCTGTTGTTATCATGTATCCATATGCTAAGAAGGTCTTTGGTCCAATGTGTTATGAATAAAAAAAAGCGTCTACCAAATGCAATATCAAGTTTGGATGAGATAAGGCTGTTGAACTCATGGTATGATTTGACCATCTTATCTTAATTTGCCTAAGTAAGCAATGTCATATCCAGTTTCATAACCTTCTACTAAAGAAGATGTCAATCACATGAATTGACCATAGCCAGTAGCCACACATGGAATATATTTGTGTATGGCTGGCCAATGACATAGCGTATATCCTGTGTTTGGACAATGAGGTTGATTCCTAGTGAGATTCATGAATGTAAGAATTGGAATGCCTCAACTGTATACGATAACTATCAAATTGAGGTTTTTAAATTGGGGTCATGAAATAAGTGCCAGAACAATTTTTTTCTTTCCTGCTTTATACTTTATATTATTTCCATGCATATATTGGTTTTGGAGCCAAAGTCTGGTGACCCTTTTGACTTTCTTTTTTTGTTGTTGTTGAAAAAGTCTCTTACAGATCCTTGAGGCAACATCAGCACTACGTCATTGACTGATGGCAGTTTTAAATCTCATGCACCTAACTAAATTGAAGCTTGAGTTTAGACAGAGACAAAACTATGAAGTTTAACAGAAATGAATTAACGCTGTGCCTAAATAGTGGTATCACAATTTTGATGAAGGAAAATGGACAGTAATTATACACTAAATTATGTCTATGCTTATCAACAACAACATTGTTTTGGCCAAAAAACATACACAGACATTACTTTTTAAGATGATGACAAATTACAAAGCAAAACGTTGCCCTGCCCTGAAATCATTATCTACATAAGAAGACAACTTTAAGGGAGAAATGCTCTAGAACCCATCTTCCTTTTACAGGATACTTGATAAGAATCTAAATTTAGAATATCCTTAAGCTTCTGCTTCAGTTTTGTCAATTTGGATTTCAAAACTTTAATGTCATATTTGCGAGATACAAGTGACATCGCCGACCCTGAAAATGTAATTTCCCAAGTATTCATCCATTCCATTGAATTAAGAGAGAAAAACCAGAGTTCCTATACCACCCTATGTAGCCACATTGTTTCTCATGTTGTCTTGTACCCTTATAAAACCTGACATTTGACAAAATCAAACAAATGGCAAATCAAAGTGCCAGAAAACATGGAGTGATACATGGCTTCAGTGTTCTCAACACAATCATCACATTGTGTGATCTGATCATTCCATTTCATGCAATCATTGTTACTGTAGCGATGGTGGTAGAGATCGCATATCTTTGGCGGCAAACCATCTAGCTTGCTGAAAAACAACACGCATCCTAAATTGGATATCCTACAATCTTAAACTAGTAGTTATTGCGATTTATTCCGTTTGAGGGCGCTCAACGGAATAAATCGCATATCCATCCTTGTTTTTACCTCCCCAATTACCAACCCCCTGAGTGTTTTGGCATACCATTATATATCAATATGATTTCCAAGGTGTCATATCTATTTATATTTTTGAGATATCGACCGTGCTGTATTATGGGAGTTACTAATTTTCAGCAGCCAGGTACCCTTTTTCAGATCGCTCGCGATCTATACCCCTTTGGCGTTATTGTATGTGTTCACAGCTAAAATAACCCAAACAAGTTTCTGCAAAAGGCATGCTAATGGTTCACTATTTTAAGTATCATAGGTAACAGCAAGGGTGGCAAACTCTGGGTTTTTATTTCTATGAACTATTTAGACACTAGCATGTTTCCAATTTCAAATTGTACAATCACATTCCATAATACGATAGCCATATTAACTTCTGAGGGTAAATATCAATTTTGGCAATCAATCAAGAAATAATTTCACCGGGGGAAAATCATGTTCTTAAGAAATTGTCCAGATCTCCATGAAAGGACATTGACAGTTTCCCAATGCCCAATTTAATATCTGAGGCTTGACTTACAGCTATAATAATGGAAGGTAGTTAAAGAAACTTTGAACCTATTTATATGTGAACCTACATTTACATATAGCTATCCAAATGTAATCAAAAGGTCTAGTGTCATGCAAGTATCTTATGACAGATTGTATTTCTGTTCCATTATGGCCTGTGCTAAAAATGAATAGAATTTCATCACCAAACAAACATGCTTGGTATTGACTGTAAAAGATCACATGAAATCTACTCTGATAAAAACAAGAACATGTAGGATTTGTTAAATTCACATGTGCATCACATGTGTTTCACATGGGTATCAAAGTTGAGTCACATGTGCATCACATGGGGAGGAGATCTATCTCCCATGTGGTCATCAATGAAGACACTCGATGATCTAATATTGTAACTGAAATACACATTGATTTTATTAGAATGGTTGCATTAAAGTTTGCATGTAACTGCAAAATACTGACACAAGGACGGTTTAACAGTCAGAACCTTGAAAGCTCAGCATACCTGCCAACATTGAAAGTCCAGAAATCTGAACATGTGCGTGGCAGTCACCCATAATGGGTGAGGTCAAACCTTTTGGTTACCAAGACATGCATTTTACCTTTTTGTACAGTATGAAACTGACAAACTGATCTAAAACACAACATTTTAAGGAAAACAGTTTAGACATATACATATTTTGACCATTTTTTCATTCGGATAAAATGCCAGACAGGGAGGAGACTGAGTCGTCTTTTCTTATTTTAGGTTTTTTATATGTTTTTTTTTCCTTCCTAAAATTCTGTAAATCGGAATGTTCAAATATTCTGGCGTGTTAAAACTCAGAAATTGGAACTGTTCAGACAAAATCAGACCAGTTGGCAGGTATGGTTCATTAGTAAATACTTATCCTTTCTCAGCAATTGTTGACTATCAAATAATAGCAATGTAGCTTTTTAATCGGCTCTGTTGGTTGACCACATAGTCCATGCATAACTGGGAAGAGAGCTAACTTGTTGTTTGTGGTTCACCATATTATCATATAGCACTACAAAGGCTTTTCTTTGTATAGTTGCATGATAGTTGAGATTTATCAAAGGAACATAACTCTTATAGCAGATACAAAGGAGAACCTCACAAGTAGATCAACCTTGTTCAGTACGAAATTGAACATCCATCATAATGGCCAATACTGGTGTATTTTGCTAACACTTTTTGAACAATTTGAATAAAATGTGTCACATATCCATGGCATATTATAGTTTAATCAGTTCCAAATTGGCATGAATTTTTTATCTCTCCACATGCAAAAGTAATCCAAATGTAAACGCATGATTATGGCAACACATGCACAGTTTTGGACGCACACATGAGTCAAGCATATGATGCACAGAGCGCTTGTTGCCTTCATACATGCCTACGTCCTTCTGCATTCATTCGCTGGAACTGATCAATCTATAATGAGGTCATGCTCTATTTATTACTGATTAAGGTAAAGCTTAACATCTATGCTCATCATACACATGTTATGCTACATGATGACATTACATATCTTTAAAAACTTGTAATTTTGTAAGAAACACCTTGGGAGGTGTCTCTAACACAGGCATGGTACAATCCACTCATGTAGTGTAACCACAGCCACAAAAAGTGACTAGTCTTAAAGACCAGCACAGAGTTTAGCTGCCTAGTTACTTCCATACAGTTTGCTTACATTATCGCCTTTCAGAAAGTATTTAGATTCAATGAAAATGATAATATGAGCAATTCTGTATGTTAAAAGAACAGCGTATCAATTACAGTCTGATTGATCATTAAAAAGGCAGGAATTCTTGAACTAGTTTATAACTTGGGGATGCCTACACTGGTCTATTTCACTTCCAAAAGTCAATGATGTCATCTTACAGCAGCCTTTAATGCCCATGTCAGTACTTATAATACTTATAATTGGGACAGGTATGATACAATCCACTCTTGTAGTGTATTCGCAGCAACAAAAAGTGACAAGTCTTATGACTAGCACAGAGTTTGGGACCTGAAGTACAAATATGACATCAGTATTTATTACAATGAAAGACAACCCATTTACCCACATAGAGATAGGGTTCTTCTTTGATCATGTGATTACAAATGCCAGTGCATTTGAATCATGCGGGTAATACTGTAACACTAAAATTTCACGGCATTAAAATTTAGCGATTTTGAAAAACACCACCTTGTAGTGGCATTTTAATCTCACTAATTAGAATCATCTTGCTGTGTTTACCTTTGTATAAAATTTTAATTAATGGCATTTTAATTTAGTGAATAGAGATCCCTAGAAAAATTAGCGAAATTAAAATGCTAGCGAAATGTTGTTGCTTTACAGTAATCATCGCTCATTGGAATTAGCTCTGATGACATACTTCAGTTGGGAAAGGATGTGCTGTCAAGTACTGCCACCAGTCAATGACACAGTAATATCAATGTCTTGTGGCAATATAGTTTATATCATTTTAAAATTCTACAAGGCCTGCCTGTTTTGAACCGATCAGACTATAATTTATACAACCTGTATAACCATTGTTTACCTTGGAGCCAGAGGTGACACCATATCTTGGTTAACCATATACTTGGCAGCATGAGCTGTAATGGGAAGATTCTGCATAGACTTGGAGTGCAACATCTTGGCTGGTAACCTTGGAGATGTCTTGGGTGTAGAGTGCTGACTGGAGATGCCATCAGAGTCGGATGTGCTGGATGCTGGGTTTTGTTGACCCATCTTGCTTTTGTGTTTCCTCTGTAGACAAAAAGTAACAATATTTCATTTTGAATTCAGTTCAAGTTTTAAACAATCTAAGGCATTGTGCTCTAGGATTTTCATGATGAGAAGATAAGCATTACATTTCAAGTACTGTTACAATTGAAACTAATTCCTGCACTTTCTATTTGCCAATAACTGGCAATTAAGTGATTATAGAAACGTGGCAATATGTGAGATTCATTTACAATGAATGCATACAGGTATACGAAAGTATTTGTATTGTTATCATCAGTCATTGAAGTTAGTTCTACTTCATAATTTGAAAAAAATACAATACTTTTAAAAAATCAAAGAGGAACATTGAATGTAATTTAGTAACACACTGATTGATTCTGACAGTGTGCAAAAATTAACCACTTAAAAATATTTTATTTCACAATTCACAGAATTTTACAAAATTGGCATAGTTGTAAGATAAAGTTTGATAGTATTATTGTACATATCACAGCTTCTTCACACATACAATGTTCAAATCAATGCAGTAGCTTACCTTCCAGTTTTTGAAGAATAGACATTTAATAAAATGTGATGTCCTCAATTGACCTACCTCGATTCGGTTTATATATAGAACAGGCCCATTACTACAGGATGAGTTTCTGCATTTTGATGATTCATATAAGATTTTAAGTCTTATTCCCATTATAATTGATTAAAAACAGGCACTAATTGGAAATCATATTTAATTGATTCTAAAGTTGACTATACAAGTTTAGCTTTACAAATATATGAATTATCTCATTGAGTATAAAGTATCTAATGTCACACATGTTTCAGAAAAAGGATCTTCACCTCAGAAAGAGGGCCTTTCCATTTTTCTCATCTGGAAAACTTCAAAAAGGGATTGTTTTGTTAAACAGTGACAGGTAGCAGGTATATATAATATAATGCCATTAGAAGGTAAGCAATAATACTATTATAATTCTCTAAGGCTATATTTAAAAAAATCTTTTGTCTCAAAACTCTTCAGTTTTTCAATATCTAATGCGGAATGCATTTTTTATAAGGTCTTTTTAATTTTTTTTATAAATATTAAATATTGAAATCCTTGTATGTTCATCCACATATTGTATTTTTCTTATAATTGTAATGTTATTTAAGTGTTGTTCTGTTATCTGTTAAGCGCTTAAAGACTTCGGTGGGAGGCGCTTTAGAAGCACCATTTTATTATTATTATTATTGTAAAAGTGACCTTTTGTATTTAAAATAATGTGATCAATGAAAATCTGAAAAATCTGTGAAACTTTGGGATTTTTTTATTTTTTGAAAAAAAAAGAAAAAAAGAAAGAAAAAGAATTCTTCTAACGCGCATCAATTAACTAACGCGCATGGGAGCTTTGAGACAAAAGATTTTTTGAATATAGCCTAACTCCTGTTTATCTATAAGTGTATCAAATACGTGCAGCAATTTATAATCCCCTCATCAAATGCTACACCACAAATCCATCCATCAATAACGCAATGGAAGTCTGTGCAATATCATGCTCTAACATGCATGCAGGATACCAGATCCCTACATGACTGCTGGCGTTCGCTATGCCAATCTCATAGAGCATAAATAGTGTGATGTATGTATTACGACTTATCAATTATAGGCCTCTTCTTTACTTCCACTGTAAGCAAGGTGTAAAGTGATTTTTCCGCATTTCACACTTTTCAGTTTCTCTCGTTTATCGACGCATCCCTGTCTTCTTTGTGTTACAAAGTTTTCTTTCATTACAGAGTTAACCCTAAGCCTGCTTAATCCAACTAAATCCAACAGACGCACTGTGCCGGTGGGCCCCCATTCCCCCAATCTCATTGCGCAATCACGCAAAGGTAAATATAGGCTCCAAAAATTTAATTTTAGGAGCACGACCCACAAACACCTGGACTCCGACGGTGGCGGCCCGGGTTTATTTATTTATTTAATCTTTCTTTATTGAGGGTAAACAGCTTCAGTGTCAAGCACTGCTTTCCAAGCAGGCCCTCATTTCACAGAGAAAAATACATAATTATTTACAATATATATACATGGAATATAACAACTATTTACATAAATATATACAGAACCATCAGATAAATTCAGCAAGGAAATGCAGAATTGTAATATACTTTAGAACACAAAATTTAAATTCCATGGATCTTTGTTTTAAATTGTTGCACTGACATATTCTCAAGTTCGGTTCTGATTGTTGATGGCAAGTTGTTCCAGGCATATGCTGCCCTAACATGAAACGTTCGCATACCTGATGGTACCCATTTCAGGTATGCATACCTGATGGTTCGATTCCGGGATGGCAGCACACACAATTTTGTGTGTCCTTATTTGTCCTGTGTTTCCTCTGTTAGCTTTATTGCTACAAGCCCCCGTGAAGGGTTATGGTTATGTTGTAAATTTCATACAATTGGAGGGGGAGTTCTGAAATGTTTATTCTGTTATAGTACTAAATTCTGGGGGGGGGGGGGGTATTCGTCTAAGACGGTATACGGGGGTGTGTGCCGCTCTAATGGGTAGCTTTTTTGGCAAAAAATCCCTAAACATGGGGTATGATTTTGTGCTGGAAATCCCTAATAATGGGGTCACTTTTTACAAATGGGTCTATTTTCGCGAAATGTTTGTCTAATTAGGTCAATTTTCCCAATAATTTGCGAAAATTGGGTCTAAAATGAAGCAAAACCCTTAGAAATGGGTACCATTTTCCCCTAAATCACCCCTAAAAATGGGTAGGGGTTTTGAATCTCCAGCGGCACACCCCCGACCAAACCAAATCCGAGTACCCCCCCCCCCCCCCCCCCGGGACGGAATTGGTCTTTGATATTGCAGGATTTTTAGCTTTCCTTTACATGAGAAACCAGCCCTGTAAATAAGAGGGGTACAATCAAATTCCATCCATTTTTTTATGAATCAGCATCACGTTTCTCAAATGAAAATCCTAACTAGGGGTACGTTCAATGTCAGTGTGTATATCAACAGTAGCAGCATCAGATAGCGCAAATGACTTGGCAAAAATGGCATGTGTGAGCATGCATGCAAACATGGATGACGCACCAACACTTGTACACAAATAATGTTTCTTAGATTAAGAGTCACAGATTATGCCCCTCTTCATTGATGCCAAACAGGGGTAGATTTAAATAGAAGCTGGGAGTTTCTAGTACCCCAGTCCCACTAACCTAGCTTGCTGTTTCCAAAAAAAAAAATTAAACAAATAAATGAATAATGAGAAAGCTATTTTTATAAAGATTGCTCCAGGTCTTGTGTCACTTCGTTGGAAGCTTGCCTACAGGACTGACTATAATGTAAATATAACTCATTTCATGCCTCCTGGTTCTAAGAAAATGCTGAGGGTTTTGTCTATAAAGAAGCTTCCAGTTCCAAACAAATTCAAGGACCAAAACACTTTAAGATCGTCTTAAGTTGGATTTAAGAAGAATAAACTCTTCTTTAATCCTAAAAATTCTTCTTAAATCCTGAACTCTTCTTATATTCTTAAGTGTATTCTTCTTATCATAGGAAGAGTTTATTAATAACTTCAGTAGAATCTAATAGGAATTCTTCTTAACTTACAAACTTAAGATTAATCTTAAGCTGATATTCATGAAATAGGGCCCCAAGAGTCAAATGTAAATATTGCTACCTGTTTTCATCACTTATTTTAAGGCTTTACAGCAATCAGCCAAAATGCATCATGTATGGCACATTATCATCCTTATTAGCTAACAGACATGGTTGGCCAGCAGGTCGGTATTTGAATATGTCTTGATTGTATTTAAAAGGATTACATTGAAAGGATTGCATTCCTCTTTTGGTATGTTCCCTAATTGTCATGATCTTCAAACAGCCTTATATTTAGAAGATGTATTTAGTATCTCAAGCAGGCTCTAGTTTTCTTATCAAATACCCCATGCCCGGTTTTCACGGTCTACCAATGGTCCACCATTGCAGACATGTACAAGGGTATAACATTCTAAACATTAAACTTTTGGTTCGTTCCCTAATTGTTGTAATCTTCAAACAGCCTTATACATGCAGTGGGTGTATTGGTATCTTGGGCAGGCTCTGGTATGCTTGTCAGCACCATATGCCCAGTTATCAATGCCTACCAATGGTCCACCAATGCAGACATGTACAAGGGTATAACATTCTGAACATTAAACTTTTGGTTCGTTCCCTAATTGTTGTAATCTTCAAACAGCCTTACATGTAGTGGGTGTATTGGTATCTTGGGCAGGCTCTGGTATGCTTGTCAACACCCTATGCCCAGTTATCAATGCCTACCAATGGTCCAAAAGTGCAGACTTGTACTAGGGCCTGCATGCACCAACAACAGATTGCCTCAAGTCAAATTAGTCACAAAAATCGCAACCTATTTTGCACGCATGTGTCTGTGTGTTATATATATGTGCTATCTTAATCTTAAAATATTGTCAAATCATCGAGTATTTATTTAGACTAGAGTCTTAAGAGGATCATAAAGATGGTGTTTATTCTATTACGTATAGTCTGCACAAGTCTGGCGTATCTTTTATAGGGTATGTATTGAAAGATTTCCCTTCGCATCACTTAATTCCAAAGGGTAGTAAGTGAGCATGAAAAGAGGCCTGAACCCCTCTACTAAAATATCTTAAGTGTTGCTATCTTGATACTGGAAATAGTGAATCCACTATTTCAACCCCCATGTAGGATTGTCTTGTGGCTAGAGGGATATTCAGTCAAACATAACAAGCCTGTCTATCAATGATGGGCCATATCCATATGGACAAATTGAAAACTACAGTACAGGGGAGTTTAAAGCTGAATGCTCGCTCAAAATTATGGCCTTTGTAAAGTTGTCTATATCCTACATTGCAATATGTAGGCTGTACTTGTATACAATGGGTACCCCACATTGCAGTACATAGGCCATACTTGTATACCATGAGTACCCCACGTAGGCTGTACTTGTATACAGTGGCAACCATTGTGTGATGTGAAGCCTGATTTAATCAACATTATTGCAACCTGCTACAATGTTATTTAATATTAAACTTTATTACAATGTAACATCATAAGTAAATGCCGATTTATTCATGCCCTCTAACAGGCAGTTGACTACCATGTGCGATAAGTTTTCTGTTACTTAATACTCTTCATCAAGCATATATAGGATTTTGGTGCTTACAGATATAGTCATACTCTTGCAGATTTTCACAATTAAGTGCATTTACAAGAAATAAAAACAAGAATATACTTGTTCCACTTGTAACCTTATCCCAAATAAAAAGGGTTTCTTACGTTGTAGTAATAAATCACTGTCAAACATTTAAACTATTGCTTTTATCATCAACCCTATTAGCTCATTTCCCTTCATGTATTTTTAGTGTTTTGAATTACTACAAACTGGAATGAATAATTAACTGATGTCAATTTTGTCCTACATTTACAACCAAAGGTGAGTACTTACGTCACAGACTGTGACTACTGTTCAGGGGACCCAGTGGCTTTACTTTCATAGACAGACGTAATACTCATACAGGAATACAAACCATCTCGAAATTTACGATCGGCTTCAAAACAACAACTTATCATTGCCTCTGTGTAAACTTTAACTTATGGTCATCGTTCATTTCGTCATGCTTCAGCTGAACTTTGGAATCAACTTCCGCTTCACAGAACTGCAAAACTCTTAGCCATTTCAAATCGTCTCTATAAAGACACACTTATTCACAATTGCTTTTGATGATTGATTTTCCCTGTTTACAATGTTTTTGCATGTTCATCCACATAATTGAGGCATAAAATCCTTTCTTGGCAGTAGTGAGACGAATTTTAGATATAGTGAGAACTAAATTCTTTTTAACTAGAATTTTCTCAACACTATCTGATGATCAAGCTTGTCAAAATAACTCAATTCTATTCTGTGCACAGCACAATTGACTATTTAGGGACAGCCAATAAGTTTCTACACTATCAAGCTAAAGATTGATCTTTGGTGACTGCTCTGTTCCAAATTGATGAGAAATATTCTTCTTTTATCTCTCCGCGCACAAAAGTAATCCAAACGTATGCGCGCAATTATGGCCACACGTATGCGGTTTTGGTCGCACATACGTGTCACACATATAATGCACAGTGCACTCGGTGCCTTCATGCGCGCAGCATCCTGCTGTATTCATCCGCTGCTGTAAGGTGGCTTCGCCAATTTTGAACTGATCAAACTATAGTTCTTTCATAGGTTTAATAACAGTCACAATAATGATCCATAAAAAGGACCATATTTCTTATTGTGAATACAATGACTGATGATAGACCAAACTTTTACATGAGTTTGAAACGGCTAAACTAAACTAAAAACTTAGCAATGATTACCAGTCCAAGGATTGAGCATTCGCTTGGTGCAAAAAGACCTTGAAATATGAAGAAAACCGGTAAAATAATCTCACATTCCTTTCATGTATATGAAAGATACACATAACAGGCGTTTAAAACAAGTTAACCCCAGTAGTAATTTTGGTATTCAACATCAGCAGTGCATGATAAGAATGAATCAATCTATGCTACTTCTATTTCATATATCAACAGTTGCAGATTCTGTTAAATATTTGTAAAATATTTGGGGGAAATTATAAATAAAATAAAATTGTGTTACTCTAAACAAAGATGACAGTACCTTGTCATTTCCATGGCTGTAATAAAGACTGCCTATACCTCAATCTGAACCCAAAGTGAGTCACTTTCACTTTTAAAGGATTTTGTGGTAACACTTTTGTTGCTGATACACCATGATACACACGCTCAGTCAAAAGTTCACCAAGATGTGGGATAACTTAAAATGTGAGTTGACCCCTCTCTGACTGAACCACCCCTCTGAGAGGAACTGGGGATTTGGGCTAAAGTTATTTAATCTGCCTAAATTCCATGCTGGACAAATATGATTAGTTTTTAACACTGGATGAATGTAATGACGTTTTGATGGACAGGGCTCTGAAGACCTTGGCATTTTTGATGGATATGTCCGTTTACAACAACAGCACAAGTGGGTTCTTTTGGAAACTGACGACACCTTAAAATATAAAGTCTTAACACTTTTCACATGGCTATTGATTTTACCATATACATAACAGATTATTCAGAAACCGTTCCCAACTTCCAAGGTATATCTCAAGGATTACTGAACCAATACTAAGCATGTTTGTACTTATTTTAATGCATTTCTCATGGTGATTCCAAATATGGTAATGAAATTCAATAATTTTGACATTTTTGAAAGATTTTGTAAAATTTTGAAATGTCGTCTGAAGATGACTGCCGCATGGAAAGTGTTAAATAGCTTAATCCAATTAAGAAGGGATAGACATGATATGAGTGAATTGAACTCAGTGTATAGGCACGTGAATGCAAACAGTTTAGAGACCTTTCCCTAATTCCCATTTTGCATGAAATCTGAAGCCTTTATGTCTGCCAAATTAATATTTCATTATAGAACTATAATTCAAGGCTAACACGTGAGCTAGATCATCACTTCTGCAGTATATGTTGATAATACAATTTGTCATAAAGTTATTGCAATCAAGTAACAGGTGTCTACAAGACATATCTACATACTTATTTCTGAATACTAAAAGGTTAAATACACTACTTTTAAGTAAGCTTCAAATTAATCAAATCTAGTTTCTTCAAAAAGCTACCAAAAGGTTAATCTAACCCTTGAATCAATGATGTCCAGACCTTTTGAAACTCAAAGAACTTAATGGAAAATAAACAAAACTAGGGTTTTTCACATGACAGTCGATTATCCCTTTATAGTCACCGTCTTAACCCTAACCTTCCTGGAACCTACAAAACCTGACAGTGCTACAATCTTGTATCGTGCGACGACACCGTCAATCTCGTACCACGCTCAGCGTGGAGTTCAACTTGTGAAAAAAACTTAAATTTTTTGAACCTAACCCATCGAGCTCAGTTGGTTGAGTTAGGGTTAATTCTATGGACATAATTCAAGCTATTTCACGAGAGTGTGTTTAGCTGCTGTTCGCGAAGCTGCGTTCTGATCAGAAATGCACGAACAACTATGCATGCATGCACGTCACGATTCACCAATCAGGATGCGCAGTAATTTTTGAAAGCGCCCAGTCCACACTTCTGAGTTTACGCACATACACGCACACCTATACGCATGTACGCACGCACACATTTTTGGAATTATGTCCATAGTATTATGACACTTACTATAGTACCCTCAGTTAAACATGTTTGTTAAAAAAAGAGTTGGGCACTCTCATCCGTGTCCAACAGTAGCCAGCTGTTGGGCTTGTATTGTAAGGGGAATAGCTATGCAATTTACCCTACTCTACATGTATGTTGTGATTTATTCCAGTTATCACAGATTATTATCAAATTACTGCATCACTACATGTACAACTCAAAGCATTCAAATTCATCTGTGTGATCAAAGAATAATACTAGCAATCATCAGAAATTATGTGTCTATCAATGAAATAGGCACTAACTTCACTGCACAAAGAAGGCGAATAATAAATATAAACACTAATTATTTGCTCTTGAAAATGAAGTTATACACCCATTTTGTGTGGACTCTAGATATAAGGACATGTTCTCCATTCATAAAAACTTAAAAGCATGACAACATTACATCGAGGAACTATCACATGCCTGCCAGTATGACGTCTAGTGAGTGTTTGTTCTTTCCGTTTTCTGTCTGTTCATGTTACAACACATAGTTATTCATACATCTGCCAACAGCTAACTTGATAAATCAATTCAACCCACCATTTCTGGCAAAGTGTTGAATGTTACATTGCATTGAAAAGTTTGCAAGGGGACATTTTTGGACTAAGTCATGATGCATTTAAGTGTTTTAATCTCCAGTTAATCCCATGAGAGGAAAATAAAACAATCTTCAAATATGAAAGAAACGCTTACTCATTGTTACCTATAATGTTTTCTGCAGTTCACTGAAAATATTACAAAAGTGATTTAAAATGTTCCCAGTAGTATTCAAGTGTTTTCCATATAATGTCTAGCCTTTATCATGTTTGGAGTTATCTACCTGTTGTCTTGAATATATCTGTCTTGAGCTTGATCTCATGGTAACCCAGTCTCAAATGCAAAGTTTAATGACCCATATACACAAGTGTACTAAATTCATGACCTCTGATTTCTGGGTATGAGATGTGATCCCAAGGGTGCACATGACCTGATAGTTATGCTTAGGTCAGTGAATTGTCTACTATAATATGAGACTATGACTGAGTGACAGTTACCATAGTGTCTATATCAAAACCTGTAAAAGTTGGCATGCATGAATACCTAACCCCTTATGTGTCACATCAGACAAAAGGTGTGTCATGATGAGGTACATTATAGATTTAAAACCAGATAAATCTATTTTAAACCAGTGAAGTGTGCTGGTCATTAGAAGTGAACAGAGCAAAAGCATTGTTGATTTTTATACCTAGATCTATTCATAGACCCTCTGACCCACCAACCTAATACAAGTTATTCTTAAACAGCTAAGAATGTTTAAGCAATTCTCATTGGTTCTCAGAGAAATCGGCGACATTTATATCAGACAACTTAAGACGACGTACATTAATTAGCGTGACCATCCTTGCGCATTGCGTGGTAACTAATGTGTTCTGCCATAACGCGCACTTCTGCAGTGTGTGTACTGCGATTTTCCTGCGTGCTTATGTGGCGCATTACGCTGACGCATGGTGTACTCGATGCATGGTGTACTCACCGCACGGGATCGGATGGAATGTTTTGGGGTTATTCGATACTAACAGGGGTAAAAGTTGATAAATGTGGGCACTTTTGATTAGATAAATGTCTAAAGTTAAAAAAGGACCCTTTAGAATGTCCTTTTATTTATCAATTATAGTATTATTCCCAATCCCCATCAGTTTCACATTTGCAATAATCTCTCAAGTAGATTATCATACCAAGCAAAAGTCTAACAGATCGTATTTTGCCCCTTCCCTCATGGATATACCAAATATAGTTCTCCCAGTCCCCATCTAGGCAACCGCATTTACGTGATAAAAACTGGCAACACCCTCTAAATTTCTCTTTGGAGAAAAACGTAAACGACGAGCGAAGGCATCGTGATTAAGCCAGGGGCCGGTGGCGGGACAAACTGATGGGGATTGGGAATAATACTATAATTGATAAATAAAAGGACATCCTAAAGGGTCCTTTTTTAATTTATTACATTATAATTATTCCCAATCCCCATCAGTTTCACATTTGCAATCGATTGACACGGCGAATGGCGGTGAAAGGCCAATCATCGGATGCAGTAAACTGATAGGGATTGGGAAACAAGTGTATACAAACACGAGGGGTCAAAAAACGATAGGAAACCATAATAATAAAACCACCTTGATATAAATAACTAACCGTATTAACCTAGTATACAGGTTAATTAAGCTTACTTAAAACGTAAATAGTGTAGTAAACCTTATAGGATAAGTTAAAGATATCATCTTAAAATACGAACCTGTCTCAAAGACGTCATAAGTGATGTCATAAAAAACGGGGATGTGTCGCAAAAACGGGTGTATCGTCTAGTTGGTAGTGTGTCTAGTTGGTATTGCTTTCCCCGTCCAAGACGGCCGAAGCATACCTGCCTCAATCAGTTCTGAGATGGATATCCTTCAGATATGAAGAGGTAAATGTCGTATCGGATTTCCATGATACTGTATTGGGGATTTCGTTAATAGAAATCCCTTTAGCGAGTGTGCAAGTCGCGTAGTATGCTCTAACAGTCACACTGTGGCCTAGTGGTACGCTGTCGTTATTCGTGGCTTTCGCTAATCGAATCGCGTCAACCAACCAACCTGATCCTTGCGACAGCTTTATATGGCTTTTTACTAGAGATAAACAGACGACAGACGTGTTTCCTCGCCTCTAAAATGCTACTGGTTTTATCTAGATACCATATAAGTGATCCCTACTGTTCTGCCTTTATAGATAAGGTAAGAACAAGGGTGTCGCGGAGTAGTCGTTTCTCTCGTTTTTAGCTAAAAATCCTGGGCGAAAATAGAGAGTAACTCCCGTCGCCTTGCTGAAAATCGTAAAAATCCCCACGCTAGTTGTTGCGAGTTCTAGGCAGGACGAAGCACGTTTTGCCCAGCTAAACGGAGCCTGTCTCCCAATCCAAGCCTGTGTTCGTACAGTAGATTGGTGCAAAGTCCATTAAGCCTTATATGGTAAACGTAAACATAATTACAGGGTGTTCCAAACACATCGTGTAACATCTCTCTATCTTTAAAAAGAATAGGGTTACCCAAGTTTACATAAATCAAAGAAACGTATAACATCCCTATGCATAAGAAAAGAGGCTCCGAGCAACACTTTCCTGATGCAACGGTTATAAGAAAAAAAGAAAAGAACGTCATATAGCGATCAATCTTATTGGCGTCGCTTGTAAAGGCTCCAATTGTAGGCCTATATGAGGGCCATATGATACGAGTTTAAGGGACGAGAAGAAAAATAAAACTCCATGCCCTCAATTAGGAATAAAAGTTGACCGTGGCTGCTTGTAGGCCAAGGTCGAATATTGATCTCGGGAAGTTCGTGGTCTCCCCATTTACCGTACCTGGATCAACCTTCCATACGGTACATCATCTGATGTGATGTCTGGCGACTGTGGACAATAGAACCACCATCCCGGCATCCTGTATGAAAAGGACTGGGCCCAGTCTGTATGAAAACAGATAAATATCCATAGACATTGGATGAATGTAGACCAGGATCCAAACTTGACCTCACAGAGTCAGCGATTTCCCCATACATATGTTGAACTAGGACCGCAAGAGCCCGGCCACGAGGTCCCGAAAGATAGGTTTCGAGAGAGAGAGAGAGAGACCAATCGTAGATGCACGCAAAAAATACCCCTCTTGGTAAATAGTCTGCGAGAATAAAAACATGTAATTGCCATGCCCAATGTCTGGGTCTTTGTTTTTAATGACATCTGTTAAACAGATAAAAATAAAAAACAAACAAACAAACTTGTAAACTGAAAAGGTGATATAGTCGATAAAAACGACGGTACCACGCGAATTATACAAGTTATTTTCGAGGGCGTCAGAGACCCACTTGTCCCAACAAGGGGGTGAAAAACCCTACTCTGAATTTCACCCCTCCACGTTTTCTCAGAGTAGAAAATCGTTGAACATTCCTGGAAAAAATTGAATAAATAAAAAGATGCGATTTATTCCGTAAAAATAAAATAAAAACCTCCAGAGTCCGAGCCCGGATACGTCAAACTCACACAGAGGATCGTCATGAAATTCCCATTTCATTTCCGTTCAAGGAATGAACAATGAACTACTGTAAAAGCTAAAAAGGTTTCAAAGTCTCTATCCGAACACAATATCGGACAACAGAGGGTGTCGGATTTAAATGAACACGGAAAGGAATATATATAGAAAATGGCATAAAATGAAAATATAATACCAACGTGTGATGATCCATAATGTGGGCGTAAAAACCAAAAAGGAAAATCGGTTCGCATCACTCCCCCAGGAGTGTTGAACTGCATCAAAGAAGAAGAAGAAGAAGAAGAGATCATGAAATGAACTCAGAAGATCTAATGTAGTGAAGAATAAAAACCCCAAAACTCGTGATAAATCCTGTCCTCTAGCCTCGAAAAACTCGTGAATAGATCAGGCTAGTGAGACGGTTCAGACCCGCTATCGGAGGTCAAGAAATGAAGTCAGAAGTCCATTTCGCACCGTAATCAGGATAAATATGTACAAGTGTCCACCTTCCATAATGTGGTCATGAAACCAAAAAAGGAGATACGGTTCGCATTACTCCACCAGGAGTGTTGAACTGCATCAAAGAAGAAGAAGAAGAGATCATGAAATGAACTCAGAGGATCCAATGTAGTGAAAAAGTGATATATATATATATATATATAACAGACAACAAAGATTTCCAACCAGGAAAAAAGAAGACCGTCCTATATAGGCCGTCTCGCAGAATAGTGTATAGATGATTCTTCTCGTAGCGCTTCCGTGTCAGACGATAAGAAAAAACTTCCAATTGAAGAAAAAAAAACTCGATAAAGGCGCGGCCTGGCTCCAAGGCCCACGTTGAAAGAGATAAATATTCAAACTAGGAAAGTCAGTCTATACTTGTCAGATTGACATCAGAGTCAGCTGAAAAAGTAAGTTAGGTCGATGTGTATATTCTTATAAAAAATATATACAGCTCCCGGTATACCCAGGCCGGCGGACTCCCATCCAAGTACTACCGGGCCCGACGTCGCTCAACTTCGGTAATTGGATGAGAAAACCGATCTATCCGACGTGATATGGCCGTAGACAGGCACGCGGCATACAAAGTTATATATGTAAATAACTAGAGTCCTGGAAATCACTTGGCTCCCCATGTTTCCGTTGTTTTCAAGGACAAATGACGGAAAGAAAAAAGAGATGAAAATCCATCTCGTTTGTGCGATCTCTGATCGAAAGGAGAGACCTTCATCCTTTGAGAAAAAACGAATGTCTATCGTCGTCCCCTGAAGTACACGACCTGACATGTCCATGGCGAGTCGTGCTGAAGCGTACGATCTCTGTACTTCCTCCGAAGGTTTTTTCAAAAGAGAAGGCTGGAGATCCAAAGCAAGGGCGTTAATCACCGACATCTGGAAGATACTGAGTCTTCTGATAACAGAAAGTTCCTCCTGTTCGGCCGATAGTACCTCCTCCCATTCCTTCGAGAAGTTATTGACTGAAGAAGATTTCGGCTTCATATAGTCCATGACTCCTTTATCGATGGAAGAGATACCGAAACACTCGGTTTCATCCGTTGGGCAGACTCTGAATGCCGCAATGGCTTCCCTTCTATCAATTCTGGCTTCCTTATCCAGAGTCAGTTTGTCCTTGTTCCTAACCTTCGACATTTCCGTGAAAATTTCGTTGGGAAGAGAAAGAGTAGGAGTCGAAGTCGTCGCTGCCGGCTCACTAAGGCTATCGAAGAAAAAAGATCCGCCGGAATACTCCTCTGGAACATCAGGGGGCGCCAGTCCCATAGCACTGGCTGCATAGCTGTTGATAGGATCAACTCTGTTTCGTTGGAAGATATTCTTAGTTTTGTTTGACTGCCAAGCCAACCCAAAAGGAGAAGGTTCATCCTCAGAAATTTCCTTCCTTATCAGGACATTGGCCGGGAAAATACCAGAGTTGTCAGGATCATTGTCTGAGTTATGTTCACCTGAACCCTGTGACAGGTCATCATCATCATCATCATAATTCCCATAATCATCATCGTCTTCCTCTTCGATGATATCCTCCTCCTCGTCTACGCTGACTAAGTCCGTGACTGTAGTAGTAGTAGTAGTAGAAGGGACAGTAGTAGCGACTACCTGGGATGATTGAGTACTGTTAGTACTAGTACGGGCAGCCGTGGGTTGTGTGACATTGTGATTCGCCCGTGGCTGTGTAAGAGTTGGTTGGGAATTTCCCTCAGTATTAACTCTAGCCTGAAAAGCTTTAAACTGCTGCCATTGATAGAATGAGTTATAATCCTCAAGCGATCCCATGGTCGGTCGTTCAATGACCCTTGAAGTGGTAGCTACTTGCTGACCATAATTAGGGTGAATTGTCTGGCGGTAAGAGCCAGGATAATAGTCAAAGTCTCCCCCGTGTGAATTCCTTTGTCTACTGTATGCATCGCTTAACTCTCCTTGAGTACCCCTGTATGCATCTCTTTGACTTGCACTGTTATCCTCTAAAGAGGGATTACGGTAAGCGAGACCACTCGATCTATAATCATCTCGATAGTCAGTGCGTGACGAGTTTGCTTTCGGATAGCGATTATTGTCACTGGATCGTGACATAATAGGTTCTAAAGAACCTTTGTCACAAATACCCTGATTGATATCCGATATTTCCGGGGGGGAAATATTTGCGCGATAATCAGGGGCGCGACTCTGGGCAATACGGACCGGATCTGTGGTAAGAGGGTCAATATTTACCGTACGAGAAGCGTCTTTGGGGGAGGAGACTAGGTTACTACTATAAAATAGCGTACCCTGGTCCCCCCGGTGAGATCCCCTACTCTGTAGCTGTGCACCAAAACCCCCCCGTAAAGAGGGGTGGTGTGCGACAACTGACTCTAGAGCAACAATAGGAGCAGTATAATAGCCTCGTGAGGAAATTACACCGCCCGGTGGAGCCAGGATGTGATCTGGGTGCGTGTTTGATGGTATAGATTCACATGCCTGAGTGGAGAGAGGAACCACCTGTCTATTTACAGGCGCTCCCCTTTCCGTGCTCCCCTCATCAGTAACAGTCTCACCAGTATTTCCGGGGGGGGAAACACAACAACCTCTATTATAAGCACGGTCACCATCATGGGAGGTTGTTTTTCTGTTACTGAACGTCATAACGGCAGGGAGAACACCCCCTCGTGAGGTGTTTCCTGATACTACCGGAATGGATTTCTCCCCCTGTTCGCTCGTTTGATTGGAACAGGGAGAGGGGATCTGCACACCATCAGAACTGGTATGACTAGGAACCGTCAGAGGAGCTGTAAAGCTTCCCTGACTGTTCACGACCCCTGCACCGTCACCTTTACGTGGGAGGTGGATCCCCTCGGGTGATCGATCAGCTTTATTAAACAGAATAGCCGACCGTTCACCTGCGATCAGCTCAGAATCGCGAGTATAATTTGGGTAAATCTAATGCTGTCCAGAAACAGATTTACAACAGACCTAACGCACAGTGGTCAAAACAAAAAGTGGCCTCCCCCTGTTCGACAGTTTTAGTCTCTTAGGAACAGGGGGTTAAAAATTTGGTGTGACTAGGAACTGCCAGCGAAGTTTATTTCTTTTGTAAAAACTACCCTGGCTGTTCTTGACACCAAAGCACCGTCACCTCTGCGAGGGAGGTGGCACCCCTCGGGTGATCGAACGGCCTAATAAAGAATAGACGGGCGTACACCAGCGACCAGAGTGGCGAATACAATACATGTAGGGTCTATTATATAACAGATAAACTCTAGAAATGTGTAAAGGTATGGCTAGGGAGGGAAAGGAAAAACGGAAAACTAGGAGGTTTAGAAAACAGATCTACCTCTGGTCTATGTCTAGTTAAAGCCTTTGGAGGGGAAAAGACAATGGCTGCCGTACTGCACAAATACATCCCAAAAAGCGGCCGGTAAATCGGCGTCTAGCTTGCAAAAGTTATTACTGGAACAACGGTGGTGTAAATATCGGGATGAATGAAGGTTCCCCTCTGGTAGGGGTAGTATACACGGTAGTACTTCATAGTAGAATGAATGTAAACAAAGGGAATCAGACTGAAGAGGATTTACCTTATAAATACTATAGTATACAACCTGACTAAGTTAGTTTTGGGTCTGATCTTAGGTATAGACTTGGGAGGGGAAATGACAATTTTAGCTGCTCAATCTCCTCCCAGAATGAGTTCGGTTTATCCGAGTCCAGCTACATCTATTTTAATCTTGAACATCTACGATGTACATAACAAGATGATGTCGGCAATACCTCATGATTAAACACAAAGGGAAACAGGTTGTAGAAAATGAATACAATGAGTCATAAAGAATCAAATAAATCAGTATAATAACCATAATACGTAATGATAAATATTCGTCCGTCGACCCTCGGCGTGAAATTAATCAGTATAAAAATCATAATACGTAATGAGAAGAAATGTCCTTCGTTTCTCGGCGTGAAATAAACTATTTAATTAAATCAAGTCGGGAACCGACATGCGGGGTACTCTAAACAGTTACAGAAGCATGAGCATAGGACAATCGGGGTCACATAGGTCATCAAGAATCAATTTTTAATCAGTATAACAACAAAATAACAATATTTATAATCTGTTTTATACCCGTCGTATATGTCTATAATATCTATAAAACAACAATAAGACGTAATGAAAATATGTCCGTCGTTCCTCGGCGTGATCGGGAAACAACTCACATGCGGGATACTTTAAACAGTTGCATGCATTCATAAGGACAAATCGGAGTCACATAGGTCATATAAATATATATATAAACATTATAATATATAATACAATAACAAAATATAACCGGCCTCCGAAGCAATAGAAGAGAATTCGACAGTCCCGATCAATGGGTCACGAATTCGACGACACTAACTTGCCGCCATTTTGAATGACAATTTGGAACGAACTCGTCGTAGCAAAAATAAAAAAGGGGCTGTAAATCTCGTATTCTGAAAATACGAAATTTACCAAAACATCTCAGATGAATTACGATCTATATGCTAAACAATATGCTTGACATTATTGATAACTGAGCCTTACTTAAGGGCTCAAATACTTGGTCAATCTTACCCACTCGGCGAACAAACGTCTATCTGGGTTGACACAAGAAAATTTAGAGGGTGTTGCCAGTTTTTATCACGTAAATGCGGTTGCCTAGATGGGGACTGGGAGAACTATATTTGGTATATCCATGAGGGAAGGGGCAAAATACGATCTGTTAGACTTTTGCTTGGTATGATAATCTACTTGAGAGATTATTGCAAATGTGAAACTGATGGGGATTGGGAATAATTATAATGTAATAAATATGACTGTTTAGGAATTAGAATAAAGGTATTGTTTTAGACTGCACCCGTGTTGTATTGTCTGACAAGGGCATGGTCTGAAAACAATACCTTTATTCTCTAAATATTAAAATTGGCTTAGGAGAAAGACTGTTCAATCCAACGATAATATTTTGCCAAGCTAAACACAAGTATCCCTTGCTGGACACTGGTTTGAGGTGGTCAAAGGATCTCCCAAAATATTTACTCTTACGCTTTCCATTTACCTTCATGCAGTAACGTCAGAGAATAACTTAATGGTCAACTCAGTAGTATCTTAAAACCACAGTTGCAAGATGTTGTTTAGTGCACAAGGAGGCCTCCATATACAGGCAATTACATCAGAACAGACCATTTTTTTCATGGTTCTGGGTCCAACTGAAAAATAATAAACTTACCTTTTCCAAAATGTTTTGGAAAGTCAGCATCTTATTGCAGTCAGAGGTAGAGCTGATGGTTTCTCATTCATGTGATATCAGAAGACAACATCCTTGGAAAGAAATATTGGGCTCACATTCAACTATAGTTTAAACAGTTCCAAATTGGCGAGAAATAATCATTTTCTATCTCTCCGCGTGCAAAAGTAATCCAAGTGTATGTGTGCTATTATGGACAACGCACACGATGTCTGCCGCATGCACAGGTCACACATATGATGCACAGTGCGCTTGTTGCCTTCAGTGCCCGCATCCTTCTGTATTCATTCGCTGCTGTATTGTAAGGAGGCTTCGCCAAATTGGAACTGATCAAACTATAGCCTTTGAAGATATCTTCTAATATCACATCAAATATTATATCAAAATAGTATGTAAACCACCATTAGAAGTAGTCACAGGTACACTTTTGATAAAGCTATTGTGAATTGATAAACTATTTGGAACTCGTAAGCTTTTTGAGTCTATAAATTAGACTGATCTGATAACCTTTTCAATCATGCATTCATTGTTGTTAAACCCTGATACCTTTCTTGCAATTACGAGTTGTACAATGCTGCCAGATTTGCGTAGTATATCCACAACATCTTTATGAGTCACTACCATTAGACTATGTCCATTGATCATTAGAATCTCATCACCTTTTTGCAACCTTCCATCTCTGAAAAATACAAGAAATAGCCAAACATTGGATTAATAAGTTTGACACGAAATGCAAAATCTTAACTGAAGTGTGCTGTTAAACACATTCGGAGTGCAGTAATTTATATTTCTACAGTATCATATTTTAGGGTGTTTGAAATCCCTCAATTAAATTATGTCAGGTGATTTGTCCCCAAAATTGTGTTGGGCAATAAATGGGAAGAACCTAGTTGATACGTGCACAACGTATTGACCACAGAAGAATAAATAAATAGAAGTAGAATTGATTGCTACTTTTTAGGCTATTCCTACCCTAATGAACATGATTTTTAGCTCAAGCTACCCTTAGCATGGACTAAGATCAAATTGTTAAAAAAAGACACTTTTATTCTCTGAAATTAAAGATTTAGATACCATTAGCATGGGCTGCACCTTTAATACACATTCGAATTCGCACACAGATGCTTTCAACTTTTATCTAAGTGGCTCCCCTGGTACACAAGTGCGATCTGCTCTAATGACACCAGTTACAAGTTAGTATTGCCATTTTGAGATATGACTTAACACAATTAACCCATTTCCACATCTTTTAAATGCCACAAATTATTGCTGTCAAAGTATAAGTAACATTCTAATGGATTTAGTGCCAGGCAGACTAAGTTATATATTACACAAATTACATATTGTATGCAAACTGAATTAGCAATAATGGCATTTTTAGTACTGATGATAATTTCTAATCATATTGAATAAAAGAATATTTCATTTCACTGCAATTTAATGACACGCTTCCTTTACTTTATTAACTCTAACCCAACAAAATCCAACAAAATCCAACAACCCAGCCTGTTTGTATAACCGGAGTGGAAGTTTTTTGCCAAGTAGCCTTGACACCCGTGGTGTACTGGAAAATTCCTTGCCCCGTGTGCCGAAGGTCCCTGGTTCAAATCCTTATTAATTTCTATACTTCGTTTGTCTAACTCTGCGCAGTGACGTCAGAGCATGTTTAAGTGATCGACGTAGAATTTATATGCCAGAGCAGGATATTTGAATCATGTTGGGACTTATGACTAGCATATTAGACTTTAAATCTTAAATCTGCACCGTGACGTCAGAGCATATTTTTAGTATATATGCTGGTCAGAGACAGTTGTCTTTGTTTACATGTCCAATACCTTGTTATAGGGATTGGTTTAACATCCTGAAATGTCTGTCCCCCATTTTAATGTGTAGTTTCTTTTGCTTTTTTAATGTACTATCCTTGGATGTTGTCAGTGTACACCTTTTTAATTATTTCCGCATGATACTTAATAATTTCTACACATGA
The DNA here is from genome assembly GCA_035610835.1 of Ophiura sarsii. Classification (NCBI taxonomy): domain Eukaryota; kingdom Metazoa; phylum Echinodermata; class Ophiuroidea; order Amphilepidida; family Ophiuridae; genus Ophiura; species Ophiura sarsii. The sequence goes on along the minus strand of CM069452.1, from coordinate 13,533,585 downwards.
ACTTCCTCATATCCCATAAATAACATATATTTACTGGATTCATCCTTGATTCTTCTTTAAATCAACAAAATATCTATATCTTTAATGATGAACTATTTCATTAACCCTAAACCCTAGAAACGTGTGGTGGGGATGGAACGAAGAACAGGGAGAAGGGGGTCAAATAAAAAAACTTAAACCATTATGTCCGCCGGCCCCGGGAATTGAACCCGGGCCGGCCGTGTGACAGTCGAGATACACCACCACCCAGCCACAGGGGGAGTGCTTCGCAGGCTAAACAATCGAAGACCATGTATATCCAAGGTTTAGTGCTACATGAGATAGAACTTGTGTGAGCGCAAGCCAAGTGCTGCTGACTGTGTTGTTTCCGTAGGGTCAGTGTTAATAGCCAAAAAACATCTAATTTTGATCCGTTCATACTGAAACTAAACCAGGTCACTTTGAAGGAAATCTACTTTCTTAAATAGATTTGAAAGAAATTCTTTCCAACAACTCTGCCATCTCAATATCGTGTCATGACTAAACAGTTTGTTTTTGTAAACCTTTAAATTAAAGTGATAATTAGTGAAATAGTTGCACTTCCCAAATCTGTCTTGAGAATTGAACTTTTTAATGCCATTTAGATCTTACATCTGTACAGCATGGATTATCCATTAAGGGGGGACTTAAGGGCAGTGTCAACCCGGCACTTGTTTCAAAAATTGAATTTCATATTTCTCTATTATTTAATACTTTTATATGTATTCTGTCATTACCATCATAAGTTACTAATCGGAAGCTATTATTTCCCGTTCTTTTGGGTGATTTTAAATTGTTGTTTTGGTAAGTTTGAGTCAGGAAAAGGAGCATAGTTATTTGGCGGGAATTTAAGCGGAGTTCCGCGCTTTTCAAATGCTGCGACAGCTGTTCGATCATTGCGTCGCGCGCTGAAACTTCCCGCGCGTAATACTAGACGCGCCGCTTAATATCCGCGACGTAGACGCGAAAAACAAAAGAGCGCAAAACAATGTCTGAAATGTAAACAAAGGCCAATCTTACGATCATTTAAATTTCAGTTTTCTTCCAATTTCTTCACATTGTGACAATATAAATTGAATCTGATAGTTTATTATGATTGTTCATAATAGTATACTCGCTTTTTAGGTCACACGCCCGTGTGTTCCGTGAACATTTAGCTTTAAATGGTGGAAAATGTCAATATTTTTACTAAATCGATGTTTTCTAGAAGTTCAAATTTGAAGGAATTTTACGAATTTTCAGACAACATAACTAAAAATATATCAAACTATCAGGTAAGCTTTTACTACCATTGTGTAGAGGACTTTCAGCGCTAGGAGGCAATTTTTTATTTTTTCGATTATGGATTTTAAACTCGAGATATGCATCCATTTCTAGCGAAATGTACGCAAAAAAACACGACTTTTACACTTTTCCGATGTTTTTAGCAATATTTCCAAAACCAAGCTTTATTTTGGAAAAAGAAAAAATTGCCTCCTAGACAAAATTGTTTTGTTCACAAAAACGTATATTAGAACAAATTACCATTTTTTATTTTATAGTTATGCTGTCTGAAAAATTTGGGGTAAAAAAATGGCTTTTTGGTTCATTTCTCAAAATTTAGTTTATTTGGTATCACATTGATATCACCATCGGCTTCCTTATCAAATTTCCTTTCTAAAAATGTATACTTTTATGTACTTTTATTCAATATTCTCAAACTTAGAAGCAAAAGTTGATCATCAAAATAATAGGGTTGACACTTCCCTTAAGGAAGTTTTTGATTTGATTTTTTGAATTTTGTGAGTGCTGTAATTATTGAACTATTAATCAAATGCATATAAAAGTATACATTTTTGGAAAGGAAATGGATCAGAGAATCCAAATTTGGCGTCAATTTTGACCAAAAAAGTAGATTTTTTGAGAAAATCACAAAATTCACTTTTTTGACCCAATTTTTTTTGAACAAAGCTAACAAAAATAATTTTGAGTAAAAAATTTCAAAATTACTTTATAATGATGTTAAGATACTAATGAAGGGACGATTTTCTTTTTTTTAAAACCTAATCTAATATTTTTGAAAATTTTGACCAAAAAGTGCCAAAAAACGTGAAAAAAATGGATTTTTATTTTTTTTAACACTTTTTTGTCAAAATTTCAAAAAATAATGAATTAGGTTTTAAAAAAAAAAATCGTCCCTTCATTAGTGTCTTAACATCATCAAGTGATTTGGGCATTTCTAACTCAAAATTATGTTTGTTAGCTTTGTTAAAAAAAAATGGGTCAACATTTTTGGTCAAAATTGATGCCAAATTTAGATTCTCTGATCCATTTCCTTTCCAAAAAGGTATACTTTTATATACATTTGAGTCATGGTTCAATAATTACAGCACTAACAAAATTCAACAAAAAACTTCCTTAAGTCCCCCCTTAAGGGGCTGTCAAGTGTCATTTCGTATTTTCCAGGAATTTCACTTTTCTTCATTTTTCAAAACTTCAGAGTGTTATCTATCAGTACATGCAAAGAAAATTTCAATTTTGAAATTCCAAAAGCCTATTTAGAAGGATTTAAATCCCTTATTGTGATCATTGACAAAGTAGAATGGAAAAGTCTGCCCGCAGGGGATCAGCGAAACTCCCATGCGCCGCGTATCCCGTGTTTTGTGTTTCACGCAAATTAGCACGCGCCAGTTCGCTTAAAATACGCGACGCTGTTGTTTCGAAAGCCGTCAGTGCGTGCTGCGTTACCCGCTATGTTTTTGCCGCGTTTGAGGGCTTGTTCATACGCATTAGGGTGCATCGTCTCCCCCTTTTGTCAACCAAATTTAATGTAGCTAGTCTTAAAATGTGCCAAATGTTAAAATAATAAGATTCCCAAAATTTAAATTCATTCCGAGTTCGTCTTCTGGATCCTCCGTGGCCCTAAAGTTTGAATAAATAACCTATGGGAACATTGCGCAATAGCCATATGGCAGCTATACATTTTCTTAAGTAATTAATGGTACATACAATGGCTGCCATGAATTTTAGGCTCATGATTACAATGGTATGTACCCGGAGTCTGTTTTTAATCAAATTTAAGTTTTAAATTCAAATGAATATAGCATATTCGCCACAATAATGAATAGCTGCCATGTGATATGACAGGCTTTTTACAAAAGCGTAATGTACTGCCATTTACAAATAATGGCTGTATTTTAACTATATTTTAATGTAAGTGTCTTGAGGAGGGTAGTTGGGTAGTCCTCTGCAGCTTGTGCATCTGAAGCTGGTCTACTTTGTAGCCCTTTCTCATCAAATCATTACTTTAGCCAACCAATGCTTGGCACCACAATCTGATCCCATGATCCCAGTGAGAGAAACATTTTTCTCGGGCGTCGTGGTTTTCGGATGGCAGCGGTTCTCATAAGATGTGATTAGAAGGAAAATAGATTTTAAAAAATGGTCTACGAAGTAGACTATAATCAGAAGCAGGATCAAGACCTTCCACAATCTGGTTGCCAGACAGAGGGGAGAGGGCGAGGGTCAAGCCCAGTAGTAAGCTGGGGCCACTACCCTTGCCAGTAGGGAAGGACTGCATCCAGGGGCTGCCACATGCTGGGAGGCATCTTAAAGACAACTCGCGATTCCAGGAGGACAACTTGCGATTGGCGCAGGATGATTCATGGTCGTCCCAGGGGGTTGGAAAATACCAGGCCTGGACGAGACTCCTGAGGGCCAGCCAGTAACAGGAAGCACCTGAGAGAGGCTCTAACAACCTGAGGGCCAGGTAGAGTGGTGCTCCACAGAAGATCCAAACTAAATTTTCTTTTTGGTGGGCTTATTAGCAACAAAAGAAAAAAATAGAGATCTGTGGCACACCACTCTGGCCCTCAGGCCATGAGGGAGATGCAGAGCCTCTCTCAGGTGCTGTCTGTTACTGGCTCAGGCTGGCCCTCAGGAGTCTCCACCGGGCCTGTCTCATCAGGCCCTTGTGGGACGAGAAGTCCATCGTTGACCATGAGTCTCCCTGAGGTGACCGAAAGTTGTCCACCTGCAATCATGAGCCTTTGAGATGATTACGAGCTTGTGGTGGAGGCTGGCCAGCCAGCCCACCACCTTCCTGGAAGCAGTCCTTCTACTACTGGGCTTGACCCTCACCTTCTGGCTGGTGACCAGACTGTGCAAGGTCTTCCTGCTTCAGATGCACAAGCTGCAGAGGACAACCGAACTACCTTCCTCAAGACACTTAGACCCAGTGTGCTTTAAAATATAGTTAAAATACAGCCATTATTCATAAATGGCAGTTCTATGCTAAATAAGCATGTCATATCACATGGCAACTATTTATTTTTGTGATGTTAATGTCATATTCATTTGAATTTTATCTTCAAGTTTGATTGAAAACAGACTCCAGTTACATACCATTGTAATCATGATTCTAAAATCCATGGCAGCCATTGTATGTACCACTGATCACTTAAGAAAATGTATAGCTGCCATATGGCTATTGCGCAATGTTCCCATAGGTTATTCATTCAAACTTTAGGGCCACGGAGGACCCAGAAGACCAACACCGAATGAATTTAAATTTTGGGGATCTTATTATTTCAACATTTGGGACATTTTAAGACTAGCTACATTAAATTTGGTTGACAAAAGGGGGAGACGATGCACCCTAATACGCATTGTTTACGCATCGGAGGCCCGACTAATCAAACCGTCATTTTTGCCGGGGTATGGCTGAGCCTGAAGCAAGTAGGCTTATTAGTAAAACAAGGCTTTAGCACAAGCGTGTGTCAAGGAGTTTGGAAAGAGAGAAGGAAAAAAGATAAAAAATAAAGGACAGAAAAAGATTTTGAATCCATGATCGGAGTGAAACATTGTAAGGAGTATCAAAATGACTTACACCGGGTTTTATCCGAAGACGTTAATGTTTTGTTTTTGTTTGGCCTTTCGATGTTGTACAAGTCCGTTCCACCCGCCCCGTCCATCCAATAGGCCTACCTGTTTATCTATTTATTGTCATTACTGAATATGGTAGGCCTATTACTTCGTATCGTTGTTAAGTTAGCTAGTTCTCAATTAGTTCAACTCGGTGTACTAATTTGTCATTCAGTTATATCAAACAATATCAATTATAAGTGCCATTTTACCTAGGCCTACATGGGCATGATCGGAGAAGCATCCTCGGGCCGATGAGCCGATGCTATCAAATGGTTAAGGTGCACATGGTTATCTCATAGTTATATATAGTCTAACTTTGTATAGTTATGTGCACACGCGGCAATCAAAAACACGACATGTGGAGTTGGGGGGGGGGGGGGGGGGGGGGGTATAGGGCCATGGAGAGCAGGGATGGACAGCCTCTCCTGGCATGTATTTTAATATAATATCCATTATACATGTTATAAGCTCGTTTATTTCAGTTGCCTTCGGGTCTAAGACCCCGTTGTTAGGCCTACGGTTTGGTGACATGTCATAATATGAGACAAAATAAGTTCCAAGATAACCAGAAGTAGGCCTATACGGCCAAACAAGTCATGTTTCTAAAAAATCCTCCTAAAATGTCATAGTTAAATTGAATAATATAAAATTCTGGAACATTCCAAATGAAATTCGGACTGAACAAAGAACAGAGATCTTCCCATTTCGATCGCTAAATGGCCCATCATTCATATTTTTGAATCAATGAACGTCCGAATGTTCTAGACTGAAAGCAAAGGTGAAAGGGATGGGATTATGGTGGGAGAGGATGCTCTATATTTCTGCCACTCGGACCCACCCCAACAAAAAATAGGGTAACATCGGTTTGGTTTATCACGAAGTTATGAGATGTAAACAATAGGCCTGATTAATTAAATGTGTGGTTGCACCTTTGATATCCTTGTACTTTTGTGTCCTCTCAATGAAAAAAGTTTCAATCTAGGTATAGGTGACAAGGCAATTCATAGGGATAGCCAATAAATAATAAAACCATATGCAGTAATGGAAATACCCACATGACTGTATATAGGCCTACTAGAGATAATTGTTAATAATGACCGTGTTTTCACCGTTATCATTGTTATCTTCAGTAGATAGCAAGCTACTTTTATAAGAGATCCAACCGAAATGCTTAATATAGAGCTATTGTTATAACACTGAACAATCACTATTTAATAATTATCTTTGGTAGAGAGCAAACCAATTTTAAAAGGATCCAAGTCCATTCTAATGGAAAATACTCATCATTTAACTACTGTGACGCTGGCATAATGAAGATCAAGTTCAGGTGGCATGTTGTGGTCTTTTACTATGGTGAAATTACAATTCGTGACGTGACTCATATTAATCATGTTAATCAGAAACTTACCCGATTCCGTCTCTTTTAATATCTGAAGTAGAAGAAGAGAAAACATGTAGGTCTAGGCCTACCAAACGACAGGTCTTAAATTAAATCTTCATCCCCATTAATCTTGCTTTCTCTCTAATGTTTCCAATTTTTCTCTCTCATCCCCGTAAGACACTTTTGCCCAAGAGGGGGCGGGGCGTTTTCACCTAAAATTTTCGTAAAAGGTTGCCCCAAATTTTTTCCAAGTCAGTCACCTCGTGAATTTCACGTAAGTGGGGTGGGGGGGGGGGGGGGGGGGGGGTAGAAGTCCAAATAATTCGCAGTCCAAAAAGCACTGTAGTCAATGTTTTATGAGTAGTTTTACTATCATTGATATTTGAAACTAAGAAAAACACAATTTTTACCTTAAAAAAGAAAGAAAAAGAAAAAGAAAAAAGATTTTCAAAGGGGGGGGGGGGGGGGGGGGGGGTCGCAACCGTCGCCCACCCCCATCTGACGGGCCTGTCTCTCATTTACTAAGTCCTTTATCTAGGATAGGTGTTGATTTTTACATCCAGACTACTCACTAATCCCGCCACGGTGCATTTTTAAATGATCACATTGATAAAGACTCGACTACACTGGGCCTATAATGATAAACTCTTCTGATGATTAGCCGCAGAGTGTTGCGCACAGAAATTAATACACGAGCGTCTAATCTTTGTCAACCGGTTCAACGCGCACGCGTCACCATTTATTTTGCCAACTCAAAACATTCCACGCGCGTCTGCGCTCATTGTCGATTAACGCACGCGCTTTCATGCGTTACGCTTCCCGGAAATTGTGAACGCACTTCGAATGCGCATGAAATGGTATGGCTTCTTTTTCACACTCGACATCATGAAAAAGGTGTTTTTTAACACACATTTGAGGTTATTTTGATACCAAGAAAAGAACGGTTTGTAATGAAACTTTGCACGAAGTTGGGGATTTATATGCTTCCCACAATATCTAAAGAACAGGATTTGAAATACGTGTATTTCCCCGTAAACCATGATCAAACGGTGGTATTGTCACTTTTCGCATTCATCGGTTGATTTCTTTATGTTCATTTTTGAGTAAAAATACGATTTACAGACACGATAACTCAATACAAACTGCATCTGATGGACAGCAAGTAAGTTTAACGCAACAACCATGATCTTCGCCAGGTTCCATTTTTTTTGTTTTTTGTTTTAGGCCTATTTTCCGATTTTTCGGATCATTTTGTGGAAATTCATGTTTGTTGTATTTAAAAAACCCATTTTGTTGCCTTATTTGGTCAATAAATAAAAAAAATATCTCAGATATCAAAAAACAAAAAAAATGGAACCCGGGTAATTTTCTTAAGATTACAAAAATCGTAAAAGGACAGATTTTCAGAAAACATTTTTTTGGTTACCTTGTCCGAATTGAAGACTGGTCAAAATTCTCGTTTTTTAGGATTTTCTCCAAAATGGTTCTTTTTAGAGCACTTTCATGTTCATGGTTAGATTTATTGAACCCTTTCCTTCAAAAAAATGTATACTTGTATATGGAATATATGAATAATGACGTAGTTACGGCAGTTTTACGGAAGCTATTTCTGACACTTGACAGCCCCCTTAAGTCAACTAATGAAAGTCTTATCATGTTGGAAGGGCGGGGTAATATGACCTTTTGGAATGGTAAAAGATGCATCAGACGAAGTCAATTTTATCATAATTCTTGATAACATTTAAGGGGAAGGGCAGTAACATGAACTTTTGGTCAGGGTGTTCATGTTCAGTGGTCATTACAAGGAGGATATCAGGCGCGTCCAAGGACTTTCAAAAGGCATCGTTTTTGCATTTATGTGAAAAAAGTGCCCCTAAACAAGAATGGGAAGTAATAATCTACCCTAAGCAACTAATATCAGTATTTCCTAAACAAGAAGTCAAAATATTTCGATGCCCAAAGAAAGTAAGTTGTATAGTTTAAACCTCTTACCAAGTATGACGCATTTCAAACCTTTTCCCTTCCCTATCAGTATTTGAAACAAATGCTGGACTAATGTATCTAGACATCAGTTATGCGACGGGTACAAATTGAGAAATATATCACGCCCGTATACCGCGGCTTTTTATAATCGTCACGGAACAAATTAGGACCCTGAATATGTAAGAACATTGATGAAAAGTATAACCTTTTAATATTCTTAATTTTGGTTGATGAACCTGATAGCCGCCTTGTAATGACAACTGAGCACCAGGGACATTTCGGAATGGTAAGATTCATCAAAAGAAGTTAATTTATAACATTTCTTGACAGGAAAAACAGAGTGTCCTTGTAGTGACACTGATTAAATTTTAGAGACTTCAATCTTTGGTGAGTTCCCTTCAACTAATTGGGTTATAAGATGACTCTATATTAATAAACAGAGTATTATGTCTATGCCAACATTCTAACTACATATAAAGGGAAATGCCAAGCTGGCATCCTTGACTATATTCAAAGAACCTGCCGGTTCCTGTGCCATAAAAGTTAAGCTCAAACTTAAGAAAAGAGATTATTTAAGTAATTCTTCAAGGATTGGGGCGTATAGGTCACCTTAGAGTATTTATCAATATTCTTTTAAACTTGGATTCTTCCAAAGTTCACTTAAGATTAATGTTAAATTTAAACCAGTAAATTTACAAAAAAGAACAGCTCTCAGCAGAGTAATTCTGTTATACCCTTCACAGGGGTATTCACAGTGCGTGATTTTTAAGAACGACGCATACTGCTAAAGTAGGGTGTGGAGGGTATTACAGAATTATGCCCTCTCAGCCACTGTTTTTATTATCTTTTTCTTTGCATTTAGATTTCTCTTTAATGTAATATTGCTCCCAAACAGCAAAATCTCTTTACGTTTTTACTTTCCTATTGAATGTCTATACCCATTTCATTCTGGGTTTGAGTAGGCTAATAGGATATACTGTCTTGCCAAATTGCCAAACAAATGTACATCAGGACTCGAACCCACAAGAGTCTAATCCTCAACCCACTGTACCATGCATCCTTAATTAATAATAATACATCTCTATAGCTAATCAAGCATACATCTAATTCCATATTCCCGTAGAATATCCTCAGGGAACATACAATATTATTAATAGAAAATGACAAAATATTTCCAGAACAGCAAGGCAACTTATGCGTTGGCGCAACTTATTGAGGTCACCACAGATATTAACCCTTACATAATGCTAAATTATTTCTGCTTTTTGACAAAAAACAGTTATCAAATCAAAACCGTCTGACAAGGAAATGATACACCAATACTCAATACATAATAATATCACCATGAAAAATCTTCCCAGAGTTAGTAAAAATGCAGCATTTTAAGTTTGTATTTCAGCTTGTATATGACTAGTGTTACAATTATAAAACGCTTATTTTGGGATTTATCATTGTACGGAAGAAACAATGATCCAAAACAAGCGTGTTTTTAACAATCTGGATGGCATTTTTATACTGATTTTAAACATGGGTCATAATAAAAGGGACTCTAAATTCTAAGTAGGTTAGGAATCCCAAGTAAGCCTGCCTCCCTATGAAAAGTGTTAAAATGGTCGTCTCGTTGTGCCGGGTGATTAAGAGGAAGGAACTAAGGATGAATTAGATTAGAAGAGATGAAAATCTCATGCTAATAATGTTAAATAAACATGTAATTTATTATTGTGTAAAGATTAGTGTTATTCCCAAGGGGACATCCTCGTGTAAAAAATGTAATTTAAGCGATGACTGTCAATTTTACCAGTTCTTTCTGAGATTCCCAGTTGACAAAGTATCTAGTAGTGTCTTGTTGCAGTAATTACTGATAGACAATGTAAGGTATGTTTCTATGGCACCATAATCGCCATAGGCACCATAATCGCCATAACAAAATTGAACAAGGATGAAGAAACAGTTTTCTACTGATCATGGTTGTCCCTTGTGCTGTCTGAGGGATGCATGACCTATATACATGGTTGGGTCTAAAATGAGCACAAGATCTTTACTCAACTTGATGCCCTACATTGGAAAAATAATCAGACTAAATATCCGTTTAAGTTTCAGAGGTCCAAATAACTGTTACAGTTTCAGAGGTTCAAATTGATCCAAAATGCTGAGCCCCTAATTTTTACCAGAAATAAATTCTGGAGCTCTCACTTTTGAGGACCACGATATCATGGCACCTACATGTCTGTTCTCAATCATTAAACTATCTTTTAACACAAGACCAGTGGATGTTCTTGTATTGTAGTATATGCTACATTAACCCTAACCAGCCATGCTAATTGCTATGTGTTTGAGTGGAAACCGGGGGTATGAATTTTTACCCAAATAATCGCTGCGAAACCCCCAGGACTCGACCCCGGGCCCTCAGATCACCGCGTCGCATCCTTAACCACTTGGCTAACCTGCCAACGTTCGCCCGGGCAGCGATTTCGTACACATATATCAGCTCGGTTGATAACGACATTGAATCAAATGCTGTAGCATGCGCGTGGACATTGTTTTTTTGCCGTAGTGCATCATAGGTTCCAGGAAGGTTAGGGTTTTAAAGTAAAGCAATTGCTGTGACTAAAATGTCATTAACCTTAAACACAAGTGGGTGAGGTCATTATCCGATCTATATAAAGATTCCATTAGCAGAACCAAGTGAGATGAATTTCCTGATAAGGCATAATAAGTGTCTACTTCTGGAACTGGTTATGGAAGATGGGACAATGAACTCCTATCTGAAAGACAAATCAAGTTTCAATTTGAGGCCTAAATTACCACTTAATGACAACTGTCAAACGGATGGCAAAACTCAACGGAGTGTTTCCAAAACGTTTTACTTGCGAGAGAAAGCGCAAGATAAAGTGTGTTGTGATTAACCGGAAGGAGATAAGCTGTCTGTTCCAGAACAACGTAGACAGGATATCACCTCACTTGAAGTGACTGATCAAGGACTGTTGCGGAGATTAAGAGCTGGATTGAGAATTTATTTTGTGCGTACAAGTGAATGATCATGAACTGCTGCGGAGATTATAGGCTGGATTGAGAGTTTATTGTCTGCATACAACTGAATGGTCAAAGACTGTTGCAGAGATATAGAGCTGACTTTGGGCTTAATCGACAGCATTTGTAATTCACTTAAAAGTGAATGATCAAAGACGGTTGTAGACATTAGCGCTGGCTTAGAGGTTTATTCACTGCAACCAGATGAATGATCAAGAGCTGTTGCAGAGATAAAGAGCTGGCTTTGAAGTACTGTCCTCTCACAGCAGACCTCTTCCATAGCCATACAAAGTTTGTTAAATAATATTTCATGATTTTTAATAAAGTACCAATTCTTCAACTTTATGTCCACTCAAGTTACCCGTAATGTCAGTGCACATTTTATTCAAATGAGCATCATTTCTGCACTTGGGCCAACCTTCTTCTTTGGTGTCTTGGATACATCTACCATTGCAATATATAAACCAAAGTTAGAACATTTTTGAAAAAGAAAAAGAAAAATTGCTTCTTAACCCAAACTCTACCCCCCCCCCCCCCCCCCCCCACTTTTTTCAGAATTTTTTCTTCAACATGGACAATTCACTAAATATTGTGCCATTCGAGCGTTTTGTGTACCCATGCTCTTATGAATTCATTCACTGCTGAAAGCAGGTTGCCAATTTGGAGCTGGCTGAACTATAGTATTCTCCATGGTAAAAACTCTGCAGAAATATGGAGACATGATCCTTATCTGTACCAAAGTGTCATTAGTTTGCCCTAGTTTCAAATGAAATATCAAGCTATTATCTCTAGAAACAGATCTAGCTCATTACAGAAACCAGGAGCCACATTTGCAACCCAGTTTCCTACACTCATCTTCATTAGCACTGTTGGGATCTTACAGACCAAAGTTTGACTTCTATCCAACTTAAAATTTGGTTCTATACTTCATTAATTTACCTCTGGGTGGTGACGTCCGAGCATTTTGTCAAGAACGTTCAGGGTGTCCCAGAATGATTTTTATACTGTCTTTGAAATCATAATAAAATATAAAAACACCAATGCAGTCCAAAATCATGAAAATCACATTTTTTGGCACTTTTTGGTCTATAATTCAAAAAGATCTTAAAAATAATTGTAAAAAACTTCCTAGAGAATTTTATTAGGATTATAATAAAACTAGTATGACAACATATGACAAAATATATTTTTAGTTATCTTTTCCAAACCTAAAATGGGTCAAAAAATGTGTTTTTTATAATTTTATCCAAAATGGTCAATTTTATGATCATGGATGGATTTATTGAACCCTTTTCTGCAAGAAAATGTATACTTTAATATAGATTTAATGAATAATAGATGAGTTACAGCAGTTTTACGGAGGCTATGCTTAGGATCCACCCTCCCCCCTCCCCCTTAACACAGATTTTGTGCTAGGCTAATTCCGTCCATTTTTACAAGAGAGATCATCATTTCTGTCAGAAATGTTCAATTTCTAAAATTCGAAATCCCTAAAAAAGTTAAATAGATGTAAAATGTTAAAACCATAAGCAATTTAACCACAAACAATGGTTTTTATAGCTAAATGCACCTTTCCCGGTATAAATCATTCTGGGACACCCTGTATTTTCTCGCCTATGTTACTATGCCCACACAATCAAAGACAAATACATGCGTTCTTGGGTGAATGCTGTGTTTATCACAGGAATACACTCTGATGTTATTGCACCGAGGTAGATGACAGTAGTATAGTAGGCCCTAACCTGTTGGTTTAATTTAAGGTCACATGGAAAATATAAAATATTGAAAACACATGATTTAGAATTCAATATTATAAAATTAGAAATGTGAAACCATTAAGATGATCACTGGAATATACTATGGTTGCATAATGTAGATCACTCAGTTACAAAAGGAACTTTGCAAAATATACTATGGAATACCAAAATGTAGTCTATTCATAAATATGAAAGAGCTCAGAATTTGGAAAGGGGTTTCATTCCTTGTTGCGGCCCTTAACAGGAAGCAGTGCCTCAAAATTCATATATTTTGAAATTAGGGGAATTTGGGAAAGCTGTAGAACTAAACATGAACAACAAATAAAATTTACCCTGAAGGCTAGACTGCAATTATTCTAAGAATTTTCAGAAAATGTTTTTTATAATTTGAAAAGATCTGTTCAATATAACTCTTTAACCATTGCTAATATTCTATTTTGATCTTTGTACAGTCCACTCACCTTAACTAATAATTCATGATACTGTCTGTCTGACTGTCATTTATAGTTGTCTCCACACATAGGTTAATATCCTGAATAATCCACCCCAGTCATACACACAATGACAACTTTTGGGTATGAAGGATTGCCCTTGTTGTCAAAAATTGTCACAATTCCACTGTTTTTGTACCAAATAAACATGCCATGTGGGTAGGCAACTACAACAATGTATGCATTTTTCGTATTGATGTAAAAAATAACTTATTGATGCATACAAACAGTTCATTGTTTAATAAAAAGGATGGGTTTTTTAAAATAATATTTCTGGTTCTTGGTTCATAAATCACATCCTTAGCTTTCAATATTTTAATAGATGCAATTTGACTAATAATCATGAAAACATCACCACAGGCTTAATTTTTCTTTGCATTTCACCACGTTCAAACTGCAACAAAAAATTGTGAAAACTAGTCCCTTTTGCCTTCACTGGTCATATATCGTCGCTGTTCTGACATACCGGCACATCACAACAGAATTAAGTAAAGTGATGTGCCGGTATGTCAGAACAGCGACGAATAATACATAATTAAAATTATAAATTTAATATCACAAAAATTAAATAACTTTTTAAAGTGTAATAATCATAAGCATACAAGATTTTAAGACTGATAGCCTACAACATACTTTGTTAATGAATCCATGGTACAATCTGGTGTTTGTCAACATCAATCAACAGAGTAATTGTTTTAATTTCCTGAACTCTTTATTCAGGACTTCACCGAACTCCTGCTTTCACACCTTTTACCTCGGGTAAACATGTTTCAAATACCTTAAATTAGGTTGTCACTTGATTTGTAATAAAACATCTCATTGGTTTGTGTATGGAGATTGTTTTTGGCTTCATTGGTTACATAAGGAGCATTCAGATTAGCGTCAAATTCGCTCGGTTAATCGGAGAATCGTGCGACCTTGAGTAAGTCTCGAAGCTACTGCGGTGGTATCTCTAGTCTAGACTGGAGGCTAAGATTGTTGTCTGGATAGGCATTCTGGGTTAGCGGTATATTTTTTTTCAAGCTCGAGACTAGTGACCGTCTAAACAGGCCTATGGTCAAATGGGGATATCCCCGATATGAAACCCCAAAAGCCATATAGATTAACATTTAACATTCTCAAATTGCCATGTTAATTGTCAATCGTTCCGGAAAATTTGCTTACAGCCTATTACGAGAGTCAATACCATTACCAATAACCCTCTTCTCCTTTCCCCAGGGTGAAATTAGGGGTTTAAAGGGACACTAAGAGATGTGTTGGAGGCTGCACCCTCAATTATGATAAAAACTGGGATTAGTATATTTTTATAATTGTATTACATAAGGATTAAGAAAAATCAGCCCTCTTTGTACAAGAAAACGTTGATTCAAAAATGCTCGTAGAGCCGGGACGAGCATTTTACGTCCGACAGTATCCCCCTGCAGTACGCATGATACATAACGCGAACCATATTTGCATAGAGGGCGTTTTTCAATAAATAGCGAGGATATTGTTTTAATCAAGTTTTGCTGTGTTTTTGTTGGTAGAAACAACAATAATGGCAATTTTTGATGTTCATCTTGAATTCTGAAGTAAATTTTTAAATATTTAAAATTTTCAACACCACTTAATGTCCTTTTAACCCTAACTCTATTTCACCATCACGGCAACAGAATTTTTTTCCGACACCCAAAATTCACCAGAAAGATCACCCCGATCCCCCCGGGATTTGAACCACGGACCTCCAGCATCAGGGCCCAGATCCTAGCCACTACACCACGGCTCCCAGTCGACACTCGGCGAGTATATTCGCCTCGTTATATAGCATGGGTCCGTTTTGTAGCCAAAAAACCTGCCCGCCGGGTTATAGAAACACTTTTTCCGCACAGTTGCCGTATGGTGTAGTAGAGTTAGGGTTATAGGCTGATGACCCTTTTACTCTATTCCACCCGAAGTAAGAATGTACACACATCATGAATAAGTATTATTATTATTATTATTATTATCTTTAATCGTATGAGTACATCACACAAACCCCTAGAGAAGAGATTGGGAATTTTGTGCTTTTTGGAGCTAAAATGTTGAAGATAAAAGTGCTTTTTTTGCACAGAAATATGCCACATGCATTAAAAATAAACCAAAATGTGTGACTATGTAGTATGCTGCGCTTTTCGTTGTTTACATATTTCTTATTTAATTGTCAAAACAATCATTTTTCATTAACCCTAACTCTATAACACCACACAGCAACAGATTTTTTTTTTCCGACGGAGAAAATTCACCCGAAAGGTCACCCTGACCCCCCTGGGATTTGAACCACGGACCTCCTGCACCAAAACCAATCTCCATTCTACTACACCGTGGCTGCCAATGCTACTTGGCTCAGTATATTCACCTCATAATAAAGCCTGGGTCCATTTTGTAGCCCAAAAACTTGCACGCCGGGTTATAAAAACAGGCTGGCCATGTTGTTGCCATGTTGTGTAGTAGGGTTAGGGTTATGAACTAAATTCAAACTAAATAAGGTCTAAAGAACTACTTCCCCAAAAATGCAGTTTGATGATTTTTGGTAGACAAGAAAAAAATTAGGACAACTTTTGAAGAAGAAGAAAATTTTTTGGACAACTTTTGAAAAAATGTGCTGTGGGATGTTTTGTGCGCTTTAGCGCAATTTCCCTATCCCTACCCTAGAGTTATTTGCTGGATAATGTGCTGTGTTTACTAGCATACGCTTTGTCATCACATTTGTACTTCAGGTGGAAAAGAAATTGTAATTGGTTCTCTATTTTTGGATTTAGATGAATACATTATGATTAAAATATGTAACAACAGATGTCACTGTATTACTATCAACTCTATTGTTTTGAAGATAGGTAACAGCATGTATTATATAAGTAATTGCACTACAAAAGCCTCTGGTGATAATTGGTTCATGGATAATGTCAAAATACTTGTTAGTGATTTTGACCATTGTGATGCTAAATCCAATATGTTATCAATTTTCAAAGCGGCCTTACATGTAGTCACCCTTTAGTCTGGGCTTTCCCTTTTAAAGGAAATGTTTATATACTTTCAACAGGCTATTAGTACTTCAATACCCAATGGCGTCATTGAACTGCTACTTGAGAAGTCTATTCAAATTATTTACGCTATATTTGGACATTCCTAATGAATCAGCATTGTTCCATCCCTCCCCAGTCGCAGGGCGTGGCAACATACATGTACTACAGTGTTACTTGCTTTACATCCAGTCTGAAAAGAATTCTCTTGAGGATTTTTCAGAGGAATTCTGAAATGATTTCATTGATCTATATCTATATAATGTGTCAAATCAATTTGATTTCTTCAACTGTCTGAGGAACAATTGAACATGATGTGACCAGGTCATATGTCTGTACTAGTAGACTACTATTTGGGGCAATAATTATGTTTGTGTTGTTTCAAGAAAATTGAGACAATATTACATGCACTCTGGGATTACAAGCTGACTAAGATGTGTAAAATGTCACATCTCTGTGAAGAAATATATTAACCCTAAACCCCCTGAGTGCTTAAAAATGCTACTCTTAAGTCCATCTCCAAGGGCCTGTGCCGCCGGTTTTCGATGACGTAGTCAACCGTGCCTATATTATAGTGAGTGCAGTATACTGCACAAACGAGTAGCTGAGCCGTGGCTTAGTGGGTGGGACATAGGGCCGGAGTCCGGAGGGTCCCCGGATCAAATCCCAGCAATTTAGTTAAGTTGGTATTTTTACTTCAAAAATCGTGATCCCGGTCAAAAACCCTGAATCGGGGTTAGGGTTAAGACATGTAATTCTGTTATACCCTTCACAGGGGTATATATAGTGCATGATTTTTAAGAACGATGCATACAACCGATGTTGGTGTGTAGGGTAAAACAGAATTATGCCCAAGATTGCCCTATTGGGAATGACAGGCATCAAGTCAATTTGCCAACATGCAAAAATTCATCTCCGTGATCAATGACCAAACTGGGGAAGTACCTATTTTATATCTATACATTAGGCTCAAAATCAGAATAAAAGTTATTCTATCAAATCTATTGTGAAATATATGTGACAGTCCCATCCAAAAGGACATGTTGTTTGCAAACACAGTGCTGAAAGTGAGATATGGGAACAAATTGAAACAAAATTGTTTCTTGAAATCGTATCTTAGGCTTCCAAAATCCAATCATCTTTGACAAGCGATCATTTTGAAGCTTAGCATATGGTCTTTCTAGTGATACCTTATAACCAAGATTTGTTGTTCTTCCTCCAACATGTCCTTTTTTACTACTGTGACAGGGTAATCAAGTTTTATTTAAATCTACCTTCAAACCTGAATATCAATATGAATTGTGACTTGAAATATAAATACTGGAACACTTAGCTCAGGCAATTCTCATAGTCATTGCTTAATCAATTGAGAAATTATTAGAGAGATAAATATCTTTATCATTCCTCTGGTGTGCTTAGAGATAAGACATGTTCAGGTATTTTGATGATAAGTGATGTTTGACATTATGTAATTGGTTCAGTATCAATTAAAGGTAGATGACCCGATCACATTTTCGTAACACAGAATTATTTCAAACATACGGAGATTTTCATATCATATGAAAGCTCGTATTTTTCTCATCATCATACTGAAATTTGACGGCCTAAATCGGTATAATTACTGAGAAATCGATGAATTAACATCGAATTACCGTGAATGGTGGTAACCACCGATATAGTTTGTGTACTACTCAATGGGTACAGTTCACAGCATCTTTTGCGTCTAAAATAAGAACCAATAGAGCTATGCAACTCAAACTTTGGAACACAACTTTTTTATGGATGACCTTTCATGTAGAATAGAAAACTTCAAGTTGAAAATCGGAATGTGATCGGGTCATCTACCTTTAAGGAGTAGCTAGCTTTAGTAGCTATTTACAACACTGCTGGAGGGTATTCAAGATGACGCTAAATCAATTATGATGAACGATTAAGATCACAACAATTGGCATAAAGTGTACCTGAACTGTTTCCTCCTTGCCTTTGGGGCACTCATAAACGCTCACAAACAATCTATAATTACCTTTAATACGTAGATCTACACCAGGCTTTCTCAACTAGATTTATTGATGCTCCACATTTTAGTAACCAACTTGTTGAAGCTCCACTTAGGGTTCAGGGGCAAAGCCCCGGCAGTGGTCCAGGGGGCAGCGCCCCCTCAAGCTCCTGGTTTTTTTACCTGACTTAAATTGCCTCTGGTTGGTCATATTTTTTTTAGGATTTACAATTCATTAAGTTATTTTTCAGAGGAAAACAGGGCTCGGTGTGGTGGGGGGGGGGGGGGGGGGCAAATTTTTCTTGTGGACGGTCAGTAGTTAATTATAGTAGGCCTATGAAATCTGGCTATATCATGATATATTTGCTTTTTAACCACTCTCGCGCCACTTAGGATGCCTTGATGCGCCTCAAGTGGCGCGCACGTCGCCAGTTGAGAAAGGCTGATCTACACACTATACATCTATCCAACATTATTACACTACCCATGTCCCTGACAATTTACGAAAATTATAGCCTAATAATAGTCCGCCTAAAATACACCTAATCATGAATCTAGTATTACTACACTTGATTATTGATATTAAGCACTTGTATTTTGAACTCAAAAACAAAGAAAATGGCCCCCTAATTGCCCCCGGAGATTCCCTCTACAGGTAATCTGTATCAGTATGTGCCAATCTTGCATGGCTGAATGAACTGATACATTACTTATAGTACATTAAAGCAAAGTAGGCGTAAGATATTAGGCTTGCCCAATTTGTCTTCAGCAGACGCTAACAATAGCAGGCAGGTATCTTGGGAACAATAGAATTAGTAAGGGTGGGAAATATGTTCAGGATGTGCGTATGTTGGTTCAATGTCTCTACAACATAGAGTAGGGGCGTAACAAGGTTACTAATCAGAGCAGGCAGAATCCTTTCCCAGTTTCAGGAAGTTTTTCCTGGTCAAAATGGTAATAAATTGCTAATTTAGCACCACCCCTTTGATTTAGGGGCCTAGAGAGATACGTATTGGAGTGTGCCCTCAATTTTCCTGGAAATCTGGATTTTTGCACCTGTTATATCTAGGCATATATACTAACTACCATCTGAAACTGTTTACTTTAATTCTCTGTCTATCATGTAAAATTTCACAATTTGGTCATTTCGAGGTAGATCACATTGAAATTATCAGCACCGCCTCACCACATGAACTGCTTCAACCAAATGTTTATCTAGCGCCATCATCAGACCCTATTCCCATAAATTATTACACTTGATGGTTCCTACGTAGCTTATCTATTGAAACAATTCATTTTTGTCCAACTTTCATTTTCCTCAGCAATCTCAGTGCCCCTTTAAAGCTTTACGGAGAAACCTGTAAAATGTAACCAACTATTCTAAAACAAACCAGGGACGGTCATGAACAAACTCTGTCACATGAAATCATCCAAGATCAGATCATGTTTTTTTGACAATGTTTATAAACCATCCCAGTCCATCATAGCATAGCTGCACGCAAACTAATTCCCAAGAGTTCTATGACCTTTTCATATTATCAAAATAAACAAACAACAATAACAAAATAAAATGACAAGTTTTGATCTCAGATATAGTCACTATAGCAACTCTTCTCAATCCAATCATCTCACAGCCAAATATAGATCCAAGTGATGACCCATCACAGGAAAAGCAACTATCTATTTTGAAAGGTTGATTCCGGATGATAGTCTGACAGGTCGAGTTCTGAATATTAGGGAGAAATATTCGCTCAATTACACTCGCCAGCCACTAAATTTGTCAGAACATCCTTTAAAACAAGGGCAGCATTTTTTGACGTTCTGACATTATCTGTATTTTAATCTCAAAATTTAAAAAAAAAAAATATTTGGTTCCCGAAAGTTGGATACTGTGTAATAATTGCATCCACACATGCATTGATTAGGCCAAATTAAAAAAATTGTTTGTCTCAAAGCTCCTCTCCTGTTGTAAAACTAATGCGGAATGCGGGGTTTTTTTCATTTTTTATTTTTTTTCAAGATTTTTTTTCAAACTGAGATTCTGTGAAAGAGCCCCAAATTGCTTGATCTATAAATAATTTAATGTTTAACACACAATCTGAACAAATCGGTGTCAAACGTGGGGATATTTTGCGGGTTTTTTTAGGAATAAAATTAAAAAAGAGAAAAAAAATAGAATTTCAATATTTTTGAAAATCTAACGCGCATGAATTTACCAACGCGCGCGGGAGCTTTGAGACAAACAATTTTTTTAATTTGGCCTTACTACATTCAAATCGACAAATATGTTAACATTGTTTCAATAGCCCTTTAGGACACTGCAATTTTGGAGGTAACTGTTACGCCTGCTAAAGGATATACTTGGAGATTTTTCAATCATTACAAGTTTAAACAGGTAATCTTTACATTATCTTTCAATCCCAGAGAAACGACACAGAAAGTTTCAAATTTCTAAATTGAAAAAAGTCTGATTTAACTGATTTATATGTCCCTAAGGCTCTGTTTTATCGCCGCCATACTTATGTCTAGATAGAGTATTTTCATCTGTTTAGAATAATTTTGATGCATTTATGACCAAAAACTGACAGCTAGCTATCATTCCTTATTCAAAATATCTGTTCATACTTCAATATTGAGGTTTTATTTGCAATTCCTGATTAAACTGATTTTGACCTGATGATAAGTGTCTTATTTGAAACACTAATCTAATTTTACACAGCATAAAATCTGATAATCATATGGATTACATCAATTACAGACATGGTAGACACCAAGGATGCATATTAAGATGATCTAAAAACAAACGGTTTCTTGTCTCAACCCAAACTCAACCCTACATGAACCACTAAAATCAAAGTGCTTCGCATCTGCCTGTATAGTATCTGTTTTGATTAAAACCTACTAATAATCATACAGATAAAATTATCAGTATTTGTATGATATATAAAGCAAACCAAAGTGAAGCGAACTGATTCTGATGTATAAATATTAGTGGCAGCGGATTAAATGATCGCGCTTTCAGCATACTTGGAAAATACTATATTATAACCTATCTTTGTTTTTATATTTTTATTTAACCCTAACTCTACCCCCCCCCCCCCCCCCCCCCCCCACTGTTTCTCAGATTTTTTTGGCAACGCCAAAAAGTGACCCAAAATATCCCCCTATGCCTCCGGGATTTGAACCAGGAGCCTCCAGCCCCAGCGGCTTAGGATTCCCCACTAGACCACCGATGTCAAGGCTACTTAGCGCAGTATATTGCACCAAGTATATGGGCTGGGTCCATTTTTTTCAGCGAAAAACTTAAACGCTGGGTGGAACAAACTTTCTCAGTCGTGGTATTTTGTGGTATATGGTAGGGTTAGGGTTATATAAACCGGACTTGGAAAATGTTTGAAGAAAAAAGGAAAAAGAAAAAAAGATTACAGCAACCCTGTACTGGGAGCACCTGCTTTTCCAGTATCATTACACAATTACAGCAGTGGACCATATGTCAAATGTATGTAGCAATGAAAAACTTTAAGTTGAGCAGCAGCAGCACTGATCTGCAGTCAGTTCGCATCATCATCAAAAGTCGTTCCTTTTCTAACCCAGCAAAGCGACCCGGAAGTACTCACCCGTAGCGAAACCGCTTCGCAGTCATAGTTGACCTCGTAATAGCACGATGTAAATGAGCTCTTTTCATGATTATAATCACACATTTCAAACACATTGGCCATGAAATTGTATAGTAAAAAGGCATATTATGCAAATAATATTATCTAATATTTTCTGTGAACTTAATGACATGTTGTATTTTCGGTGCAAATTATTGCAATCCGACAAACCCGAATTCAAGAAAAACTTGAAGAAACTAAAGCCAAATTCATGGTAAAAAAGTCGCTTCTGAAGAATTAGGCATCAATTTTATCCATCGTATCATAATATTCATAGTCTTTTGTAACTAGAAACATGCTTACAATTTTATAAAATTATTTAGTCCGGTCAAGTGAATGCTTATAAAATAGCTCCTCGAATCTTGTCTCGATCTAAATTCATTTTGTAGCGTCGACGGGTTGTTGATCAAGTGTTTAAATCTCACGATTATATTCAGATTTGCTAGATAGCTCAGATGGTAGAGAGCTCTCTCGCTCTGAGAGCGAGAGGTCCGGGGTTCGAAATCGATCCTTCTGCGCTATACAATGTCATTTTTTTTTTTTACAGAAAGGCTATTCTGGTCAAAATGAATAAACATTTCACAATTTCATCCCACAAAATGCATGAATTCGGACGTTTTCATTGGAAAAACGGTATTTTTTCCCCAAAATTTCAATAATGAATTCAAACGCGGGCATGAAAATGAAACGCGGGCGTGTTACGGGAGGCTAAAAATCAAGTTGGCGAGGCCTAACGGGGGATCGTAAAGTTTCGTTTTCTGACCGAAAATCGGTGAAAATCAAACTCGGTTTTTCTTATCAAAAAAGAAGTCGGGCATCAATGTTTTTGATATGAAATTAAAGCTTAAGATTCCGTTAGTACGGAAATTGCTCTTAAAATATCGTACGCATTTTAGTCCGGTCAAGTGAATAGATACAAGAAGCAAAGTCACGAAAGTTGTTAAATTCTAAAATTAGCGATAAAATCACTGTTTGTGGACCAATTGTGTCAGATTTGGCATCATATTATAGAGAAAATTACGAACAATCCACCTACTTCGCCATCATGCCTGCCAGCTAACCCTACCTCAATTAATTCAGGGAAAACAAACTTCCCTTAATGTTTTAGCGCAAGGTTGACATCCTGAAATCGATCTTTGCGTGGGTTAGAAATCGGCGAGGTCACTCATTAAAAACGATACCTGCGTACTGACTGTCTGGTCTTGTGGCTGGGACTTGATTTCTCATCACTCTGATCCTTGTTTTGATATTAGTACATGATTTCTGTTACAGAACAGAATCTTACATTTACAAACAGTGACTAGGGCTGTTATTTTTTGGAAAATCGTACTCCCGGGACATGATTTTATTTTCGGGCAGGACTTGGGATTCCTGAACTTCTCCAAACACACTCTAGGTTGATTGTTAGGGTGCCATCTTTTGTAGAAACCGTGTCATGCTTGATTCAAAATGGTGTCAAAGTAAACATGGAAGTGTAAATTTGTGGCAAAAATCACCATTTAGCTAGCATAAGAGTATAAAAATAAAGAGATTTGACAAATTAAACCAATTTCAAGTGAATCTTCACAATAAATTTGCATTAAGTAAGAGTGATTTAGCTGACAAGTTGTTGTTTTCTTCATTAAGCTTATTGCTATTTTGTGGAAGGGCTATTTTTGGGGTCGGGAAGGTGATTTTTGTACCCTAGACTAGAAGTTTTCAGGCAGGACTCAGTCCCACTCCTAAACAGTAACCTTAAGATACACAAGTTTTTCAGAGGTTTTCACTTTCTCGACCTATCTAGTATTTTGTATCCACCATAATTCTTCTATAAATTGGATGGACGGGCACCAAAATCTGTCGTCTTCCCATGCTATGTGGACATGTAGATAACTATGTTTTGCAGCCTAATTAATTACAAAGAAATTGCGCTACTTCCTATTTGATTATACATTAACAAGTACTACACTTAGAAAATCCTTTAGTTGAGTGATGTCATTAATTCAGGCTTGTTCC
Source organism: Ophiura sarsii (assembly GCA_035610835.1). Lineage (NCBI taxonomy): Eukaryota > Metazoa > Echinodermata > Ophiuroidea > Amphilepidida > Ophiuridae > Ophiura > Ophiura sarsii. The sequence goes on along the minus strand of CM069452.1, from coordinate 13,509,335 downwards.
ATCCATGGTAAATACAGATTTTTACCTTAAAGGTTTTCCTTACCTTTTTATATGCCACTTATTTCTGGGTCGTTTTTTGGACTCGGGTCACCGGCTCTCATGTTCATTTCAATGACACTTTACATGGCAACCAGGATATCCTTAAAAAAACCTTTTTGACATTCAGTAAAGTTAATATATCCCCTCCACAAAGAAACATTTAATTCTGGTTTCCCATAGAAATATGATTTCTTTTTTTCAGATCTGTTTGTCCCACATATTTACAAATATATGTTCACTTTCCACATTCCATTGTTAGGGTTTTTTTTAGCCAAACACGAATCAAATTAAAATACCACTCACTCCCCCCCCCCCCCCCAGAAGTTTTGAGACATACTTTAAAATTGATTCACTTAATTATGATTAGTTACATGAGTTCACACTTTCAAAATATATGTGGCATGAAGGAGATATGCCTAGCAATAAAATGTTCACGGATTTCACACAACCAACCGTGACTTCTTATATAGAACATGAAATAGGCATTAAATCCGAGGTGTAAAATAATTCCCATCTGTAATAGCTGCTGCCTGTAACAAATATGCCTGGGGTACTTGGTTCTAACTCTAAAGTAACATAAGGCAGCTATTGTGTATAGATATAGCTGTCTCAGCGTATCACACCTTACACCTAGAATTTTACTTATCTGAAATAGCTGCCTGATGTAACAATTATTTCTTGGGCTGTAAGAGATACTTGATAAAGACATGAAACTAGCACAGAGCAGCTATTGTATATAGATATAACTGTCATAGAGTATCACACCTTACACCTGGTGATGCCTATAATGGGAATGAGGCATTCAGGCGAGGATGTGTTGCTTAGCAACTGCCTGAAATTGTGATATACATAATTATAAGGCAATATTTCACACTACCCTACTTCAAAATGTTTCAATAAAAGCTTTAAAGGGGTTCTAATAACTAAAATGAGATCAATTACTCACTGTAAAAGTGGTAATTTATGTGCGATTTCTTTTTTATTTTAGCGCGAAAAAGCTTGAAAATGAATGTAGCCCCAAAATGTCTACTTTTACAGTATATGGTAAAATCTGTTGAAATTTCATTTCACCTCATTGCAAGGAATTTTACTTGATACTGGGTTTTCCCTTTTAAAGGAAATTTGTATTACTTAATGAACAGTGGTGTGCCCAAATTTTATAGAATGGGAATTCTTAGGATCCCAAATATCCATATACTGAAAATGATCAGAAAGGTGGGTAGGATTCATGTAAGGCCAAACAAAAGTTGACTTGCCCTTTCCGACCGACCCAAATGTTTGGAAATCTAGGGTCGCTATTTCTTTTTCTTTTTTTTAAAAAAAGTTTTAAAAAAATTAAAAAAATTAATTGAAAGAAGCACATAACAATATAGAAAGATGAGAACGTGTTTTTGAGTAGTATCTGCTTGTTTAAAAAAAAATCAAAAAATCAAAACAAAAAAAAGATCTTTAAAACATGTGTTTGTGTAGTATCTCCCTGTTTAAATTTACTGATTAGGGTTAGGAATAGGTTTTGTTCAGTAGGGTGAAATTAGAAATGGGCAAACTCTGTATAATATCCCGCTGATATTAACAACATTTCTTTGATCGTGTGATAGCGTAGAAACATATGCCAGCACATTGGATTCAAACATTGTGATAATCTGCACCTGCAATCAGTATATAACTGTAATACACCAAGGAAGGTAAATCGAGTAGGTCATAAGCGTTCAACTATTTAATAAAGTCAGTATTGCACAGGCTGTGTATTTTGAAATACACATGCATTGCATTTTAACATTTATATAAATGCTTGTTTGTTAGTCAATCTGTTTGCAAATAAACAATTTACTCACAAATTAAGTTATAAAAGTATATTTGTCCTTTGATTTATCCATATTCCCCCAGAAGGATGTTTAAATTTCCTGTAACTAAAGCCCTATTTGCCCTACATGGGGCATAGATACAATAAATAATTCAAGAATAAAAATTTCTTACAAATGTACTGCCAAGGTGAAGAACTTATATTTTCAGTATCTCCTATTCACAAATACACATTGAAGTTTCCCTGTTTAACACAATATCAGCTTGCCATTTGCCTCTTTAATACAATACTTAGCACAACTATTTTGAGGGGAACTTCTCTACCTAATTGTGTTACCCTAGCTGTCAACCAAAGCGTAATAACATCAGAGAGTTAACAGAGGTAAAGTAACATTTCCTGAAAATCAATTGACCAAATGGGAATGTTACGACGCGACTATGGCCGAGGGCTTGCATGCTGTATCAAATATTTACGGAAGGTTGTACGGGGAATAGGCTACAGAGTATTACCTCCCTATTGAACTGAACCTGGGCATACAGTACCTGTACAGGTACTGGGCATACAGTACCCGTACAGGTAATCCAGTACCCGTACAGGTACTGAAAAGGTACTGGGCATACAGTACCTGAACAGGTACTGGGCATACAGTACCCATACAGGTACTGAACAGGTACTGTGCATACAGTACCCGTACAGGTACTAGGCATACAGTACCCGTACAGGTACTGAACAGGTACTGGGCATACAGTACCCGTACAGGTACTGAACAGGTACTGGGCATACAGTACCCGTACAGGTACTGAACAGGTACTGTGCATACAGTACCTGTACAGGTACTAGGCATACAGTACCCGTACAGGTACTGAACAGGTACTGTGCATACAGTACCCATACAGGTACTGAACAGGTACTGGGCATACAGTACCCGTACAGGTACTGAACAGGTACTTGGCATACAGTACCCGTACAGGTACTGAACAGGTACTTGGCATACAGTACCCGTACAGGTACTGAACAGGTACTTGGCATACAGTACCCATACAGGTACTGAACAGGTACTGTGCATACAGTACCCGTACAGGTACTAGGCATACAGTACCCGTACAGGTACTGAACAGGTACTGGGCATACAGTACCCGTACAGGTACTGGGCATACAGTACCCGTACAGGTACTGAACAGGTACTGTGCAAACAGTACCTGTACAGGTACTAGGCATACAGTACCCGTACAGGTACTGAACAGGTACTGTGCATACAGTACCCATACAGGTACTGAACAGGTACTGGGCATACAGTACCCGTACAGGTACTGAACAGGTACTTGGCATACAGTACCCGTACAGGTACTGAACAGGTACTTGGCATACAGTACCCATACAGGTACTGAACAGGTACTGTGCATACAGTACCCGTACAGGTACTAGGCATACAGTACCCGTACAGGTACTGAAAAGGTACTGGGCATACAGTACCCGTACAGGTACTGAACACAGTACCCGTACAGGTACTGAACAACAGGTACTGGACATACAGTACCCGTACAGGTACTGAACAGGAACTGGGCATACAGTACCTGTACAAGTACTAAACAGGTACTGGGCATACAGTACCCGTACAGGTACTGAACAGGAACTGGGCATACAGTACCTGTACAAGTACTAAACAGGTACTGGGCATACAGTACCCATGGTACTAAACAGGTACTGGGCATACAGTACCCGTACAGGTACTGAACAGGAACTGGGCTACAGTACCTGTACAAGTACTAAACATGTACTGGGCATACAGTACCCATGGTACTAAACAGGTACTGGGCATACAGTACCCGTACAGGTACTGAACAGGAACTGGGCATACAGTACCTGTACAAGTACTAAACATGTACTGGGCATACAGTACCCATGGTACTAAACAGGTACTGGGCATACAGTACCCAGGAACTGGGCATACAGTACCTGTACAAGTACTAAACAGGTACTGGGCATACAGTACCCGTACAGGTACTGAACAAGTACTTAGCATACAGTAACCATACATGTACTGACAGCAAAATAACCATGATGCTGGGAATAAAAAAGTAGGTGTGTAGCTCTCAAAATTTCATAACATCCATAACTATCATGTAAATCAGTCAAAACTGCTTTAACTTCCAATTTAACTACCGAATACATTTACAATAATTGGGACTTCTTTCCTTTTTACAACTAACAGTGGCAATATTTCATTCTACAGTTTAACAAGAGGCACTGTACATTGATGGCAGTGTAAAATGCAAGATAATGTTCAATGTACCATATAATGTCGCACTACTTAAACATAATGGAAAATAAAAACAGTAAATGTCATGCTATATCCTGCTACTGGCACAGTAACCCTGTAAATAACATGAGCGGATGAGTATATAGACTCGACATCAGGATCAATATATCAATCCCATTTCCGATGTGTTACAGTTTTACACTCAATATATTTTGGGTGAAGCAACATAAAAGTATCTGTTTAAATTATATGGAAACCCGTCATTAGCGGGGTTGGGTCTGTTAGTTTATTTGTTCATATTTAGGAGGGATTATATAAAATAACAACACTATTTTATATCCATGACAACGTAAGTATTTTATAGTTGGACATCCGGGTATTGTCACTTTTGCGGATAGATTCCTCAGGAATCACTTCTAGTAGCAATGTGTAACGAAGTTTTCATATGTCTACACTTCTTTTCCAACAGCAATTTGTGTGGTGTCACCCAGACCAAGAGAATATTATCTTTCGAAAACAACAAAGAGATTCACAGTAAAATGCACAATTTGGCACCTTAGATGTTGGCCTACTACAGTCCTCAAAATAAGTAACTGACCAGGTAATAAATATGCTCTCAACTCCAAAACTATAACTCCTACGTAAAAATATTAGACAATAAAGTTGTAAGGAAATTTCTTGTCTTTAATTTGAGATATTACACGTGAAGATTGAATGAATATTTACTCAGTTATGTGCTCTAAACCAAAACAAAGTCCGTCTTTCATTTTAACATTTCGTTCTTCTACACGCAGCCTCGGACTCGCAACAGGCAGATTATTGATTAACTGGTAGCGACAACTCACTGGTCGATAGTAAGACGGGATTGGAGATGCATCAATTGATCAATGCAACCCATACACATACCTGTCACACTGTCCCGCGTGTTCAAATCCCAAGTGTTAAAATGTAAACTGCACTTTGTTCGATCCTTTTCAATGACGCGTTCTTAATTATTAACCGATCTTAATGAATAACGTATCAAGTTAAAGAAGAGAAATTTGTTTACAACTTTATTATTTAATATTTTTATGTAGGAGCTATACTTTCGGAGTTAATAGTATATTTATTACCTGGTCAGTTACTTATTTTGAGGACTGTATAAGAATAAGACAATTGTTCCATGATGACAATGATGCAATGATGTTGACAATGATACAAACTGATATCATTGCCTCAAGGAAGTGAAAGATTATATAGTTTATTCAGTTCCAAATTGGCGAGAAATGTTCGGTTTTTATCTCTCTGCGTGCAATAAGTAATCCGAGCGTACTGTTGTGATTATGGTCGCACGCACATGGTTTTGGCCGCATACATGCGTCACGCATATCATGCACAGTGTGCTTGTTAACATCATGCGCCCTGCGTCCTTCTGTAAAGAGGCTTTGCCAATTTGGAACTGATCAAACTATAGTAGAAATTTGGGCATAACTAATGTTTGTACTTTTTGCCCACCGTAACAGTTGAACGAAAGTAAGAAAACTATGAAGAAATTGTCCTATAAGTCCTAACACTCTGCCACCTTCAATTGTAGAAGATGTCAGCGCTTTTGCTAGTGATTGTATCATACTATCGGGTGTGAAATTCCAATGCAAGGGGTTCAGGGCTGGAACTTCAGATTTGTTTAACCAGTTAGTTGAGCAGGTAACTCACAGAAATACCTGCCTAACAGAAATTCCACCCGCCTGTTTAACTCACTTATTGTGATTTTGACAAATGTTATCCGCCAGTCGGTCGGGTACTTCACCTGCCAGTCGGTCAGGTACCAGTCGGTCAGGTGCAATTCCCAGACTTGAAGGGTTAATTGCCCACATTCAATATTCAATAAAAGAAAAATGTTGAACCTGCACAGAAATGCCATGCTCTATATTGCTAATACATGCCAACATTAACTCCAAACTTGAGATGACAAAGAATATTTGTGAGTATTTTATAAAAGAAAACAAATCAAACACTCAAAACTGTTCAAAGTTGGCTGAATTGCAAACAATGTGCATGAAATCAAACCACTTTTTAAGTTTTAGATAAAAACCACCATTCCTTTAATTTTAATGCGTACTACGCAGTAGTTCAGAAAGTGTGAGCAGAGCTCGAGGAAAACTACATGCTCATTCAAGCAGTGCGTGGATCACGAAATACGCAAACGCTACTCTTAATCATTAAAGGAGCGTTAGTTTTTACTTAAGTAGAAGAAACCTCACCTTAACGCAGGACTTCCATCATCTATACCAGCTACAAATATTCCAATATCTCCTTTTCTAGAGCCTTTACCACCAGCTATCTGTATGCCCAATGCTCCTCTGTCTTTGACCAGATGTATCTTGACTACTTCACGTTTCTACAGAAAACCAAGATTAATAAATATTGAAAGTAAGCTTAGCCTAGTATACACTTATATGATTAGAATTTTGTCTTTCCTTAGTGAGGTCCATATCGGAGCGCTTACCTTGCGAAACACAAGTAAATGTCTTCATCAGAGCACCTCTTTTAATACCTGCACAGCTATAACATGAGGTTGACATCATATAAAACTTAAAAATGGAATCTTCACCGCACCAACTAAATAGGAAAACAGATATTTGTAGTGGGTATTTACAACACCTGCTTGGATTTTTTTCAAGCTTATCAATTACGGCAATCAGCCTACAGCATGTGTATGTATTGAATTGTTATAAAACTGAATTTGCATCCTCTGGCTGCCTTCAATCAGACATTGGAGCCACTGATACTTAAAGATGAAACCTAGACCTCACCCCACTAAATAGAAGACTGGCTATTTGTAGCGCACATATACGACATATGCTTGGACTTCTCCCAAGTCTACCAATTACGGCACTCGGCCTACAGCATGTGCAACTGCAAGTGTATGTATTGAGTTGAGCTCCTGGCTGCCTTCCATCAGACTTTGGAGCCAATGAAGGATACTTCAACCCATCTGAAGTACAACCAGAGAGACTTAACTCAAAAAGGACATTCTGAGACAAATGTGTTTTAAATAAAGACCTCAACAAACAAAAAAAGTCATACACTTTGTTTATGTCCTATAGAGTGACTTCCAATTGACCAAACTAAAAAAGGACCCTTTAGGATGTCCTTTTATTTATCAATTATAGTATTATTCCCAATCCCCATCAGTTTCACATTTGCAATAATCTCTCAAGTAGATTATCATACCAAGCAAAAGTCTAACAGATCGTATTTTGCCCCTTCCCTCATGGATATACCAAATATAGTTCTCCCAGTCCCCATCTAGGCAACCGCATTTACGTGATAAAAACTGGCAACACCCTCTAAATTTCTCTTTGGAGAAAAACGTAAACGACGAGCGAAGGCATCGTGATTAAGCCAGGGGCCGGTGGCGGGACAAACTGATGGGGATTGGGAATAATACTATAATTGATAAATAAAAGGACATCCTAAAGGGTCCTTTTTTAATTTATTACATTATAATTATTCCCAATCCCCATCAGTTTCACATTTGCAATCGATTGACACGGCGAATGGCGGTGAAAGGCCAATCATCGGATGCAGTAAACTGATAGGGATTGGGAAACAAGTGTATACAAACACGAGGGGTCAAAAAACGATAGGAAACCATTAATAATAAAACCACCTTGATATAAATAACTAACCGTATTAACCTAGTATACAGGTTAATTAAGCTTACTTAAAACGTAAATAGTGTAGTAAACCTTATAGGATAAGTTAAAGATATCATCTTAAAATACGAACCTGTCTCAAAGACGTCATAAGTGATGTCATAAAAAACGGGGATGTGTCGCAAAAACGGGTGTATCGTCTAGTTGGTAGTGTGTCTAGTTGGTATTGCTTTCCCCGTCCAAGACGGCCGAAGCATACCTGCCTCAATCAGTTCTGAGATGGATATCCTTCAGATATGAAGAGGTAAATGTCGTATCGGATTTCCATGATACTGTATTGGGGATTTCGTTACTAGAAATCCCTTTAGCGAGTGTGCAAGTCGCGTAGTATGCTCTAACAGTCACACTGTGGCCTAGTGGTACGCTGTCGTTATTCGTGGCTTTCGCTAATCGAATCGCGTCAGCCAACCAACCTGATCCTTGCGACAGCTTTATATGGCTTTTTACTAGAGATAAACAGACGACAGACGTGTTTCCTCGCCTCTAAAATGCTACTGGTTTTATCTAGATACCATATAAGTGATCCCTACTGTTCTGCCTTTATAGATAAGGTAAGAACAAGGGTGTCGCGGAGTAGTCGTTTCTCTCGTTTTTAGCTAAAAATCCTGGGCGAAAATAGAGAGTAACTCCCGTCGCCTTGCTGAAAATCGTAAAAATCCCCACGCTAGTTGTTGCGAGTTCTAGGCAGGACGAAGCACGTTTTTCCCCAGCTAAACGGAGCCTGTCTCCCAATCCAAGTCTGTGTTCGTACAGTAGATTGGTGCAAAGCCCATTAAGCCTTATATGGTAAACGTAAACATAATTACAGGGTGTTCCAAACACATCGTGCAACATCTATCTTTAAAAAGAATAGGGTTACCCAAGTTTACATAAATCAAAGAAACGTATAACACCCTATGCATAAGAAAAGAGGCTCCGAGCAACACTTTCCTGATGCAATGGTTATAAGAAAAAAAGAAAAGAACGTCATATAGCGATCAATCTTAATGGCGTCGCTTGTAAAGGCTCCAATTGTAGGCCTATATGAGGGCCATATGATACGAGTTTAAGGGACGAGAAGAAAAATAAAACTCCATGCCCTCAATTAGGAATAAAAGTTGACCGTGGCTGCTTGTAGGCCAAGGTCGAATATTGATCTCGGGAAGTTCGTGGTCTCCCCATTTACCGTACCTGGATCAACCTTCCATACGGTACATCATCTGATGTGATGTCTGGCGACTGTGGACAATAGAACCACCATCCCGGCATCCTGTATGAAAAGGACTGGGCCCAGTCTGTATGAAAACAGATAAATATCCATAGACATTGGATGAATGTAGACCAGGATCCAAACTTGACCTCACAGAGTCAGCGATTTCCCCATACATATGTTGAACTAGGATCGCAAGAGCCCGGCCACGAGGTCCCGAAAGATAGGTTTCGAGAGAGAGAGAGAGAGAGACCAATCGTAGATGCACGCAAAAAATACCCCTCTTGGTAAATAGTCTGCGAGAATATAAACATGTAATAGCCATGCCCAATGTCTGGGTCTTTGTTTTTAATGACATCTGTTAAACAGATAAAAAAACAAAAACAAAAAACAAACAAACTTGTAAACTGAAAAGGTGATATAGTCGATAAAAACGACGGTACCACGCGAATTTATACAAGTTATTTTCGAGGGCGTCAGAGACCCACTTGTCCCAACAAGGGGGTGAAAACCCTACTCTGAATTTCACCCCTCCACGTTTTCTCAGAGTAGAAAATCGTTGAACATTCCTGGAAAAAATTGAATAAATAAAAAGATGCGATTTATTCCGTAAAAATAAAATAAAAACCTCCAGAGTCCGAGCCCGGATACGTCAAACTCACACAGAGGATCGTCATGAAATTCCCATTTCATTTCCGTTCAAGGAATGAACAATGAACTACTGTAAAAGCTAAAAAGGTTTCAAAGTCTCTATCCGAACACAATATCGGACAACAGAGGGTGTCGGATTTAAATGAACACGGAAAGGAATATATATAGAAAATGGCATAAAATGAAAATATAATACCAACGTGTGATGATCCATAATGTGGGCGTAAAACCAAAAAAGGAAAATCGGTTCGCATCACTCCCCCAGGAGTGTTGAACTGCATCAAAGAAGAAGAAGAAGAAGAAGAGATCATGAAATGAACTCAGAAGATCTAATGTAGTGAAGAATAAAAACCCCAAAACTCGTGATAAATCCTGTCCTCTAGTCTCGAAAAACTCGTGAATAGATCAGGCTAGTGAGACGGTTCAGACCCGCTATCGGAGGTCAAGAAATGAAGTCAGAAGTCCATTTCGCACCGTAATCAGGATAAATATGTACAAGTGTCCACCTTCCATAATGTGGTCATGAAATCAAAAAAGGAGATACGGTTCGCATTACTCCACCAGGAGTGTTGAACTGCATCAAAGAAGAAGAAGAAGAGATCATGAAATGAACTCAGAGGATCCAATGTAGTGAAAAGTGATATATATATATATATATATATATAACAGACAACAAAGATTTCCAACCAGGAAAAAAAAAGAAGACCGTCCTATATAGGCCGTCTCGCAGAATAGTGTATAGATGATTCTTCTCGTAGCGCTTCCGTGTCAGACGATAAGAAAAAACTTCCAATTGAAAAAACTCGATAAAGGCGCGGCCTGGCTCCAAGGCCCACGTTGAAAGAGATAAATATTCAAACTAGGAAAGTCAGTCTATACTTGTCAGATTGACATCAGAGTCAGCTGAAAAAGTAAGTTAGGTCGATGTGTATATTCTTATAAAAAATATATACAGCTCCCGGTATACCCAGGCCGGCGGACTCCCATCCAAGTACTACCGGGCCCGACGTCGCTCAACTTCGGTAATTGGATGAGAAAACCGATCTATCCGACGTGATATGGCCGTAGACAGGCACGCGGCATACAAAGTTATATATGTAAATAACTAGAGTCCTGGAAATCACTTGGCTCCCCATGTTTCCGTTGTTTTCAAGGACAAATGACGGAAAGAAAAAAAAGAGATGAAAATCCATCTCGTTTGTGCGATCTCTGATCGAAAGGAGAGACCTTCATCCTTTGAGAAAAAAACGAATGTCTATCGTCGTCCCCTGAAGTACACGACCTGACATGTCCATGGCGAGTCGTGCTGAAGCGTACGATCTCTGTACTTCCTCCGAAGGTTTTTTCAAAAGAGAAGGCTGGAGATCCAAAGCAAGGGCGTTAATCACCGACATCTGGAAGATACTGAGTCTTCTGATAACAGAAAGTTCCTCCTGTTCGGCCGATAGTACCTCCTCCCATTCCTTCGAGAAGTTATTGACTGAAGAAGATTTCGGCTTCATATAGTCCATGACTCTTTTATCGATGGAAGAGATACCGAAACACTCGGTTTCATCCGTTGGGCAGACTCTGAATGCCGCAATGGCTTCCCTTCTATCAATTCTGGCTTCCTTATCCAGAGTCAGTTTGTCCTTGTTCCTAACCTTCGACATTTCCGTGAAAATTTCGTTGGGAAGAGAAAGAGTAGGAGTCGAAGTCGTCGCTGCCGGCTCACTAAGGCTATCGAAGAAAAAGGATCCGCCGGAATACTCCTCTGGAACATCAGGGGGCGCCAGTCCCATAGCACTGGCTGCATAGCTGTTGATAGGATCAACTCTGTTTCGTTGGAAGATATTCTTAGTTTTGTTTGACTGCCAAGCCAACCCAAAAGGAGAAGGTTCATCCTCAGAAATTTCCTTCCTTATCAGGACATTGACCGGGAAAATACCAGAGTTGTCAGGATCATTGTCTGAGTTATGTTCACCTGAACCCTGTGACAGGTCATCATCATCATCATAATTCCCATAATCATCATCGTCTTCCTCTTCGATGATATCCTCCTCCTCGTCTACGCTGACTAAGTCCGTGACTGTAGTAGTAGTAGTAGTAGTAGTAGAAGGGACAGTAGTAGCGACTACCTGGGATGATAGAGTACTGTTAGTACTAGTACGGGCAGCCGTGGGTTGTGTGACATTGTGATTCGCCCGTGGCTGTGTAAGAGTTGGTTGGGAATTTCCCTCAGTATTAACTCTAGCCTGAAAAGCTTTAAACTGCTGCCATTGATAGAATGAGTTATAATCCTCAAGCGATCCCATGGTCGGTCGTTCAATGACCCTTGAAGTGGTAGCTACTTGCTGACCATAATTAGGGTGAATTGTCTGGCGGTAAGAGCCAGGATAATAGTCAAAGTCTCCCCCGTGTGAATTCCTTTGTCTACTGTATGCATCGCTTAACTCTCCTTGAGTACCCCTGTATGCATCTCTTTGACTTGCACTGTTATCCTCTAAAGAGGGATTACGGTAAGCGAGACCACTCGATCTATAATCATCTCGATAGTCAGTGCGTGACGAGTTTGCTTTCGGATAGCGATTATTGTCACTGGATCGTGACATAATAGGTTCTAAAGTACCTTTGTCACAAATACCCTGATTGATATCCGATATTTCCGGGGGGGAAATATTTGCGCGATAATCAGGGGCGCGACTCTGGGCAATACGGACCGGATCTGTGGTAAGAGGGTCAATATTTACCGTACGAGAAGCGTCTTTGGGGGAGGAGACTAGGTTACTACTATAAAATAGCGTACCCTGGTCCCCCCGGTGAGATCCCCTACTCTGTAGCTGTGCACCAAAACCCCCCGTAAAGAGGGGTGGTGTGCGACAACTGACTCTAGAGCAACAATAGGAGCAGTATAATAGCCTCGTGAGGAAATTACACCGCCCGGTGGAGCCAGGATGTGATCTGGGTGCGTGTTTGATGGTATAGATTCACATGCCTGAGTGGAAAGTGGAACCACCTGTTTATATACAGGAGCTCCCCTTTCCGTGCTCCCCTCATCAGTAACAGTCTCACCAGTATTTCCGGGGGGGAAACACAACAACCTCTATTATAAGCACGGTCACCATCATGGGAGGTTGTTTTTCTGTTACTGAACGTCATAACGGCAGGGAGAACACCCCCTCGTGAGGTGTTTCCTGATACTACCGGAATGGATTTCTCCCCCTGTTCGCTCGTTTGATTGGAACAGGGAGAGGGGATCTGCACACCATCAGAACTGGTATGACTAGGAACCGTCAGAGGAGCTGTAAAGCTTCCCTGACTGTTCACGACCCCTGCACCGTCACCTTTACGTGGGAGGTGGATCCCCTCGGGTGATCGATCAGCTTTATTAAACAGAATAGCCGACCGTTCACCTGCGATCAGCTCAGAATCGCGAGTATAATTTGGGTAAATCTAATGCTGTCCAGAAACAGATTTACAACAGACCTAACGCACAGTGGTCAAAACAAAAAGTGGCCTCCCCCTGTTCGACAGTTTTAGTCTCTTAGGAACAGGGGGTTAAAAATTTGGTGTGACTAGGAACTGCCAGCGAAGTTTATTTCTTTTGTAAAAACTACCCTGGCTGTTCTTGACACCAAAGCACCGTCACCTCTGCGAGGGAGGTGGCACCCCTCGGGTGATCGAACGGCCTAATAAAGAATAGACGGGCGTACACCAGCGACCAGAGTGGCGAATACAATACATGTAGGGTCTATTATATAACAGATAAACTCTAGAAATGTGTAAAGGTATGGCTAGGGAGGGAAAGGAAAAACGGAAAACTAGGAGGTTTAGAAAACAGATCTACCTCTGGTCTATGTCTAGTTAAAGCCTTTGGAGGGGAAAAGACAATGGCTGCCGTACTGCACAAATACATCCCAAAAAGCGGCCGGTAAATCGGCGTCTAGCTTGCAAAAGTTATTACTGGAACAACGGTGGTGTATATATCGGGATGAATGAAGGTTCCCCTCTGGTAGGGGTAGTATACACGGTAGTACCTCATAGTAGAATGAATGTAAACAAAGGGAATCAGACTGAAGAGGATTTACCTTATAAATACTATAGTATACAACCTGACTAAGTTAGTTTTGGGTCTGATCTTAGGTATAGACTTGGGAGGGGAAATGACAATTTTAGCTGCTCAATCTCCTCCCAGAATGAGTTCGGTTTATCCGAGTCCAGCTACATCTATTTTAATCTTGAACATCTACGATGTACATAACAAGATGACGTCGGCAATACCTCATGATTAAACACAAAGGGAAACAGGTTGTAGAAAATGAATACAATGAGTCATAAAGAATCAAATAAATCAGTATAATAACCATAATACGTAATGATAAATATTCGTCCGTCGACCCTCGGCGTGAAATTAATCAGTATAAAAATCATAATACGTAATGAGAAGAAATGTCCTTCGTTTCTCGGCGTGAAATAAACTATTTAATTAAATCAAGTCGGGAACCGACATGCGGGGTACTCTAAACAGTTACAGTAGCATGAGCATAGGACAATCGGGGTCACATAGGTCATCAAGAATCAATTTTTAATCAGTATAACAACAAAATAACAATATTTATAATCTGTTCTATACCCGTCGTATATGTCTATAATATCTATAAAACAACAATAAGACGTAATGAAAATATGTCCGTCATTCCTCGGCGTGATCGGGAAACAACTCACATGCGGGATACTTTAAACAGTTGCATGCATTCATAAGGACAAATCGGAGTCACATAGGTCATATAAATATATATATAAACATTATAATATATAATACAATAACAAAATATAACCGGCCTCCGAAGCAATAGAAGAGAATTCGACAGTCCCGATCAATGGGTCACGAATTCGACGACACTAACTTGCCGCCATTTTGAATGACAATTTGGAACGAACTCGTCGTATAAAAAAGGGGCTGTAAATCTCGTATTCTGAAAATACGAAATTTACCAAAACATCTCAGATGAATTACGATCTATATGCTAAACAATATGCTTGACATTATTGATAACTGAGCCTTACTTAAGGGCTCAAATACTTGGTCAATCTTACCCACTCGGCGAACAAACGTCTATCAGGGTTGACACAAGAAAATTTAGAGGGTGTTGCCAGTTTTTATCACGTAAATGCGGTTGCCTAGATGGGGACTGGGAGAACTATATTTGGTATATCCATGAGGGAAGGGGCAAAATACGATCTGTTAGACTTTTGCTTGGTATGATAATCTACTTGAGAGATTATTGCAAATGTGAAACTGATGGGGATTGGGAATAATTATAATGTAATAAATAGGCTGGATAGACATTTGGATGATTTTTTTTGGCACAATTTGGTACCAATATCTCAAAATGGACAAAACCTGAGTTACGTCTTTCTGGTTGTCAACCCTCGAATTATGTCAGAAAGTAATCCATTGAAAGATGCAGCATTTACACAACTTTGATTTGTATGATAACAAAAGCCATCGCAAAATAATCACACGCCTGTTAATAGACCATTTCAAATCAGAAAATATAATTTTGAAGTTGCGGTATCGATGCCATTGTTGATAAAACAAAATAGTCTCTCTACTAGCTAGTTAGTTTTACTTCTCATGGGTGTACACTTGTATTTAAACATAGTAAACCACTAAGCGGACAACCAATGCTATGAATGCCATCAACCGCTTCATTACGTCGCGTACAGTGTACACAGCTAGTCCATGTGACCTGTTTTTCTTTTTCCAAAGTTTTCCGATGTCGATTTGAAATGATCTATAGGCTACACTCAATGGAACATTCTCTGATGTCATGTTTGTGCTTCCCGCAGTCTATGAGGTACAATACATGTACATGGTCATAGATGGATTTGAGATGATTCTAATCATACATTTACAAATTCTCTCTAGTTTCTTCAAAATGAAACTTACAGGAAAATTAATAATACAATAATTCTGAATTCCTTGAATTATCTACCTACTACCCATACCCTCAGTAACTCATCCAAGCACTTCATAAGATTCGTTGTACTGAGACTAATGGATAAAATTATTATACTTCGTTAATCCATCTCTGTGCAGTGACATAATAGCGTATTCCATTTATCGCACCCTATCATATGCGTGTGTGGTTGTAATGCAAGGGTAAGAACCCACGCTACAAAAGATAAATCTCCACACTCACTTGTATAGTCTGCATTGATCACAAGAACAAGCACTAACTTCACTGCACGTAAGATGAAATGAGTATAGTCCAACCTCTGTTATACGGGCATGATGGGACCAAGCAATGGCCGGATAAGTGAACAATCTGGATAAGCAAACTGTGTGTTATTCTGCATTGACTGTCTTGAAGTGCTCAAATTGGGACAATAGAAGGGTTTTGAGTAATGGGTAATTACAGTGACAATGTATTATTCAAGCACTAAACAGCACTACCAACATCCAAAGACAGCCTTTAAATGCTTCACAAGTTCACAGTGTGAAAATAAGGCGATTAGGATGTAAAAAAAACTTGTTTCCTTTTGGGATCATTCAGCCGGACAGAGTTATCCGGATAAAAGAGGGTCAGATAAACGAGGTTGGACTGTTACAGTACACTATAAATGACTACGAAAAAAAATAAAGCCAATCATAAATAATATTGACCCCGCGAGAGACAAATCAAGAAATAAACTTGACATGACACATTTGTATATCACATGAAAGCAATGAAACAATTGTGACAAGTTATGTCGGAAACAGAATTTGGTGAATTTCCTGTTATTTTACGTGGTAATCCTCTGCACCTGAACATCACCCCAAAAGGGTTACAGTACTAAAATCTGTTTGTATAATTCTAGTCTAAAGTTAATACACATAATGTTGATATAATACTGGCCCAGGAGTTTCACTCCCTTGTTTTGATAATTGCTCATTCAATCTCAAATAAATATGAACAATTAACAGAGCTCATTCAATTTCAAATAAATATGAACAATTAACAGATTTGAACGGTCATTTTTGGCCTTTAGAAATTATTGTGTTGTGTGTGGGTGTGAGTGTATGTGTTAACGCTTTCCATGCGGCAGGCGGCTGCAGACGACATTCCATATGTTGACAAAATGTTTCAAAAATGTCAAAATTATTGTTTTCATTACCATATTTGGTATCACCATGAGAAATACATTGAAATAAGTACAAACATGCCTAGTATCGGGTCAGTAATCCTTGAGATGGACCTTGAAAGTTGGGAAAGGTTATTGAAATTGTATTTGGTAAAATAACAGCCGCGTGGAAAGCGTTAAGGCTCACATTTAGATTTAAGCTGCTAAAATAAAACTTCAAATCCAAATATTACAGCATGTACTAAATCCTTTAAACCATTTGATTTGAATTTAAAGTTTTGTCTCTGGGGTAAGCACATGTAATATACATGTACCTTTATTTAGATTATGACTTTTAACAATAACAGTAAATTATGTATCTCATTTGGCAATCATGATTAGTAAGTGTATATGTGACCATGCACGACAAACCCAGTGTTAAGTCACCAGTTCATATTTAAATATATGGGCAAAAAACCCAGACAGAAATCAATAAAAACACAAGATTTTTCAGACCAAAATTTCATTTGAGTACTGAAAAATCAAATTGAGGTACTGAAAAATGCTTTTTATTGATTTGTGTTTGGTTTATTGGCCCATATCTCCAAATATGTACTGGCCACTTCACACTGGGTTCATCATGGATGGTCACATAGCAACAAATTTAATAACTATCTCCAGCTGACAATCAGAAATAGTCTTTCATCAATTGTGCTATTATTAAATATCAAAGATCATTGACAATGTTACACAGTGAAAATAACAATGATATTCGGCCACATGGTTCAAATTTAGAGTCATTGCATGAAGACAAGAGTGATGTCCATATTCATTACCAAGAGTGTTCTAGGAACCGGCTAACCATGAGTCACGTAGCAACGTGCTGCTCTGTTCCTTCCTTAAGCCTATCCCTTAATTATTGTCACACTGTCAAAGTCCTTTCCACCCAGTTTTTATAGCATCTTGTTCAATGCTGATATGGAATGTTCAAGTGCAGACCTAATGGATATGTTAAAGTTCCAATAATCGTCTTTATCGTTTAGTAGGTGTACATACTGCAATTTCATTGGTTAACGGTTAACACGTGTATGAAATCTGATCCATATCGCGTAAACAAGAAAGTCAAATCACAGGATATATTCCATATCGTTACTAGATGGCGCTGTATGATATTACGTATAAAGCGATTGCTTTGCGTCTGTGGAAGAGTTGCTAGTAAAATATGACACGTAAATAATAAACAAATAAAATGGCGGATGATTTAAACGCAACCAAGTCAATTTCTGTTACATTCTGTGGCCGAAATAGACCGCAAAAAGGTCTAACCCACGCTGAAAAATAAATGATCTGCATATATAATAACCAGACATGTTTTTTCGCGATAATTTTATGGACAGAGGTGACGCGCAGAACCTGTTCAAGGGTTGTTAACTTTGAGGAATTTTACGGAGGTAGGAAGGGAAGAGAACAGCGCCTTCTTTGAAGTTTTGTTTTTGGCGAGTGTTTATAAACCATTTTTTATTGGGGCCAATGGACTAAACGATAAATATGTTATCCCTGCATGTTCAATTGTTCACACAATACAGAAAAATACCTATGGTTTGTGCCATATCACATTCGGCCGATATGACATGCCAAACCATAGGTATTTTTCCGTATTATGTGAACATTCAGGGGATAACTAATAGTATCTCTGTCTTCTGCTCATATGCATATCGTCAATGTTTCCATTTTATTGTTACATTTACGTAAGTTCTTTAACAATTTTGAGAAATCCTTAAAATGGCATTCTTTCTCTTTCTTGGTCCATTATGTGCATGCTCATGGCATAACTGGCGATAAGATTAGATGATCATTACTGTGAATGTGATGTTTAGTTTCAGTATGCACTTTTGGTTGAGCGATTAACTTCAAAAATATAATTGTTTCCTTCGAAAATAAAATAACATCTTAAAATTATTGTAATATGAAGTAGAATTGATTCAGGTTAAATGCCCTGTGAAGTATTATCAAAATAACCCCGAGGATAATAGTTCTTAAAAAAAAAACTAGACTGATTTATCTAATCTTTCAGACAAGAAATGTCATAAGAACTTCCCCAATGCCAAAAAAGTGTCTGTCTACAAGGTGAACATTTGCTGAAAGGGATGTCTGAATTTTATTTAGAAATCAAGTCTTTTTATTTTTTATATGAAATGTAAGGTTGAGTTAAATGATGTTACAGGGATCATAGACCTGCAATCATGTTCAAAACTGTTGGGACACTTCTTGCATGCACTGCGAAAATGGTAGTCCCTCCCCCTAAACTCAATGTTGGTCCGAATAAGAGCATCGTCCATCAAAGGGCTGTAGTATAGATACGCTCCAACATTGATTTTGGGGGATGGGGGGGGGGGGGACTTTACATCAACTAGTTTGAAATATCATACTTTCAACATGTTCAACTGAAAGCTTTACTCAATTTGGTAGATATTCCGTGCGTATGTGTAAAGTGTCCCAACAGGTTTTGAACAAGATTGTATTAAAGAAGTGGAAAAATGGGCTATAAAAAATACGAATATCCTTATATCTCGAGACCGGTAGCTTCAATTTGAATCAATCTTTTTAAGAAATGAAGCACATTATCTCGTTAACATTCTGAGTTAAACTTCATGTCAATTGCGTATACATATTTAATTAAAAAACATAAATAACCATGGTTTTGATACATTTTCATACTTTACAAGTAACTTATTAAAAGCGGCGGGTGTTACAAGCGATGACATCATCGTCCCTGATCGCACGTGACTCCACCTGGTATGTTTAGATATGACCCAGACATTTTGGCTACAATGAGAACAACATTGGAATAATTTCTTAGAATTGTTTTAGTTTTCAGAAACAAAGACCTTAGTGTCTTATTCATGAACGAGATCGCTCTTTTTTCCATTAAACCGAATTATCTTCATTTAAAAGCCATGCTTTATAAAGCGCATGTTAGCTGTTTGATTTCAATTACTTATCCTCAGAACTTTGACTTGAACTTCACTGTATACTCTTGTCCTGGTTATAGTCAGATCACTTTGTTCTTAAACTTGACTTTAAGATGGTATTTTACAAAGAGATATCACCTAAGGCATGGGCCTATTGTCGATTACTCATTACTGCTATATTACTATCTTCTGAAGATAGCTATCCGACGCAACGTACTAAACCGTTGTCCCTGTAGACAAATATTGTACAGCACCGTGTATATTATGTATGAATGAGTAGTAGGGGGAGGGGTGCAAGAAGAAGAAGACAAATATTTTACGGTCCTGGTCGACTCAATTCTTTCAAATCTTAATTTTTCAAAACCTTTGAAGTAAAATTTGAAAAAATAAACTAAGCCGCTGTACCGAGATTCGAACCCATGGAAGTGATAATTCCGCGGTCTCAGTTGAATCCACTACACTAGTAAGGCAATGTGCTGTACTAATAGGGACCCATGGTATAACAATGTATCTTGTTAAACCGATGTTCTTCCTAAGACGTTCAAGTACTGGAATACACTTATCATTACCGGTCTACCCGATTAAAATTATATACACGTTCATACTGTTCAAAATAATAATGTATTTTTCGCATTTCAGACGAATAACCACGGTCAACAAAAAATACCCATTCGTAATATAAACAAATAAAAATCAACTTTAAAATTAAAGGTGACAAAGATTCCACGGCACGCGGAATGAAAGAAAACAACATAACAAACGAAAACAAAGCAATAACAAACACGACGAACTCTGCGGGAGTCGAACCTCCAACCTTTGCGTTCTAAGACAGATCACACGCCACTAAGCTAACAGGGAAGTCAGCTTTTTAAAGAGGATTTTTAGTTATTATACACTAGCGCCGTAACGGTCAACCACGGTCCACACATCATTACAATAGAACGCTATGCACGGTCTACCAAAATGAATAGAAAAGGATGATCAGTACTCCCTTTCTTTTAATTTTGGTAGACCGTGCATAGCGTCCTATTGTAATGATGTGTGGACCGTGGTTGACCGTTACGGCGCTAGTGTATGATAACCAAAAATCCTCTTTAAAAAGATGACTTCTCTGTTAGCTTAGTGGCGTGTGATCTGTTTTAGAATGCAAAGGTTGGAGGTTCGACTCCCGCAAAGTTCGTCGTGTTTGTTATTGCTTTGTTTTCGTTTGTTATGCTGTTTTCTTTAATTCCACGTGCCGTGGAATCTTTGTCACCTTTAAATTTAAAGTGAATTTTGGGTATTTGTTTATACGAATGGGTATAATATATAATATGCGATATGCCCATGTAATTTACTATTACGTTTTCAAGTAGATATTTTGTGTTTGTTGACATCTATCTATATAGATTTGATAACTATCTGATACTGTAATAATTGTATTTTACTTACCAGCGTTGTCATGATAAGACTCGTTCAGAACTTGCGCTTTTGGTTATTCTCCGAACCATACAAACACCACACAACCCCCCCCCCCCCCTCCCATTCCCCGTCTCCACACACACCAACCCGGCCCATCATATACTTCTGATATTGCGATCAAAGATTGTTATATCAAAATCAATAGTTTACTTAATGATAATATTTTGTTTTACCTATATCCTATCAAGATGCCTTTGTTAAAAGTACCATTTAGGTGCGTGATTCAGACAATGCCCCTTTAAATTGAAGATAGTGCTGACCCAGTATTTTATTAATTAAACTATACTCTCCGTACATTATCGCTGACTAATATTGCCAAATATGAGATAATTTTAAACATTTTTAAAGGAGTTATAAGGAAGTGTATGAATTCAGTACATATTTTTTGCAATGCTTTAATACAATCATGTTCAAAACTGTTGGGACACTTCTTGCATGCACTGCGAAAATGGTAGTCCCTCCCCCTAAACTCAATGTTGGTCCGAATAAGAGCATCGTCCATCAAAGGGCTGTAGTATAGATACGCTCCAACATTGATTTTGGGGGATGGGGGGGGGGGGGGGGACTTTACATCAACTAGTTTGAAATATCATACTTTCAACATGTTCAACTGAAAGCTTTACTCAATTTGGTAGATATTCCGTGCGTATGTGTAAAGTGTCCCAACAGGTTTTGAACAAGATTGTGGGTTTTTTTCAGTGAACAGCACATTGTTTTCTGTAATATTTCATAAAATTGTACTATTCTTATAACCAACAAGCAATGTCTTTCTGTTTTTGAACTTTGTCAAACAGGCAATGTCTGTTGTTTGAACTTCAAATGTCAAATGGGTTATCTTTTTACTGTTCCATTTCAGATATTGGGCTGCGATTACAATATACTACATGTATAGCAAGAATTAAAACAGAGATGTATTGTGTAGCTTCTATTTATCTCCTTGGTCTTACGCTTCCTACGATTAAGTTGAGATATCACATACAGAAGCTGCATAGGACGTGACTTTCATGTGATGTTTATACTCAAGGCTACCTATGAGATAAAATCATGTCCGATTTCTATTTCTATCTATTGAAGGAGGACATGACATAGTCAAAAGGGGCTTCTTTTTTCAAGAACGTGATCCTGTTCAGCCTGCTGACCCTAATTTCATGTATTCCAAACATAACTTCCCATGGCAATGGCTTGAAAATAATCCAAAAGCCGACCAGAAAGAAGCTCCCTTGTATTTTTATTCTGTCAAAGATTATCCAAATTCAAAGCATTATTTGTGGATTATTGGAATGGAACGATAATAATGAGACTACATCTTTTAATAATTCTCTGATGAATTGTAAATAGTGTTTATTACACAGATCTGGATAAGACTTTCAAAACTTGCAACGCCACTGTCAAGATTATTTCTGTTCTATGCCAATAGAATAGATGCATGTGTTGATTTTATGTTTTACAATTGAAAAGACACATGTTATTCCATCTGTGTCAAAAAGGACTACTTTCCAATTGTTTTGCCGCAAAATTGTGCATACAGCGCGGGATTCATGATCATGAGGTTGTGAGTTCTAGCCCCGCTGTGGCCAACTTGTTTGTGTCCTTGGGCAAGATACTTAGTCTCAATTGCTTCGTCAACCCAAGCGATATTTGGGGAGCTGTTAAGAGTCACAATCTAAGTAAGGCTGATAGGCTGTGCACTGTTGGCCGGTAGCCGCTTAAGTGTAGCGATGAAAAGGGTTCTGATTCAAATTGGCAGAGACAATAATTGGCCAAAACGCTTTGGGACTTTGCTTGCATTGTGGAAGCGCTATATAAGAACGGTGTATTATTATTTTTTATATCTGTTGTTTTCCAGACATTGATAATTGTTTGGTTTGAAGTATGAAGATTTAATGTATGGGCTTTCATTCTGTTCCAGGTTCTGTTCTGTCACTTCCACTCATCATTCTTTAATCACTGCCCATTTTTGGAATAGGGCTGAGTAGCGAGCCATTGATAGGCTTATCAAAGCTCTCTGTTGACGAGGACCAACAGTTTGATTACACTGTAACTTTTACCTGTTTGGCTTTTTTCACATTCACGTTTTACCTAAAGAAAATGTGATCCCAATTTTGGGTTGGTGGAGCAAAGAGTGATGATGATCACACTGTGCTATTTCTAAGGTGACATCCATAATTATTACCATTTACAGATACGTACAAAGAGTACGTAACAGGGGAGGGTAAAAATATACCCTAAGTGTATCTTACTTAAATGGTGATCTTGAGGTGGGCATTTTTTACCAAGCCATGACGTTTTTGCCATTTATTGCGTACGTAACTCGAGGGAGTAAAAAGTTTTGTACGCTCTGTACGTATGTAAAAATGGCGACAATTTTGGACAACAGAAACAGAAATATTCTAACACCTGATTGAAATCCAATATAATATTTATTTGAAAATAAAACAAGGAAACAATTCAATATCTATCACCAGCTATAGGAAGCAATCTGTTTGTGTATTCTTGTCTTATTCCAAATCTATCTGTCTCTACTGTATGGTGTACAAATGGTATTAGATAACCAAATATAATACAGGCTGTTTACTATTCAGCATTTATTACCATAACATTGTTACTTGATACATGTAGATGAATAGCATGTTTGGATGATTACTGTTAAATGTAAAGTAGTACATTGACCTTTCTCTTTGCAATGCTACCAAAGATAACTTATCCTATTTTACGTAACCCACAAAGTAAAAATGTTGGACCTAAAATCCTAGGGTGTAAGACATTCATAAGTTACACTAGTATCAAGACCCATTACGGAATAAGCTGTATAATCCTTTAATCTGTCAATAAAGGATTTTGTGCTAGGTTTATTCCATGCTGTCTTACACCAGTGACAGTTAACAGTTCCTGTCATTGCTTTGTATCAGTGCCAGCATATTTGTATCATTTAATTCACATCCTTTTGTGTTAACTGAGCTGTATACTGCACATTGTAAAATAACTGAACTAAGGCGACCAACCCATTGTTTAGACATTTTTAATGATCGTGTTCAAGGGTAAATAAAAAAGAGATTAAAGAAAACTCACCGACTGACCTACCTGAGAAGTCCGTACAACAACGGGGTGGGGGGGGGGGGGGGGGGGGGGGGGGGGGTCGACTAAGGGCAGTATTGATACTTGGGCTCTCCATTTTAAGGCCTAAGGGCAGTATTGATACTTGGGCCCTCCATTTTAAGGGACTATTTTTATTTTGTATTAACTGGGCTGTATCTACAACACATTTACAAAGGAACTGCACAAATAGGTTAGTGTCTGACAATTATAAAATTCCCCTAAATCTCCCCCCAATGGATCGGGTTCAGCAAAGCATAATTAAAATATCATACTTATGCTCAAAATAGAATATAATTGGTGTCTGACATTGACATACTTTTTTTTATCATTCTGAACAAATTAGACAAAAGTCTCAAGGTTGTGATTGACTATTACTTTATGGGTAATTTCCATAATTAAATAGGCCACATCAATTCAGCTGATTTGACAATTTAATACAATATTATTTCCTGAATAAGATAAATTAATCGTGGCTGTATAATAGGTGTAATGTACAGAGATCCCTAAATCCCTATAGTATAGGTCCTAATACAAACCTGGAATTTCACAAAAGTGTGTAATATTATTACCTGGTATCACACCTCATAACCGGCAGAGTTTGAAAGTAAAATCAGGCAAAAAAGTAACCACTTACAAAGTTACAACATTTAACATAATGTCCAACAAGCCAATTTAACTGGGGTAGGTTTTCCCATCACTGTCTCCTCTACCATAGATCACTTTTACAGTCTATGCCCCAATACTGGTATTTGGGAGACCATTATTACTTGAATGGGGTTAGTTCATGTTTGGTTGAGATGGACCTGCCTTAGATTCTACCATCAATGCTCAATAATGACCCATAATGTAAAATATAAAGTGCTCAACAAAAGAAAGTCATATACACTTTGTTAAGGTCCTTTAGAATAACTTCCGATTATTTGTTGACCAAACTGACTAGATAGACATAATATTGAGATTTCTTTATGTACAAATCCAAGAAAAGTGAAAGTTTCTTTCTCACTGTTTAATGACGTTTCACTACCACGCTGGTAGCTTCATCAGACTAGCGTGGTAGTGAAACGTCATTAAACAGTGAGTAACATCTTTCACTTTTCTTGAATTTGTACACAAAGAAATCTCAATATTATGTCTACAAACAATCCAGATGAACTTATTCAAAGATTTGACTAGATAGACATTTGGATGAATCTTTCCGGCACAATTTGATACCAAAGTTGCCGCCTAACAACAAAGATAAACCATGATTAGCACCATTTAAAGAAAATTGGTCACTTTTCAATGCACGGAAGCCGCGAGAAAATGCTTTGCGTGGCACTTGAATGGCCGAGAATGAGATGGATATTGATCACACAGTGCAACTGCGTTGGGTCATTCCTGAGCGAGCGGGTTATTTGATTATGAACAGGTAATGTGGTCTTTTCTTCCCGTGTAGTGTATTGAAAATGTGACTTTTGAAAAAATTACTAATTTTCTTTAAATGGTACTAATCATGGTTTATCTTTGTTGTTAGGTGGCAACTTTGGTATCAAATTGTGCTGGAAAGATTCAATAAATGTCTATCTAGTCTGTTTGGTCAAAAAATAATCGGAAGTTACTCTAAAGGACCTAAAACAAAGTGTATGACTTTCTTTTGTTGAGCACTTTAGAAGCAACAACCATGTAGGAGTCGATCTTTTGTAACCCTGAATTGGCAAGTCCTTCATCAGCATTCCACCAACAAGGATTCGCCCTCCTATCACACAGAGATTCAATCTCGCAAGTCTGCTATGTCGTCAGCATACAAACAAACCTATGGTTCTTGATCATTTGAATCTCCTGACTAAGAGATTGCTTGCGTGTTTGATGTAAATCCTTCAGAATTAATAACAGATATTCCTAAAATATCATAATAATCATCTAAATTAATACGGGATGACTGTTTGTATTCTAAAAGCTTATGTTTCATCGCCAAATTAATTGTTAACACAATTGACCTTGAAACCAGCAAACCTGGCCTACAGTTCAAGTATGCAACCTTACTTACTCATTCTCAACTCACCATATCACAAATGCACCATTTTCTCTTATTTTATCCAAACACTTTCCAAGTACCGTATTATCCCTATTAAGCGCCCAGGACCTTATAAGCGCCCACCCCTGTTTTTCTCTCAATGACTACCATACATATTTCATTTAGAACATGAAATGGTCAGCCTCCTCAATTGTCCAATTGTACATTTTCGTTAGTACGTCAAGTGGTCAGCCTTCTCAAATTACCACTTGTACATTGTATTTAGTACATCAAATGGTCAGCATCTTCAAATGACCATCAAATGGTCAGCATCTTCAAATGACCACTTGTACATTTTATTCAGTACGATAAATGAGTTTAAAAAAGGTAACATAATAAGCGCCCACCCAAAATGA
Source organism: Ophiura sarsii (assembly GCA_035610835.1). NCBI lineage: Eukaryota > Metazoa > Echinodermata > Ophiuroidea > Amphilepidida > Ophiuridae > Ophiura > Ophiura sarsii. Next base: position 13,482,670 of record CM069452.1, on the reverse strand, counting down.
ATTTGCTAACCGCCCTGGGCGCATAATAGGGATAATACGATATCTCTCTTTGAAAGTCAAGGCTCTTCAACTCTGTTCTGATGGAAAGCAGCAAAGCCATCAACAGTTAAGTTTCACTTGGTTTGGTTTTGGTAATTGAAATGAACTAATACATACCTTTCTTTTCACTTCTGGTAACATCTTAGACAGAACCGAATCACTTCTAGCAACAGTAACTGGTGAGGCCAGCTCGTTTACCCGTCCCTCGGCCGCCGATTGATCAGCTTCAGCCTGGTTCTCGGCCAAATTATTACTGGAGGCACTAAGTCCCTGTTTGGTATTAAATCCATTTGGCAGTTGTGCGCCAATCCTTGGCAAGGTTGCAAATTGTCCATTCTTGTCCATGTTTGTCCCGCCGGTCGTCTGTTCGGCATTAGGCAATGTTGTATTCTCCTGTTGTTGCTGAGATGCACTCGGCGGAGGGGCAGGGGCTCGACGTTTGGTCTTCCGTAATACAGCCACACATAACTTTCCAGATCGTAAAGCACTGTCGAACAGGAACCTGAAATGACAAGCCGAGTTTGAAGATTGTTATTTTTACTGTCTGCAGTAAGTAGCAGCGCCCGAAGCAACACAAAATCTGACCTGCCAAGATTAGAAAGAACTATGATGTCCAGTTGTAAAGCCAAAACTGTGTCCAGGCTATATGTTGTCGCAACTGACCATGAATAATTGCCTGACGATCATAACCTAACTTCTAGCATATTCCTTTACACGTTATTGAAGTATACATGACCAGTTTTTGTATAGCAACAGATACTGTGTTCAACACCTTATCAACATCGTCACGGTACACTATACATGCCTTGTATACTGCCACTCAGGTAGTTAGTCATTGGAAAAAGATACAAACCTGACAAAATTTTGAAGCGCAGGAAGTTCTATTAACGTTTAGGCTTCGGGCTATCACATTATAAATCCCTAGGCCGGCAAACCTCACCCACTAAATTGGTCGACACTAAACACAACGTTGAGATGAGGTACCCATGCAAGTCACTTGACACAGGATTCATGATATGGTTGCTTGCTCGCCGGTTTGTACAATAATAGCCTAAATGAACGTCTTGAGTGTGTAACAGGTCTATAGGGGAAAGTTACGATGTGTATCATTAGCAGTGGACACAGGATTTGATAGAGGGACGATACATCCTGTGTATTGGCATACACTAACTATAGATTTTCTTACACATTTTGACAGGAAGATCTCATACTTTAGCAGTTAAATGGCAGACAACTGAAATTATTGGAAAAAAATTGGCTGGAAATTGAAAATGAACTAAATATACACTATTAGAAAAGTTTGGAAAATCAAACAATCAAGGCCTGGGTAGACAAGATAGCATAAAATGTATGGCAAGTTACCAATATATTGTTGTCACAACCCTAACCCTACCATATACCACAACCCAGCCTGTTTGTATCTCCCGGCATGGAAGTTTTTCGCCGCACAGGGAAAAGAAATTCAATAAAGTGGGGGGTAGAATTAGTGTTAATTGTTCTCTTTATCAAATTTATCTTTGTAAACATATTGAACACTGAACTAGAGGAGAATTCATGCTTTTGACAATTTGAAGCATGGCCATATTGTGACCCTCCACATCAAAACTAACCAGTTGTCTGAAAAAATAAACATTTATGTTTAAAATTTAAATGTTACAAAGCTATTTTTATCTTGAAAATGACACTTGACTAATTGAATTGGAACATGTAAAACCATTGTTTTGCTTAAGGTTATCAACACTATTATCTTTCCTTATTTTTATCATCATCTTCTTTTGTTTTTCTCTGCAGACAAGGTTTGCTGACAACTGGTCTGTTTAATATAAAAGGTCACAATTTATGCCTGATTCATACTAGGACTACATGTAGGAGTAGCTTTGTTTTACAACGTTTGAATCTGATAACGCCAAAGTTTAGAAATACTTGATAGTATGGATCCATTACATTTACTTGGTTTACGTGTGATGACTAAGTCCAGTAGGCTTAGTAGCCCAGTTGCATCCTTCATGTCACCTGAAGTTAGAGGTGATGTCAGCCCATATTCGAGTGAAGAAAGCATGATATTACGCAGGCAACTCCAATGCAAGGGCATTTGCATCATGTAATTAAAGGTGTGGCGCAGTAAGTGCTGTGCCTATTACTAGAGTTTGATCAGCTCCAAATTGGCGAAGCCTCCTTTACATCAGTGAATGAATGCAGGAGGATGCAGAAAATGCATGTCTATCCTTTATGCTTAGCAATATTATTTTGAGATTTCTATGCATTCTGTTTATTCTATTAAATATGCTCTCTGGGTACAAGGCAGGAACTAGTTTTTATATATCACGGATAAAGGAAATTAAACTGGAAACCCTAAAAACATGCCCTAGATTAAATTCTTTAGATAAGTGAGAAAACATGAAAATACATAAAAAATAACAGCTACTGTAATGGAACCCAAATGGATCAATTACTGCTATTGTAAAACTAGTGAGAGTCAATTAGACGACAGTGGTGGATGTAATTGGTTACTGTCTGGACCCTCTTGTTATTACTGTCTTGTATTCATCAATCTTAGCCATCCCCCTCCCCCTCCATCATAGTTATGAAGTTTGGTAATAACTAGTCAAGTCAAGTCAATCCAATAGGTCAAGTCAAAGTAAATCAAGTCAATTTACTTGTTGGCTCAAGTCAATTCAAGTCATTGATTTTGTCCCAAATACATCAAGTCATATTGAACATGAAATATGTACTTAAATTACCTGTCAAGTCATGTTCAGGTCACTTTAAGTAGTTTGGAAGAAGAAAAAAATCTTTTTGACAGTGAATAAATTCTTTAGACTAAAATTACTTCAGTTAGTTTAGCAACAGACTGTGGGTCAAGACAAATCTTTTGGAAGAGTGACTTAATTAAGTCAAGTCAAGGCTTTTGACATGTTTTAAAACCAAGTCATAAGTCAAGACATTGCTCTCAGTAAGTCAAGCCAAGACATCAATAGTGGTGACTAAAGTCCAAGTTAAATCACTGACTCAAGTTGTCATATCACGGGTCAATGGTCATCAAAGTAGTACATATCTCAGTACCAGCACCCTCTACCAGTGCAATCCCTACTCTCCATAAAAAACCTATTAAAATAATGAGGTCCACCCCTTCGTAAGTAAGTCGATTAGCAGTTCATCCTTGCCTATAGGCCTACCCCACTGACAAATTAAATACATGAAAGACATGATAGACTCTCATCTTGATAGGTCCAATCATGGATTAATTTACACAGGGACAATGCAAATTTCCCCTGTCTCACTTAGTCTAATTTGAAAGGAAATTATTAGATTAATTGTGGTAGCTAACGGACTGTGAAATCAGTTGAACTTGTTATTGACATTGGTACGATGATACAAAAGTGATACATCGCATGTCTTTCATAACAAATACAAATATTGTCATAAAACTTGTAATAAATTCCAGTTCCTTCCATGTTTATATATGTTCAGATATATTTTGATACTATTCACATGATTTTGTTTTCCATAGGGCTCATTCCATGAAGTTGGGGCATATTATGTGACATCCAAGTGAAATTTTCAAAATGGATATTTTCCAACTCTTTCTTCTTTTTTAGGTTCTACATTTACCAAAGTCCAATGTAGAACCTTTTTTTTTTAATGTAACATTTGGTGTAAAATAACCGCACATGTTCAACAGTTGGATGACATTTCCAAAAATCCTGATGCTACATGGACACCATTTCCCATTTCCATATCATTTTCTAATAAATTAGCTTAAGATGTGGGCCAAGTTTCTATACCTCAATTAACTACTTGGAACCACAAATACATGAAAAGAAACCAGATTTGTCTAGGTTGAACATAACTTAACGAACAAGACATCATAGATTAACTGTTTTATGTATAAACTCATTGAAAAGTGACTCTTTATTTTGCAATTTGTATAATGAATTTAAATAAAGTACATATCAATATTTGTTTGATGTAAAGTACTCTATAAACCATGCACATTGATTACATTATAGTCATAAAGTAAGTATATGAAGTATTATTTACCTGTATAATGTTATAAAATGCACTACCGATGCTACATGGACACCGCGTCTTGTAACATTGTTAATAATAAGACTATTCATACTGTTCCAATTATTTGAGTGTGAATGGTTTGTCTACTTGTTCATCATATCAAGTAGATACACAGAGTGAATTACTTGAAATTTATCTAAACACTGTTCATGTAAAATTTACCTTTTCTGTGTACTTAAGTATTACGATGCTACATGGACACCGTGCCCTAAAATATTTGGAACAGCTTGAACAGATGCATCTTTTTCAGATCAATAGAGAGGATGTACTATGATGTTAACTTTTTATGTTATAAGCACACGATAAAATTAATAACATGGATTGTAAAACTACAAATTACACAAAAAGATAACCTGCCATGAAGCATAAAACATAATTACCTATGATACACATACACCATTTCTTACAATTACACAATAACAATACACCATTGATCAAAGAAACTTAAGATATCCACTGAAACAAACTTCATGCAGTGTTGTTCTTAAAGTACCCTTTGTGATCTTAGTCTCTTTGCTCGTTTCTGATTGAATCATCCTCTATTATTGATAAAGATGATTGAAAAGTTTGATAACTTAAAAAGTCAGTTTGCAAAAAAATAATTTAATTGCCATGATGGATTTCTTTGGAAAGATACTAGTTTTTGAAAATGATGGGTTCCTTGTCTTCATCTCCATAAATTCCAGGACGATAGAACTGTCTTCTGAATTAATGTCAAGAACCTTCAAAGCAAAACAAAATAAACCCTATGGCTTAGTATCTTCATGGAACATTGTGTATTGATATTGGAGTAGATTATTTATTCATGTTGCACTTTTTGTGTTGCAGGAGAATATTTATATTAAAATCATGCTGGAGTATTTTATTTATTATTCATTTAACATGAAAAAGAATAGCAAAGGATAGAGAACTTAAATGATTTACAATTATTTGTTTTATTTATAGTAAATAAAACTAAAATAAGGGAATGTTTATTGTGAATTCAGTGAAATGCTAATGGAAATGGTGTCCATGTAGCATTGTGTATTAATATATTTCATTAGATATACATCTCTCATAATATGCCTTTTTTCTGTAAAGTGTAGTAAAATGTAGGCAATGTTTTGAATGTTTTGGGTGATGGATAATTTCGAATGGGGTAATTGTTTTAGTCTAATTAGGCAAATTTTATGAAATGCTACATGGACATGGTGTCCATGTAGCATCGTATTGGTAAGCTATATTATTAGCATTAAAAGAGCAAAAACTAATTCATTATTAACTTCAAAGTTTATTAATGATATGATTCTACAGAAAAATTACAATTTCAACGAACTATAACGATACCCAATGCAAAATATTGCCCATGCTATGCCCGATGCTACATGGACGCCAAATTATTATGGCGTCCGTGACTCAAAATTAATATCATAACATGAAAAGAAATTCTGATTCAGTGTTTCTCTTTCAATAAAAATGCATTAATAAATACAGACATACAAGCAACATTAAGAAATAATTACAATCGCACTTACCATTCACAAAACTATCCAATGTTTACATTTTGATGCTACATAAAAGTCCCGATGCTACAACGGGACACCAGCGACTGAAACCTTGATAAAACTAGCCCACATGTGGCAAATTCCAAACAAACCTGATAGCTATTGACCTCTATCCTTACAAAAAGAAATATGGAATGTTTTATTTATCTCCAGGGGAGGATTCCCACAAATTGCATAGGATGTTTATCACGATGCTACATTTTATGGTTAGGACACCATGCACACGGCACGGTATACTTTTTCATGAATATATGGAATGGTCTTCATGAAATTTATTCTCATTTTCAAAAGTTTTCAATTGATAAATGCTCTTAATTTTGGAAAATAATTTAAAAATGTATGATAGAGAACTACCCCCATTCAGCAATGAAAACTCCCGATGCTACACATGTATATTTTGTGGACACCGTGCGTAGCATCGGAAAGGCAATTTTCATGTTGCTTGGGTGAAAAATCAGTCCAGCGTGACGAGGTGTTTTGGTCAGTAAACTATGAATACATGTATCTTTTATTAATCAAATTGATTTCCAAGCAATTCTATGATAGTTTTGCTTACATAAAACTCATATTAATTGTTGTGTTTTCCATGTCACGTTTTTTAGCAAAAATGGTCTTGGACACCACCTCATTTTTTTTTTTTTTTCTTCAAGGAAGGCTCGATTTTTTTCTTTTTTTTCATGGCTCAATACTATAACCTAATACTGTAAACAAATTTGATATACACATAGAGTAAAACAGTTTATAAGCTGCCTAAAGTACTAAATTCTGCTATTTTAACAAATACCCCAACTTCATGGAATGAGCCATAGGCATATATTTGGTCTATTCAATAAAAATAAGAAATTTACCATTTCACTCAGATTCTATAGATGAACCCTAACACCCCAGACATAGACTAGGGGTTAAAGCTATAAGGGGTAAGAAATGGCAAGCATTGAGGGGAAAAACTGGCCCTGCTGGCAACAGGATTCGAACCATATTACATATTCTCTGGACATTATTATCTATAGGATTTGAACCCAGATCCAAAAATCAACTTTTCCATTTGCATTGATCACCCCCCCCCCCCCCCCCACCTCAATCGCCTAGGTAGATAAGACGTAGGAACCAAATGGGGTTTTGTGGTGATCAGGATTTTAAGAGTTCATACCTTGTCAGGCAGAAATAAAGTTCTCTAAAACTGCTGTGTCATAAATAATTTAGTTATTAAACTTGCAACATAAGATACAGGATATCGGGTAATTAATTGCTCCATTCATTGTGGTAACCAATATCCAAAACACCTAAGATAGGGTAGGTTCACTCAAAGAATAACTAAAATTAACACTAAATGATGTCAAACATGCAATAACCTAAAGAACAACCCTAGATAATAATCTAGCACCAATCAACATATGGGGTGGTTTAAAAGGGCTTTGTGGGGATCGATCTGCAGATTAGGCGATGAAGAAAAATAAATCCACATTGCACAATCACGCAAAGGTACATATAGGTAGGCTCTGAAAAGTTATTTTGGGGAGCGCAACCCCGTAGCATGACGCACTATCACCTGGACTCAGACCACCACCGGCAGCACACCCAATTTTTTGTATAAATATTTGTCCAATGTTTTCCCTGTGTTAGATTTATTGCTACAACCCCCCCCCCCCCCCCCCCCCCCCCCCCCCCCCCGAATGGGTTAGGGTTAATACAGGAATGGGTTCAGACCAAGTTCTAGGATTTCTATGAAATAGACTGTCATGCTTTATGATGCGTCAGAGGTTGGGTTGCGCTGGTTAAAGAGTAAATGCAACTGTGTCACCAATTTTATATCAATTAAAAGGCCAAGACAGGTGCAAGTTTCTGCAGACAGGCATTAGACAGAACATTCCAGCCAATAGCTGCTAACTGCACTGTAGAAACAGGTCCTCTCTGCGTTAAGAAGGTTATTTCTTCTCCGCTAAATTATCCTAAAAAATTACTATAGCATAGAGCAGGCATCCTCAATCTTTTTTTTAAACATTTTAACTATTTTAACTTTTTTATGAGCAAAACAGGACCTTAGATGACCCATGTTTGACCCTAAATAAGCCACATAATACCTCTTGACCCACACATTAGGAATAGTAACTCATATAACCCAAGATCCTGTACTAAAATATTTAATTTAAGTAATTTTCGAGGATCGTTTTCTGTATACAAATATGAATTATTACTAAAAGCAACAACATCTAAATTCAGTACAAATTTTGCATGTATTTAAGTGCCAGGAGAGCCCCTCCAGGGCCATCTAAACAGCTAAAATCCAAGAGCTTCGCCCCTGGACCCCACCCGTTAGGGGCTCGGTCGCTCCCCTCCCTCGCATGGAGTGTGGCACTTTAGCACTGTTCAATTTTGGAAGTGGCACTTCAACAAAACTAATTGAGAATGCCTGCCGTAGAGAGATTAGACCGCTAAAAAGCTGGCGAGAGTTCCGTTAAAAAAAAGCGCTCCACAACATTAGACGGCTAACCATAAACTGCAACCACCACAGGATGCATCAATGATCAGCGATATCAATAAACTGTTAATGATTTACGATGTCATCAATTAGGATGAAGATATATAAGACATGATGAAAATGAGTATTTGCTACACAGGCATGTGATCATATGGTGATATAATACTAATTACGAAAATATTGTCTTGATCATTGCAGAATCTTGCCCCGTTCCATTTTCCGAACTAATATCTGCGCATAATGCTTTGGGCTCTACTCATAATGCTTGACCTCTCGCCCGTTTTTACGATATTAACCGTTGTGTGTCTGTAGAAACAGTACTGCTCAAGTGCATTCGCTCGCCTCTCTAGCCGGATAACTTTTTTTACCTGTAAATAGCAGAGCCTCTCTAACATGCTCTATGTCATGTGTCCTGCAGGCCTGAACCCTTTTGGTCAACATATCTGAACACTAAAATATTACTCCAATAACAAAAGTGTATTATATGTGTATACAAACATTACCACCATACCATACAGTAGGCCTGTTCAGACGGCCAGTACACTTGAGAATAATTATTCTTGAGCTTAATTTTTTTATGCTAATCCAGAGTGCCTGTCCAGATGACAAACTTAACCTCGAGTATAGTGATACTACTGCAGTAGCTTTCGGGGTTAACTCAAGGTCATGTGACTCTTCATTTTGCGGTCAGACCTGGGTCATGTCATAAATCTCACTCACGGTTAACATTACGGATGGATCAACATGGTGCACACACTCGGTTAGCTCTCGATTAGTGCTTTAGGGTTAGTTAACCGTAAGATCTTTGAGGGTAAATATTTACTCGGGGTTAGTTAACCATGACCGATTCACACGGCCGCTAACCAAGTGTTTAACAACTATGTTAACATATGTGATGCTAACCTAGAGGTTAGTGTCCCTCGTGGGAACGCTCCTAGTACTACAATTACGACAATCTGCCCCTGTGTAAACTTTGGAATCTATTTGTCAATATTTGGGATTACTCTTCAGAAAGTAGGTTTCAATATGCCATTTGACAATGCAATGCTGCTATTCACAAGTGGACCACTGTCAGCAAAAAGCAGTCATATTTAAGAATATTTCAACAACAAATATTTTGGACCCTCCCCCCTCTCTCAAATTTATGACTCGGAGGCTCATTTCCCGCAATTAATTTGGGAAAAAACCCAAAACATAACCAACCGACCCTACCTGAGAGAGGTCCTTCGCCCGTAGAACAGGGATGTTTTTTCGTGGCCTAACTGTCCTGAATGCAAAAATACTACTCAACACTGTGCTGGTAGCACATCCTTCTCCAGTCTATCACTTGGACCAATCATGTTGGGCTATTAAATGTGAACCAAAGATTTTTGAAGAATTTCCCATGGCTTGCTAATGTAGGACTGGGACTGACACACAGGTGACACAGGTTTAATTCTTGACGCCGACAGAGCCTGTCTTCCCTCTTATTCAAAGTTTCATGAACTGAAGGTCAAGCGCAAGCATAAGATGTTGAAATTGAAGAAAAATACAATAACCCTAACCCCCAAGGCACCTTTTCCAAAGAATTTTTTTCGCGGCCAAATAGCGAGGGGAAAAAGTGCCCCCCCCCCCCCACCCCACCGGGGCTCGATCCCTGGAAAGACGATCTACCGCTAGGCCACAGGGGGAAACCATACAAGGCGGAGTATATTCAGCCCTGTATATACCCTGGGGCCATTATTTCATTAACAAAACCTGCCAGAGCCGGGGTTACACAAGCACACCGCATCTTAGTAATTTGTAGTACTCAAGAGTGTTAGGGATAATGAGACCAAAATCAGAAGAAAAAAATGAGAAAAGAAAAATAGTGAAAAAGATCGCTCCATTACCCTAACCCCCAAGGCACCTTTTCCAAAGATTTTTTTTCGCGGCCAAATAGTGAGGGGAAAAAGTGCCCCCTCTCCGCCAGGGCTCGAACCCGGGACCTCTGGGTTCAGAGGCAGACGATCTACCGCTAGGCCACTGGGGAAACCATTCATGGCGGAGTATATTCCGCCCTGTATATACCCTGGGGCCATTATTTAATCGAAAAACTGCTGAGCCGGGTGACACAAGCACACCTCACCGTAGTAATTCGTAGTACTCAAGAGTGTTAGGGTTAAGAAGTAGGTCGATATTTAGCACTAACTATGGGCTCGATTAATTAACCTGTGAATTTGAGCTGCCATTACTAATTTGGAGGTGTAGTCAATATTATGTCGAGTATTTAGTTGATCCTTAAATACGCCCATTCTGGCAGTATGTTAAGCACTAAAATCCTTAGCGCATTATATATCATCAAATTCCTAAATTGAGGATTATGGATGTATGGCATGTACTACCTGGAGCCAATGCATTTGTAGCCATGTAACCATGGTAACAAAGTGATGAACATTAAACAAGTAGTGACAAAAAGTACTGTGGTCTGTAAATACAAGTTAGGTGTCACTAATTGCACAAGATGTTTTACATAATCAGTGGAGGAAGTGACAACCCTAACCCTGTCAGTGATTGAGGGGAACGGAACAAGAATTGGAGAGGGTCAACGCAAGCAATGGGCAAAATAATGGCCTGCGGTCCCAGAGGATTAAATGCAGTCACTTGATGGCAATTGAACAAGTGAGTCACCATTCCACAAGAACTTAGCCTATAGGCCTACATAGTCTGGAAATTGTAACTGAAGAGACTTCACTGAATGAGCCTTCATATTCCTAAGCTTCCTGGATCTTACCAAACCCGACAGTGCTACAATCTTGTACCGTGCGCAAACCCCATCAATCTCATACCACGCTCAGCGCTTGTTTCAACTCGTGAAAAAAAGGTTTTTTGAACCTCGACCGTGTAGCTAGTCGGTAGGGTATCAGACTTGCACGCACGTGGCCCGGGATCGTTCGGGTTGCATGCGGAGACAATTTTCCCTCAAATTTGCCCTGTTTTTCTTCCCTGCTAGTTTAATTCACAAAAACATGCCTGGGATTTAGGGATATGTGAAGATCAGATCAACTACAATATTTAATCAAAATTTGCAGGATACGTCCAGTTACTTTACAGCATTGATAAGTATAATTGGCGTTGCTTTTACACAAGCCTAAATTATGAAACAAATTACAATATGGGAATAAAATATTTGATAATGCCTACAACTACATTTGTATAACCTGCTAAAGAAATCTAGTCATTGCTTTGATTAGGCCAAATTAAATTAATTGTTTGTCTCAAAGCTCCTCTCCTGTTGTAAAACTAATGCGGAATGCGGGTTTTTTTCAAGTTTTTTTTTAAAATATAAAATATTGAAATCCTTGTAAAAGTGAACTTTTGTATTTAAGATGATATGATCAATGAAAATCTGAAAAATCTGTGAAATTTTCAGATTTTTTTTTTTTTTTGAGAAAAAAAAGTTTTTTTTCAGATTTTTGTTATTCTAATGCGCATCAATAAACTAACGCGCGCGGGAGCTTTGAGACAAACAATTAATTTAATTTGGCCTTACAATGTCCTATCCGTTACAGCTTTCATTATAAACTAAGGGTTCAAAAGAAGTAAGCCCTCTCCCCTAAAATTAGATCACATTTGTTTGCATACACAAATAATTAAATGTTTTGAGAGAATGAAACACTTATGAAAAGGGGAAACGCTTAGCTACCAATAGAAAGTTTCCCCTTTTCAATATCATGTTTACTTTCACGCTAAATGATGTTTTCAGAAATAGTGGCACTTATCAAGATCCCATACAAGTTATCTGCATAACTCCATACAGAATTGAACGTTTTGAGAGATTGAAACCCTTATGAAAAGGGAAAACTTATGGGGGAAACAAAATGTATGGGGGAAACCAAACGTATGGGATCTTGAAAAGTGCCCCTTTTCAAGATCCCATACAAGTTTGTTTGCATAACTCTGCACACATTAAGACGTTTTGAGAGTTTGAAACACTTACAAAAAGGGGGAACTCTTGGCTACCAATAGAACGTTTCCCCTTTTCCATATCATGTTTACTTTCCCCAAAACAGTCACATTTTACCAAAATGATGTTTTCTGTAAAAGTGGCACATTTCAACGATTTAGGGAAGTTATTGACTTCATGCATACACCAATCATTTCATTATTCATTTTAAATAAAGAGCAGCTAAAGAAAGAAAAGACTTTTTAATTTTAAAATATAGACACTCAAAATGTATTGTAGTTTGTGTAACTTAATTGTATAGGAACAATATTATCTGCTGATATCAGAACACCAATAAGTGACATGAAGAACCTACTTCATTGGATAAAACTAAGTGAGAGATGGAAAATTCAAATGCTTATTATTGTATTCAAATGTTTAAAAGATATGAGTCCAACATATTTATCATCAAATTTTGAATTTGTAAGTAATTATCACAATCGTACTACCAGAAATCATACAAGTAATACTTCAATCATTCCTAAAGTCAACTAGAATTCTGGTATGCGCACTTTACAAAGATCTGGCCAACTATGGAACAGTTTATCACAATCTATCCATACTGATTTAGAAAATATGTCACTAGGCCAATTCAAATCTTATATTTCAACTCTGTCACAATTGAATGTCATAATTTGTATATTGGATGGATTTTTTCTTTTTCAAAAAAAGAAGTTGAATTTTAACAACTATTTTATTAATGTTCAAAATAGAATACATTTAAAAGGCAATATGGTTTAAGTTTATTCACTCCTCATTTTGGCTACTTACAATTTAGCTTTGGTCCCACGAGACTTGCCGATAGTGCTACTCCTATTATCCATTGATCCCGCGTTACTTTCCGATAACGCAGCTGAAACACCTGCAGATTGGCGATGGCTAGCAGTACTAGCCATCTTTCCAAGTTGGGTTATTCCCGCAGTAGGCATTGATAAATACGGATACGACACCTTTAATAAAACATCCAAAGCCCCTGTCCCTGGTTGTCTGCTTGCTTGCTTGCCTCTCAATGTGACACAAGGAGGATTATGTCCGCCTATCTGTCAATCCAACCGATCCTTTGAAAACTTGTCGGCTTTGGCAGCATTGGAAGCTTATAACCTTACCAAGCGGGACATCCCCTTTGTACATGCCATAACCCAAACTGCGCCACCTGCAGGAAATTGAACTTTGCCATATAATACTTTTGTTAGACTGATTATTCATCAATCGTGGGTAACTTGTAGGGGGCCGTGCTACAAGCAGCGCATACACGCACTCCATGGACCAGTGCAAGTGATAGCTAGCTAGCGGGATAATTCATTTGGAACAACTTCTCAAGTGCAACCTGTTACACAGAGATTACTACGAATCAAGTCATGCTTTGTGTATTACAACAATTTTTTGCAAATCATGTGGAACAATCACAGATAATTATATTTTTAATTCGGGTAGTTAAAAGTAATAGCAACGACCAATCAGAATGTAGTGACTTTTTTGAGGCAATTTTAAAAACTATCCCCATGTAGTCCCTCAGACACTATGTCTCGCCTCTTTCCTGTTGGTAGAGTCTGGGGAATCTTAGCCACAGGCAAGCGCTGAAAGCACACGCTAGGGACACACCATTTGGGGCAAGAGGGGTGGGTGATTTGAAATGGGAATTCCATCTGACAAAAATATTCAGATTATTGATCAATTTGACAATGGATTTGAACATTGAAGTGTGGAACAGGTGGCACCGATGTCTGTAGTAATTATTGTATTAATGAGAACGATGAAACCTGTCTTGTCGTAAGCAGACACTTTGACGTGTTAGTCAATGTTTACAATTAGCAAGGTGAAGGAGTCAATTCTATGAGAGACTCAATTCTGGGAGGGAAGAGGAAAATAGGACAGGATGTTTTTTGGGTAGGGGTGTGCCACACAGGGTCTCAAAAAGGGGGGCTACAGAACTGAACTGAGAGAATTTTATGACGAAAACTAGGGTCTAAGGAACTGATTTTTTTTTTTAAATGGTCTTGGGAACTGGCCTATAGTTCAATTTTGATTAGCAAGATCGCAAAATTTCGTGATTTTTGAATTTTCAATAAAATTGGGGTCTTAAGAACTGATGCAGGCTCAAAAGGGGGGGCATAAGAGCTAGCAGCAGAGGGTGAAAAAGGGGGTCTTCAGCGCGGCACATACATATATACCCTTTTCCAATGTCAGTGCCCCCCCCCAACTGGGATAAGCTCATAGGATTTGGGTTCTGATTTTCATAAATATTAACCCTTACCACACCGCCCCCCCTAAATGCTCAAAAATACTACTTCTAAACCTATCTCCAATCGCTTGTTTTTCGATGACGTAATCAACCGAGCCTAAATAGTGAGCATGGTATACTGCATGAACGAGTAGCTGAGGATCATGGCTTAGTGGGTGGGCCGACGGGCCGACATGCAGAGGGTCTCGGGCCGGTCCCTGACGATTTATATTGTGATTTCTCTTCCAAAGTTGTGATCCCTGTTAAAAACCCGGTTAGGCCAGGGTTTGGTCATGGTACCATAAAATGGGGATACTTTGACCCACTTTTCTTACATTGTGAATTTTATTCATTGCATGGTATATAATTTTTGTTGGTAAACTAGACTAGATGAAAGCATATAACTTGGCTCTCAAAAGTGGTTATTTTTTTAGAAAATTAAAAATATTTGGAGTAATTCTTCACAGAGGTATTCATAGTGCATGATTTTTAAGAACGACGCATACTACCGATGTTGGTGTGTATTTGTAGGGTACTGTAAAAGCTGAAATATTCGCGGTGGTTTTATTTTCGCGCTTTTCGCGCAAAATCTTTTTCCGCGAAAATTATAACACGCAAAAATATTGCTTTACACATTCATGCAATGCTTTCAGACGGTCGCCCGCGAAAAAAAAATTCGCGAAATGTCTTTGATATCAAAATCCGCGAAAATATTGGCTTTTACAGTATAACAGAATTATGCCAAATATTTTTCTAGATACTTTTCCCCCTAATATTAGAGTGGGGGTAACTTTGGCCCACATGGGGTAATTTTGGCCCACATGCCAAAAAACTCATTTAAACCCACTTGGATAATTTTAAAAAAAAATTATAATTGATATTTCTTAGGGTTTTCAAAATCTATGAAAATTTTACAGTGATTAGATGTAATATATATACATATATAAAAATATACCAAATATAAACATATTTGTAAAATTAGAGGATAAATGTTCCAAAAAGATATGGTAAATCATTTAATTTGTGGTGAGATTGCAAGTTTTAGTTTTGACTTTTTACAAGCATTAAAGGTAGATGTTTCTGATTGTCGTGTTCCAAAGTTTGAGTTGCATAGCTCTAATGGTTCTTATTTTAGACGCACAAGATGCTGTGAACTGTACCAATTGAGTAGTACACAAACTATATCGGTGGTTACCACCATTCGCGGTAATTCGACGTTATTTCATCGATCTCTCCGTAATTATACCGATTTAGGCCGTCAAATTTCAGTATGATGATGAGAAAAATACGAGCTTTCATATGATATGAAAATCTCCGTATGTTTGAAATAATTCTGTGTTACGAAAATGTGATCGGGTCATCTACCTTTAAGTTAACAAATACATTAGGCTGTAAATTTTGTAAAATTGATTGTTTTAAATTTTTCATACTTTAACATGGGCCAAAGTTACCCCACTTTTTGCTTCTTTTTTAGTAAATGCTGGTGCGTTTCATATGAAGAGTGCAAATGAAAACTAATTGGGCCTAGATAAATTGTCTATCCAACCACAACATAAAATTTGCTGAATACACCAACCATGTTGAGAAAAAAATGTATCTTAAAAAAATACCTAAAAATAAAGAAAAAATCCTGCAGGGGGTGTGTTTAGGTCTAATTCCAGATACACATATAATTATTTAGCAGGGTAATATGTTGTTGTAAGTATACCAAATTTTAAAAAAATGTCATTCTTAAACTTTTCTCAAAATTGAAAAATAAATGCAAATAGACTTTTTTTGGGTGGGCCAAAGTTACCCATCAAGGGTCAAAGAATCCTCATTCTACGGTACTTTAAAGGCATATTATGTGATCTTTTCCAGGGGGTGCCCTCTATCCATGATTTTTTTTTTAAATTAGATTTTCTTGCAGACTTACATTTCTGATAATACATCATAAATATATTCTGAGTAACAGAGCGATACGATTCCTAATTACTTCGAAATCATGGTTTTTAAGGGTTGAAAATAGATTGTCCACCAGCAGACAGTTTATTTTCACTCTATTTTCACTCTAAAAACTATGATTTTGAAGTTATTAGGATTTGTATTGCTCTGTAACTCAGAATATATTCATGATTTATGATCAGAAATGTAAATCTGCAAGAAAATCTACTTTAAAAAAATCAATGATAGAGGGCGCCCCTTGAAAAGATCTCATAATATGCCTTTAAGTATTTAATTAACCTAAACCCCTTAGGACGTTTTGTAGGAAAAAACTATCAAGGAGAAATTTAAGCCAAATGAGACAGAATAAATTGAGTCTGCTGCTCCCTGAGGCTTGAACCCGGGTCTCCACAGTGTGAAAATCCAGTCTGCTGCACCCTGAGGCTTGAACCCGGGTCTCCACAGTGTGAATCCAGTCTGCCGCACCCTGAGGCTTGAACCCAGATCTCCACAGTGTGAATCCAGGTGATCGTGCATCACTCACATAAGTCACGTTCACGCTTATAAAAAAAATTAAAAAGTTTTCAGAGACATCATACACATCTCTGTGATGATTAGGCAAGGGTGAAATATGCCAGATTTGTTTAGAGTCAGGAGCTATCTATTTTGTGATACATTTATCATCTGATAAAAATAGTTCAGCATAGTATTTCTCTTGTAAAGTTGTCTAGGCCTATAATTACAGACTGTCAACATAGATCCCATAGGAGTCACAAAATTGTCACTTTAGGATACCAACTAGAATTCGCTGACACTTACATAAGTATAACATGATGGATGCTTCTAGGTGTAAGTAGGAAGACAAGAACATGGTTGTCGGTGGCAAATCATTTTTGATAAAGTGCCAAGAAAAGCATCAAATAACTCAACTCCCGACTTGCTGCAATTCTGAAATAGCGTGGGCAGAGGGTATCAATATAGGTTAATTTCATCTCATGGTAAATCTGAAATTGGAGAGAAGGTGTTAATTTTCTTATACAGGTAACTTTAATAAACGGGTGTCTAGTGTTTTACCCGTTGCTCGGCAACAGGAGTATAAACGTATAACACTGTATTTTCTACAACTGACAAATTATTATACAGTTTTTATTTATTCATTAATCCTAAAACTTTTATCCTTTTCCATATTTGTAGGTATTTGTGAGTGGATGGGGTGTAAGTAGAATAGAGAGAATGGGAGGCTACTGGATGGAGTGGATAAACAACCTTACTCCCATAACCAACCCCTACACAAACAAAAATCTAACCCCCATACATCAAAGTTGCAGAAGGAAGAGTAGAGCAGTAGTATCTCCTTGAAAAGATGTCAGTTGTTCCCTCTGGCACTGAGATTCCCCATTACAAAATAACAATTTCCCCCACTTTTTATCCACTTTCTTCTGGCCTTTTCTCCTCTCTTCATCCTTTTTTCTCCATTTTTCTTCTTTCTTTCATCTCTTTTCTCCCTTTCCCTTTCTTTTTCTCTCACATATGATCAAGATTCTTCCTCATTTTTTCACAAGTGTTGAATTTGTTTAATGTCAAAATGGCATGAAATTATCCCTGGCACAGACACTGGATTTAGCCCATTTGATGGTCAAGATTATCAGTCAATCAGGTACAGCTTACGTTTTAGCTTTCTGATAAGTTAGACATTTGAAAGTGAATGGTGGCGCCTCTTTGTACACAAAATCATTGGGTCTACACCAGAGTTGTCTCCAGGCCAAATTTAGTGCCAGGTAATTTTACTGACGGCGAACGGAGTAAGTGTAGCGAACAAAGTGCAGTGGATCATGGCATGGGATCCAGAGGCCTTCTTAATGTTTTTTTAGGTTTTTTAATGCACTTTGAGGGTTCCTGCCACATGATGTCTTGTCTCATGAGGCAGTTTAATGATTTTATCCACAAATTGTTCAAAAAGAAAAAAGAAGAAAAAAATGTTTACCCTTTTTTATTTAGAGTACCGGGCGGAGATTGTGAGAGCTGGGCGGGTAAACCCTGGTCTACACTCTACAAATGTTTGTATTTCACCTGAGGAAATTCATGAACATCCCGTCAATGTTCAAGTAAAGTATAAACTATGTAACAAAGTGACTGTGAATGACTCGGGAATACTGTAAAACACTATAATTTTGCGGATACTTTATTTCTGCTTTTTAGCGGGCAGTTAATTTCGCGAATCTGGAAATGTTACTGTTACTTTCAATTCAAAATTGTCAGTATTTAATTTCGCGACTCCACATCCCTCACAAAATTAAGTGCTTTTACATTCCCCCCACAGGTCAAGTTTATCTATTTATTTATTTTTTTAATTCATTTTTCATTCAATTATTCTTGTTGTTTTGTGATTTATTTTCTGAGACCCATGATTTCTTACTGGGAACGTTATTCCCGCGGATTTCCCTGCCCACCCCAGCACCCCTCATATGCCCCTGATAGTTTTATTCCCAAAAATCCCTAGAGAGTTAGGTTGAGAAAGTACATTTTTTGTGTTCTAACACTTTTACGGCATTTGCGTTCTACAAATGACTACAACAACTTTATGGTATGCTGCTAGCTTGCATTTCCCCAGTCTATAAGGCTAATGCGTTTGAACAATTTAGGGAAAAAGTGTACTTTAGCTCCCAGATACTAGACTGTACTAGTATCGACCAATACTAGAACACCCAGTATCGTTCGATACTGGTACATTATTTTGTTCCAGTATCGCTCGATACTGGCACGTTTAAAATGTTCCAGTATTGCCCGATACTGGAACAAAATAATGTACCAGTATCGATCGATACTGGTTGTTCCAGTATCGGTCGATACTGGTAGAATGTGTACCAGTATCGGTCGATACTGGTACATGAAAAATGTTCCAGTATCGCCAATACTGGAACATGAAAAATGTACCGGTATCGCGGAATCTTTGGGAGGTTCGTCTCTTCTCTCGGTGGTGCCATTGTTAGCACGCACATTTGCTCTATGTTGTGTAAGCTTGGTTGCGTTCGCCCTCTTCGACGTGTATACTTTTTCTGCCACGTCCGCAAAAGGGTAATAAAAGCAGAGCAAGCAGCGCAACATCATTGTTATTGAATTGACACAAGAACGAACTCATCATCATGATCATGTCTTGATGTGGTAAAGCGTCACCGCAAAGTTTGGGTGATAAATCCAGGGTATTACCAACAAATCTATCTGTCAAAGCAAAGACAAGCAAGTAATACTTTTGTTGTTCAGAAACCCACCAGAGAACAGACCGTGGCGAACCAGCTTCTCCAGTTGCGTAAATGTGTTGTTGACACTCGGGAGGGGGATGATTGACCAGTAGATGCACGAGCATATCCATTTAAGAGGTGAAATGGGGGGTGGGGTGGAGAATAGTGTGAAAAACGCGCGCGCAACGATTGACATTTTTTGCTTTTATTGTGAAAATTGTCTGACATTACTTAATTTGTCCTGATTAGACATTTGGAAACAGTGTACTTTAGCGTCCAGATGTTCTAGTATCGAGCGATACTGGAACGATTTACATGTTCCAGTATCGAGCGATACTGGAACAAAATGGTCCAGTATTGGGCGATACTGGAACATTTAATTTGTTCCAGTATCGATCGATACTGGAATGAAACCGTTCCAGTATCGGGCGATACTGGAACACATGAAGTGTTCCAGTATCGGTCGATACTGGAACACAATTTGATGTCCCAGTATCGACCGATACTGGAACATGTAAATTGTTCCAGTATCGAGCGATACTGGCAAAATTCATGTACCAGTATCGACCAATACTGGTATACCAGTATCTGGGACCTAAAGTACACTTTTTCCCAATTTAGTTTTTTATAGCACAATTCCCATACCAAGGGACTATAACCCCCTCTGTTGACCACTTTGTTATTCAAAAAGTAACACTTTGAGCGTTAAGATCAAGTCACCCAAGTGCCTCTTTTAATGATATTTAGCTAACTTTAGTCAACAAAAGTATTTGTGAACACACTCTTATACAATGTCATTATCTACTATCATAGGGTTGGCCACTGAAATTGGCTTATCCATGGAAATACTCAGATTGAATATAGAAACACTGGGTCATACTATCCTATGTGTTGAAACAGTGTACTCCATGGCGTGGTTGTCAGGTTGATAGTGGTTCTCAGATTGGGAGCAGTTCTTGGGTTCTAATAGGGTAGGACTATGGTAGGACTACCTAGGACTATCAGAGGAAGGCTACCGGGGAGTGGACTATTTGATTTGAAGTCACAGGGATATGCTACCAATCAAGGTCCCATTTTCACCCCTCTGGTAAATAAATGACCCCCTTTCCTTCCTCTTTTTGGTAAATAAATGGGTCTACTTTCTTGAAATTTGGTGGCACCAGCATCAACATTTTGGGAGAAAAACACGGAGAAATAATTGGGAAACTACACGGTAGCAGCACCCAGTAGAGTAGTTTTTAAATGGGGCTAATAGCATTAAATTTGAAGAAATGACCACATATTAAACAGAGACCACCAAGTTAGCTGAAACACAAATGAAAACACACTTGTAGAAGGAACTACCCTATCTGAGCATAAGCACTGCTCCCAATCTGAGAACTGCTATCAACCCATGAACCGCGCTGTGGGTTAGGATGGCATTACTCAGGTGTTTCTATATTCAATAGTATTTCCCTGTATATGCTTGTGTCAGATCTACAAGTTTGCATGATGAAGCCAGAGGAAATTACTAATAACTTCCATATGACGTCAATCAGACAAACTGTGATCTCGCGTCTCTTCCCATATGATAGAGGGCGCACGACCTGAGTATCAAAGGCACCTATGATTGTTTCTTCCTTTGGGATCCTCAAAATAATAAGAGAATTTGAAAATATTGAAAGACATTGTCAATATTAGTATGTGTCACCTTTTGTGCCTCACAATAGGTCATACAAAAATACTTAGCTTAAATCATCAATCAATAAGATATGAATATGAAAGATTCATTTATAAAATGCAAAATCTGGATTAAATAAACACTTTTGTGTGTCATGGTTGACTCACTTTTCGATCAAGGTGCGAGTGAAAACCTATAAAGAGACTGACAGGTATTATAAATCAAAATAATAAGGAGTAAGAGCTTAAAACTAAAAAAATGGTAATTTCTTCATACAAAACAGCTAAAATCTAATTTAAAAGAGCGATTTCATACCTGTTTCTCAAAGTTACCCTAACACCGCGGGTGGAATTGGGAATACAACTATCCTGAGGACGAAATTAGCAGACTGGTGCATGAAAAAACAGACCCTGCTGGTGGCCGGATTCAAACCCAGGTCCCCCCGGCAAGCGCTATTTTATTCGTAACCTAGCAAAGGATCTTTACAAATCTGAGTCAGTCAGGCCTGTAGAAGAGGGGTTTTATTTCTGTTGCCTTAATTATCCACAATAAGGGTGGATTCTGAGCATGTACAAATTTGTATACTGATAAATGCTTACTTCATAATTCTTCCTAAGACACAAACAATTTCTACTGATGTATAATACCAAGTATTTCTAGAGCAGGGGTTTTCAACTACTATTTCTTGAGGGCCCGTTGGGGCCATAAATATAATACAAGACATTCTCAGGGGCCAAATTGTCCCAGTTTCTTTGTCTTTATAGCTTGATCAGTACCAAATTGGCGAAGCCTCCTTACAGCAGCAAGTGAATACAGAAGGATGCGGGCGCACATGAAGGCAACAAACAAGAGCACTGTGTATCATGTGTGTGACGCGTGTGTGTGTGACGCGTGTGTGTGACGCGTGTGTGTGACCAACAGGTAACTTGGATTACTTTTGCGCACGCAGAGATAAAAAAACGAATATTTCTCGCCAAATTGGAACCAAGGCTCAAGATAACAGGGTTTTTTTTACCGGGAGCTACTTTTTCAAAAGTAGCGCCCGGATCATTGGATTTATTGAGAACCGGGCCGGGAGCTACTTCCAGTCTACCGGGAGCTAATTTTTTATTATTAAATCCATCGTGGCAGCATTGACAAATCGAAATTCGATGTCTTGGGCAAGCTTCCTGATCGTCAACGGGCGCTGGTTTGGACATATATATCAGCGCTTGGGTGTTTATTTGTCAGCATTACGGGTCGCTATGGCAGGAGGACCGAGGGATAAAAATCGCCCAGCGCCCGCTTATCTTGAGCCTTGTTTAGAACTGATTAAACTATAGAGGTTTTTCAAGGGCCAGTCATCAATGCTTGAGAGACCAGAGTTAGCCTGCCCTTTGAGAACCACTGTTCTAGAGTATACTATACAGGACTACAATGTCTGCACTATGATTGATAATCTTCCTGTGTAGATAGATAAACAGATAAATAAACCCTGCGGAAATGGTCATCACCGATTTTACATCATTACTCAACACTCGGCTTAATCAATAATTTGCCAATAATCCAGTTTCTACACAAAAATTCTCACATTATGAATATTTTCCTGATGTTAATCCCTCCCAATGGGATACTTTAAATCCAAAATAGTAGAAAAGGGGACTCGTCAATCGTCTATAATGAGAGTGAAACATGGCGCTTTCTAGACTATATGAAATTAAAAAGATTTGATGTCTGTTCACAAAGTACAGATAGTGATCTAAGCGGAACTGAGAGGAGAATCTTTCAAATCGTTACAAAGCTCCTAATTAGGTTTGAACTTATTCTAAATGTGATGCATCATTTTTTATTCTATTATATTCTATTATTTCCAATTTCTGCCATGAGAAACATAAAAGTACAAAAAAAGAAGGGAAAATGAAAAGCACTTAAATCAACAGTATAAAATTGATCAATAATACCCCATACTAGGATGAAAATAAATGAGAGCGTGACAGTTCTAGAATTCAAATCAGCTGAAAATCTTACGCCTAATAATCCACCTTGTTCTTTATTTCCTCTTCATCAACTTGGTATCATTTTCATAGCAGTATGAAAATGACTATGTATGAAAACCCCTGAAAAACCTGATAAAGTGCATACAATTGGCTATTACTGTATAAAAAAGGCTGAAAATAAAATAATGCTGAACTTAGGAGAGAAAATGGCATGAATACAGGCAAAACCCGAAAATGCTCATGCCTGTATAACATTAAGCTGCATATAGGCTTTTCAAAGGATTGATTTAATGACCATTTTTCAGTACATCTTAGATAAAAACTTATTTAGAGGCATGAATGGAATGTTTAAAAACAAGATGCTGACAAATACTAGCAAAAAAGTCAGTAAAATTGACAAAATCGGGTAGAAAATAAAATGTGCTGTATATTAAGAGCCTGAATAAGCTGAAATGAGTTGAGCAGAGGCGAATTATACTGCCTCAGTAAACAAAAGATACATGATTTTCACTAACAAATGTATAACATCAGCATCAAAACTAGGGATTTAAAAAAATAACTAAACAATCAGTATATGGATTTAATTTACATTTATGCTAAATTTACAAAATACAATTATCTTACCGTCCGCAAATACCAGATCCACAGCCAGCGTGAGCATGTCTAATCCATATAACCAAAGTATTGCAAAACTGCTTTGTAATATTCAGAAAAATTCCCCTCTTTTCAAATTAACATTTTCAAAACATATAGTTCTTCAAAAAACATTCCCTATTGACATTTATATGTAACAGTAAAGGAAACGTTTGACAACATAGGTTCCTGATAGAAACTAAAACTTACACCAGTACCTGTTATTTGTCGTGAGTATATTATATACGTGTTGAATCCCTTGATTACCAAAGGGGAACAAGACCAGGTTCTACATTGTACAGGATCCAGGCCTGATCAACCCATATTATTCAAATTTGAGCATGTTTAAATCATTTTTGAAAAATTCTAGAAACTAGAGTAGACTCAACTGAGAGGTCCGTACAACCATTTTATCACCTAAAGCGACAACAACAAAACCCTGTTTATTTTTTCCCCAACAATTTATGATTTTTTTTTAATTTCTAAAATTGTTTTAAAAATTCATCGAAGTTTTTACGAAAACATTTGAAGAAAAACAAAACAAAAATGCCCGATCGACCAACCCTACCTGGGAGGTCCATTCCCCATAAACAGAGTGTGTGGTGTCTTTTTTCTCCTTACTTACAATTTGTCAAAAATGTCAGTATATTAGCAGTAGCTAGCGCCACAGTATCTAGCGCCACAGTAGCTAGCGCCACAGTAGCTAGCGCCACAGTAGCTAGTGCTACAACTTGCATGATATTGAACGAACCCTGGGAAAATTCAGTTCATTGGAAACCATACTGAATGTAAATTGTACTGTAGAGAAAAGATAACATTGTTCACTTTCACCCATAAGATGTTATACATGAACATTGCTATCAGCTATCTTGATTGCTATCTTGTAAGGAATTTTTCATGAGCCAACTCATTTTATACTGTAATATTTGTATGCTCCTTATTTTGTAGACATTTTACAAAACATGCATCCTTTTTCCTTCCATGATTTGGATAAATGCAACATAACCTGTTTCGTTGTTCACTCACTGCATTTGTGGCAAGACACAGAAATTCCATTTCACCAAAATCACTGCTGATTATGAATATTTGCTTTCACATTTTTTACAGGAAATAATCACAACAAATTACTCAATCGCAGAATTCAACGTAGTCTGCAGCAGACATCCCTATGGCAAATTATTCATACATGGCAGAAACATGATCCAGCCCTATCAACACTTGCAAATACCTGGCATAAACAAGATTCATGTTGCCATGATAACCACACAAAGAGAACTTCCTAATTCAGTGCTCTCAAAGGAAACGGGCCATAACAACATCTTTAGGTCAAATTAGATACAATATTACTATGTAAATAAAACAAATTGAAAATCTGGAATTACATTTGCATTCAGTGACTACTCACTTGCAATGTGTATTGCAAATATTTGTTCAGTTTATTAATTCTGGACAGGTCTGCCAGACACTCAGTGATGGTGAATAATCCTACAAACATAGGCCTAATATTTGGTCTAAATCAGGGAAAGCTAGCTACTGTAAAGCTAAATTTGTTATTTTCACAAATTATTTTGTATTTTCAGAGTCAGTCAAAAATTTAGGGGTGTGCGCTTATTCGAGAAAATACCTTTACAATATTATAAATAATGTAAAAGGCTAAAAGCTGAATGCAAACTGCTTATCCACAAAAATATGAGGCTCTAACATTCAGTGCTGGTTTTGGAAATATCTGACATGATTTTATAAACAAATTGTGCCATTCTTTCTGGAAAGACCTCTATTTTGTTACACCTGCCCCCTCCCCCCTCCTAAGTACTAAAATATACTACTTCTAAGCCTATCTCCAAGCGGTCTACAATGATGAGCCTATATAGTGAGCACGGTCAAACGAGTAGCCGAGGGTCGTGGCTTAGTGGTTTGGACGACAGGCCGACATTACGTAGGGTCCCTGGATCGATTCTCCGGCAATTTTGTTTGTGTTTTTCTCTTCAAAAATTGAAATCTCGGTTAAAAACCCACTTAGGTGGTTAGGGTACTACAGCAACTAAATTATTTTCTACTCCTATTGCCTTCGTGAACAGGAAATCTCACCTACACTACAATAATAGTTTTTATAAAAAGAAATGCAACTTAAGTCAATTTTGATCATTCTCTCAGCCAATGCTGTGACAGGATTAAACACATTTTATCAACACATGCTACAAATTAAAACATTCAAAACATCAACTAAAGTTATGTTTTGAATAATTCTATACACTTCTCTGTTGACAACATCATAAAATATTACCATAGTAACGCCAAAACTGGATAACAAAATGTTGCCAAATCATTGCAATTTAGAAGGAACCAATTGCGTTTCTAATCGCAGGTAATCGGCTTCCTATGATCTGGGTATTTGTGGTTTGAGTGGCTTCCTGAACACATAGGATATGTGGATTGGTTACGGTACTGTTACTGAGCTAGAACCCTGGACATGAGGACATGTTCCAGGGTATCGCATGATTGCTGTCCTCTGCGATGCTTGCCATTCTTCAATGTACTTACCTTACAAGTACTACCGGGGAGGAGCGAAACTTACATAAATATGAGGTAAGCCGGGATGTGCCGTCCAGGGGGTCGTTTTGCAAGAAATCTTTAAACATGGGGTATGATTTTGTGCTGGAACATTCCGGTTTCGCAAAAGTCACAATAAAACAGTCAAAAGATTGAACACATAAAAATTCTCTACAGTAGATGCAATACATTATCTCATTCCTTTTCATGTATTCACTTATTTTTATTTAGTTTTGTATTCTCTTTGTTATTATTTTACTCTTGAAATATTTTTTCCTATAAGCCAAGCCAGGCAACAACATGATGAGCTCAGCTTCCCGCAATGTTTGAGTAATTACAATGGCTAATGAAATATGATTCCCAGTTTCCCGTTTCATATTTTTAAAAGAGTGGGTAGGTGTCTATTTCATTATTCATTATTTCACTCAATTTCATTATTGCATCTGAAAGGGGTGTTAACTACTAACTACCTATTGATTTGTATATATTACACCTTAATTAACACTTTAACACTTTGAAAAACAATTAAGGAAGCATTTGTAGATGTGTTATTGAAAATGTCAACAAATCTGTCTGAAATATTGCAACGTCAATTACATCTGAAATCTTGAGTAGGTAATGCAAACAATTTCATTATCAACCATATACCATGACACACCACTGCCATAAAAATCCCTTAAAATCAACAGGAAGATATGCCTGGTATTTTGAGCCACTAAAAGTTTTGAATTTTATTCAAGTTTGTCAGAAAATGTAATTTTGCACAAAATAATGAAAGTTTTGGTAAAACTGAAAAGTTGGGTCGGTAGGGAAACGGGAAACTGGGAATCATATTTCATTAGCCTAATGGCTTCTTGGCCTACACACTTGACAATATAAATCCACCTAACATCCAAAATAAACAAAACCACTATCTAAATAAATAAAAGTCCATAAACCTAGAAATATCTCGACTATATAATAAATCAATTAATCAATCAGATTATTTCTACCGGAACAATATGTCAAAAGCCATTGATAAATCTAACATTCAACAGAGAGAACAAGCAGTAATAAATGAATACCTGTTGGTGACTGATTGATTGATTGATTATTAATAGGCTCCACCCAATAATGATATCAGTGATAATACAGCACCACCCAATAATATGTGTAGCCTGGTTCTCATTAAGGAATACTATTATAACCCAATTACTATCTAAGCCTATAACCCATTAATGGCACAAAGAACAGCCCCACCCAAGAACCGCCCAGTTTAATTATTTTCAATGCTATACAATGTAGGCTGGCTCATTATTCACTGTTTCCAGAGAATCAGGATATTTTCAGATATATGTAAATTGATTATTAATTTTATTTGACTGTACTAAAAGCATACTGCACGTTCTATTTGGGACTGGATGTGTTTACTGAATTTAAGATTTGATTTTCCCCAAAAGATAATCTAAATTGATATTTATAAAAAATACTTAACACATTAGTGTTTCTAATTTTAAAAAAAAATAATGTGCAATTTTATATTTCAGTGATATCTCATTCTAAATTTCATAGTGTTTACAATGTCAGGGTTTTTAAGACCATTGGCTAGATCCTTATGATTTTGGACACAAACATTGATTTTATTAAAGACCTTTTGTCTAGCTCATCTATGATGAAAATTACAAAATTTTGGAATGAAAAAAAAATTAAAAATTGCTGTATGAAACCCTAACTCGACTACACCACACGGCAACTGTACGGAGAAAATGTTTTTATAACCCGGCGTGCAGGTTTTTGGGGTACAAAACGGACATAGGCTATATAACGAGGCGAATATACTCGCCGAGTGTCGACTGGCAGCGGTGGTGTAGTGGCTAGGATCTGGGTTGGGGTGCTGGAGGTCCGTGGTTCAAATCCGGGGGAGGGGGGGGGGGAGGTCGGGTGACCTTTCTGGTGAATTTTAGGTGTCGGAAAATAAATCTGTTGCCGTGTGGTGATCTCGAGTTAGGGTTAATGGAAATCGGTATTCAACATTCATTTTTTAAGATGCCTGTTGCCATGGTAACCATCCTATATTGGAGATTCATAATCACATACAAAATACAATTTTTTACACTGAAAATAGTGTCTGCATGCAACACTGTTTCTGAACCAAATAACTATAATTTTTTTGTTCTCTAAATTTACTTCTTTTGCCTCAAATCTGTTATCCTCTTCAGTCACTTCTATCAATTGAAGTTGAAACCCTGACCAATTGTGTCTCTAGTAAGTAAAGTGCAGTGAACACATTGATTGGCCCTTCAGAGCTCTCTTTTGGAGAGCGCCACCAGCTTGTTCACTAACTAACCCTAACCTTGTAAATTCTTGTTGGGGCTATTGTTCCCTGTTTTCACATTAACACCATGGTCATTCCGAGCCACTTTCTGACTTGTTCTGCCTCAACATTTGTATTTGCAGAGAGAAAAAATGAATTAAAAAATATATATTACCTTGCCCTTTCCACAGAGCATCTATCCATCAAGTAGCCATTAATCTCAATCAATTCATCTCCAATCTTCAGCCGTCCATCTCGATGTGCAAAACCATTAACCCCAATGGCAGATATCTTGATATGTCCAACAGAACGCTTCACAGGAGGCACTTTAGAAGGAGATGCTCCAAAACTACTGGCTCTGTTACCAAATGGCACCAATTGAAGTCCAAATTCTAGCAGACTCTTTGGGGTAGCTTGGAAGGAAATCACACAGATTTCTTCCTTATCTCTGTGGTCCTTTCCACCAAAAGACCCTCCATATTTGGCTGCAGGATTGTTAGCGTCACCTGGTAGAAGGAGACTGTTGATGTACGAAGTCAAGACATTGAATGTTCTTAGAACTTCGACTTGTAGTTGGCTGTTTTGAGTGGCAGCAGCACGACATTCCTGCAGTAATTGGAGACATCTGTCTGCATTCTCCTCACTTATAGGCATCTTTGTGATTCAAATGTAACAAGTAGCAGATGATGTTAACTGGCATAACCTGTATGTACAGAAAAACAATTGATCAAATTGATTCAAGATATAAAAGGCAAGTTGGGAAAAATCAATACATCAAGGTGTCACTTAAGGACATTTTGACTGGAACTACCAATGGTTTGTTCTAACTCCCATCATTGAACATCTGGCGATGTAGGCAGATATAAGTTGGCATTGCTTCATCTCGCACACCGATATCCATCTACATCGGCCAATGAGAACAAACAGGAGTATGAACAGGCCTATGGTAGCATAGATGCTACCATACCCGATTTGTATACACACTTGTCATCCAGTGGAACGCTTTGTGAAAACACAGGAAAAAATGATCACAGTTGACTGGCACACCACTGTCGAAAGGCAGTCTTGCGGGGTTGTCATTTACCTCGAAGAAACCACCCAAAATTACCACTATATATGGTAATATATCTGCAAATCAATTCCAAGACACCGGTAAGTTTGAAGCAATATGAGGTATAATAGGTCTGTAGGATGATCTCGTTTGGGCTGCAAAAGCCCTCTTGAACCCTAAGTCTGGATTAAACTCTGGCATTTACAGACATTTCTTCTACACCTGAAAATTATGATGACACACTCAGTGAAGTGACTAACATTCACAAAGTATCTGTTATTACTAATGAGTGTACTGTAAAAGTGGTAATTTTTCGCAAGAGCAATTGTTCACACTCGACCGATTTTGAACTATTTTGCTTGTCTTTAAATTCGTGATTTTAAAGTTCATTCCATGGACTTGTACACAGAAGAAAATATATTGGTGCATTATTATTTTTGCAGTAGCTACTTGAAGCGCAAAAGGCATACAAATTAATGAAATGCAAAAATGCTCACATTTATAGTATGTAGTTTAGAGGTTAGATAGGAAGTTCAAATATTGGTCAAATGATGATCACATTCTCTATTGTAATAATTTGTATGAAATGGTTAGTTTTGAAGTTAATTATTCCTTTTCATGTACACGTAAGTTGAATATGTGATCAATAAAATTTGTATCAAATTGGAATTTCCATTTTATAAAGGAAAATAGAGATCAAAATTATAGTTTCAAATACCCTTGATCAAGACCCATTTCAGGATTTCAAGTACAAGCATAAGCATGGATTGCCTGCAATTAACTGAACAAGATCTGAAAGTGAGGCCTTGAATGAACAACTAAATTCAGATTCTTCTAAGACGACATAGAAAGATATCTATCTGAATTCTAAAGACAATTTTCAGTACATGGGGTGGTTGCATCAAAGGTCATTTGTTCACATCATCCTCCAATAGAAAGACATGCATGGATGGGACACAGTATAAATACCTGGGATCAATGAGGGTTAAAATGGTATTGTATTCTGTATGTCTTCTGGTGGGCGATTTGAAATAATGACCTCCTCCATAAGTCATGTATAAGCACCCTATACAATGAAATAACTTTGATGAAAAAATATAATGCAGCTAGCTGGCCCATACACATTATACTAGGGACAGGGATTTTGCGCTTTTTAAAAGCACTAAAAGTGCTGCATGATTTTGGAAAAAGTGCTTTTTGGAGCAAAAGGTGCTTTTTTAGGTAAAAGGTGCTTTTTTTTTAGTAAAAGGTGCTTTTATTCACCAAAATTATGCCATGCGTTAAAAATAAATCCAAAAGCGATTATATTCCATGTTTCCATGTTGACGTATTTCTTTTTTCGTTGTCAAAACCATCATTTTTCATTCAAAACTACATTCAAACTAAACTAAGTGTAGAATAAACACTTCCACAGTTTAATATGTAACTTGTTGATTTTTAGGTAGATGGACATTATTTGTTAAATATTTAGACAATTTTGAAAAAAAATGCTGTGTGATGAAAAAGTGCTTTTTTGAGCAAAAAGTGCTATTTTGGGCAAAAGGTGCTTTTTTGGTGCTTTTGCGCTTTTGAGCATTTTCCCTGTCCTTACATTATACTATCATAGCTTCTTACATGTAGGTGATCTCAACGAACCCTTTAGCCTGAATGCTAAAAAATATTGCTATACCTCAT
Source organism: Ophiura sarsii (assembly GCA_035610835.1). Taxonomy (NCBI): domain Eukaryota; kingdom Metazoa; phylum Echinodermata; class Ophiuroidea; order Amphilepidida; family Ophiuridae; genus Ophiura; species Ophiura sarsii. Next base: position 13,451,353 of record CM069452.1, on the reverse strand, counting down.
ATCATATCATTAGCTTATTACTGAATTTTATTAATCAATTGCGCCAACACAATTTAGAGAGCAATCAGCACTCTTTTTCACCTATTGTTGTACCAAGGATATTGATATTTTAAAAGTGGAGCATCTATTTTCTTAATTAAGACAATGGATGTTTGGTCCCTTGTAAGCATGCTTGATAATATTTTACACCACAGAAAGAGATCCAGGGAAACGAACATTTCAGCAAAACTTCTACCGAAATCGGTGGTATATTTGGAAAGTTACGAATTATTGAATGCGTCATTCTGTTTAGGGAAATTTGGTTCCCAAACTGTGAATTCTTAAGATATGAGTCCGACAATTTGGTCATTTTCATGTATTTCCTGCAATTTCCTGTAATTCAGACATAGTTCAAAATAAACTTATTCATATATCGTTCCAATTTATGATGATATGATCGTGACCGGCGTTGACCGAAAAATGTAATATTGAATCAAATATTGCTACATTTCTGTGGTTTAAATCTGGGGGGTCGGGTGACCTTTCTGGTGAATTTTGGGGGTCAGAAAACAAATCTGTTGCCGTGTGGTGTAGTAGGGTAAGGGTTATAGCAAATCACAGAATCAAATGCAAATTTAAATAGTTGGAGCATCACACAATCAAATACAACTTGTAATGTCTTTTAAATGCGTGCTGACAGTCTTATCTTTTACCAATATCGGTTCGTCTGGTCCAATATCAACCATTTTGGAGAAGCACACATGTACAGCTCAAGTCAAGACAAGACAAGTTTATTAAGAAATAGTATTTGAATAAAGTAGAACAAAGATTGATCTTTCAATGTACCATACTCATATATAAATATGTCCGTGAAAAACAGAATATGTTCCATCTTAGTGCTTAGTTTAGTGCTTAGTGCTTGTAACTTCCTATTGCAGCTCAGTACGGAGCTATACTGAAAGCCCTCTGAAACCTAGAGGATGTGGATTTTTGTACAGGTAACAGACCCGGGATGATCCCCTACTCTTTACGATGAGGTCTGCAACTATTTTAACGTGTTCAGGGTGAATCGTCTGAATACACAGGACCAACGGCTTAATGTGAATCTCCGAATCACGGTGAACTGCCGCTCACTGAATAGACCTGCACGTTGTACACAGTGAATGGGGTAGAGGAGAAATTCTACAATTAAATTTGATTATCAGTTTAAACCACGGAAAGAGACTCCGATAACTAACCCTCACTGAATTAAGATTTGATTGTAGAATTTCCGACCTAGATAGGAACTCTTTGGGGTGAACAAGGAATCCTGGTTTCAAGGCAACTTGAACCCACGATTGATAGCAAATGAAGTGATAGAACAGATCTACCAAAATATTTCTATTGGCTTTATTATTGTTGGGTATTTGCTTATAACGCCTGCCAATTTAAGAATTTGCAAATTTAGCATTTTTTGCCAAATTTCAACAATTTCTCCGATTATTTTACGATGATCCAACATTTAGTCAAAATTTATCTTTTGGACACTAAAATTAAATATGATCTGAAAATGAAATGAAGCAAAAGTTTGACAAATTTTATTCAGAAAAGTTAAATATTGATGAAAATATCTGACATAAGACTCAGATGTTTTCATTTTGAGAGCTATGATTCCGATCAGCATGATAAATTGATGATCAGAGCTATTCTCTGATCTGATCATTCTTCTTCTCGAGTCTTCTGTCAAAATTTCAAAATCATAACAATTAACATAATCATATTCATGTAATAAAATAATAAAATTAAAATTAAAACATCTATAATAACTTATAAGTCTAGGGTTGACTTCATCAACGCCCACAATGGCTAGCAACTGCCCAACTATGTGTATACAACTATGTCATGTATGTGGGAAATCACCAACAAAACACAGTTCATTTAAATGAATCATCGTGAATGAATGCTGCTATTATTATTGCTACTGAATTCAACACAGTAGACAGTATTGCACCGTATCCGTATAATTTATAAACACCTGTTCAAAAAAAACGGCCAGCTTTTGACACGATTTAGAGTATTCACGAGCACAATAAATCCCAAACTTACTGAGTCACTAGATCCACATAATCACTGTTTATCCTTGAAATATTAATCCACGAACTGCTATGTGGAATTTCATAACGATAATCAGATATTTATTTCAAACTCATAGGACCAAATGTACACATACCATAACAATCGTAAATCGTATACTATCACTCTCAAATCGATATTCCCCGATTGATGATTGATTGATTGAGTGATCAATGAGGAACTCGACGTAAGAGGGGGCTATAACACATCAATAGAAGAGCCCAGACGACGCTGGACACGATATACCCAAATCTGCATTTGGTATTGGTCTATAACCATGGACCCCTTTACAAGTGACCCCATATATGCCACTGTACGAGTAACCGGTGTAGCGGAGCAGGGCACTCGGCGCCGGGGCCCAAATAAAAATATTGACCTTTTTAGATTTATCGGATCTGAATTCATTTTAGGGTTTCAATTACTTGTACTTGGTACTTGGTTGGATATCCTCCGTAGTACTCCGCAGGGAAGTTTTAACAGGAGGTGGGTGGTCACAGGGGGGTTAAGGTTGGGGGATGCTCTGTTTGAAGGAGGTTTTTGAGGGCAGGTTGATGGTGGATTGGGGGAGTTTGTTCCAGTCGGTGATTGTACGCGGAAAGAAGGAGTTGGTAAATGGAGCCAGTCTGGTGTTGTAGAGTTGTAGAATTGTTGGTCGTGTCCTCTTCGTTTGCGGTCTGTTTTCGGGGCGATGTACGTCTTGGAAATGTCGAGCTGGTCGTGGTGGATCTTGTACAGACAAGTCAGTCTATGTGCTCTTCTGCGGTCTTGTAGGCTGGTCCAGTTAAGGCTGTTTAGCATGTTTGTAACACTAGCTTCATATGAGTAGTTTTTTGTGGTGAAGCGTGTTGCTCTACGTTGGACTTTTTCCAGCATGTTGACATTTTTGGCGCTGTATGGGTCCTAAGCTGCTACACCATATTCCAGATGTGGTCGTACTAAGGTGTTGTACAGTTTCACCTTGACGTTTGTTGAGGCCTGATGGAAGTTTCTTTAAAGGAAGCCGAGCACTCAAGATGCTTTTGAAGTTGCGTGTTGGCTTTGTGCATTCCATTTTAGGTTATCTTGAATATGGACGCCGAGGTACTGGCAGGTCTTTGTAGTCTTTAGTGTAGTCCCTGTCATAGTGTAGTCGTGTGCGTCTTGGTTTCGTCGATTGGTGACTCTCATAATGTTGCACTTAGCAGCGTTGAATCGCATGCCCCATGCTTCCGTCCATTTGACCAGGTTGTCCAAGTCAGTCTGTAGGTGAGTTATGTCATTTGGTCCATCTATGGCTCTGTAGACTAAGCAGTCGTCAGCAAATAGTCTTATTTTGCTGGAGACAGCTTCACTGATGTCATTTATGAATAGCAGGAATAGATGGGGCCGAGGACTGTTCCTTGGGGGACTCCGCTGTGAACTTTAGTCCAGCCGGATGGGGATCCATTAAATGGTCACTCTCTGCTGTCGTTTGGTTAGGAAGTTCTCGATCCAGCGTTTGGTGGTTCTTCCTCTGACGTCATAATGGTCAAGCTTGAAGAGGAGTCTTTGATGGGGTACAACGTCAAATTTTAACCTTTGATTAGACCAAGGCATTACGCCTTGGTTAGACATTACGCCTTGGTTAGGCATTACGCCTTGGTTAGACCGTATGAGAGATGATAATTATTACTAACACCAGCATCATGTATTTCCCCCGGTAACACCAGTTCAACCCTACGGTTCCGAGAAGAAGACAAAATGCGCAGCTGGGTTCTATCGTATGACGTCGTAAAACATAATACTCGAATCTGGCCATCATTAAGGTAACATTTTATTTTAAACAGGCTTCTATAATGAATTAATGATCAATCCTAGACAAATGCGCGCATAGCTTCGCGAAAATGTGCAATTTTTAAACTTAATTGCCTGTCAAGCCGGACACAAGACGTTCAAACGTGGTTAGACGTCTCATTCATATTACAATGGATACAATAGACTGCAATCGTCCTTTGTTGTCACAATACAAATCCTCTTCCTCCGATAGTTATGAGAGCCACTTCAACTTTCATGATTTGCGCTAGTAGACCAATTATCCAGTTATCGAGTACACGATCTAATCTGATGCGAGCCGCTAAAATGTGATGACGATGACGTCATGTTCAACCAAGTCAGGACCGGGCAACAAGCACTTGCAACTTTCTGACTTCGATTATATTATTAATTAAATTAAGTTTGAACGTCTTGTTTTATTAGTGTCTCTCGCATTGTGTCTGAACCAAGTCGAAAACCCAACAACTTCAGGGGGCTCCGCCACTCAACCCCAGCCAAGGCCAAGGGCTTAGCCCCTGGACCCCGGACCCCACGCCGTATTTACTAAGATTTACAAATGTACAGCACCCCCATCCACAATATACTTCCATCGGGCTTGCCACCCCTGGAGATATCAGTCCATGATCGAATCCATCGTGCTTCGGAAGGTACGTAGAAATGTTGGTCCCGTGTATCGGAAGAGCTATCCCCGAGCACGTTAAAAGGTCACAGACTCCTTCGTAAAGAGTAGGGGATCGTCCCGGTCTGTGTCTGTACGCTCATGTTTGTATTCCTAGGTTCCAGGGATACATTGTGCGAGTATACTCAATATTGAGGTTTATGCACAGTATAGGTAGATGATGATGATGATGAATCATAATACTGGAAGCTTTCCAGTGTTTATGATCGAATCAAAGAAGCGCATCAGAATCAGAAAAAGCGCAGCCGGCACCGACTGATCGTTTCTTCGTAAATCAAAAACTCTAGAGGGCGTGCTCACCCCTACAAAACAAAAACAAAATGGTGTCATTTTAGTGCGGAAGACCAGAAAGTTTTCCGTCTTTAATTCCTCGTAATTGATACCTTGACCGTTGTTTAAAAGTGAATTAAACAACGAGGATGAGTACGGTAGCTGTAAGGGAATCAACTTGTGACATTCTATGATAAGGTGAGTCACCATAGAGAATTATAAGCTTTATTGAATCGCTTTATTTAGCCTACCACTACCAGTTCAAGCGAAGTCCTAACGTAACGAAAAGCAAATCGGATATTATTTATGATTTATTTGTGTCGTGTCGCATCACATCGAGAGGTCCAAAAACCTCACAAATTAGTTGTTGATACTTATAGAAAACTAGATTCGTTAGCTTTAAAATGATACCAAATGTATAGGTACCGGACACTCGGTTGCTGAGAAATTTTGAAAATACTTACGTGTCATTTTGAAAAATCACATTTCCAAGAAGGCAGAGTCTATTCATACAACTGTTGTACGAATTAGCGGAATATCGCTGTTATTCATACAACTGTTGTACGAATTAGCGGAACATCGCTGTTATTCGTACAACTCACAGCTCACTATCTCTGGCTGGATCTGCGATCCAGCATAGTGGTCCTGGCTGGCAAAGGTGTGTAAACCGAGTCACCAGTTTCGTAAAAATATTTCTTGAACACCGCAAAGGTTAGACGACTGCAAATAAGATTATCAGTAATACGTTTTCCAACAGTGCAATCCTACCTACCTTATTTTTAAAACCGAACAACGGAAGCAGAAAAACAGTGCATTATCCGAGGTGTGAAAATGAAAATTTGTGAATACATGTCGTCTAAACGGATTAAGATAGCGGCTTCCTTTGTATGTACTTTTTTACATTTACCACTACCACCTGTGTCTCTTTAACAACTGTCAAAGTTCTCGAATTCTACGACGTGTGATTAACATAGAGTACGCCCTCGGAATCCTAAAATAACCGCTATTGTGTATAGTAACAATACTGACGACACGACGTAGCGATGCATGTTTGAGGGCAGCGTAAAAGTCAGTCTCTTTTTTTTACACGTGGCAATGGCCGTATCATTACGTCATTTTAGTCTCTTTGACTGTGGTTTCAGACGGACGCTGCACATGTACAAAGTGAATTGGAAACAGCAGCGTCTTAGCGTTTTACGTAACAAATCTGCAGAGACTGATCAACGCACGTGATATTTTGTTGTTTACCACTATTTTCTTGAGTTCGAACGAGTGGCGCACCTCTTATAAATTTCAATATTTTTAACAGAAACCCCCCCCCCCCCCCGATGTCTGTGCATTAATCACGAAAGAGTACATAGGATATATACACCAAGCCCACAGTTACAAAATAATTAAAAATCTATGTAATCTACAAAGGTAGGAATCATCGATAAAATCATGTTAATAATATGTACACTATGTTATCTGGACTTCCATGTACAGTACAAGTCGGCCTATATATAGTGTGTACATACAACTGTAGTACGAAATAGCGGAATATGATAATATCGCTGTTATTCGTACTTGTAAGTCAATTATTGTACAAATATTAATAAGGGGAGTCAGTCTCTGTTATTCTTACAGAGTGTGATCCAAAACTGGTAAACATTTGATGAACATTTTAGAATCACTCAAATTAATCAAAAAAGTACTTTAAATAGTAGAGGAAGGTCCATATTTTATTATACCAAATTTAAAAAATAAAAAAATAAAAATTGCTAGGCGTAGGCCTACCGTGACGTCAAAATGTAATGTGCTTTTTTATAACGTGAGGGACGGACAAATGGAACATAAAAGAAAATGGAGGTTTGAATATGAAAATAATGAATACATCCTTTCTTAATTTACATATTGTAAGTATACAAACCATTTCATTGATATGTGATGACACTTTCAATAAACATCAACTTATGTAGCGGTTAGAGGTCGTAAAATGCGAATTCCAGTGATTTTGTCCGTCCCTCACAGAAAAAATACAACTTTTTTGTCTCCTAGCTACTAAACTTTTTTTTGTAAATAACGAAGTACCCTATCTATCGACAGACCCTGTCAGCTCTCCAAAAATAAATATTACAAGTCCCTGAAATCTTATTGGTCCTAGTAATTTAACTTTAAATGTGATGTCCGTCCCTCACTTTACTCTCCGTCCGTCCCTCACGTTATTGTTGTTTTTTCCCTTGCATCACAGCTGTTGTCAAATTTATTATTTATTTTGCTGTAATCTTGTTTACAAATGCACTTAGATGTCACAGATTATATCTCAATTTATTAAAATCACTTTAAGCAATGTAAAACACATATAAATGATAATGTGCTGCTGAAGGACAATAATGTCCGTCCCTCACGTCTGTCCCTCACTTCCGTCCCTCACATTATGAAATAAGGTCATAAAAGGGGCCTACACCCCAACTAAAACTAGTTTTCTTGTTTTTTTCTCTGAAATGCTATTAGTTAACTGTCAAATATTATATTTCAAATTGAATTTGATCAATATTGTTGATTTTAAAAATTAGTCTCATTTTGTCCGTCCCTCACATAAAAAAGTGTCCGTCCCTCACACATTTTTAACGACGTCCCTTGGCTATCCCAAGTGCATTGGACTTGCAATTGTTTGATATTCATAAATGGATTTATTCTCAAATTCATAATTTGTGAGAAAAGTTAATAAAAGTTGCATAGTTTCAATAAAATATTGTTACAGAATGTACAGAATGGTTGTGTTACCCATTTCTATTGATGTTCATCCAGGGATACTAAAAACTTTGGGATAGGAAAGTCGTATACTAACGTACGTAGCGAAAACGGTCCTTTTGAATAAATTATGATAATCGTCTGGAATGCGTCGGTGACCGGCGTTTAACGCGTTTAACAATGTTTAACCAGGTTTAACTGCATTAAACGGCATGTTAGTCAGCATAGGTTTGGGGGCGCTGTAGATTTAAACAGACGACGGTGGCCACGCGAAACTTAAATTTTGAATTCGTAGTGAATATTACACGTAATCGCGAATTTTAAACCGATCATTTTGACAATACATCATAATTAGAAGGATTTTTATCGTTAACCGGGCGATGACTGTTAAAAATAATTCAAAATGGTGCACTCCCGTTGCCATATTGGGTCGTCTGAGAGACGCGTGGCCAGCGTCGCGTCGTCTGCTACAATTACGCCTTGTCGGTAGAACAGCGCCACCAATTCTATGCTGACTTAGTTCAATTTAAAAGTGGACCCGATCGGCAAGCTCAGTGGCATACCCCTGGTTCTTCCCTCACGCATAAAAAACGACCCCTACTTAAAATCGTAATGTTAATTTCACTTTATAATACATTTAATATGTGTATAAACATCATTAGCAAGTACACATATGTTCAATTTAGTTTCCATTTGTCATTTTCACTGGGGAAAGCATTTTATCTATTGATTTCCCGTCCCTCACGTGAGGGACGGAATTGGATCACACTCATCAGCTATTGTACAACGTACAACGACGGTGTGACTCCCCTGCCGACCTGCTTGCCGAATAGTTCGATGTTTGATCTGACTAATTTGCATCTTATCCGGAGATGCGGGCATTCCAAACCTGAAGTATTTTCTATATTTCAGAGACTAGAAACACGGGTCTCCCGACGTGACGTCACTCCACGTCACGCGCCAGCCCGTCGCCCTTATTTCGCTTGGACACCTCGCAAGTCGTGTTTTCAGCGGAGCTCTCCGTTCTAGTCCCCTGAGTTGAGAATTCAAAATTTTCCGAGGAGCAGCCATTTTAATTGTGACGTACATACAATATGGCGACTCTTTGTTTTTGTATATAATATTTTCCGCGAATTCTGGATACGCTTTGGATCTTGGATGAACTCGTACTGGAATTGCTGGGATTATTATATTTGCTGCCGGCACGGGAATACAGGTTTGTCCCACTGAAGAGGGGGTACTATCACTTAACGCCGGGCGAATCAAGTTCGCCGCGGCATCGCCAGTACCAAGTGTCGCAGGCACGTTGGGGGAGCTTGCTGCCGCACCTGAGAGGTGGGTTGCATGCTATTAGGCTGCGCGGACTGCCAAGGGTAAATCATACCCGGCACTTGATCAATTGTAGGAATTTGATCCTCATCTTGATTCTTAAGAAAGGAAACTTTCATGTAAGCACATTTAGAAGGGTTCAACTTCATATGATTGTTCTTGGCCCAATCACTGAATTTGTCAAGATGATCTTGTATGACCGGAGGTTTATCACGTGATCTCGTCTCAATCAAGGTAATAAGGTCATCGACATATTTCAATGTCGTAAGAACATTATCGGTAGCCGCGTCATTGACCAAAGTGACAAATCCAAGTGGACCTATCCGTGTTCCTTGTGGAACACCACCTTTGAGTTTCAACCACTTGCTATTATGAACATTACAAATTGCGGGTAAGCCTTGTTGTTTCTACTCACAAAAATACAGCAACACTTGATTAAGGGAGGTGTGGACTCTTAGGTACAGCCTCCATAAAACTGCCGTAACTTCTTCAATATTCATTTAATCTTTATAAACGTGTACAGTTTTTTGCAGAAAAGGGTTCAATGAATCCAACCATGATAATGAAATTGACCATTTTGGAAAAAATATAAAAAACACGTTTTTTGACCCATTTTAGGTTTGGAAAAGATAACTCAATATATAGTTTGTCAAATTTTGTCATACTAGTTTTATGATAATCCTGATAACATTCCCCAGGAGCGTTTTTTGTTTTTGTTTTGAATATCCTATTTATTTTTTGGCACTTTTTGGTCTATAACTCAAATAATAAATACATGTAAGATATTCATAAAACAAAAAAACTCTCCTGGGGAGAGTGTGTTGGCGCAGCGGTAGATACCCTCGTTTTGCACCAATGAATCCCGGGTTCGAAATCTGTGCTCGGTCGGGCTTTATGTGCATTTGGTTTATCATGATCCATACACGCTCTCGCAGGTTTTCTCCGGGATCTCCGGTTTCCTCCTGCTTTCAAATTCTGTGATTAGTTGTTTCGGTTATCCAAAACTTCCTTGACCCAATGGTATTTAGGGAGCTGCATTGATAAATGGTGGATGTTACAATCTAAGTGCGGATAGGTTTGCGCTAGAAATTGGCAGCACCCTAGTTGATGCGACCTGATTGTGATGATTCACCAGCAGCAAAATTACAGCGCTTTGATCACTTTGGAAAGGCGCTATATAAATACTAATTATTATTAATGTTATCAAGATTATCATAAAACTAGTATGAGAACATTTGACAAAATACATTTTTAGTTATCTTTTCCAAACCTAAATTGGGTCAAAAAACATGTTTTTTATAATATTTTCCAAAATGGTCAATTTCATTATCATGGTTGGATTCATTGAACCCTTTTCTGCAAAAAACTGTCTACATTTTTAAAGATTAAATGAATATTGAAGAAGTTATGGCAGTTTTACGGAGGCTGTACCTGAGAGTCCACACCCCCCTTAAAACAATGTTTAAATATGTTGGAATACCACCGCTTTAAACCATACGTAAAATGCTGGTTACGGCTCAACCAGCATTTTTGAATCGACGTTTTGTTTTACAAAGAGGGCAGAGTTAAACTTATCATTATACTAGGTGTACTGTGAGTTCATGTATGTAATACAATTGTAAACATATACAAATCCCAGTTTGTATCATAATTGAGGGCGCAGCCTCCAACACATCTCTTCATGCCCTTTTAAGCTTGAATAATGAAACATCGAAACTAATACGTGCGAAGCACGTAAAAATTGGCATTTTTAACACTTAAAAGGTCCAGTTGGAAGTTTGTAACATCCCCACATAATATTTATAATATTTACGATGGTTCGAGACCCATATAATGATGAAACCTGTAGAAAAATTGTGTGCGTCGTTTTTTGAACTTAAATGGTCCAGAAAAAACGTTCCGGAAGCCACCTTGAATATTAAATGAAACATTGCAACTCATATGCGGGAAGCACGCAAAAATTTGCTTTTTTAACACTAAAAAGGTCCAGTATAATATTTTAACGACCTCCCACATTAAAATTAGGGGAACGTGAACCTGTAACCCCCCCTTTGCGCCGCATATATGCCTTTACTCTTTCTCCCCCTTCCCTACCTCCCACTCTTCCTCCTTCTTATCTTCCTTCTTCTCCTCTTTCTCCCTTTTTAATTCTTTCGTCAATGGGGGGGGGGGGGGGGGGGGGGTGGCATGGCCTGCTGGGCCATCCCCTGGATACGCCACTGCCTCTCTCCCCCTTCCCTTTATCTTTTTCTCCTTTTCACTTTTTTGTCACAAATTACGTTGTTCAATTAAACATTGGAATTTTATTTATACTTGACAAATGTTTTTCTCTGAAATGTGAAATATTTTGCAAATAAGACGGCTTTTTCAAGAAACAGCACGACGGATCCCTGGACTTGTATTTTCGTGTTGCTGATTTGTTCAAAAGATACCAGGGCATGGTCTTGTAACATGATTTAGTGCGCTGCGCCATCGTCTGGATCCAGCCTGAATTATCCCCCCCACCCGCTGCGCCTAATGATTCCCGATTTATTTTAAACACCGTCCTAATGATAACGATTCTTGCTTTCCACTTTCTTCCTTTCTTTTCACTCCCTTTCTCTTTTCTTCCTTTCCCTTCCTTTCTTTTCCCCTTTCTTTTCCCCTTTCTTTCCCCTTTCTTTTTTTGCTGTGCCTTCACGCCCAATAACGATACGCCACTGACAGTAAGTATAATATTATAAGGTAGAGAGATAAAAATGAATGAATTTACTATAATTTTTTTAATTTCCATACAATTTTTACATCACAAACAAATCTGTTATTTACTTTTTATTAGAAATTAAAAGAGAATACCAATTAGGCCCTAACCTGCATCTCATTTGTACCGATCATATGACCAATAAATAATTAAAGATTCAGTTTTTGAAAACATCCAATTTTTTTTTGTGGGCATGTGTGGCTCAGTGGGTAGAGCACTGGATTTATGATCTAAAGGTTGTGGGTTCGAGTCCCGCTGTGGTCAACATGTTGTGCTCTTGAGTAAGGCACTTTACCACAATTACTCCTCTCTACCCAGGTGTATTTAAATGGGTCCCGGCATTCTTCAGTGCTGGGAAGGTAACAGATTCGCTGTGGAGGAGGTGTAGCGAGCCCCACACAGCAACATTATAAAAAGGAGTGAGTCTGGCCCTATCGCTTTGAAAGGGAGATGGGCACTCCGCTCATGGTATTACAGGATCGACCGCCTTTACCTTCTATTTTTTGTATAAATGTTGTTTTATTATATACTGTATTAGATTAGATTCAAGAAATATGTTTTTATTATGTAATTTTAGGGATATTATGTAGGCTTGGCCCTAAAATGTTATATTGATTTTTCTCATCACAGCCTCGGTGAAAAACAGCTATTTTATGTTGACCTGTGTATCGTGAATGAATAAAGATTATAAATGTATGTTATGTATGAAAATGGAGAAATTCTTGATGGTGAAAAAAAAAATCACAAATATTTCCAGAGGTAACAGAATTCTGCCCACAAACGCTCACATTGCTTTGATGAATGACTGACATCTAGGGGTCATAACCCTTGACCCATAAATAATGATGTAATAGCTAAAGCCCCCGTCCATCTTATCAACACACCAAAATTAATGTGTGTGATTGGTTCAATAGGCCTACCTATGTAATGGATTAGCATTCCATCTTGTTAGAGAACTAAAAGTGTGTTTAAGGCATATTATGTGATCTTTTCCAAGTAGCGCCCTCTATCATTGATTTTTACTATGAAATCAGATTTTCTTGCAGATTTGCATTTTTGATCATAAATCATAAAGATCTTCTAAGTTACAGATCGATACAATTCCTAATTACTTCAAAATCATAGTTTGAAAATAGATTGTACCGAGCGGTACAATCTATTTTCAAATTTTACTCTAAATTCACTCTAAAACTATGATTTTGAGGTTATTAGGAATCGTATCGCTCTGTAACTTGGAATATATTTATGATTTATGATCAGAAAAGTAAATCTGCAAGAAAATCTGCTTCCAATTTTTTTCGAGGATTGAGGGCATCCCCTGGAAAAGATCACATAATATACCTTTAACCCTATCCAGTAAAGCTAGTTTTTTGTGCGTATCGGGAGGGGAAAAAGTGCTATTTTTTTGACCCGAAAAATCACCCAGCACCCCCCGGGATTCAATCGCGGGACCATCCGCACCCAAGTCTGTCCCTCTGCCAACTGAGCTAACTCCCTAGCGGCTATGCGGCCACAAACTCCGTGGCCACATATGCCTGCGGTAGGTGACGTCATCGCGGCAATGCAGCAGCACGTGCCTGGAGATAGTTTCTGGCAGTGAGATTTAGTGAGATTCAGTGGGGTTAGGGTTATTGCACATCAAAAATTGACATTTTGTGCGTATCGGGGGGAGGGGGGAAAAAGTGCTATTTTTTTGACCCGAAAAATCACCCGGGATTCGATCGCGGGACCATCCGCACCCAAGTCTGTCCCTCTACCAACTGAGCTAACTCCCTAGCGGCTATGCGGCCACAAACTCCGTGGCCACATATGCCTGCGGTAGGTGACGTCATCGCGGCAATGCAGCAGCACGTGCCTGGAGATTTAGTGAGATTCAGTGGGGTTAGGGTTAAGCTTTTTAGATATTGTTAATTAATCATATTTATTTGATAGCACAATTCATGCTATGAACTGGAAGTCATGCACCAACTCTATTGAATGAAGAATAGGCCAGGTGCGAATCCCTTTTGTTGTCCATTCCACCTGGCTACATCCTCTTTATAGACAGGCTGCATAGAATGCCCTTTTGGTTGATTGAACTTATAACTAAGATATAATAGCTGTTTGTCTTTTATCCCAGCTAGCTTGAATGCATGGATGAACACATTATAATCACACATCTTCTCAAATCTTCTCAAGTAATCAATAACTTGTTATTCAATGATGGTTGGGTTTCCTTTAGGCAATAGCTTTAAACATGATGGGCCATTCTTATAAATACGTATTTAAACACGGTTTTGAGCTAAAAACGTGTTTAACTTTTAATTTACACACATTGGTCCGTATTCTCGTATTAAGGTTGTTCCTATGGCTAATTTTGTATTTGATATTTTAATAGAGCTTACTGAGCTCCACAATAATATGAAATTTTATATTGATCGGAGGTACGGTTTTCATATGACAATTTTATTGTAAAAAATAAAGCGTTCATTTCATTGGTTTCTTATTGTTTTTTGACCCCCTAGCCTACCTAGCAAAATAATTAATCTATGCAAAAATGTTTAATTAATTCTTACAAGAAAAGTATAAATGCTACAAAGCTGAAATTTTGGCTACTTGTTAATTATTTTTAGAAAGTTTCCTGTGCTGCGGGAGGCTGTAAGACATCTGCATAATTAATTATACTTAATTATCTAATGAAGCTTTAGTCATAAAAAAATAAGGCTAATTAATGCACTTAATTAATTTGTTCAAGTTCATGCACTTTACTAAATGTAATGCCACTTGGTGTATATGTTGGCTATACAACTCTCCTTAATTCCTGTGCTGCGGGAATCTAATGGAGTTATCAATAACATTAACAAATGAGAGCAAAAACAAAAAACTAAATTTATATAGAAATTTTACGTAGGGAGTCAAAAAACCCAATATAAAACAAAAGAAAATAGACTTCCCTCTGTGGCCGTAAAACAATACAAAACAAAAGAATTCAAAATGACTTAAGAATTTATTTGACAACAAAATTGTCATATATCTAGAAAACTGTACCTCCGATCAATCTCAAATTTCAGATTATTGTATCAAATAAAAAATTAGCCATAGGAACAACCTTAAATACATTAAAGTTAGACACTTTTCAGTGAGTTAGACACATTTAAGTTAAACACTGCCTCATAAAACAAGAATTATGTATTATTTCCCATTGTTATGGCAATTTTTGACATCTTTTGCACAGCAAAATACTGAAAAATATATGTCCACAGATTAAAGGGACACAATCACACAAATGTGTTGAAGATTTGTTTAAGAAATTAATTTACTTCAGAATTCAAGATGAACATTAAAAATTACCATTATTGTTGTTTCTACTCACAAAAAACAGTAAAACTTGATTAAAACAATACTATCGCTATTTATTGAACTTTTTCTTTAAAACGCCCTCTATGTAATTATGGTTCGCTTTATCACACGTGCTGCAGGGGGGACACTGTTTGACGTAAAATGCTGATCGCAGCTCGATCAGCATTTTTGAACCAACGTTTTGTTGTACAAAGAGGGCTGATTTTTCTTAATCCGTAGGTGTAAGTTCATACATGTAATACAATTGTAAAGATAAACCAATCCCAGTTTTTATCATAATTGAAGGCGCAGCCTCCATCCAACACATCTCTTAGTGTCCCTTAAAGATTTTCAACTGCTCTCATTTGAGTCCCTCCCCTCTTCCCCACACAGGTGCCACAAGAGATAGATGCTGCTACTTGAATTTGAGCAGCAATTACAACTTCTAATTTTTTACAATTTCACCAATGAACATTTTTTCACCAATTTTAATTTTTCAGATACTCCAAAGGCTTGATATTTCAATATAAATGGACACGATGGATCCTTCCGTGATGCTGTCACGGTTTGTGACTGCCACTCAGGCAGACCCTGGCCTCGCACAAGATCTTCTTGAAGGTAGGAGTACAGTATGTAGATGAGATGATTGGGGGGGGGGGGGGGGGGGGGACAATTGGTAACACTATTGACCCAATGTGACAAATTGTAAATGATAATGTCACCAGGGGAGGGGGGGGGGGGGGGGGGGGGTGTTAACCTCCTTCCATGGAATTTATAAAAATCACAAAAGGATAGATAAATAAATAAAATAGATAATTAAATTGTAAAATAATGATTTTTTTTGTCCTCAAAACAGGCTTTCAATTTGTTTCTGAGGTCTTTATCGCAAACATTCAATAAGCATAGCTTAAACCTGTTCCCCTAGGCATGGTTTTGGGAATAATTATCATGGAAAGAATGTGTCAAATAAAATGTAAAGACTGTCAGTTCCAGAAATCAAACATGGTAGTATACGCCAGCCATGTAGTCAACTTCAAATTTATTACAATTATAGCCTGTATATGATAGCCCGTCTGATAGCGCTGTAACATTTTAACAATCAGGGCTGTTTGGGGTAATTTCTGTGGCACTTTGGTTAGGGAGCGGACACAGATCATTTTGTCTTTTTTGTGACAAGAGTGAAGTTGTCACCAAAAAAAAGCAAGTGTGATTTATTTAATGAAATCATAATTTGTTAATTGTTATATTACATTCTAAAGAACTCTTGGCATATTTACCATATATTGGATGTAGACATTAAAGATGTGCTTTTGTCTGTGAAGTAATTTAATTTATAGAGCGTTCAGTTGAGCTCAATATCTGCAGGGACCATAAAGGCCATCAGCCTTTTAAAGCCTGACCCGAACTATAGTGGTAGTAAAAAATGCAACGACAAAAAATCATATCTTAATTTAAATTAAGTATTTTCATTTGCAGTACAAGAGGACACAAATGATGCATTTTTATATCCAAATCACATCATTTTTTTGTTTACCAATGAGGACAGATATAGTTAAGTGGGTCTTTATAAACAGCTGCAGTTGCACTAATCCTCTTGTCACATGATTACGTGTTTGGAATGCAGTGTATTGTATAACCAGAACCAGTAGCGACAATTGTGGATTATGAATTAATGATAATTTCTGTCCTGTCAAGACAGCAACTGTAGATTCGTCTGTTAATATGCTTGCGACACAATTCTTGCTCAATTCTTCTTTTGAGTTATTTTGTGTTTAAAGACACTTGTTTGACAAATAGTTCAGGATTTTGGCATGTTTTACCGAGAAATTGATCGTAAGTATTTTAATTTTTGTGGCTTTTCATTTGGTGAACTGAAGGAAAACATATTTGTTTTATACAATGTAGGTATGTTAGTTAGTTGGGCTAATGCCTTAATAGTGACCCTTTGTCATATAAAATGTAGCTCGCAAAACAATAACCCAAGCACAGAAAACATCATGTATTTTGATATGAAAAAAGAGTTTAAAAAACTCAAATAAACCTACTGACAAGCTCACCTTGGGAAAGGTGTTTCACCTGTGACATGTAAATAGAGTGTTTTAAATTTACAACTTGTTTCAAACTTATATATATGAATATCATTGTATTTGTTTTAGAAGAATGTGGTAACTTTTCAATCTGTCCATACTGGAGTCCAATACGTTGCCAAGTTTGCCAACACAGTCAAAATATGTGGACGTGTCAAGCTGTAGATTCCTAGCATCCACTCAAGTGGATTAATAGACTGTGAACATAGAAATTTTTGAGCTTCATTAATTTTCGTGTTTAGGGCATCATGACTGTTGAAATAGGTATCTAAAGTACAATGTATAATACATAAATAATTATCATGAACGCAAATTGTCTATTCATTAAAGTGCAGAATTAGTCTTAATGACAAAAATTATGCATGTGAAAATTAACACCTCTGTAATTCTATATCTTTCATGGTTCACTGAATCTGTTTCAACTTGAACCTTTTGATGGGCAAATAAAGAGTCATACCTTACTGTACTCTTTGTTTTTGCAGTTGTTTATTTATTTTTTTATTCTGACGTTTTATTTATTTTTGCAAACTATGCGTGTCTAATGAACATGAAAACGCCAATGAATTACATTGGTATGAGTACACAAGAACAAATAATGCTATTCAAAATTATTATGAATATCAGATGTATTTTGAGAAAAGAAAATTTACACTGTAAAGAAACGATATGGGTCAGAAAATGTTTGCTATTTATTGCGTACGTAACTCGAGGAAGGGAGGGGGTCAAAAGATTGTACGCTTTGTACGTAAGGGAAAATGGCGAGCAAAGAATGTTGCTACAGTGACAAAAAACCCACCCCTGTTCTTTAGGCATACGGACCTCTTAGTAGGGTCGATCAGGGCATGTTTTTTGTTGTTTGTTTGTTTTTCAAAAAAACATTATGGCTGTTACTGATCAGAAGAAAGATTGGAAAAGTGTGGTAAATGATCCCCGGTTGTTTACCTTCTGACAGGGCCAGAAATCCACCACAAACTGGGATTTGTCCCCTTTGAGAAGTGAAACTGATACATCCCTGCTTAAATTATTAGTACAATGAACATGTTTTTCCTAATTTAAAGCCTATATTGTAAGTGTGCCCACACAAAAATGTATGTATAGTCACTAAGAATAGAAGAGAGAGACATTTTTTTCTTTAAAGAAATTAATTCTTCAGTTATCTGGAATGAGTAGCTTTAAATTACTCATGTACTTTTTGGAATGCTACAATTAGCCGGTTAATTATGATTCATCGTTCAGTTCTGACGTACAACGTGTATTTGTTAAGTAATACAGTCAGCATTACTAAACACATTTCAAATCTGACTTGTAACATAAGCATTTGTGAAGATCATTGCAATTTATTAATGTTTTCACCAGGTCAAAGTTGGAACTGGGAGGCGGCCATGAAAGACTTCAAGCAACTTCAGGACATAGGTGCCACACCTAGAACAACGCCTATCCCTCCAGCAAATACTCCTCCAAAACATGGGACCAATAGCTCGGACCACAGACCAGTGTCACATTCCAAAAGCTCTCCTAGTTCTCCTACAGCGGAAGATGATGATAGGGGTTTGTTGAGTAAACCACCAGCCAATGCAAATGGATCTAGGTCACCTGGAGGTAGGTGTATGTCAGCCATATATTTAAAAACTAGAGCCAGTACAAAATGTACTGCCCTGCCCTATAGATCTCTTTACGTGTAGAGGGCGCCATTTTGAATTAATGGAGGAAATTTGGAGGTAGGTAAATATTTTTCGGAAACTATATGAAAAAGAGAGAAGGCAGCCGCGATTGGGTACTAGAGCCGGGTCTCTCTCCACGTTGGCAGGTTTGAAATATGCGGAAAGCGAGACATTTTTCCAAGAAATACCGACATACCTAAAAAATGTGTCCCCATGGTGGAAAAAACAAAATGGTGGCGCATTGAATCTAGTTTATAAATCTGTGACGTAATCCAGTCTGTAAAGAATATGCCGAGCATATTTCAGTGAAAGCAGCTTTATTATCAGGCATGGGATTCTAATGCGTTGGGCGTATAATATCACTCAATCAAAGGCAAACCTTGACATTGGTGAGAATAAAATGATGTATCTCACACTGTCATAAACACTGACATCATGTTTTTACTTCAGGTGAGGGTTAACAATTCTGTTGATAATCGGAGAATACATTCTCACCAAAATTGTTTTAACCAAAATTGTGAGAAAATGGATTTATCTATTACGAGTTGCAGCTCATAAATGTGTGTGCCTACTTGACATACACATAGAAAGATGGACGACTCATATGTGTGCGGAAATGCTGCGCCTGTAAAGTTATGTCACTGACGAGAGAAAGATAATTAGAGTATCGTAAATTATTACATGACCCCTAATTCAATAAATTTATGTGCACACCAGGTGGGATTCTCTTTGAGCACACAGAATAATGAGTATCACAATTTTTGTGCAATGGAATAAACTACATGGGGCACAGACATGTCAAACACACCTTTTCATTTTGAAAAAACAACAACCCCAAAATCATCAGACACTATGAATAAGTGTGGATATAAAATACTGTAAAAAATTGTAATTTTGGTAGCTTTGGTGGTAGCTTTGCCGATTTTAAAACTATTTTGCATGTTTTTAAATTCACGATTTGTAGCTTCATCACATAGATCTATACGCAAAAGTATTGCTTCGCATGTTATTTTCTTGGTAGCTGCTAAGAGCACGAAAGTATATGTAGCGCTAGAAATTCCACTTACTGTAGTTCTGTAGAATGGGGATACTTTGACCCTTGATGGGTAACTTTGGCCCACCCCCCCAAAAAGAGTTTATTTGTCAAATGTTGAGAAATGTTTTATAGTGACATTTTTTAATTTGATGAAATTACAACTTATTACCCTGCTACATAATGTTATGTGTATTTGGAACTGGACCTAAACACACTAAGCTGCAGAACTTTTTCTGCCTCACCTACATGGTGGGTATATTCAGCATTTTTTATGTTGTGGTTGGATAGACAATTTACCTATGACAAAACAATACCCAATACACTTTAATTTTCATTCTTCATTACAACACGGACCAGCAATTTACTGAAAAAAAATGCGAAAAGCGGGGTAACTTTGGCCCATGCTAGAGTATGAGAAAAATTCAAAACAATCTCTTTTCAATATTTACAGACCTATTTATTTGCTATTACTTGTAAAAAGTCAAAACAAGCAACCTCACCACAAATTAAGTGATTTACAATGTATATTTGGAATGTTTTCTCTAGCTTTACAATGTGTTAATTTTTCTAGTATTTTTTTGGTATTTATTACATTCTAATCTGTAAAATATTCATAGATTTTTTTATTTTTTTTAAAAAAACATTTCAATGAACCTTAACAAACCTTAATTATAAAAAAATTCAAAATATCTTATAATCTAAGTAGATTTGAACAAGTTTTTCGCAAGAAGGCCAAAGTTCAACCCATGTGGGGTAACATTGGCCCACTCAAAGATTGGGGGGAAAACTATCTAGAAATACTAAAATATTCAACAACAAAAAAATCATTATACAAATTATATACTATCAACTAGTCTAGTTTACAAACAAAAAGTATCTTCCATGCAATGAATAAAAAAAATCAATGTAAAAAAGTGGGTCAAAGTATCCCATTATATGGTACCCTAGTCTTACATCTACGTTTATCTAACTGCCTACACCAAACATGTGCAACCTGCGGCCCGCGGGCCACATGAGGCCCGCCGACCTCTTATCTGCGGCCCGCGAAGCAATCCTAAAATTGGAACTGGAACTCAGGTAGTTTTACACGAATGGTGGATTGATATACATGTAGTGATGTGCTCCCTTATAATTAGTAGGGTGATGTATTTAGTAAATATAACTCAAGGCGTGATTGTGTGATAAAATCCCTGGTTAAAATGGCGCTTGCAGCGGCAACAGCGAATAAAAAGAGGAAATTACATGAAGAGAAGCGGGTATTCCATGTGCAATGGACTTCCCCTCTCCCTATTACTCCTCCTCCGGACGTGTTTTGGAATGTTTGACAATCACTGCGGCCCGTGAATAGATCTCAAAATCACAATGAGGCCTGTGTGGTAGAAAAGGTTGCTCATGCTTGGCCTACACATAGGACAGTACAGTGGTTTTTGGAAGTTTAATTTGCATATCTTGTATATTTTCTAGTATTGAAATTGAAATTTATTACATTAATATAAAGAGAAATGTTAATGCTAAGTAGATCATGCTTTTTTCATGAGGGCCAAGTTTTTGGTCACTTGCTGCCTTTCAAATGACACTAGTTTTTCTTTTCGTTTTTTAAAATTGCAATCTTTTTGCCATATTTTTGACTAATTTAAAAACATGAACATTTGTTTGGTATTCATATGTAAAACACAGGAACTGTTTTGGTTTCAATACATGTTTTAATTTGTTTTGT
Source organism: Ophiura sarsii (assembly GCA_035610835.1). Lineage (NCBI taxonomy): Eukaryota > Metazoa > Echinodermata > Ophiuroidea > Amphilepidida > Ophiuridae > Ophiura > Ophiura sarsii. The sequence continues at coordinate 13,429,901 of CM069452.1, read as the reverse complement.
TTTAACTTACTATTTCGGAAGATTTTTCTTCTTCTTCTTTAGCATCCGCCTTTATTACCTAACATACAAAACATTACCAACAATGACAACAATAACAGAAAACACAAAAAGCCCACACACATTATACTAGGGGTGGGCAAATCTAGACTTTTTTCGGAAATAATTTACAAAACCCAGTTTTTCTATGGCCAAATTTTGTGAGAAAAAAGAATATCATCATAAAAAAAATCTCAGATCAATGGTTAGGTTGGTAAAATGGCAAAATTCAAAATGGCTGCCAAAATGACAGATTTTCAACATATTTTGAAAATGTTCTGCCTGGAATGACTCACTAATGTTAAATAAACACATTTTTTAGCTGTTTTCAGGTAGGGGACTACTTGTAGTATTTATACATGATGTATGGCGTATATAGGCACCATAACTAAAAGGAAAATTCAAAATGGCCGCCAAAATGACCGATTTTCAACGAATTTTGAAGATGTTCTGCCTGGAATGACTCACGAATGTTAAATAAATACGTGTTTTGAGTTGTTTTCAGGTAGGGGACTACTTGATGTATTTATACATGATGTATAGTATATAGGCACCATAACTAAAAGGGAAAACTCAAAATGGCCGCCGAAACAAACATTTTCACGTAAATCTGTATGATATTTTGTCTGTTACATCATATAAAATGACATTTTATTATGTTTTTAGATCTCTGAATACTGATATTTCGTTCATGTATCAATAATATTCATCCCCATAGCCATGGTGACTGGTTTTGCCTTTATAGAATTCAACATGGCTGCCAAATTTGACATTTAACTTGTTCCAAAATGTCAATTGTGTCAAATTCTGCAGAGTTGACCAAATGCCAATGACTAATTGCGTTGAAGACGGTTATTATGTACTTGATATCGTGAAATACAACGGTTATATATCCATGTGCTCATAATGCATTCTTTAACAAAGTGTCAACATCACTTGTGACATTTTCCTCTGGTTTCACAGCGTTTTTAATGGATACTCTTAGTTCATTGATGGAAAACCTTTCCATTTTGATGCGCCCATTGAGAGATTTCACGCGACGCATCTGTCGTATGTCCGGAGCAACTGTCGCACGGAGGTATCACACCTCAACGAGGAGTTGCTTCTCATCCAAGTCATCCAAGATAGCAATACTCGTTGGTGTTACTGGTCCTGCGTGTTCTTTGCAGGAGTCAAGCAGCTTCGACACTTTAACCAACTTCTTCTTCTTCAACTCTTTTTTCTTTAGCATTGACAACCTGTGTGCATTCTTTACTGTCTCAATGAAGTCCCTCTCTACTTTCCTAACATTTGCGACCTCCTTTGACGACCTTGCCTACTTCCATCTTGCTTGCCTTTCATCTTCTGATTGTTTTGTGAAAGAAGAGTCTACAAGTAACTTGTTTGTCATGACGACATTCTTCCTTGAGTGTGTCTGTACTGATGTTAATCCACCACTCATACTTATCCGTCTGTTAATTGTCTCAATTACTTCATCCAACACAGCAGCAAACAAGCGTTCTTTGCCAGAAGAAGTGTCGGTAGCACATCTGTCTCTCAAATTCGCCAGCTCAGGCATCTTCTCTCGAAAGAATTCGCGAATTCCACACCAATTCCTGCCAAAGGTGGCCTCCTCTCTCTCTTATCAATGCCGAGCAAATTCATTAGGGAAAGAAGATTAGCTGAAATAGCTCAAGAGTATTTGGAACGCCGTCAGTCAATCCTGGATTTCTTCGAAGCAGTTGTAGACATTAACTCAAATAAGTTAGTGCTGGTAGTGTCAACTTATATCCAAAATGATTGGTTTTTGTGCTGCTAAGAGGTGTACAAGATGGTTGGGGACATTATCATCTTTCCCGTAATGAATCAGCTTTCTGAAATGTCATTCTTTGACACTGATGAGGAGAGCCCTGTGGAGATAGATGAGAACAAACTAGCCTTTGCACCACTGACAAATCTTGACTGTGAGAGTGAGTTTGCTAAGCTAGATAACCGGATAAGTATGAGTGGTGGATCAACATCAGTACAGACACACTCAGGGAAGAATGTCGTCATGACAAACAAGTTACTTGTAGACTCTTCTTTCACAAAACAATCAGAAGATGAAAGGCAAACAAGATGGAAGTGGGCAAGGTCGTCAAAGGAGGTCGCAAATGTTAGGAAAGTAGAGAGGGACTTCATTGAGACAGTAAAGAATGCACACAGGTTGTCAGTGCTAAAGAAAGAAGAGTTGAAGAAGAAGAAGTTGGTTAAAGTGCCGAAGCTGCTTGACTCCTGCAAAGAACACGCAGGACCAGTAACACCAACTAGTATTGCTATCTTGGATGACTTGGATGAGAAGCAACTCCTCGTCGAGGTGTGATACCTCCGTGCGACAGTTGCTCCGGACATACGACAGATGCGTCGCGTGAAATCTCTCAATGGGCGCTTCAAAATGGAAAGGTTTTCCATCGATGAATTAAGAATATCCATTAAAAACGCTGTGAAACCAGAGGAAAATGCCACAAATGATGTTGACACTTTGTTAAAGAATGCATTATGAGCACATGGATATAACCGTTGTATTTCACGATATCAAGTACATAATAACGTCTTCAACGCAATTATTCATTGGCATTTGGTCAACTCTGCAGAATTTGACACAATTGACATTTTGGAACAAGTTAAATGTCAAATTTGGCAGCCATGTTGAATTCTATAAAGGTAAAACCAGTCACTCTGACTATGGGGATGAATATTATTGATACATGAACGAAATATCAGTATTCAGATATCTAAAAACATAATAAAATGTCATTTTATATGTAACAGACAAAATATCATACAGAATTACGTGAAAATGTTTGTTTCGGCGGCCATTTTGAATTTTCCCTTTTAGTTATTGTGCCTATATACTACATACATCATGTATAAATACATCAAGTAGTCCCCTACCTGAAAACAACTCAAAACACATATTTATTTAACATTCGTGAGTCATTCCAGGACGAACATCTTCAAAATTCGTTGAAAATTTGTCAATTTGGCGGCCATTTTGAATTTTCCCTGTTAATTATGGTGCCTATATACCCCATACATCATGTATAAATACTACAAGTAGTCCCCTACCTGAAAACAGCTAAAAACATGTGTTTATTTTACATTAGTGAGTCATTCCAGGCAGAACATCTTCAAAATACGTTGAAAATCTGTCATTTTGGCGGCCATTTTGAATTTTGCCATTTTACCAACCTAACCATTAATCTGAGATTTTTTTTATGGCGATATTCTTTTTTCTCATACAATTTGGCCATAAAAAAACTGAGTTTTGAAAAATTGATACATATTTGCCCACCCCTAATTATACATTAAAGGCATCTTATGTGATCTTTCCAGGGAGCACCCTCTATTCATGATTTTTTTTAGAAAGTAGATTTTCTTGTAGATTTACATTTCGGATCATAAATCATGAATATATTCCAAGTTACAGAGCGATACGATTCCTAATTATCTCAAAATCATGGTTTTAGAGTGAATTTAGAGTAAAAATAAGTTGTTGGCGCAGACTCCGACAGTTTATTTTCACTCTAAAACCATGATTTTGAAGTAATTAAGAATCATATCGCCCTGTAACTAGGAATGTATGTACGATTTATGATCAGAAATGTAAAACATTACATTACACTCTCTATGTTTGGGCTTTTATCTTATTATTATGTCACTTTCGTTGGCATTTTTAACCTCTGCCCATTTGTGTGTCTTGTTTTATGCATATTTTCTGAGTTGCAGTGAACCAATTGATTGGCCTTTCAGAGCTCTCTTTCGAGAGTTACCAGTTTGATTTTTAATCACTCTGGTCATTAACCTTGTTAATGTCTGTTGGGCTATTGTTCACATATGCGCTTTATATACAAACAAAAAAATGTAAATCTGCAAGAAAATCTGCTTTCATTTTTTTCTCTCGAGGATTGAGGGCATTCCCTGGAAAAGATCACATAATTTACCTTTAATATTAATATGACTTGTAAAATTGTACATGTAATCAGTCACGTTGTTACACGTGAATGTCTACCTACATGTATATGTGTCTGTCTGTCTAGACAGCGTAGCGTTTTAATACCCATTACATGAAGATTTGTAAATCACTCATGAAATTGCTACAACTTAATATTGCACTAAACCTATAAACTGGCTAAATTGAGTCACAATGAACAATGCAATTCAGTAAATTTATCTTACAATACAAGTTTAGGGTAACTGAAAAATAATGAATTTGTGGTAAATAATGAAGTCAGCCAGTCGTGATATAGATAATTAAATAAGTTTGGGGAAAGTTGTGAGAAGAATTTTCACATGATTCATAGTTCCTTACTCTCTAATATCTTGCTATTATTAGTAGAGTAAACAAATTCTTGCCAAGTTTCTGAAAATGGCTTCCTTCCTGTTAGCCGCAATGCAATTATACTTGCCTATTGAATTGAATTCAACTCACATTTACAGTAGCATTTATATGGTATTATAAGTAGGAACATGCCACAGTGCGTATTACAGTAATATACTCGGCATTTATGCGCCAATACATACATGTATATGATTGCAACAGTTATCCAACAGGGTGAGTCAGAAAGAACAGGCATTTTTTTCACAAAAGCGTCACAAAAGATGTAGGCAACTAGGCATGCATATTCTAAATCAATGGTAGCGCTTTCCAGACCTACAATTTGGCTTTCATTCAGATGAATTTTAAAAATCGACCATTTCGTTTTCATGTTACACTTATTTGAGTAAAAAAAACAAGGACAATATATGTGATGCAGCTCATCAAAATGGGGGACTTTGCAGGTTAAGTCAATTTTGAGTTTATTATGTGTGCTCTCAGAGCATTTTCTAAGCTTTAAAATGACACCAAATTGATCAAGGCATTTAGATTCTTCAAGTGAAAGAATTTGTATTACTTTCTTTATTTTGTTCTGTCCGTTTTCATCTATATCTTGAAAAACACACAGCTGCGAAGTCCCCCATGTGCTGCATCACAAATCATGTGTAGATAGGGAGGGGAAGGTTGTACATATATAAAGTAAGGCCACATTTTATTTTATACTTTGTCTCAGCGGCCCGCACGCATTGCTTTAATAATAGCATTTCGCGCGTTGCCTTTTTTTTGCACCTTAATATAATAACAACAAAAGCATGTTGTTGGCAATAAATGTTGACATGTTGTCTTTCTTTTTAGCTATTGCACGTGGAAATTGATTTGGTAATAATGTATGAAATAGCTTGGCAATATAGCTTGGCAATGTACATATATATATTTCTGTATCAAGTTTCTGACGAGTGAGGACCTAACGGTCCTTACGAAACAGATCTGTAAAACCATGTAGCAGGATCAAGTCCAAATTTCAAATTGTATATATATATGTATGTACATGTACCAGTTTAATTTTTGCTCATGATAAGTATGCAGGAACTATGAAGTAAACACAGCCTGGTGATTAGCTTGCTTTGCGCTGGTCAGTGATCTCCATTTTATTTTCCAATTATGTCTGAAAGTATTGTACAACTTACAAGGCAAATTGGTGCACTTACAAAGTTATGTATTTACAAACTTCCACTGACAGTGTTTGAGTCAGCAGCGTGACATGTACAACTGTATGTCCATGTAAGCTGTTCATGATGAAAAATACAATGTAGCGTATGATTTGTTTTCCGCATCAGGTCAATGACCCTGTACTGACCAGATAAATACCTTGGATTCACCGCACTACAAATTACTATAATCAAAACAAATAATTGTTGACCATTTCAAATAATTCCCTCGCGTGTGAAACATCTGTGTGACTATGACAGCGTTGCGCGCCTGTTGTTTTAGAATGCAGTGCGTCACAAGACCGTGTTAAACCTTTGGTTGAACGCGAGCGCTCAGATCACGACGCTTTGATCGACAATTGTTTGTTTTGATTATAATGCAGCTCCATACTGGTAGTCCACACTACCCAATGTTTAATCATGTAAGGCATGAGAAACAAGACCCCCCCCCCTCATTTGGTTGTCCATCGGTTCCCCCTGATTGTTTTATTTCCCAAATCACTAATCAGGAATTATAAAAATACATAGGACAAATCTGAATAGGAGAAGGTTAGAAATATTCCATTTCCAATTTTCTATAATTGTAACGTCAGAATTAAAATTTGTCGGAGTTCAAAAGTACCGCCTAAACATATCCACATTAAAAATAGAAATTAAATGCTGGCTGAAAGGTTACTTGAGAGCAAGTTCATTGAGGTATATTTGGCACTGTATAAATTTAGATAACCAGTAACCAAACAACCATGCATATTAATTGTAATCCCTGACCTCATTGATGCCCATCCATCTGTTGCATACAGAGTGGATATCAGCCGTGTAACAATCTAATTAGTCATGTGTACGAAAAGATTCATAGTCAAAACCCATGAAAATACTGACTTAACCAACAAAACCCTACAATTTCAAGCATCTTTATTCCTGTTTGAAACATCCTCAGAAATGTTGTTGCTGTCCTTCCTCTTCACCCTATGACCTCTTTACTTTTCCTTAAATCTGATGAACTTTTTGTTGGAAATTTGATTAATTTTGTTCATTATATTAGCAAAATAAATAATATATGCTGTTGAAACTGACCAATTAATGATTTGGTTTTGTTGGTATAATTAAAAAACAAAAAAATACTGAATCTCTCCAATGTTTTTCCAGAAACTGACCATTTAATGCATGGTACAGTTTCAGACAATATTTCTTTTTTCATATATGACTAGATTTATATTAAAAATTAATGTATGATATTCCATAACTAGGGGCACTTGCTTTATTGGTATGTATGTAGCTCTATTTTGTGAAAGTGATGAACATGTAAACTGATTATTGCTAAAATAGTTGTACATGTAATGGTAAAGAACACCCACCCAAATATCCTATGCACTTATCAAACTGCGTGATACATTTCACGGACATAAATTATGCTAATGAGCTAAATCGTGAAGGGCGCTGCTCATTAAATGACGTCACTCACATCATCGATATTTTCGGAACGCCAAAATTGTAGGGTTGAAATTCTAGGTCGAGTAAAATGATGTGCTTATTTGTTGTCTGTGAGCTTTTGTGAATTTTTTCCCGTATTGGAGTATTTTTTTATTGAAAATAGACAGTTCAAATTAAACGTTGGTTCCAAGTTCAACAGACAGCACATGTATTTAAGTACACAGCAACTACAATATGCAGGCAACATTTGAGAAAAAAACGATGCCCGGCTTTGCAAGGGAGTGTACGGGGAAGTGTACGGGTGAACATGACAAACCAAAAACAGCCTAGTAAATAACCGCCTCCGTGGCGCAAATTGGTTAGCGCGTTCGGCTGTTAACCGAAAGGTTGGTGGTTCGAGGCCAGGCGTTGTTTCTTTTTGCATTTAATGCAGATCGACAAATCACAGTAAAAATATAATATTGACAAAATCACAGACCACTTACACAAAAATCGCATCTGCGCATGCTCCTGTCGTGATCGAAATCCAACACACAAGCAATGGGCGAGTTTTATAAGTGCTATGGATATCCCTAGATCCTATGGCACTGAGTTTGTATTGAACTTTCAGTGTGTGCAGTGGTGTTTTTATCCCACACTTTTTATGAAAACATCCTTTATACTGAAAAGTCTTAACCCACGCTTTTTCCTTTTCACCTGGCCCTGGAAAAAACATGATTTTATAAGTAAATAAGCTTACTTTTAGTAAGTTTTGTGCGTGACAAAGGTTAGAAACACTTGCGGTTTAGCAATAAAAACAGCTATCATGTTGATCGGCACGCTTTTTATTTTTCATCCACGATTTTTAAACAAACACGCATTATAACCAGGTAACTCCCAACCACACGCTTATGTTAAAATTCAGCAATTTTGTACCCCACGCGTTGTAAAGCGTGGGTTGCACACTATGACTTTGGGAATGGTCTTTGGAATGGAAAACTCGTCTCTGGAGTTGTAAAAATAGCTCAAAATGTACATTGGGATGCCCTAATGGATTATATCCAGTATGTGACCAGTCGCGTCAAAAGGACATGTTGTCGGCAAACACAGTTTTGAGATAGAGGGCAATATATTCGGTGAAATATAAAGAAAATAATAGACAAAAATATGCTTCTTCAATTCATATCTTGTGATTACAAAGTCCGATTACATTCAACAAGGTATCATTTCAAAGCTTAAAATGTTCTCTTTCAAATCATACCAATAACTCAGAATTGACTCGGGCCTCCAACATGTCCATTTTGAAGTGACGGGTCACATATATGCACCATCATATTATTCATATTACTATCTTCTATATCATTTCAGCTCAAAAGAAGTTAGTGCGAGGTATATCGAAAGCCAACGCTCGTGCAGTAGGATTAACGAGACAAGAAGTGGATCAGGATAGTCAGGATCCTGCTTCAGGTCACCATCTAGTAGAGACACCTATGTATACATTTGTATTGCCAGATTTAGATGTATACAATATGGAGTTTAGGTCATTCATTGAAAAAGATCTATTGGAGTTGACTACCATGGTCAGTTTGGAAAATGCTAGTAAGTTTGTGAGATATTTATAGGTCAATAAATGCGTATGTGTTGTTTCAAGAGAAATTAGACAAATCAATGCATGCGCGCTGATGTTGATGTGTGAATAATGGCACGACCCGCATGTATTGACCTAATTCATACACAACACTATACAAATCAAAATTCACACATTTGAGCATCATTTTGATCTATGTAATAATGAATAAAACATGTTAACAAGTCTGTTAACACCCTAACAGTGAAAATCGGCGAACCTGGGATGTCTGAACAACGAAACAAAACAAACGGCGCACATGCGGAGTGTATTAGACACTTTCAATGCACTCCGCATATTTGAATTTCTTGCTTTCTGATTGGTTCAACACTACAAAGAGTGTATGAATGATATTTAAATTAAAAAGGTCATGTCTTCAACAACTTACAAAATCCATCAGAATTCCTCAGTCCACAACAACCAACAACATCCAACAACAACAACTTATGATTTCAAAACAACTTCATGAAAACAGATGGTATGCAGATGCACTATACCATCTGATCAGTTGTTGTGAACTTTAAGGTCATGTCTTCAACAACTCACAAAGTCCATCAGAATTCCTTAGACCACAACAACCAACAACAACTTCTGATTTCAAAACAACTTCATGAAAACAGCTGGATGCAGTCATTATTCTCTTAACAAATTTACCTTGCAATCTAAATAGCACCCATGACAAGCACTGGAATTGCTCCCCTGTCCAACCTCTAACACCCACCTTTTTGAAAACTTTACCATAATATCAGCTCAAGCTATTTATATCACTGAATTAACTTTCATCATAACGGCTCAGGGGTTCCCCCTTCAAGTGGCCCCAATAGTATGTGCCATCCCTGTATCCCCTAGATTCACCACTGCTTGCATGAGAGAGAGATGGTGGGTTTAAAGGGACGCAATGTCATGTTGAATTGTTTAATTTTAATTAATTTACTTTAGAATTCAAGATGAACATTAAAAATTGCCATTATTGTTGTTTCTACTTAAAAAACCCGGCAAAACTTGAATAAAACAATGTTTTAAATATGTTGGAATACCACCCCTAACCATGTAAAATGCTGGTTGCGGCTCTACCAGCATTTTTGAATCTATGTTTTGTTGTACAAAGAGGGCTGATTTTTCTAAATCCTAATAGATATAAGTTCATACATGTAATACAATTGTAAAAATATACAAATCCCAGTTTTTATCATACATTTTTGTAATTAAGGGCGCTGCCTCCACCACATCTCTTAATGCCCCTTTAAATATTGATTGCATCATGAGCCAAACATTTATCTTCAGTGACTTTTTATCCCACTGGTTAAAAGCCGGAGGGGGATATTGGCATCATGCAATGTCTGTCAGGGTGTCCATGGATGGGGGTGTTCCCTTTTGGTTGGCCCTTTTGGTTAGAATAATCATATTCAGTGCTCTCGTATGAAAAATCCAGATTTTAATTTCAACTAAACTTGGTGACAATAATCTTTGGGTAAAGGGGACTTGAGATGCTCATGGTGTACACAAATTTACCTCAAATGACCCCTACATGACCGTTGACCCCATTTTGTCAAAACTTTAAAAAAAGAAAAATCCTCCAAGCCAGAGATTTATTTACATAATATTATACATTCGCAACTTTGCATACATATGTTATATTATAGGTGTTACAGTTTAGATATCATTGTTGATTCAGCAAATTAAATGTTCGAATATGACCACCAGACTTCCTTAGATGTTTTTGCATTTGCTGATTACATGGGTATTCTGAACTATTCCCATAAGGGAATCTCCCAGCCAGTAGGTTTCGCACTTGCAACGGTTTTCTATTCTGGGTCTTATCAAATTAAATTCTAGATATTTGTCTTCATTTTAAATCACGATTAGAGAATAAAATATAGTTTGTAGCTATTTTGCTATATACATTGGTCTCATAATGTATAGGCTGTACCATGTTTGAAGTTGTCTATGGTCGTCGTAGGCGGTCATACACAAACAGGTAATATACGGTAATTTGATTATAACATGATTATCATCTTTTTATTGTTAGATTGTTTGAATTGGTGGGCAGATACCTGTCCTAGACTATGGCCAATGGCTACTACTGGAGATGGCAATTGTCTACTTCATGCTGCTTCTCTGGGTGAGTATTGATATGATTATGATACTCACAGGCTGAGCATTAACAGAATTCGACCGTGGTCACTGTGCCATCTGGGGGTATGTGGATTACATGTTTTTGTACAATTTCTTCGTCAAGGCATGCGATGCATGGTGTCTCATTTTATCATTTTCATGCAACGTTTTAAATCGCATACAGGCGCGTGATGCGTCTCTTTTTTCATGATGCAATACCTAGGTTTCTGAATGGAAGGTAGTGGGTGGGGAAATACCAATAATATCAATCAGTTAGTGGATTATATAAAATCTAGGGAGTTTTATGTTACCTCCAAAGTATTATATACAGAGAAATACCGATGCAACACCTAGGTTTCTGAATGGAAGGTAGTGGGTGGGGAAATACCAATAATATCAATCAGTTAGTGGATTATATCAAATCTAGGTAGTTTTATGTTACCTCCAATGTATTATATACAGAGAAATACCGATGCAACACCTAGGTTTCTGAATGGAAGGTAGTGGGTGGGGAAATACCAATAATATCATTCAGTTAGTGGATTACATAAAATCTCTCATGTCAATGTAATCAAGTATTTATACAATACTTCTTCCTGATGACTTACGTTATAGTTTGATCAGTTCCAAATTGGCAAAGCCGCCTTACAGCAGCGAATGAATACAGAAGTACGCGGGCACGCATGAAGGCACCAACGCAATGTGCATCATATGCGTGATACAAGCGTGCATCCAAAACTGTGTGCGTGTGGCCATAATCGTCCGCGTACGCTTGGATTACTTTTGTGCGCGGAGCGATTAGAACCGAATATTTTCGCCAATTTGGAACTGATTAAACTATAGGTAATTGAAGGACAACCTGGAATGTAATACCTATAGATTATAATCTTTCATTTCTCTGTTACTTGCCTCTGTAGCTCAACGGTTAAGAGTGTTGTGCATTTAATGCAAAGGTTGTCAGTTTGAGTTCAGTCAAAAGACAATCGGGGGTTTTCAACAGTTAAGTGCACTGGCCTACTTTGGGAAAGATGAATATTTGAATCATTCTAGTAACCCACAGAACTAAGTAAAATATCTCTAATCTTATATTTGTTTTATTTGTTCTATAGGAATGTGGGGTTTACATGATCGACAACTGACTCTTAGAAAAGCCTTATACCATGCCTTGACAGAAAACATACACAGTCCACGTATGCTGAGACTTAAAAGAAGATGGCGGTGGCAACAGACACAAGTCAATAAAGAGGTATGTACATGCACTTTTTGTATCATGTATTAAGTTAACCCGTAATAGTATTGGCATTTTTTCTTGGGAAGCTTCTGAGTCTATATGCTGACTAAATACTAAACTACATCATATGACCTTGTAGTTAAAGTTTCTTGATCCAACATAGTCACCCACAGAGAAGGTCATTATACCATCTACAGCCTGCTCATTCTCCCAACGCACCATGGATTATGAATTTGGCCAACTTCTTAGGCCATGACCAGAAAAAACCCTCTTTCGAATGGATGACATTTATCAGGACTAAAATCAAACAGAGTTGTTAGTGTTATTGTTTTAAAGAAATCTGGAATAGTATCAGAAATTGAGATGATAAAACGTTGTTATCTTGTTGCTAACTCGGTAGCATTAATTATCATGATTGATAATCATTATTCTTGTTTATATTATATTATTTGAACATAAATGCAATCCTTCCATAAATCTCCTTGATCTGTTTTTAGCATCAATGCTTGGTCTATTAGAGGGTACTTTAGTTACAGGAAAATAAGTTGTTTTTATTTGTTAGATGATGAATTATTCGTATCGAGGGCTCAGAAATACAAGGCCTTAACCATTTTGACCATTCTGAGAAAAAGTGTATTGAAGATTTTTAAACACATTGGGGAGATGGATATGAGGCCTTGTGATACTGGCTATAACTTTGACAGGGGTTGTGTCATGGAGATAAGGCTGTGTGTTACTGGAAATAGAATTTCTTTCTAAAAATGTTGATACAAAAATCTTATTTTTGAAAAAATGGAGATGAGGCCTTGTGTTTCAGAGCCCTCGATATTATACTATTGGATGGATCATCTTATAATGCCTTGTATTTGGGAGAGAATCTGGAAAGTCTAAGTTTGTATTTAAAAATAATTAAACTACCTGTTTTATTCACAGACTGGTTTATTGTACTCAGAAGAGGAATGGAATGAAGAATGGAAATCCCTTCTGAAGCTAGCCTCGGCAGAACCTCGTCTGCTTAATAAATCACCAACTGGTGGTGGATCGTAAGTGATTTGTCATCTACTTATTCAGTAAATACCCAACTTGTATGGCTATATTTGCTTGGTCATAATAACCCATTCTTATATAGTGGGTGTGGTTTTGGATGTCAAAAGGCAATTTGATTTGTTGTTTTTTGCCAATTTTCAGCCGATACGCACTATATTATGAGACCGATAATATATAGTAATTAGTTGAATAATAATACCTTCGCAGCGTATGGTCATCACGGTAAGATGTTCAAACATGCTCTACACAAAGATGCCGGCGTATACGTTGGTCTTATAATGTATAGGCTGTACAATATTTGGAGTCGTGTATGGTCAACGCACACACAACAATGCTGTATTATAAACACAACGCATATAGCATAACGTATATTCTCTAAATATTCATGGCTATGTTTGCTTGGTATTTCAAAACCAATATGTCAACTGCATGTATAGCTTTCATAAAAACTCCTTCATTTTTTTAAGCACCCATATTTTGATCATTTCTGACTTGATCATACCATGTTGCATATAAGAGAAATTTATTTATTCCCTTCACAATGACACTACATTTTATCAGCCACATCACATACAGATCTATTTGATGCACTAATCAAATTTGGCTTCAATCTACTCAATCAGTTTTACTAAATAAGTTATGTAAACAAGTGATTGTTGTATGACTTCATATATAACCGTAACTAGTGATAGCCGATCCAACCTAGATCGGTACGTCCGATCTCCAATCAGAAAATTTACAGATCGGGCAGATTCAGATCCTGATTCAGATCTCCCATATTATAATTTGAAACCAGCACGAATATATAAGCTTACTTTTAGTCCGATTTTCTTCCCTGCATGACAACATATTACATATTAAATTCTGCAAGTTATTCCTGGCAAAGAAGTTTCATAATTTTCACTATTACAATTACTTTCTGGCGTATTTTGCCTTTTTTTGCCGAAGAAAGTTTGTTTTCATTCATCACTGTGCGTCGCCATTTTAATTCATCATAAGTGTACATCCACCAGTCTTCAAGATTACCGTTTATTCCCTGGCACTGTACTATTAATAGAGCGATGTATGAGGGCGGCACAGTCTCAGTCTAGTAATTGCGCAATACCATGTGCGATCTATTGGGTGGTACCAAAATTGTTATTTACCACACTAGCGTAACATGACATACCGGGAATAATGATTTACTTTCTAAAAACGTTGTTGTTATTTTTTTATTTCCTTCCGAGGGGATCATTAATTGCTAGATCGGTAGGGTGGATCGGTAACATCCATTTTTTCCCCGATCCCGATCCAATGCGGATTCAATGCAGATCAGCACAGATTCCGATCTCCTGATTAGGATCGGCCATCACTAACCGTAACATTAAAAGCCACCATTCCTTTAATGCATACTACGCAGTTGTTCAGTGCGTGTGGGTAGAGCATGAGGGAAATTGCACTCTCATCTATGCAGTGTGTGGATCAAACAGTATGCAATAAATGATAACGCTACGTTAAAATTGTTAAAGGAAGGGTGCTTTTGACATTAATATAGGTGATTTAAAACAATTTCCAGACTATTTTAAGGGTTTCATGTGAGGCTGATATTAACTTGTGTGCTACATTAGCATTCTGTCAATTACAGGTTACTTAATCATTGTTGTTTCATTTAATTACAGTTCACTTGGCACCTTGATGGAGGAACCTGACTCCCCTACCACCTTAACCCCGCCCTCGCCCATGGATGACGATGAAGACCCACTCTACGAGAGTCTAGAAGAATTCCATGTATTTGTATTAGCCAACATCCTTCAGAGACCCATCATTATAGTAGCTGACACAGTGCTACGGGATGCAGATGGTGAAGCATTTGCTCCTATTCCATTCGGAGGCATCTATCTACCATTAGATTGTCAGTATCAGACATGTCAGAAGTCTCCGCTGGTGCTTACCTATGATGCAGCTCATTTCTCAGCTTTGGTTCCTATGGAGAGATTAAAGAATGCTATGAGTGATAAGGACAATAGGATAAACCAACAAGGTCAGTGTACTTGGTAATCTTTGTTGTATTCATGGATTGAATTTTGTTGTGAATTGTATAGGAGATTTTGATAGTTCAGTGTAGGACTGAAATATTTTGAGTATCAACATTGCTATATCGTCGCTGTTCTGTCAAAATCCCCATGCATCTGGCCCTTCAGCATGTATAAAGTAATACTTCCTCCTATGTATAACCTTCAGGCAGTCTGTTCCTCGGCCAAAAACACATCTTTCAAAACCTTGCCCCTGAACGATGTATGAAGCAACACTTCCCATGCATAACCGTTGTGCAGTTTTACTTTATACATGCTGAAGGGCTGGAAAAACAAACAAGGTTTTGACAGAACAGCAACAATACGCAAGATTGATTGTGTAAATCTGTGCAGGAATTGATGGGCTGATTCTTGCTGAATTTCTATCACTGGGTTTCTTTCAAAAAGTTTATCCTGGAGGCGAATCTCCTAGAAGATGTTAACACAGGAAGTTTTGCGAAGGATGGATTAGATAGTATTCATTCATAGCCAGATATTTGATGAACATAAATTTGAAAGTCTGGTTGAGAAATGAATGTTTCCTTGGGTTTATTCTGATGCGTTGGGAAATGGGAACATGTCTGTGGATCCAGTGGCGTACCCAGGGGGGGGGGTGGGTCCAGGGGGACCAGAGCCCCCTGAAATAACCCTGTTGGTAAAAACGACCCTCCGTCGGTAGATTTGTGATTTTGACCATGCAATTTTTTCCGGCTGGTTACGTGGACAAGTTCATCGCTACCCCCCCCCCCCCCCCCCCCCCCCACCCCCACTTATCAAGATTTCAGCTGCTGACGGGTAAAAAATTGTGCATGTTTTACAATTTTTTTGGGAGTCTGTAAAAAAAATTGTCGGTACATCATGCCTCTTGTCAGTACAACTATGGTCGTGCCCCCCCCTCCAGTTTCCAAAAGCTGAGTACGCCACTGTGTGGATCAGTAGTTGATTGAAAATTGCTTGGAATGACCTCTTCTATCACTTGTGTAGTTTTGTCAATTGTCTCTGAAACATAGATTTAGCAAACGCTATACACATTTCTGCCTACTAGTTGCAAATCAATGCAAAGGTGTTTCTGTCTTATGCTTAAGAGGATTTAATTGCTTGTGTTAAGTTTTCTGATACATATTTGAACAATGAGTAAATCTTTCTTGAATGAGTTCATATTAATGTTTTAATTGCAGCAGTCATGTCCATAATTTTGTTTTTCAAAAGTTCCCACAACCCATGCCATGTTATTTTGATTCAAATGTTAAAATCTGTTTTTGTTTATTCCTTTACCTTATTGCAGCTGTTATACCCATTACAGATTGTGACCACAAGCTTCTTCCACTGCACTTCTCCATAGATCCCGGTCCAAACTGGCAGTGGAATAAAGACGAAAATGATAATAGCACACCAAATGGAAAACTACACCTAAGTATGACTCAAAAACTTGCGATTCTCAAAAGATATCTCAACTTGGTGATTGTACCCATACCTGGAATGCGACGGGATATCTCTGTGGAAAGTAGTCGGAGTGAAAATGGTCTTGATGATATGCAGAGGCAAATCTCAAGAAGTAGCTCTAGTGAGTCGGAGAAGAGCGATTCGAGAAATGGAAAGGACAAGAAGATGAAGAAGAAAACTTCTTTCGGCTCAAAATTGAAATTTTTCTCGGGTCTTGAGAAAGGAGGTCATCACAAAAAGGGTAAAGTAGAGATAGGCGCTTCTTCTGTTGTGACTGTGCCTCATATAGAGAAAACATCACCGCAGGTAAGCACAATAGATATTGAGGATCAGTCATTGGTAGTTGGCGCAAAGATGACAGAGAAAAGACACCAACTGCACGAGGAGATGATCCGTAACTATCTAGAGCGGGCCAAAGTAAGATTTGATGAGGAACAGAAGCTGTTGAGATTACTAGAGAATGAGGCATCATCGCATCATTTACAGCAGATATCTAGGGCACAGCATCATCAAAGGATGAACGCTGTGTCTAGTAACCATACAAGTCAAATAGGCAATCCCTTACAAGGGCAATCTGAGCTTCCATTAGACACTTATGATATCCCTCAAAAACGAGGAGGGATACCCAACAGATATCCTCAACAACACTCGGGCGGTGGAGGGAATCCAAGAATGAACCCCACATCCAGGGGGCAGCAAGCAGGAAAACAACCAACTCGACAACAACCAGTACGGGAGCAACAGCCAGTGCCTGAGTCTATTATATATGTGAATAGACTAGCAAATCCAAAGCACAATGGTGGTAGTTCAGCAGGTGATCAGCAGGCAAGACACAACAAGAACACTGGGTACTCACCACCAAATCAGTTTCCTCCGGGTATGCGACCAGCACCACAGACAAATATGACATCTACTGATGGAAGAATGTCAGCCCCAAGAGGAGAGCAATACAGAGGGCGTCCTACGAGTCAACCGCAGTCCAACCCCAGGTCACAGCCATACGACAGTTATGATGTGAGCAATATGCAGAAATCTTTACCTAAGACAGAACCAAGTTCCACGGAACATAGGTCTGGAGCTCCATCTAAAAGCAAAGGGGATGGAGGCAGACCCGCACCAGGCACTAAACCGTGTCGTTCTTCAGGGTGTGCTTTTTATGGCACAGGGACAACAGACTATTACTGTTCTAAGTGCTATCAAACAAAGAGCCATCAAACTCCGGGGAAAACTAAGCGAAAAGGTGCTTTCTGGAAGAAGTGAACTAAATTGAATTAGCAATATAATAATACTTTACATGTTGACAGAATATACATTAGATTAATGTAAGATGGTCCAGCAATTATAGCCAGTAGGCATCATGATTTGGGTGTCTTAAGTGTATTTTGAGACCGGAGGTAATTCATATAAATATTAGTAGATTACATGTTTTGGGGCTGTATTATACTCCAAATTATATAAACATCATAATGTATACAATATATATATATTGTACACATATCATATAACTGTTGGACTCATCATGTGTCCTTGCATGTATTCAAACACAAGTGAGTCACATAGCGACAAGGCCCACATTGCCGAGGACACATGTATTTTGCCAAATTATCCTAGAGAAATGTCTAGGGGAGGGGGGGGGGGTGTCCATTTGAAAGAGATTCTTTCCAATAAACTAGGCATTCTATTACAGACAATTGGAACCACCCAAATGGTCATCAGGCAGTTGTTGGTCATTTGGCTTATAGACTAGCGTGAGTTCATTTACAACAAGACTGAGCATTACCAATACTAATAGGCATTCTGTTAGCATTGGAAAAGGTCATACTTGTAACACACTGGCCACATGTTATGCTAAATAATAACATTGACAGATAGAATCCTAGTGTGATCTCTATGTTGGATTTAAATAGTGGCATGGATGGTAGCTATACTCTGAAGGACCCATAAAAACCATGTTGACATATGTAGGGCTGCCAGGCTCACCTGGCTGATGACCAACGTCTGTGCTGTAATAGCATACAGCAAAGCCCAAAGTTGTCTGCTTTCTAAAGTTCAAATTCTGCTTTTTTAATTTCAACTTGTGCTTTCTTCAGTTTTCAATAGCTAAACACACCTCCACCCAGGATAAGCATTTCTTTTATTGTATATTTTGAGTGTTTACACCAAGGCAAACATTAGATTACAAGAAATATTTGGCAAAACTATTTGCTTGTGTATTTTTTTATTGAAAAATATTGGAAACAAAAACATGAGCAGAAAACCTCGGGCTCTAGCATACAGCCGTGGGTATTGCTAATGTCATGCATGTGTGTTTCCTATGGATGTCACTTTGGAAGCATATGGTGTCCTTTTATGTCAAAAATTGTATCTCAATACTCATATTAAGTTTGCCAACAGTGCACATGAGTATCATAATGGAAAAGCACAATGACCCTGATATGGAAACACTAACAGATTGTATTTATTAGGTTTACCAAAAAGATTATTAATTATTATTTCTCCATCATGCTTATTGTTAGAGAAGCAAGAGAAATATGGGAATTTAAATCCTAAGATCCCCGGGCCCAAATCAACACAAATGTTGGTAACCATTATAGTTCTATATATTGCTGAAAGGGGGTTATTTTTGAGTGTCAGTGCGGACCGTAAAATCATGAAAATAGGGGGTATTTTATGAATCAAGCCTATGCGAAATTCGGAAAAAGGGTATTTACTCATGGAGTTTGTACACTCCTTATCAAATCCTAGGCTGCTCCACCATGGTATGGATTTAATCATTTGATCAGAAGATGGTAACAACCCAAATTCACTATTTTGGGTACACCAGTTCATAACACAGGGACATAAACACCTGATAATTGAGAGCAACATGTTTTTATCTATTTTACGTATGTGCAAGTTCATATAAAGCATCATTGAAAAGGGGTGTTTGAAATTCTAGTCATTGAAAACAAAAAAATAGCAGTGTTTTTTACCCCAATTTTGTCATCGATTTGTCAAAAAAAAGGGGTAAAATTGATGACAAATCCTTGCAAAGTGGGACATTGAACAAACGAAAAACAATCATGGTTACCAACTCTTGTGTTGAGTTGTGTGGCCAGGCATGGTATGGAATTAATGGTCATCTATACCATGGTTTAGTCAGTTCCAAATTGGAGAAAGATATGCCATTTGTATGTCTCTGTGCGTAATAATAATCAAAGTGTACGCATGCAATTTTGGCATACACACGTGTCACACACATTATGCAAAGTGCGCCCATTGCGTAATGCGAGCTTTATGCGCACCTACACTCGTATGAATTTATTTACTGCTGTTAGGAGGCTCACCAATTTGGAACTGATTTAATATAGGCGTTATTTACTGTGCAATGTTTCGCGGTGGCCTTTTCCTCCCCAATGTACATCAATTGATTGTAGAACACACTGGGTCACTGTATGTCACTATAAAAATAAGAAAATGTGTTTTAAATGTGTTGCATCGTGACCTGGATCAAAGCCATTTCAATACTTTCAACCACATCGCAATGACGCACTGCAATGCACAGCAAATAATGCCGAGTCTGTATGAATGTGTCAAACGTGTTGTGTACTGCAGTGTGTGCATATATCATATATCCTCTTGACGTAGGTGAATTAATTAGGTTCTTCAGGATATTTTAATCATATTCTAAGCAAATTTGTTATATTCTAGCTAATCACACATACAAATATGACCGTATCACCTGTCTATGTTGAATATCTATACTTTTTAAAGGCATATTATGTGTGATCTTTTCCAGGGGCGCCCTCTTCAAAATCATGGTTTCAGAGTGAATTTAGAGCGACAAATAAACTGTCCTGATGTTTATTTTCACTCTTTAAACCATAATTTTGAAGTAATTAGGAATCGTATCGCTCTGTAAGTCAGAATATATTATGATTTATGATCAGAAATGTAAATCTGCAAGAAAATCTACTTTCTGGAAAAGATCATGAATAGAGGGTGCCCCCTGGAATAGGTCACATAATATGCCTTTAAAAGGGAAAGCAAGCCTTGTCTTATTCCATGAGTACATCTGTTCAGGTAGATGTTTCCTATCTAACTTATTGTGTCTTCCAAAAGCTCTACTTGTAATATTCAGACATTAGCCCGATTACCTCTATTTATTATTTGCACAAGTAGATCATTTAATCTAGGCTATAGACCATGTCACCTCTTCTGATCAACAATGTTAAGTGCCCGGTTCCATTCCATGCATGGGGGAACATGCATTGACTTTGCATTGACTGCTGTTGTTACAGATCCCGTTACAGATGACTGGTTTGGTTTAGTGTATGGTTTATAATGGACACCTCCTTCAAAGTATGTGCGCATACTGGCAGGCAAGCAAATTGCGCGCACACCGGCAGGCAAGCTTTTGTTTGTTTGGCTGCTGTGATATTGCAGGTGACATTGTCTATTTGAAACATAGCAACATCCCAAGGACAAAGTCCTGGGTGTTAATGTCCAATCATGACTATCCTCCAAATGTCAACTGCCTGTTTCATCGCTTAAACTGTTGTCATTTCATCAAATAGGGACAGGTGGCAGGCAAATAATAATTATACATATTAGATACTATATACATGTATTGATATAATTGCACAGTCTATATAGCCAATACTAATTTGTCATGTTTTCAGTCTTCAATAATATGTATTCAAGTCTTCAATAATATGTATTCATTCGTCAATGACATGTCGTATAGATATATATCATTAATAAGTGCCTTGTATAGAATACCACAATGAAACATTATAATACTATAGACAGCGAATTACTCATGTCTCAAATTTGAGCACCGTTTATTATAGACGTTTGTTAAAAATGTGTATTGTTTTAAAAGCTTGTATCATTAGCTGCACCTCTTACAAACTGGTTAATCTTAGAATTTATATCTCTATGGCATTAGTATTCTTGTTAAAACCCTTTACTCAGTCAAAATAATCATATATACTTATTTTAGAGATGGCATCATTCAATTTTTAACGGGACTTAATTTTGCAGGCAACCTTGGATTAGTGACCAGGCATCAAGGCTACTAGTTGTAACAAATGTTTACAAAATGCCAATTTAAGGTTAATGGTAGCTGTTCCGATTACTGGCCCGATTTTCAACTAGATATTTTCTATTCTACATGAAGGGTCATCCTTAAAATAGTCATATTCCAAAGTTTGAGTTGCATAACTCCAATGGTTCTCATTTTAGAAGCACAAGGTGACATGAAATTTGCCCACTGAGCAGTACACAAACTAGCTAAATAATTCACTTCATTTTGGCCTATAACATCTAAATATATCTTGCGCCTTTACAGAAATAATGAGAACAATATGGGTTTTCTTTTGATATCAAAATATGTTTATTTGAACAAAAATCTAAAGTGATCGGAACATACACCTTTAAGTCTAATGGCATTATTAGAGGCAATTTGGTCTCTGTCAATTTAAAGGCGTGTGAGGGTCACATATCACGCTACTATTTAACTATTTACACTAATGTGTGCTTAAATGTGTTGCTATGTGATATGTCATATGGTTTAAACAAACGATTACAAGGCGTTATGTTTATTGGAATTACTTTGTATTTACCAAATAAGTTATAAACATGTAGGTCTATTGCAGGTACTGTTCAATGATATAAATATCTTCTTTTTAATTTCACTATGAAGTTATGGTCATGCTGGTCATGGAAATGATATGGAATGGCCAACCGAATGGGGTAGATGTGTGCAAAATATGGATGCAATATATTTTAATATTTGGTCTATTCCAATAGGTATCCAGCTACTTCCTCTGTTAGATATGCAATTGTAATGATTCTACAAGCAGCAAAAAAACCCACATAATTATAAAATGTCAAAAGATGAATCCAACGGAACCAGGAACAAAACACACCAAAGATCAGGAAACTGATACAAGTGGATAATTAACTTAATTGATGATAATTATTACAAATTAAATGGGCACGTTGTGTGCCAAGCCTTATCAGAATGACAATCTTTAGCAAGAATGGCTGATAATATTGACCTTGTTGTCTGGGTATAATTGTATGATTCAATTATCTACCTTTTATCAGAGAAGACTTTGAAATTATTTTATTACCAACACGGTAACATGTTCTATTTTGGCTTTTGAAAGGGATCAATGTTAATACAGGGTTTCCCAGAATGATTTATATACAGGGACAGTTGCATTTATTTCATTATGAATGCCAATGCTGTTACTCTGAGTGCTAGTGGTTTCGAACAACTTTATACATTTAGCTTTGGATTTACAAAATCGGTCATTTCTGACAGAAGTTACAGACTTATTGGTAAAAGTGGTAGATCCCAAGTTTTGACTGAAATTGTGTGTTTTGAACATCTTATAATTAGAGAATGAAGGTATTGTTTTTAGACCGTACCTGTGTTATACTGTCTGACATAAATGTGGACGGCACTATTATTTTAAGTGGAACAATGACGCCGCAGGCAGAGTTGTTTCATGCAAAAAATACTACTACTGAACCTTGGTCTTGTAACGCCAACGCCACATTTGAGCAAAAAGAGGTCATTTGATGAAATTAACAGAATAAGTAGGAGACATGTACACCAGTATATTGCAGCTTTTAGATTGAGAAAAACTGTTTTCTTCTTTTTCTTACAATTTTCAACAAACCCAGTATAAATCATTCTGGGACACCTTATATGTTCCACATCATTTTAAAGCTTGTTCTCTGAGTATCCTTAATCTAGATATTTCTGAAAACATTTGTTTCCCCAACTCGAACTGTATCCGGCTTGCATTCTTGATTCACATGTGGTAGGGGGATCATATGCAGTACATGAGTCATCCATATGAATCCATGAGATGTGTATGTGACACCCATGAGGCACCCATGTGTCACCCATGTGACTTATCCTATACACAATCCATGATATGTCCATGTGACACCCATGAGGTGCCCATGTGACTTATTCTATACATAAGCCATGATATGTCTATGTCACACCGCCCATGTGACTTGTCCTATACACGTTAGATTATATGCTGTACACAACTTTAGTCTAGTTCTTGTCTGACCTGTGGGGAACCATTCAAGCAATGGACCATATCACCCGTTAAAAACTTTTAAAGAACTTTTAAAGATATCCACCATGATTATAACATGAGCAATTATCACTCTGTTATCTGCATACACCAACATGATTAAATTATATCACTTTTCCCAGACAGGGGAAGTACACATGATTCTAGAAATGAAATCCTTAATGTAAATGTATTCCAAAGAAAGATAGATGTCATATTTCAAAATATTCAGAAAAAAAAACACCTTTTAAAAATCTTCTTCGTCTTTACAAAGTTGTGTGTTCAGCTCCTCATTGAACTTGAAAGAAATCTAAGAAGAAAATATCTCCACATTTTAATAAAAAGTTATTTTTATAAATGAGTAATGTATTTCAAAGCTGATTGTATGTGTAAATTAAATCAGTCAACTATGTTGTAGTAGAAAGCAATACGTTAAAGGATTAATTCATTTGTGTCTTTTTAACTCTTGACTTCCAAATGAAATTAACTATGTTGTAGTATAAAGCAATAGGGATGAAATTCATTTGTGTCTTTTTAACTCTCTGCTTCCGATTCAGTTGTACACTTTAATATCTGAAAGCTAAAATAGGGTAGCAATATTTTCTCAGACTTGATTTAGTCTGTCTATGCCTGTATTTATATAGTTGTTGAGTATGTATTAAACCCAGGGGTGATTGGGTTTTTCTCCTACCTTCAAGTGTTGATATTTTATTTTATGTCGCAAATCTCTCTTTCCATATTTATGTTTCTGTAATGGATTCTAGGCTTAGATGCAAGTTTAGGCCGAGATGCAAGTGTGTATGTAGTTTAAGTAAGTTATTCGTTTGTTTTGGATGGGATATTTGGCAATTGATCTGATGTATTCATGGCAAGCAAATGGATTGGTACCACCACAAGACATCCTTCTTGAGTATTGGTTCAGTACCCCTACCTATTGGCTTAATAGCCATACTGCCCCCATGCTATTGGTCATATTACACTTTATGTTGGCAACCCCTACTTCCTCATCTCATTGCTCTCAATCATGGCAGGTTGAATTACTTGCATGGCTCAGTCATCATACACTTGGAACCATGCTGGGTACCTGGGTCTAATTTCCAGTGTCAGAAGAGCCATTTTCCACCCCTCCACCCAAAATAAACCATATGACCCACAGATTTTCAGAACCATAAAGAGGTAACTCATAAACACTCTTGATTTGACTATAATCAGAGGTATTAGTTGGGTGCTACAGTGTATTGCCATGAGTCCCAAATATTTGAAGAATTATCTCAAAATAGCATTATTTAGTTAAAGGGGCATTGAGAGATACGTATGGGCACGCCTTTAATTGTTCTGAAAATCAGGGTTTTTGCAGGTCTATATAATACTTAAGGCATATACTAACTTATATTTAAACCATTTACCTTAATTCGCCTTCTATCGTGTAAAATTTCACGATTTGGTAATTTCGATGTAGTTCACATCTAAATTATCAGCATCACTCACCACATAACTTGCTTCAACCAAATTTCAATCTAGCGCCATTATTCAACTGTTTTCCCATAAATCATTACACTTCAGGGTTCCTACGTACCTTATTTATTGAAACAATTCCTTTTTTCCAAATTTAATTTTTCTCGGCAATCTCTCAACCCTCGATTTGTTGTATTCTGATAGTCCTAAGGGACGCACCATTAGATTTCCAGGGGGTAGGAAGTTGGGTTCGGGGGATTTTTTTGGGGGTGGGGGCTGTCGTAAGGGGTGATTTAAAAAAAAAATGTATTCATTTATATTGAGTTGGGTGGGGTAGAATTTTGTTTTGTTTTTGGCCTGCATAGAGGGAATATTTTTTCTTCCGAAAACTTCCTACCCCCCCTGAAAATCTAATGGTGTGTCCCTCCTAAAGTACCTTGAAGGACTCATACTCTGCAACGCTTAACAGTAGCACTTGCCACCGCTAGCTACGCTTGTGTAATATTTACTCTCACCTATGGGTTTCTATGCCGCAATGATTACAAGGAACCAGCTTATTGTGTCATGAGCACTTATAAGTAATAATTATGCATGTGTGAGAGCCTAACATTTGGAGCGTTGTGGTGTATGCATAGTCCTTTAAGGGGTTAGGGTTAACAGTAGTCTATCCAAAAGCTGAAATAATTAATATGATGTCATTTCTGCTGATAGTAATTACCAAAAATTAGGGGATTTAATGTTTAAATATAACTCTCAGTAGTATATCATTTTATGTGTAAATCTATTTTACTGCAAAGATGTAGCATTTTAGGGAAATATTGGAATCATGGTTAATCAATGAAAATATTTTTATAATAATACTAGACGAGCATTTAGTTTTGCATAGTAAGTAATTGCAGGTACTAAATTAGCAATAAATCTAACTTGCATGTATTATACTTGATCGATGATAATAACAATGATATATTTTTATGATTTGTTATACATTATCCAAAGCCTTATGTATTTTAATATTAATTGAGTGGGTCATATCTGTTGTGGTCATTTAGTTATTAAACTCTGCCATCTTGTTTTTATTTATATTGTAGTAACTCTTATTTAAGGCAATAAAATAGTGTATCCGTGTACTTGTTAAAGGCCAACCCACTCCCTACTAGCAATCAGTAGACAAACAATAGGTATGGAAGACTTGGATGCAAAAATCCTGAAATATAACATGATAACATTTCTTTCGCACACAATACCTTTCAATGATAAGTCAGATTTATCAATATGGCCAAGAATTGCATTGAAATTATTTCATCTATTATATCATCTGTTTACATGCGATACCCGCCGTAATTCTACTGTAGACACTGCTACATTTATTTAAAAGCTGAATTGCAATACACATTCTTGCTTAACTGGAATGGAAGTACATCAATGATAATTTTGATTTTTGATAACACTTTGCTCTGGAACCGAAATAGTAAGAAATTAACTTGTTACATATTTAATAGGTTTGGTTTCTATTTGTCTTAAATCAATAAGTAGGGGTTAGATCTGCATAGATAGGCTGCTGATCTTTATTGATCTAGAAATTAACATGGTCTTTGAAAATGAGTCTGACAAATTATAGTTAGACATCGAGTTATAAATAGAGTAACGATAAAGCTAATAATTTTTTTGTGATACAGTCAAGTTGCACAATGAGAGCGATTATATTCTAAAGTTGAACTTATCTGCCTAAAAAGTCGTAAAAATTCTTGCTTTTCTGAAATATTTGAACTTATCTGTCTGCTTCATCTAAACAACGACATATTCTTGGCCAATCTTATGACTATTATGTATTCTTTATTTTATTAGAATGACTGTAGTGCAATTCTTTTGCAGGCAAGAGACTGGCTACGTACGCTATTCATTTAGATTATATTATTATATTAAATATTAAAAGTTTACAGACTTAAAATCTCTTGTTATATGCGTCTTTTCATTTTATCAGTTGTCTTTTCAGTCAGTATGCAGTCACGCACAAAACCGTTGTTTTTCTAACCCACACACAGCGACCCGGAAGTACTCACCCGTAACGATACGGCTTCGTCGTCAGAGTTGACCTCGTGATAGCACGATCGATGTAAATGAGCTCTTTTCATGATTATAATCACACATTTCAAAAACATTTGCCATGAAATTATAAAATATAAAGGCACGTGATGCAAATACACAAAATACTGCTATCAAATGTAACACCGCACCGAAACCAGGGAACCCGCGTCACTAGAAACCTCACCGGACCTCATCTACTTGAGAGATGCCACCCTTCAACAAAACTTGTTATCAACACTCTTTCTACCCTAAAACAATCCGCGAATGGAATCTACTGCCTCCAAACATCCGGTCAATAACAGACATTTCTGCCTTCAAGAGCGCACTCTCTCAAATTAACATCAAAGAACATGTAAACAGAGCTCACTTCAAAAATTGATCACACCATCCACCACACTGACCTATGCGTTATAACAGACCTATAGCTGTGTTTGCATAGTATAAAGCAGAAGCAGAAGCAGAATAATATATCTAATATTATCTGTGAACTTCATTTTCATTGCAAATTATTGCCATCACACAGACCCGAATTCAAGAAAAACTTGATGAAACTAAAGCCAAACCCACAGTAAATTATTCACTTTTGAAGAATCAGGCACCAATTTTATCCATGGTATCCTAATATTTATAGTCTTTTGTAACTAGAAACATGTTTAAAATATTATAAAATTATTTAGTCCGGTCAAGTGAATGGTAATAATATACCTGCCCGAATCTGGTCTCGAGCTAAATTCATTTCCTAGCGTCGATTGGTTGTTACTGATCTCATGGTGCGCGTTCAGACAGGGTCGTACGTGATTGCTTCAAGTTAAATTTAAGATTTGGTATTGTGGATTATTTCTTTTTTACTAAATCAATTACTGATCCAATACTAGGCTGAGACGATAATCGTCTCAGATACTAGGCATGTGTGTACTTATTTTATTTCAATGCATTTCTCCAGTTGATTCCAAATATGGTTAGGAAATTCAATAATTTTGAATTTTTTTTGGAATCATTTTGTGATTTGCAGACGCTTGCCGCGAGGAAAATAACAAGAACAAGATGCAACTACGTATGTTACCACAAATGAAGGGATTTGGGGATTTTTAATGATAGCAATTATGTAGTTGGCAGTGCAGCATGCAATACCCAATCAGTAACAATGACGATACGATGTCAACTTTTATTTCTGTCTCTAAATCTAATCTGAAAACAAACAAAACTATCATGTTGTTACAAAGACAATTAAATATAATCGAAAACAATAATGGCGGATCATCGCAATACTAATGTATATGATGTTTGTGTCATTGGAGCTGGTTTATGGGGTTCAGCAGCAGCCTATCATTTATCATTAAATTCCGATTATAAAGTGTGTTTGATTGGACCAAATGAACCAAATGTACAGGTATGTATTTGACAACAAAGCACCACTGCTCAGATATGGTCATAGGCCTATCCACATGACAAAAATTGTATAAGCATACAGGGTGTACCAGAAAACTTGCAACCTGTTTTGACAGAGCTCTAGTTTGACTTTTGAGTCGTGGATTTTAATCATGTTTATACATCTGGAAACCTTAGGATCTCCACATTAACGTGGTGAAATGATAGTTAAGATTGGTTGATTTGTTTTCAAACTATGCGCATGTGGAAAAAGGTCTAAAACCTGTTCAACCGATTTGACGGAAAATGACTGTGCATGCTACTACTTACTGCTCAGTCCAGTTCACCACCAACACTTCTCAACTAATATTGATGGCGTTTTAGTTTCACTTTCTCACCATGAATTGCAATCATTATTCTGGAAGCCTTGAAATCTCTAAAATTCAATGGTGAATAAATAATTAACATTGTTAAAAATTGGATTTGAAATCACGTATGATCAGGGAGATATATCGAAAACCAGTTCAAGCGATTTGACAGTTCAAGCGATTTACCGCATGCAGTCTTATGACTCAATATGAACCTTAACAGGTGCTCATCCGAATTGCTGTTAATATAAATGGTGAATTAGCAACTCCTCCAGTATTTTCTTTGACATTTCCCAAAGCGAAGTTTATTAAAACATAAAAACACTTGTTGAAATCGTAACAAATTGTGCGAATCAATCCATTCAGTTATGTTCTTTCGGTGTCAACCAACGAGTAAGATCGTCGGTTACAACTCATTAGAATTGTGCTAAGTTAAAATTTGAAAATATATTAATAACATCCATGTTTATTGTCCAATATTGCACATAAACAAATATTATTTATTTACAAATCATTGGGCATGTTGGGTGGACGGAGCGTTGGTGTGGGTCTCGTTGACCATGCGTAATTGGAAAACCGATTGTGCAATCAATCTTGGATTTCATGTCATAAATAAAAAGAAGATATTTTAATGTTTTCAGAATGTGCATACACGATTGTAATCCGTTGAATAAAAAAAATGGAGCTCCTTCAAAATAAGTTGCATGTTTTCTGGGACACCCTGTATAGAGCATTAAACAAAAAGACAATGGACTACTTACTGTTTGAATCATGGAAGAAACTTGGTTAATATAACAGTTTTGGCGGCCATATTTGGTTGACATCTTGAATAATTAAGCTATCCAATCCCGGGGGTGGCACTCAGCTTGGAAATAACGGTGTGTGTGTGGGGGGGGGGGGGGGGGGGGGGGGTGGTAACCGACTAAGTTTAGGTTTATACGGTACTTGATAATCCGCGTGCGAGCCTTCTGGCAGGGATATTCACCCTGGCCCCTTGTGGAATACATCCCTGCTATAAACACATAAAAAGGGGGGTCAGTACCAAAATAGTGGTCAATCAATAAAAAATCCCACATTTTGTCACTAGAGGTTCATTCCGTGAAAATCCATCTTTCATTCGACCCTTTATATGATGGGGTAGGCTATTTGGTGAATTGTTTAAAAAAGGGTTCATTCAGTTAAACAAGGTCTTCCAAAAAACTGCCGCGACGCCAAGGGAACGATAAAGTAATTATATATTTTAGGATGCTGTTCACGTTCACATCAAAATTAACGATTCCAAATGTTTTAATTATTTTAAAAATATTTTAGATGGCCCCCTCCTATATGACTGTGAATTATTTACATGTTGGTAGTTTTCCGGTATATACCAACAGTGTTGATGAATAAACAAAGAACATGATATAGGTAAAATGATTAAATGCGCAGTCCCATTCAAGATGGGTTGATAAATTAGGCTGTGACCACTTATGACCGAATTAATTTGTATCTTTCAACACGGAGTGATTGTTCTAATCTCATTGTTTTAAGTCTCGCCCGGGCGTTCCCGATCGACACTCACCAATGAGTTCACTTTACATCATCAGCTAAAAATGACAACAATTACAATATACGTAGGTTTGCACATTTATCTAAAGTCTATCCAGAAGGCTTTCTTTCAAAACATGAAATCGAGCGGCGGGTGGGGATCATTCAGATTCCACATGCATGAGTCTCTTTAAAGGCATATTATGTGATCTTTTCCAGAGAGCGCCCTCTATTCATCATTTTTTTTAGAAAGTAGATTTTCTTGCAGATTTACATTTCCGATCATAAACCATACATACATTCCAAGTTACAGAGCGATACGATTCCTAATTACCTCAAAATCATGGTTTTAGAGTGAATTTAGAGTGGAAAATATAAACTGTCGGAATTCCGACAGTTTATTTTCACTCTAAAACCATGATTTTGAAGTAATTAAGAATCGTATCGCCCTGTAACTTGGAATGTATGCACGATTTATGATCAGAAATGTAAATCTGCAAGAAAATCTGCTTTCTATTTTTTTTCGATGTTGAGGGCGTTGAAGACTCTCAGGTACAGCCTCCGTAAAACTGCCGTAACTTCTTCAATATTCATTTAATCTTTATAAACGTATACAGTTTTTTGCAGAAAAGGGTTCAATAAATCCAGCCATGATAATGAAATTGACCATTTTGGAAAAAAATATAAAAAACACCTTTTTGACCCATTTTTACCGCCAAAATCATGAAAATCACCATTTTTGGGAAAAAATCATATTTTTTGGCACTTTTGGTCTGTAACTCAAAAAATAAAAAATAAGATATTAAAAATAAAAAAAGGCTCCTGGGGAATGTTATCAGGATTATCATAAAACTAGTATGACAAAATGTAACAAAATATATTTTGAGTTATCTTTTCCAAACCTAAAATGGGTCAGAAAACATGTTTTTTATAATTTTTTCCAAAATGGTCAATTTCATTATCATGGTTGGATTCATTAAACCCTTTTCTGCAAAAAACTGTATACATTTATGAAGATTAAATGAATATGAAGAAGTTACGGTAGTTTTACGGAGGCTGTACCTGAGAGTCCACAGCCCCCTTAAGTAAAACTTGTTTACTATCATTTTCGTACATCGCCACGAGGCCAGGATAATACCAAAGGTGTCCTTGGCACTGTTACCAAGGATACTGGCATCCAATCGCTTGCCGTTTTTACCACGTTAGGAGCTCTTACATAATGAAATAACAATGTTTTCGATTGTCGTTTATCTCAGTCTATTTGTGTATACATATTCTTTGTATGCGATACAAATTACTTATAATTCTTAACCACTGTTTTCAATAGAACGACGGCAATCTAATACAAATAATATACCATCAGCTCCATGAGGCGCGACTCATAATCTTATATACAATCATTAGCATTGGTTGAACGCTAGAATGAGCTTGGATGCTTATTGACTCGTCCAATTAGAATCGCTTATCTATGAATGTCTTTGAAAAATTATCCAAACAAATGTTGATACAATCCTTTTCATTAGCCAAACCGATAAGAGCTTTAATATTTACACTGTTACGTCCAATCTAAAAATTCGACAG
>CM069452.1:13002505-13397828 GCA_035610835.1 Ophiura sarsii | reverse complement strand
AAATAAAAAATATTGCTTTTCATCAATTATTTGACATCCCCCTGAATAATTAAACAGCGGGTGAAAGAAATTATACTTGCCAACGAATCACCACTGGTTGAATTCGCAATAAGCAACATGTGAGAAATTGAATGTGTGTGCTTCGTTGCTCTGACAAAACACGCACAATGTTTACCTTTTGTGTGTACAGATGCCAAATGAGGTACGTGCGGTGGTCCTGGTGGTTTTTCAATAACTGTGCTTACGTATGTGTATTGACAGGATAATGGCATCTGGTTAGAACACATCTGGCATGCATATCCATAGTTAAGGGTATGAACGATATCAATCAGCTCTCACATTAGATTAAAGTCCACTTAAAGTTTCAGGTACCCTTACTATAGTGAGGCATATCCAACAAAGTTGGCACAGTGTAATATCTAACAGATAGCTTTGACATCTTTCACCAAATCCATTGTTAGTATTCTGAACAGGAAATATGAGGTTTGAGAGAAAAAAATATCAAAGAGCTGAAAGTAAACTAACCGCAACCCAATCAGTTAACAGTGTATATTTAGGCGTGCCAACGCTTTTTGCTTCTAATCCGGGGGCAATGAGTTTGATTCCTTTCCAAAAGTATTTGATGCACAGATTACATTGGCCATTTTGGGATCAAAATGATTCATACAATATATGGATGTGTTTCAAATGAATATATGATTGGCCTTGATTGGCAGTTTTAGATCTTTAAACATAAATGATCTGACTTTGATGTGATGTTAAGGAGTCATAATGATAGGGTCACTCAACTCAGTGGCCTTTGTAGTCCAATTGAAATCGGAAATCAGACTGTGATTTTCAGCTCAGATTGTATTCCAGTTATCGCGGCTTGCTATTGGTTGCATGATTAATGAAATACACAATGATGTCATATCATTTTCGTCCTTGAGATGGAGTGTAACATAGTGCAAGGTTGCATGAACTTGAAATAAACTGTAAAATCACATTCAACATCAATTAGCTACAATGATAGGAAGGATGTTACGTCATTTCTACTTTGTATTAAAGAAACAGAATACAGTGCAAACACTGTACTGTAAAACCACTTAATTTCGTGAGGGATTTAATTTCGCGAATTTTGTGTGGGACGTGGATTCGCGAAATGAAATACCCTCAAAACTGAAATTTTGCATTGAAAATAAAAGTAAAACTTCAAGATTCATGAAATTAAATGCCTGCTTAAATAACAGTAATTTAAATTCACGAATTAAAGTATCCGTGAAATTATAGTTTTTTACAGTATTTAGCAAGTTGACTGTGTCATCTCTAATACCATAATTACTATTGATGAGACAGGAGGATATATTCAATTATTTGTCCGGAAATAAAAAATATTCTTTGATTTAGAAATGGTTAAATGGAATACATAGACTTATTATTATCTTATAGATCAAAGTCAGCGTCAGCGTCAAATGTAGATCTCAATATTTGCCATGTACTCTCCAATACATACTGACCGCTGATTTTTTACCAGAGTAGTAGAAACCCTATATTTTTCAGGGAATGTGTAGCTTTCTTTCTACTTGAATCGCTATACTTTGGGAGATACAAAACAATATGTCAGCTTATATATATATCAAAATGTCTTTAGACTGTGTTATAAATGCAAGTTCTATATCAGGGGTTCTCAACATTATTTAATGGAGCGCCACAATTGTGAGATAAAATGTATGATGATGCGCCAAATGCACCCGTTTTCTTATGTATTACTTTTCATTTTGAGAAGTCCAAGCACTACTAACCACCATTGCTTCAAGTGCCACATTTGGTGCGTGTGCTGCCAGTTGAGAAGCCCTGTTCTATATCGATAAGGGTACGTCTGATATGAATGAGATTTTCAAACAACTTTACGGTAGCAGTCAAATCAAGTACCATCAAGCAAATTAATAAAAAACCTTTACTTTTCAATATACGTTATATCAAAGTTGGGAGTAGAGATTCATTTTGTGTCTCAAATAATTTCATTTCCATTTTGGATCTGAAGTTGTATTGCATGCCAAAGGCCAAGTGGTACAGAATTGTTGACTTATCATAATTGCAAAACATTTGAGTGTAGAACATTAAATAAAGTGATAAAAGAACAGAAGATTTGATATAAAAATGTCAAATGATTGCCCCATTTATGGATAGGGGAAGTGCGGGAGTCTATTCACCAATCACTAAATATGTTTGTGAAAGGTTTTTGTAATACACTATGTCGAAACTGTAGTTGCTTAGGCCTTAAAGAGACACAATAGCATGTTGATTTTTTTAACTTTTAATTAATTTACTTCAGAATTCAAGAAGAACATTAAAAATTGCCATTATTGTTGTTTCTACTAAAAAAAACACCCAGCAAAACTTGATTAAAACAGTGTTTTAAATATGTTGGAATACCACCCTTAACCATGTAAAATGCTGATCTGCCGGAGATCAGCATTTTTGAATCAACGTTTTGTTGTACAAAGAGGGCTGATTTTTCTTAATCCTTATAGGTACATGTAATACAATTGTAAAAATATCCAAATCCCAGTTTTTATCATATATTGTTGTAATTGAGGGCGCTGCCTCCACCACATCTCTTAATGCCCCTTTAATTGACTGAACTTTTGCACAGTTGTCCATACGACTTGAAATCAGTGACTGAATAAACCCAGTATTTTTCTGACGGCTACTTGACTCTACTTTTAGCACCTGTAATTAAATTAATACAGTTTGACAAACACTGTCATTCAACCGAGCCTAACTTATTTCTTCAGGTGCTCAACCTTGACCCAAAACTAAAGTTTTAAGTTAATGACGGGGCATTTTACATGGAGATTTATCCCCTATTAAGTGATAGGAAACTATTTTGTTTAGTTTATAGCTTGTTGATTGTGTTGATAGCATATAGCATCAGAGACTCGCATTCAGCCCTACCTGTATAGTCATAACCTTGTGATTTACCCGGGGGGGGGGGGCACTGACATTTGAAAAGGGTATAGGTATGTGCCGCGCTGAAGACCCCATTTTTCACCCTCTGCTGCTAGTTCTTATGGCCCCCCTGCATCAGTTCTTAAGACCCCATTTTTATTGAAAATTCAAAGCCCCAATTTTTCGAAAATTTTGCGTTCTTAAACCAAAATAAATCGAAAATTGAACTATAGGCCAGTTCTCAAGACCTATTTTTTGGAAAAAAACCAGTTCCTAAGACCCTATTTTTCGTCATAAAATCTACTCAGTTCAGTTCTTTAGCCCCCCTTTTTGAGACCCTGGGCGGCACACCCCTACCCCAAAAAAAGTTGAGTGCCCCCCCCCCCCCCCCCCCCGGGTGATTTACGTGACACGAACCTTGTCTCTTTATATATTCTATCTGGTATCATCTTTGTCAGGTTATTATGACCCTAATTAGAGAGGAGTAAGTGTGTGCAAGCCAACCCAGCCGTGTGTCTTACACACGCAATCCAACCTTATCTGTGTCTCACATCTGTATGGGCTGCTGGCTGCTGTACTTAGCTAAGAAGCAATCATTATTATTATGATTTGGTTGTCCTCCTTATCTGTGAATAGGAGTGTGTGGAAAAACTCTTTTTTTTATAGTTGAATGGTTGTCAAAGGCATTAAAATGGATTATTAAAATATCATTAACCCGTAACTCCCTAATCATGTTTTTGACAGTTTAAAAACTTAAAAACTATTATGGGAGAAAAACAGGTCAAATTTTGGGCAAAGATCACTGTTCGCCTGCGCAGGGGATCAAATCCAGGCCGCCCGTGTGTCGGGTGCACGCCTAACTGATTGCGCTAATTGGGGAGCTCGACTTGATCTGGAATTTGAAAATTTGGTAAGGCATTCTTTTGTAAAGTAAAAGTTAAAAAAAACTACTTTCCAGTTTTCGAATAGGCGAGGTGATGGATGACAAACAAACAATGTTTTTAGGCCTAAGAAATATGACGAGAGGGCAAGTCAGGGAGGCAGGCAGGCTAGCAGGCAGGCGGCACTCCAGCCCAGGAATAGCCTCACGTTTGGTGGTGAGATCACCTTACAAAGATGAAAACGCTGATATCATCTATGACAGATTTAGCATGTTTTTAAAAGCGTGTGATATAAGACTTTGCACCTCAAAAAGAAAAACTTCCTTAAGCTGGCTAAATTGCTTTTTAAACTTTTAATTTTCCCCCTGTGGTTATTATTTGTCGGACGAGTCGCGTTTACACGCACTAACACATTCATTGTCTGGATTTATGCCCCATATATACCCCATATTTATGCCCCATATATAGAAAACATATTAACAATGTTGCCAAGCATGTGTATTTCTAGCTAATGTGGAAGACTAAAAAGGCTCTGCAAGAGGCTCTACAAGTGTATTTTTAGTTAATTGGGCTAGTTCAAAGTACTGACCAACAAGAGAGTGTTCTTACGGGAAACTTCTCAGAATTTCACAAAACTTAGAACTGGAGAGGCTTTCTTTATCAAACTGATCAATAGTTTTGAAGATGTGTGTAGCTATGCACAAGTTTTCGTCAATTGTCCATGTGGTCCAAACATAAAAATGTATAAATGCAAACAACAATAGTGGGATTGGGAATGGACTGACTTACAAGGTGAAGTGTTATGAATTGCACATCAATATTAAGAAAACTGCACATCAATATTAAGAAAACTGCACATCAAGAGTAATCAGTAACATAGTCTCAAAATGATCAGTAAACCCAATTTGTTAAATGTTTTGGAGAAGAAAATTTACTGATCACTTTTTCAAATGGAACAAGATTTGGAAGAATGTCGTTCACAAACGAAGCCAGCTACCCAACTAACATATTTTGGCAAGAATTGTCAAGGCATGAATCTCTAAATGTAGCAAATGATGATGTGAAATATGTTAAGTGGTGTAATTGATGAATGAAAATAAACTTCAAAGAAAGAAAGGATGAAAGGCGAAGATTGTTGTGCAATAGATGAGGCTGTATTGATATTTCATCAGAAGTCTAAGGCCCACTAATGCAAATTGTGCCACTTTTGTTCTATACTGCTTTGTTGCAAGTGATATGATAAATGGGGAAGCCTGATTGCCATTAGATGTTATGAGACAAGGTTAAGCATCATGCATTTCTAACCTGTATCATCCTAACATAAATAACGGTCGGGAAATAGATTGCATATGACTCAGTTATCCAAATATGAGCTACCCTTGCGTGCTACCTGTATCGGTTCGCACATTGTGCTAGGGCGTGTCTTCCAAAAAAAGGATATGTTGTACTAAGTTGTCACTAATAGTGGAAACATGAACATGAGAACTAGAATTGTAGTAATCCCAAGGGCAATTATACTAGATTTCTTAGAGGAACCATTTGATTTTGAATTCAACAGACATTAAAGTCTTCAAAAAAAGAAGACCAATATTGGCATATTGAGCCCTGATGCTTGTATTCATTACACTGTGCTGATTGGTTAAATGCCAAACTATAATTAAATTTTCATGAGTTATTAAGAAGCTCTATTCAATTTCATTCCGCCTTGAGAAGCTCTACTCAATTTCATTCTGCCCTGAAACCAAAGCATTTTGTCACGCAATGTTGGATTCCAAGGAAAGAATATGTCATTAGCACTCATATTGAACCAGTGTTCATGAAATCTTCATGGTTTGAGAGCCGTTATCTAAATCATATTGCATGTTGTAGACTAAACCTATTTGTAAACTAAAGCTATCTTATGTTCAACAGCTGACCAGCTAGCTCAATAAGGCTTGGGTTTGGGGATTTTTCTGACCCTCAATTTTGATTCTATATTATAAAATCTTTATGTAGCTTAAAGTTTACACTGTAAGTGCTATTAATATGCTCTAAAGATTTCAAGAAGTTATCCATAAAGTCTTCATAGCTCTTGGACTTCCTGAATTGACCAGTCTGTATATATACAGACTGGTCAATTCATCCAGGGAATTTTCCCATGACTCCCCATAATAAAACAAAACAAAACCAGACATCCATAACTTATTACAAATTAATTTGATTATATTGACCACATCTGTTGTTAATTGTTAATCTGAATCTCAAACTAAATTCATAGAAATGCAATGCTGACATCATTCATTCTTGCCCTGGCAGCCCTGTGTTCTCTTTTCATATTCAGAGGGGTAACACATGATTGTTCCAGGATCTTGAAATATCCCCTATTTGATGACGTTTCGTGGACAATTTTGACCCGTTTTTCGCACTAATACACAGACATTTTGTCTGAAAATAGCCCCCCCCCCTTTTCCACCATTTCAAGGACACTTTCTAAATAGTCCCCCTTTTGCGCAAAAAGGAGGACACATCTGGTTCAAAATACCCCTTTTTCCTATTCCCAGGACTATTTGATATGACACAATACTCATTCTAATTTTTTCCTTCTTCGCGGACATAGCCTCCCCCCAAAACAACCCCTATTTTTTTGAAATCGCAGACATAGCTTCCAAAAACACCCCTTACATTTTGGGAAATCGCGGACATGGTACGGAAAACCCCCCTTTTCCTCGATTTTCGGAACAATCATGTGTACCCAAAGTCAATGTTGACTGAAACCACAGGGCTTGCAGCCTGCCTAAATTGTCAGTCAAAGATAAATTAAACATTAAATGCCACCATTTAGTAATCTGAAACAGAACCTAGACTTTTAACACTTTCCACGCGGCTCTTGGTTTTACCATACAAAACAAGATTTTTCAGAAACCTTTCCCAACTTTCAAGGTCTATCCAAGGAATAAGTGAACCAATACTAGGCATGTTTGTACTTATTTCAATACATTTCTCGTGGTGATTCCAAATTTGGTCATGAAATTCAACAATTTTAACATTTTTAAAACATTTTGTGAAATTTTGGAATGTCGTCTGCAGACGGCTGCCGTGTGAAAAGTGTTAAAGCCTGAAAGCAGTAGCTATTAAGGCTAGCGGAACCATTTATGGTAATTACTTGGAAGAGGAACATGGTAAGGTACAGCCTTCATAGGAAGAGCTTCCTGTGCATTCCACAGGAAACCACGGACTATAACATCTAGGGGCTTATACTGGGTGATATACTAGGCTTTTATAATCCAGCTATTGGTTTTGATGAGGCGTTGCATTTGTTGTTTCCTTATATTAGACACAAGTCCATGGATTTGGTTTATGAAGCATAAGTAGCTGTGGTTTCTTGATATTGTCCAAGAAATGCATTTCAGTTAATTCATAATGGGCCTACCCCCTCTTGGATGATTATATTTAAGGTTTATAAAAGTCCAATTTATTGTTCAATGTTTATGTAATGTTACCTGTAATTTCATTGGCTTTCTTTGTATTATTGTAAGCTTTGAGTTGCTATCTAAAAAATTGTTGGTTAATAGCCACAAATATATTTATTGTGGTCTTCAGAAAGTTGCATTTAATATGTTTACTGCTATCTAAATATTGCATAACCCTAACCCTACTACACCACTTGGCAACAACCATCCAGCAGCACTTGGCTTGCACGCACACACGTTCTATCTCATGTAGGCCTAAAGCCCGGGTATAATGGTCTCCAATTTTTTTAGCCTGG
This sequence comes from Ophiura sarsii, assembly GCA_035610835.1. Lineage (NCBI taxonomy): Eukaryota > Metazoa > Echinodermata > Ophiuroidea > Amphilepidida > Ophiuridae > Ophiura > Ophiura sarsii. Next base: position 13,390,271 of record CM069452.1, on the reverse strand, counting down.
GAAGCTCTCCCCCTGTGGCTGGGTGGTGATGTAGCTTGCTTGTCACGCCGGCGGCCCGGGTTCAATTCATGGACATAATTGTCTTAGTTTTTTATTTGACCCCCTCCCAGGTTCTTTGTTCCATCCCCACTGTCACATTTCTAGGGTTAGGGTTAATTATGCCTTTGTTAAAGGGTGGGTTTACTGCAATTTTGGACACATTTGCACACTTTTCCTCTTTGAACCAGTTCCCTGGTCCATCAACACAGTGCTACATACGAGAAGAATTATTCTTGAAACATGTCCGGCAACATTGGTGGTAAAATGGAAGGAGGCTGTTCAAAGTAATCAATCGATCTGCTCAATCATATGTTCAGGGCTTTTTTAATACTGCTTTAGTATGGGTCTATGAGATTCAGATATATCAATGGGTGGCATAGTAAAATTTTCAGGGTATTTTTAACCAATTCTGCTTTAATATGGGTCTTTGATTATAATTAAATGTAAATGTCCAAATTTGTTTGTGGTCTTCTCCTACATATATTTTCTAATATAGTTAGATTTCAAGAACTAACCATGTGGCAATTATATATAACATGCTGTAAGGGTAAATATAGAAATACATTAAATAACTAAAGTTTAAACTCTACCAAACTGTATGGTTCACACAACCTTTTCCCCCTTTTTTCTCTGGAACCCATGATAGATATGCAATATCCTAAATATTTAGATTTGATAAAACAATATCATATAAAACCAGGGCTTTCTTAGCAGTGAATATATTTGCATTTGCCAGTGTATGCACATGGTCGTACATAATATAAAATACACATTTGCTGCAGACAATTATTAGCAGATTGGCAAAATAATACTATTATTTCCTCCCCGGGGAGCAAAACTTTCATTGGCATTATTTCAAATTACTTAATACTACGATAATCCAAGGGATTCAGACTGAACAAAGTGTACCTCCCAAAACTGTACACACATATAACCAGAAGCGGGAAGTCCGGGTTTAAAGCATTTGGACATTAAAATGCTACTGTCGCTGTTAATTTTGAATGGAGTCACATGTAATTATTTGCCAGTGTACAGTAATACAAATTTCAATGTCAAACAGGATATGAAATCATTTACTCTGATTTGGTTGTTTGGTTACTAAGTTACTAAATAATATGGATTATTGCGTTTGGGCTGATAAGGGAAGCGTAAGTGGCAGCTGAAATATGAAGATGGCGATAGAAATTTAATAATTTTGACTATGTTTTACCCAATTTGGTTCACTTTTAATTTTCACCTGAATTTTCAGTTTGGTAGTTCAACTCCCCTTGAGGATTTTTCAATAAAAAAAGCAAAAATGTGAGAAAAAACTTCAACAGGAAATGATAAATGAGCTTGTAAATGAGTGAAATTGGATGTTTTGTTAAACAAAGATATTGGTTTTGCTTTCTTCTGTGCATCAGTTACACAGTATTATGATCTGTATAATTATAACCAAAAATATCAGGCCACAGCCTTTCCAATCGAATATGTAAATTGGCTATATTAAACCATACACCCATTTATAACCTGTAGGAATATAACCATTAGGAGATAAAATGGGTCAAATAACTTGCCCGAAAGAGGCCTCAGTGGGACTGAGATGGAAACTGTACTTCCAGGGTGCAATGCAAGCCCCAGCACTGCTTATCCGTTTCAGTCACTCTTCCCTAAACATTTTTTGGAGACTTCTTATAGCCTGCCATGATTTTGCAATGATATGGATTAAAAAAGCAGGGACTACAAGCAAAAAGTGCAGTGGTATTCCATAGTATTAGGCTGTGCCAGGGCTATCATGGCAACATCCTTCATATGGTAGCAAACATAACAGTCCACCAGTCACATATACCCAGAGTAGAAGTTTCTGAGAACCTAGGCTCAATTTTGATATCCCCAGATAACTTGATTATAATATCCTGAGATCAAACTCCAATTGTGGATCAATTTCACCTGTCTCATCATATTATCATCTTGTAGCGATTTACCTCTTTATATCCATATTATTGTGTAATAGACAACTTCCACAGACCACATCTGTAATGAATTGTATCCCATACTGTGCTTTTCCGATGAATATGCCCCACCCTTAGTGCAATTATACTGTGTCTGTGTCATTTTCTATCTGATTCTGAGTGGTTAGTAGCCTGTAGTTATTTCTATAATAAATACAAATGGATTTCTATTGGATGGCCTGAAAAAACCCACTTTAACTCAATATTTGCTTCTATTATTCTATTACCAGGTCACAAACTCATTTTTTTTTAAATTTCATAATTTAAGGGGCTGCGCACCTTCGGTATAGCCTCCGTCAAACTGCCGTAACTTCTTCATTATTCATTTAATCTATATAAAAGTATACATTTCCAAAATGGTCAAATTCATGATTATGGTTGGATTCATTGAACCCTTTCCTGCAAAAAAATGTATACTTTTATAATGAATAATGAAGAAGTTACGCAGTTTTACAGAGGCTGTACCTGAAGGTGCACAGCCCCCTTAAGTTATGTTTATTCCTAAAAATTATAGTTATACATATGTATAGATTATTTTTTTAATTTCAATATATCTTGGCTATGGAGGTCAAAAATAATGACTTGAAAAAGGCATCTAACTTGATTATATCTCAACATATTAGGAATTAGGACTGTGGTTGGAACATTTTAGATTGTTACACAATAAACATTAACATGTCAAAATATTGGAATTCAATGTTTTGAGTAGGATTTATCCTCTATGTGGGGTAATAACTTAACGAGTATTAACCTTATCCTCAAGCTTTTAATAGGATGGATGGATCAGTAGGGTTCTGTCCCTATGGTATAACTCTGACTTCCTTTAGAAAGCATATGTGAGATGAGTGAATGGTATGACCTGCTTCTTGTATGGTAACAGTAATACAACTATAGATCCATATGTGAACATGTATGGTAACAGTAATACAACTTTAGATCCATATGTGAACATGTATGGTAACAGTAATACAACTTTAGATCCATATGTGAACATGTATGGTAACAGTAATACAACTTTAGATCCATATGTGAACATACTGAATCAGTCATGGGTGGTTAGAGTACTGTAAAGCAACATACTTTCGATAGTATTTTACTTTCGCTAATTTCGCTAGGACCTATATTCCCTAATTTCGCTAGGACCTATATTCCCTAAATTAAAATGCCGCTAATTAAGATTGTATAGGTTAACATAGTAAGATGATTCAAAGTAGTGAAATTAAAATGCCACTAAGTTTAAGTCAAAAGCGTAAATTAACTCAGTAAGTTAGTGGCATAATCGTTTGATCATCTCTTGACCAAACTCACATGTAGATTGTTTGTTGAAAATTGTTTGTTGGATGTGTACCAATGTATGACACGTAGTCCAATCACAGGCATTCAATTTCTAATTGTGAGATAGGCTTTTACAACGCGTATTCATAATATAGGTTAAGAGTTTTAACAGTTTGCTGTCGTACAAGTTTAGACTTCTTCAGGACCAAATTATTATAATATTAAGCAAAACATTAAGATAACCACTTCTCTATTATTATCCTCATTTGGGCTGCCCCATGCCCGATGATTTGAGAGTAGGTGCCCCTTTCCTACTTGTGAAAGATTGGTGGCTCTGAAAAGAGCCATTTAGATGGATTGCCCCTTGTCCACTGATGGTGGCTCTGAAAAGAGCTCTAAACGTAGGTTGCCGCTGGCCTACTGTACCATTGGGCTCTAATAGTAATAGAACCTATTCCAAAGGATGGCCCCTTGACCAATGGAAATAACATAGACTGCCCCTTGTCTACTACAGACTACATATAGGGTTTTTTCTGTTGCAATAGAGACTATCAGAATTTCTTCATACCAGCCATCTTTTGGGTACTACTAAACTCTGTTTTAAATTTTCAGGACATCTGTTATAGCTAACAGACAATGACCAAGAATAATTGGATTGTGGATGTCAGGCATAAGTTGCGAGTGAATGAGTGTGTGAGGGGGAAATCCTGTTTATGAACACAATTGTTAAGGTCATGCTTGTAAATTGCTGGTGGCCTCTATAGGTATGGTATTCAAATTGAATGGATGTCATACTTGCAGAATTTCTTCAGGTTGAAGGCTATAATTAAATTGGCATAATAATAATAATAAAACCCCATTTATATAGCGCTTTACGAAACACCTCAAAGCAGTTTACAAGTTTAAAAAGAACAATATACACATGAATTAAAGAACCTTATAAAACTAAGACACGGAAAAAACAATGATGAGGAACTACTTGTAAGAATGTTCTGGCAGATTGAAAAGATGAGTCTTCAGTGCAAACTTGAAGCATCCGATGGATTTGATTACGCGGATGGTCGATGGTAGTTGATCCCACAACTTTGGTGCCGCGGAGGAAAATGAATGATCACCGTATGTTGCAGTATGTATAGCTTTGACCGAAGGGGCTTTAATAATTTGCCACCCGCTGTTGATGATCTTAAGTTCCTCGCGGGAGTGTGGATAGTCAGCATGTCAACTATGTATTGTGGTGCAAGTCCATTAATAGCCTTAAACACGATTAACATGATCTTGAACTTGATTCTCTTACTGATGGGCAGCCAATGCAACTGACGGAGAACAGGTTTCATGTGGACTTGGCCTCAAACACCGGTGACAAGCCTTGCAGTGGCGTTTTGCACTCTTTGGAGTCTGTCAATTTCATTCTGAGGAAGACCATACAATAAACTGTTACATGAGTCAAGTCTTGAGCTCACAAAGGCATGAACCAAAGTTTCTGCTGACATAATGAGATAATTAGGCTGTTGAAAGAATTCAATTTGTTTCTGGTTTTGTGGTTTTGTTCAATCATATACATCAATTTCTGTTGCTAATGAATTGACATTTAGATTGACGGGTTGTCAAACTGCGGGGAATCTTTTCCTGACTGGATCATGGTGATTGTTTAATCTATGCAAATAGGTATATATGAAATAATAAATTTATCAAAAAATGATTTAGTTCTGGTTTTGTGGTTTGGTCTAACTGTGATTATTGATGGCATTGATAATGAATTGCTATTTGGATCAATTGGTTGTTACACTCTGGAATCTCTTCATGGCTGAAGATGATTATCTTATCTACTTAATTAGACTTGAATTGTGTCTTTTATTTTGTGGTTTGTCCAATCATGTGCATTGATTTCTGTTGCTATGGGATTGGCATTTGTTTTGGAGTGATTTCATAACATAGTAATGAATCACCTGGCATATGTTTTAGTATCTTAACTACATACTGAGAGCTTTATGAGTTTGATATTTTTGTGGTTTTATCCAAACATTGGCCTCAGTTTGTGTTGCTAAGGGATTGTTATTTTGAGTGATTTGGTTACATAGTAATATATCACCTGTGACCTGGTAGCTTTAATTTTATAATCATTCTGCGGCATTATGTTCACCTGTATTCACCACCTGTTTGTCATAGCCCGTTATCTATCACTTGCAGACTTCCTCAGGTGTGCACATTCCAGTCTAACCACTGGTTTACAGGTATGAGACATGGCTCACAGGGACATGTGTATAGTGAATGATCTAAACCATTGGTAGATATGAGACATGGTACCAAGGGACATCAAGGGGGTCAGTAGGGGCTATTAAGTGCACTGTGAACAATCTTAATCATATTATTAGGCATGGTATCGAGGGACATCAAGGGCCATTAGAGGTACATCGTCTGATCTAATCCCAAACTATTGGTGTATGTGTATGAGACATGGCACAGAGGGACATCAAGGGGGTCAGTAGGGGGCTATTAAGTATACAGATCGATATAACCAATCGATGGTACCAAGGGACATCAATGCAGCCCCCCACCTCAATGATCATTCGGTTGAAAAAATGGATAAAATTAGAGTCCTTTTGACTTAAGGTAAATTATGGGGATGTTTTATAATAAAGTTATGTACATTTTTAGAGCAAGGAGAGGTTTTTCTAGGCCATTCAGACATGCTGAAACCCAACCCCTGTGAATTCCTTTGCCCCTTGACCCCATGCCATCATTTGGGAGAGAGATAACAACCTGGCCCTCCGACTTAGACTGCACCAAGGAGGTCAATAGGAGGTTTTTAAGTGTATATTTAATGATTTAACCATTGGTAGATATGAGACATGGCCCCGAGGGACATCTAGGAGGCCTTTTAAGTCTCCCTAATGAATGACCCTTGATGTCTCTTGGTGCTTTGTCTTATACTGATTTTAAGTAGTCCCCTGCTGACCACCTTGATGTCCCTCGGTACCATGTCTCATATCTACCAATGGGTTAGATTGTTCAATGTCCACTTAATAGCCCCTACTGGCCTCCTAGATGTCCCTCGGGGCCATGTCTCATATCTACCAATGGTTAAATCATTAAATATACACTTAAAAGCCTCCTATTGAAGATGTGTACCTCCTATTGAAGATGTGTACCTCCTATTGAAGATGTGTACAGATTGTTCAATGTCCACTTAATAGCCCCTACTGGCCTCCTAGATGTCCCTCGGTACCATGTCTCATATCTACCAATGGGTTAGATTGTTCAATGTCCACTTAATAGCCCATACTGGCCTCCTAGATGTCCCTCGGGGCCATGTCTCATATCTACCAATGGTTAAATCATTAAATATACACTTAAAAGCCTCCTATTGAAGATGTGAACATCTTAAAAGATGTACACATACATTATGGTCTAACCACAAACTGCTGGCATAAAGGTATGATATATGAGGGGGTCATTAGATAACATCAGATAGAAGATTTAGGATTGATGCGTAGGTGTTTACTTAAGCTTATACCTTGAGTGATAACAAGGAGGAAAAGAAGCTTTGAGCAGAATGTGTGAAAGGTTCATCAAGATTGTGATGGGGGTATTATACTGACTTACTGAAGCTTACTTATGTCAGGGTTATGAGTAAGCATCTTAATTGATTTCTTATGACATATGTTGTTGTGTTGTTTGAGCACCGAGAATGTATAACTGCTCTATATCACTTATATATGGTTGGATCTCTATTGTAGAAATCGGTCAAGTTAGCACGATTGGTTAGAGCATTAATTATGCAATTCTAAAAGTTACAAGTTTGTATCCCACAATTGCAATGTTCTTGCTTTCTGAGTACAAATATGTTATACAAATAATTTAAACATTTACATGAGATTTCAGCCACATTTCTTATTAGGATGAAATTAAACATGTAAGCAGGGTTTTTTAATGGTCTGTATGATTATTAGAAGGAAAAGTCGTAATAGTGCTATTCTCGCAGTCGCAACTTTTGAATTTGGCATGCTTACTCATCATCACTGGAGTGAACCTTACCATGGAGTGCTGGGAAATTTGTCTTTTATTAATCGTATTTGACCAGATACCATTAATTCTTTTTGAGATACAGCTGTAGAATATCATTATTGTTAATATATTGAACAAAGAATCTATTTTAACAAGTACATTTGCAGGTCAAATGCTGGCCAATCAGTGAAAGGATAGATCAGTGGGTAACATTGTCATTTTGGCAGACACAGACTTGAGGACGACCTCTTTGTAAAATTTCTTGACAAACTTAATTTTATCTTAAAATCCACCTAGTTTTGTCATCCTTAAAACCTAGTATCTAATAATTAAGTTTTCTGATGAGCGTCCAAAGAAAACAAAGTTGCCTGCTGGAAGTTACCACCTTCTGGTTTTGACGCACTCATACTTTTTCTGGCTGCTGTTTTGATCAGCAGATTGCACCGCTGCTGGTGTCTTGCTCATTGGCTTTTTGGCTGCCTTCCACACCGGGTTAAATGGCTACCAATACCAGATCAGTGTCGTCTCTCCTCAAACTTCTCTGTTGGTAACACTGCTTTACTGCTTTTTCTATTACTTAAGTCTTAAAAATTAGCAGTCTGTAAATTAAGATCAGTGGCAATGTGAACTTAATGTTATCTTAAAACCCACTTACTTCTGTTATCCTTTAAATCTTATATCTAATAACACTGCCTTGCTGTGTACATTTTTAGTACATACATCTTGAAGATTGGCAGTCACAATAGTGCACATTTCTCAAATTTAAAACTAGAGCAGGATGCCCCACTCATTTTGAATAAATGTGTGTTAATCAAGACAATCGGTGGCAATGTGAACCTAATGTTATCATAAAACCCTCTTAGTTTTGTCATCCTTTATCTTATATCTAATATCACTGAGTGAGTGAGTTGCTTGAAGCTTGAAGATTGGCAGTCACAATAGAACACATTTCTCAAATTTTAAACTCAAACAGGATGCTTCGCTCATTCTGAATAAATGTGTAAATTAAGGCAATTGGTGGAAATGTGAAAGTTCTCCCCTTTGGCTTATTCAATTAAAACAGTTATAAGTATTAAGATGTGATTTCTTTAAGTTGATTTTTTTATTATTATTAAAACCAGCCCTTAGGAGTTGAGATCTGTCATTGAAGCGCCCCATATTCTGACACCATATTAGCATGTTTACACCCACGACAATTCGTCAGGATCAAACACCGTTCTGTACTATCTCAAGAGTGGATTTAATCAAGATTTGTACTCTCTCCAATAGGAAATGACATTTGCGATGATGATATGATGAAATTATTTAAGTGAACTTTTTCTTCATCGTATGATTATAGGAATTAAACATAATTAGAACTAGATCACAAACCATGTTGGATTGGAACCTTACCCAGTTATAAGGTCATAGGGATTTAGGTTTCTATTCACAGCCAAGAAGTGGAGCAGTTTGTGATATAAATGGACGATTTCTGTTCATAATCTTACAAAATGCGCTGCTGAAAACAACAACTTTTTGAATAAGGTGCAATGTACTGCTATTTTCCCCCTATTTTGTATGTATATGAAATTGATGGTTTTTTTTTTATTGTTATCATTCATAATTTGCTATGTTCCAAATTTGTCTTTTGGATTGATTATTATTTCTGTTTCAAAATACACAAACAATTATGTCTTGTAATTTGTGGTTATGTTAAATAGCCCTCCTATAATCCAGCCCAACAGAATACCCCTAAAAGCAATCTTGAATGGTCCCCTGCTGACCAATATAGGGATATTGGACCAAACTCATAGTTCATCGTTGAGGGCGTAATATTTCACGTTTGCGTAGTATTGATCTTTCCAGGCCCGTCAGATGGGGGGGGGGGGGGGGGGGGGGGCGACGGTTGCGAACGCCCCCCTTTGAAAACCTTTTTTTTTTTTTTTTTTGACTACAGTGCTTTTTGGACTGCGAAATTTTGTGTCCGTGCGATTTTTTTTGACGTGCGAAATGTTTTGACTTCTACCCCCCCCCCCCCCCCCGACCCCCCCCCCCCACTTACGTGAAATTCACGAGGTGACCGACTTGGAAAAAATTTGGGGCAACCTTTTACGAAAATTTTAGGTGAAAACGCCCCCCCTTGGGCAAAAGTGTCTTACGGGGATGCTTTCTGTTGTTTGGGAATATAGGAGGTTTTTTTTAACATAACTACAAATTACAAAACAATTGTTCATGTATTGTGATACAGAAATCACAACCAATCCAGGAGACAAATCTGTAAAATATCAAATTACAATTGATAACAATGAAAAACACCATAGATTTCATATACAAACCAAACAGGCAAACAATAGCAGCAGTAGGTAGCACACTTACTTTTAGGCCTCCTGAATCAACAGGCACACTCATACGAGGAATACCTTTCCTAACAACTTACACAGCAAGAAGCAATTTGTCCTGTAGATTTAACTAGACACTGCACCTTTAAGCTGGCTTTACACACTCAGTATAGCCTGATATTTTAATGCTTAGCATTGGTTAGATGGCCAATTTCAACCACCATACCTAAAAATATAATGGTCTCTCTTTTCAATAATTTGCCAATTTACATAGCATAATTCTTGTGGTTTGCCAATTTACTTAATATATCTACTTGTCCACACTTTGACACTTTTAGAAAATTTGTTTCCCTGGGCACATCCCCCTTTCACTCTATAGTGTAATCCTTTCTCAAACAACCTAGTTTTCCCTCTCAACTAATTGCAGATCACCCGTTCTCGCCTCTCGCCAATTTGTCAATTTCTTCTCTTTCCGTTTGATTGTTACGCTCTGACAACTTGACACATTTGTTTTGTCTTTAATGTTACTTGTGTTTGCTACACAGGATACAAAATCTCACTTGGTGTGTACAGACATAATGTCTACTTCTCTTTATAATTCTTTCCTTTATTGAATATGTTGAGAGTTTGTTACTTAAGGGGGCTGTGGACTCTCAGGTACAGCCTCCGTAAAACTGCCGCAACTTCTTCAATATTAATTTAAACTTTATAAACATATACAGTTTTTGGCACGAAAGGGTTCAATTAATCCAACCATGATAATGAAATTGACCATTTTGGAAAAAATTATAAAAAAAACATTTTTTGACCCATTTTAGGTTTGGACAAGATAACTCAAAATATATTTTGTTAAATTTTGTCTAATAGTTTTATGTTAATCCTGATAACAAAAAAATGTGAATTTTCATGATTTTGGCGATAAAAATCACATTTTTTGGCACGTTTTAGTCTCTAACTCAAAAAATAAATAAGGTATTAAAAAAAATTAAAAAGGCTCCTGGGGAATGTTATCAGGATTAACATAAAACTAGTATAACAACATTTAACAAAATATATTTTGAGTTACCTTGTCCAAACCTAAAATGGGTCAAAAAACGTGTTTTTTATAATTTTTTCCAAAATGGTCAATTTCATTATCATGGTTGGATTAATTGAACCCTTTCGTGCAAAAAACTGTATACGTTTATAAAGATTAAATGAATATTGAAGAAGTTACGGCAGTTTTATGGAGGCTGTACCTGAGAGTCCACAGCCCCCTTAGAAAATCATACACTATAGTCGATTCATAAAGTTTGGCAGCAGTACCAAATTATTACAGTACAAGGAAATATCTTCCAAATGAGGGGAAGGCAGTTATTTAAAATCTAAATCTATTCATTGATACATATGGTTTTACGCTTAAATACCTCTTAAATCGCATCATAGGTTGTTCATATCCAGAATAGGGACAAAGATCTCTAGTGTCATCATCCAAATGGATTTTCTTTATAATTTGATCCTCATTTACACTAGAAGGATTAAAATGAGAGCATGTGTAGTCTAGTGGATAGCACGCAGGATTCATAATACAAAGGTTGTGAGTTCTAGCCCCGCTACTGCCAACGTGTTTGTATCCTTGGGCAAGTTACTTAGTCTCAATTGCCTCGTCGACCCAAGCGAGATTGGGAAGCTGTTAGGGGATATTACAATCTAAGTGCTGATACATTGTGCGCCATAACGGCAGCCAGGTAAATGAAGCGAAGTGATTGTGACGATTTCCTAATGGCAGCAAAAAACCAGTGGTTAGGAAGTCACATAGAAATGGTGGTCCCGTGCATCGTAAGAGACATACCTGAGCACGTTAAAAGGTTACAGACTCTTTCGTAAATAGTAGGGGATCATCCCGGTCTGTATCTGTTCACACATCTAACGGAACTCAATGGAAATAAGCTTATACGAGGCTTATTGGGTTATCCAGGGTTGTAGGACCCAAATAAATAATAAATATATAAATCCTACACACGTCTGTAGAACCAGCAACCAGGGTTAATTTTCTTTGCCGTCAACTTTAAAATATCCTAAAACCCCACAATGCAATAATTATAGGTCAATTAATGCGTATTTGTTGTTTTGAGAGAAATTAGACAAATAAATGCACGCGCGCTGATGTTGATGTGTAAATAATGTCATGATCCCGCAGGGGGAGTGCTATTGTGAGCATATCAACATTTGCGGAAGTGCATTGATTTGTCTAATTTTCGAGAAACAAAACATACGAATGTATTGACCTAATTCATACACGACACTATACAAATCAAAATTTACAATTTGAGCATAATTTTGATCAAGTAAAAACGAATGAAATCTAATAACAAGTTTGCTAACACCTGCAGTGAAAATCAGTGAACCCGTGATTCCTGAACAACAAATCAAAGCGTGCATTGAATGGCGCACACGCGGAGTGCATTAGACACTTTCAATGCACTCCGCATACTTTAGGTTCTTGCTTACTGATTGGTTTGACACTACTAAGAGTTTATGAATGATTCACTAATCTAACTCCTATGTACCAAAAAGACAAATTCATGTTACAAACTTGTTGATGGGTATGTGTTACCATGTACCAACCATCTGTATACATACTGAGCGAGTGATGATATGTATGGTTTCCTAACATGTTTCATTTAATTACCATAGTGTATAAACAGAACCGACACACCTGATACTGATGACATGGATGGGTAAAGGGTGTCCCATAAATTACCTATGGTTAGTGTGATACCGTCTCTGGTGTGAAATCAACCTTTAGGTGAAAAAAAAAACCCAACCCTGTTCTATGGGCAAATAGCCCTCTCAGGTAGAGTTAGTCAGGTGGTGTTGTTTGTGTGTGTGTTTTTCCCCAACATTTTTGTAAGTGTTTTGGTGAATTTCAACAATTTATGAAATCTAAAAAAAATTAAACCATTTTAAAAACAATTTTGTGAACAATAAAATTAATGAAAAATATGGGTCGGTCGGGCCCGTAGAACAGGTTTTGTTGTTGCCTGATCTAGATATATCTTCATTTTATATTTCTAATTTAACTTTTATCCACTCTTAAGTGGGCAGCAACATTTGGGTATGGAGGGCTATGATTGCTGATGTTTGAAGTGGGCCTTCAATGTTTGATCATTTTCTTATTGTAGTCACTGATTATTAATTTTATGCACATCATTCCCACCTGTGTTTGAAACTCCCGGGGTTTTAATCTCATTTGAATATGAATGACCGTTTGTACATTTTGCTGCCCACTTAGAGTGTATAGATTTCAAGAGGATTAAGCGTTCAGTGGACAGCTAAAAAAGGGGTTCTTTTAATAAAACAGGCATAGCTCCTGACATAATTGATCAATTTCAATGATTCCTTTTGTCATATGAGCGGAATAAGTTGCTCATTGGTTTGTCTAATTTGTTTGGACTTTTTTTAAACAAATATTCATTCCAGTACAACTTCTTTTTGACGCACCCTGTATAGCCACTTAGTTATTAGATAGATACACATAAACATAACATCTAACTATTAGCAGCAGGTCCTGCAATCACATACCAATATATAGGGTAGTGCATGAGTGATATAAGAGGGAATTTGAAAATTAATATATGTTATAGTAGGGCAATATTATTACTGCTTGTTCAGCAACCATTAGAACAAACTTACAACATGTACTAAAACGCTGCATGACCATCAACTCACTAATTATGTAAAAGTGGGATTTCATTTGTCTTTACATTTCATTAGAAAAATGATGTAATTTAATTGGCACAGATATACAAGTATTGTGGCTTTCATATGCAAAAATAAGAGATTATCATACAGAATATTATAAAGTGTATCCATATCAAAATCATTCTAGGAGACACCCTGTACAGGGCAACATGGTTTCATGTTTTATTTAATATTTTGAGTCATTACTAACATTTTTTGATAATTTAACAAAGCAGTTTAAAAACTGTTGAAATATTTCATCACCCTGTGACTTAAGTTGAACATGACAGCTATTAAGCTAGAGGATATGGCCACCTCTCATCATCTTTGTGAAGTTGCGATGTGTAGGCCAGATTTTGTGATTATTCTTTACTTAACTTATCCTACTTTTTCACTTTTATGCGATTCTGTAATTCCTTTTTGCAATATTTACCCCAGATTTATCTCTCTTTTTTTTATACATTTGATAATATTTTGATGTATGTCACATCAATATTTTTCTCCAGAAATGCCATTAGATGTTGCAAAATAACCTTACAGCATAATAGGTAATGGCTCTTGGTAATGCACCAAACATAACATAAGTGGGATGTTTAACGATTGTACAATTATCACTAATGTGTGATTAGGATATAAATGTCTTCCAAATCTGTCTCTTCAGGAAGTAAAAGAACTATTTACAATTGATAATGGATTGACTCCTGCACTGGGGAATTTCCTTGTTTTTCTTTTTCTTTTTTCTTTTGTTTTGTTTTTGCTCCGGGACTTTGGCATATGTTTTTCAAGATTTATTGTCGTATTGTCAGTTATAACACTGTGTGTTGGTGAAGTGCCTTAGAACATGATATTAAAAAATACTATGAATGCTTGCTTGTTGTACAGAGATGATTGGTTTTAATTGTATGAGTCAGCAGCATCCAACTTGAATATTGTTTTGGATCAAATGTGATGTTTTGAAAAGTTCAAAAATCACAGATTGAAATGAATAGTACCTGATTAAATTCACTCATATTTAAATGCATGATTTGGTTTAAGACATGACTTACTCCTGACTGTCATTTACCAATCAAAATTATCCCCAATAGCATTAATGTACTTCAAATAATCTGAATTTATCACACATCATTACATTGAACATATGCCAAAATGTGAACATGATATGTGAGCGTAAAAGGTCTTTGAAAGACATGCAATTATAATCTACCTTATATCTCAACTTGTCATACATTGCGGCAAACATACTCACAAATTTGAGAATGAAACGTGAGCGTTAAAGGTCTTTGATTTTTTTCCTCTAGCTTTACATACATTGCATCGAATGTACTCAGAAACATGAGCTTGATATGTGAGCGTTAAAGGCCTTTGAAAGATAGATAAGCAATCAGAATGTACCTTAAATCCCTTAAATCTGAACTTTTCACATATTGTGGTAAACATACCGAGAAACGTGAACATGATATGTGTTCGTTAAGGGTCTTTGAAAGATAGATAGGCAATGGAACAGGAACCAGTGCTTACATACTTACCCCCATGATTTCCCGCTTTCTCCACCCATGCTGATTTTAGAGATTAAAAAGAACCATAGCATGAATTTGCGCTATTTCATATTCTGTAGTAACGCATGAGTGTGAATTCCTGCATTGGTTTAGATTGAAGTCTCAGATTGGTTTTAACTTTACGCAGTGATTTATGCGGTAAGACGATAGCGCAATCGTATACAATGTTAAATTGTATCATGTCTGATGCTATGTTACTACATGGTCAGATTTTTTATTCAGAATATTTCCCCCCAGATTCCATCGATGTTAACTCTTGCGTGATATCATAACATCAGTTATTAAGCATAGTAGATTTCCTCTCAAAGATCACTCCATGGGCAGTTAAGAACAAATTTCCCTGTTAGTGATTTATAGTTGTATTCAAGATAAAAGTTTAAATACGGATAGCATATCCATCTGAATAGGTATATTTACAGTGTAATTGTATCCTAAGGGCTGATGACAGGTATATGGACACAATACACATAGGGATAATAAATATGTTGAGAAAAGTTCCTGTCACCAAGAGTTATATTTAGTCAGTAAAACGTGCAGTTTCCATGTTTTAAGGCGGTTTGGCATGTTTATACACGGAAGGATTAAGAGGTTGGGACCAAAATACAACTATGTTTAGGTCAGAGATTTTCATTTTTATTTCTTGAAATTGCTTACTACCTG
Organism: Ophiura sarsii; assembly: GCA_035610835.1. Lineage (NCBI taxonomy): Eukaryota > Metazoa > Echinodermata > Ophiuroidea > Amphilepidida > Ophiuridae > Ophiura > Ophiura sarsii. Next base: position 13,374,704 of record CM069452.1, on the reverse strand, counting down.
GTATTTATAAAAGATATCATAATTGTTTAAGCTTATAATCTGCTGGTTATTTTCCTTGAAGTTATCAGAGTGAAGCATCCGGGTTCATCCTTCATGTAAGCTTTCATGAAACTACAATTGTGGTCATAATTAGGTGGAACATCCTGATGATATTTCAACTTTAATGTGTCCTTGTTTCCACAAAATTGACACTATTAAAAAGTAGCTGTCTTTGATGGAAAGCTTGAAGCCTTTGCTCGACCTGAATACCCCCCCCCCCCCCTCCCCACCCCACTGGGCAATGTTGATCCCTTCCAATATCCAATAACCCCAAAATCATATTTCTAAATTGAACCAGAGAGAGATAGGGTAGATTTTATTGACGCAATCAAAATATTGTCCAAGATTGTAAACTTCAATAAGGGATTATAAACTTTATTCTGTGTAATCCCTCAATCCCCTAGACTAACTCTCGCGCTCTTACACGAAGGTATGACACCAGTATCCCACAGAGTATGCTACTCTATGGTGTTCATTTAATTATGAGTTTTACTGTAATGTCATCACATTTATTTACAGAATTAATAATGTAAACAAATTGTTAAAGAAAGAAAGTCCATAACTAATGATTTTGAATATGATTGTTTCATTATTGCCATAATGACATCATTTATACATAAGACTGTTGGGAATTTTATTAGCTGTATTTTGATCCAATCTTGGTTAAATGTCAGCCTGATTAAATGTTTTGATCACGGAACAATGGTAATTGAGTACCAAAGAATTAAAGTCAATATTTGGCCTAGAAATAAAAACATGAATTTGATTTATGCAGACTATATTTGAACATTCCATAGGAGGAAGCTGTATCAGTATGTTTCCCTCCAAAATAAAGCCACATTTCAACATATTATTTTGTTTAATTTAGATTTTGATCTCAAACAAACTTCACTGATTGAAATTACGACTACATATATGCACTTGGGACAGCCTGGTTATTACAGCTGTACCAGCAGCATTATCGCAATATTTGATTATAGTAGTATTTTTGATAAGTTAATAGGCTGTCAACGAAGGTGATTTTGGATTTTGTCAACATTCTTTTGATTGGTAATCTAGGTTAGGCTTTGCCCTTTGCCAGCAAATTATCTAGGACACAGAGTCACTGCAAATCAGCTATTATGTTAATATTCTGCACACATATCGAGGGCTCAGAAACATTAGTCCTTATCTCCATTTTGACCATTTTGAGAAAAAGGCTATTGAAGATTTTTAAACACATTGGGGAGATACAGATGAGGCCTTGTGTTACTGGCTATAACTTTGAAAGGGGTTGTGTTATAGAGATAATGCTGTGTGCTATGGAAAGAGAATTTCTTTCTGAATATTTTGATACTAAACTCATTTTTGAAAAAAGGAGATAAGGCCTTTTGTTTATGAGCCCTCGAATTATGTAGGACTACACTTTTCAGAATATGTTTCCCTTCGCTGGTAAGGAAGCATTGACTGTTTGTCACTGTTCTTTGCTTGTATAATCTAATGTTGTAGCTGGGGCAAAAATAATATTGGAAACATTTTGAGGGCATTATGGCTAGTAAGCAATTTTATCACCCAAAATGCAGGTCAAATTATTTGAAATCTTCAGCAGCGACCATAGCTTTAGTTCACTTGGCAGCAAACTACCTAAATCTCTGTTGTTGATTTGAATCCAACATGTGAGATTTGTGTTTCATACTTAACTCAAGCATCTAAATAGGCTGTGCCAGCAACTGATATGATGCCCTTTGGGTGACGAATAAAAGAAACCCTGTTGTACGGGCAAACGGACCTCTCGGGCCGGTCGGTCGGGGTGTTGGTTTTTCTTTCTCTTGTTTTGCATTGTATTTTCCCTTGAAAATGACCCTAAAAATCCAAACAAATCTTTTGCCGTTTTTTTGACTAAGTAATAAACATTTTTTTCACAGATTTCTAAAAAAATGGGTCGGTCAGGCCTGTATTCTTTTTTTGGTCACCTTGTGCTCTTATGATCTCATCCATATTTAAACCAATAACCAATTAGATCATATATCAAAATGTTCTTGGCTCCAAGATGTGAATCAAAGTACTAATTTATTGGCATAAAACCAGGTGATCAAAATAAATATGTCAATCTAATGTAGTATCTTTAAATAGAGATAGACGGCAGAATGTAATGACACATAATATATCTTGGCAAACGATTCACATTAATGTACTTTCTTATATTATCGTTTAGTAAGTGTACATACTTCAATCTCATTGGTTAACACGTATGAAATCTGATCCATATCGTGTAAACAACAAGTCAAACCACACGATATATTCCATATCGTCGATTAACCGCGTTACCAGATGGCGCGAAATTATATTACGTGTAAAGCGATTGCTTTGCGTCTGTGGAAGAGTTGCTTAAAATACGATAAACAAATAAAATGGTGGATGATTTAAATGCAACCGAGTCGATTTCTGTTACATTCTGAGGCCAAAATTTACAGCAAAAAGGTCTAACCCACGCCAAAAAAAAAAGATCTGCATATAACCTAACCAGACATGTTTTTCGCGATGATTTTATGGACAGAGGCGATGGCGCAGAGCCTGTTAAAGGGTTGAATTTTACGGAGGTAAGGAAGGGAAGAGAATTCAGCGCCTTGCTCTAGTCTAACTAGATACTAGTATTGTTTGACGTTTAGTTTTCCGCGAGTGTTTAAATACAATTTTTATTGGGACTAAACGATAAATTCGTTATCCCCTGCATATTCACACAATACGGAAAAATACCTATGGTTTGTGCCATATCACATTCGGCCTGCGGCCTCATGTGATATGACATGCCAAACCATAGGTATTTTTCCGTATTGTGTGAACATGCAGGGGATAACTAATATTGTTGTTGATTATTGAAGTTTTTATTATGGTATATCTCTTCATATATATTTTCGTATAATGTTTAGGTAATTCCATGCAGCTGTTATCATAGACTCCTATAAGGATATTTACCTAGACAAGCAATTAGTTATCTTGAGGATTGGTAGAATTTGACGCAAAAATGTTAAGACTTCAGGTAGGATTGGATGATTGATCATTTCGCTTCCTTTTTACATTAACATATTCCAGTGATCAATGCAGTATTTGTGCCCTTTTTCTGGGATTCATCTTTGATCATGCAGATACATAAACAATTAAATTAGGCGACAAAAACAACCCCTGCTCTATGGGCAAATGGACCTCTCTGGTAGGTTGGTCAGTCTGGCGTTTTTGTTTGTGTCCTCCCTACATATTTTTCAACAATTCAAAATATTAAATAATTTGCAAAATGTTTCCAAAATTTGGTAAAGAAATTGTTTTCTTCTTAAAATTGAAAAATTACTGGTCAGTTGTGTCCGTAGCACGGGTTTATCCTCCCCCATCGCCGTAGAGGCAAACAATGTTAATGCATTGAGTAAAACAAAATGGAGTCAAGATTAAGAGAATATTAAAAGCAGTTGAGATGAACATTGTAATTCAGTCTTAAAGGAGCTATAACTAAAGCCCACAAAATTGATTACTGTAGTGTGTGTACATCTCTTTTCTTGGAATTCATGCTAGGCCTATACGCTACTTGCAAGCAATCACCATTTTGAAATGAAAGCGAGGCTCTCCCCTCTTATCAGCATGCCCAACCGCGTCACGCGATGCGCAAACCTGCGTGAAAACACTGACGCAGTGGGGCGTGATAGTCCGTGTGAGAAAAGAGCCTCGCTTCCAAGTGGTTCCACCTGTACCGTGCATATAAGGTATAAGATATTGTTGAAGGGTTTGACTTTGCTCTCATACAATGTGTACCTGTGATCCCCCATAAATTCTTGTATCCATTACTACTACTGTATTTGCTAAGCGAGATTTGCAAGATATCTTGCTTAAATATGTTAAACACAAGTATAAGAGACTTGATTTGTGTATTGTTAATTCACAAAACAGTATTATAGATAGCTAAAATGATCATTTCAAATATCATGACCATGTTTATTTGTTTGTGTTTTACAGAAATAATCAGTTGACAACTAATCATGACGAGTGGAAGAGACTCTCTGTACCAAACATTGCTTCACCACTAAGTAAAAAGGTAGGTATTGGCGTAGGGATTAAAAGCAATTCAAGACATGTTTGTAATTTTTGTTGTTGTTGAGGAACATCCTCAATACAACCACTAGCTCAAGGGCCTCCTAATTGCCGATGATGCTTTTAAGGTCATTTAGCCTTTTCCCCCTTTTGACTACCTACCTCAAATGTATGATTGCTTCTATCTGTTTTTGAAGGCAAATCCCCCATAAATCTAGTAAATATCAAAATGTGCATCCGATATCAACAATGGTGTTCATTTTGCCTGAGTGATAAAACAGGCTCTACATGCCAAACACAATAACAAAGAATTTTAACATTGCTTTCGTAAAAAGACACAATTGCAATGCTAATGTAATGAGACCATTGATATAATTCTACTATAAACACTCTTTATTTATCTAAGAGTGTTAACTCTTATTAACTCTTGAATGACCCTGTTAAAATGATAACTGAATTTCCTTTTCATCTTTAAACAAATTATGTATGTAATACACATTTTACACTCTTATGGTTGTATTACTTATTACATCCTTCTGTTATCACAGACATCCTCAAGTCTCAACAAGCCTGATGGTGTGGCAAAAGTTCTCGAATCTAGCGCTCCATCCTCCCCCTCCTCTGGTAGAGCATCCCCCACCCCCTCCGTGACCCAGCAAATCTCTCTCATCAAAGGAGGATATGGTAAAGGATTGGGGTTCAGCATTGTAGGAGGAGAGGATTCAGCTAAGGGCAAACTGGGAATATTTGTCAAGACGATATTTCCGACTGGTGCAGCGGCAGCAGATGGAAGGTTAAAAGAAGGTGAATTAATTGTTTGTTAAAGGAATCATCGGAAAAGTGTACTTTAGGTCCCAGATAATGGTATACCAGTATCGTTTAATACTAAGTTTCAAGTATCGGTCGATACTGGTATGATTTTACTGTACCAGTATCGATCGATACTGGAACACTAAATTGTGTTCCAGTATCGAGCGATACTGGAACATTTTTATGTTCCAGTATGGGGCGATTCTTGTACATTTGATACCAGTGAGATTTGTCCCAGTATTGAACGATACTGGTACATAATTATGTTCCAGTATCGCCTGATACTTGAACATTTAATATGTGCCAGTATCGGATGATACTAGTACATTCCAGAATCTGAGACCTAAAGTACACTTTTCCAAATCATCTATTTAAAGAGTACTATAATTTGTTTATCTAACTCTGTGCATTGACATCTAAGCATATCCCAATGTAAGTGATAGTAATTTGCTTGTGTATAAGTACCCACACAAATAAAGACAAATCTTGGCATTTGGACCGTAATACTGTGTTAGTCGCTAGAATACACTCTGATGTCACTGCATGTTAGATGAACAAAGCATAACCCCAAGCTGTTTAACACAATGGCTTAGTTACACTATCAAACTCAAACTTTTATATAGTTTGGTGATCTTGTTACTCTCTGTGCGGTGATGTCAGCATATTTGTATATTATCAGCGGTTATTATTACATGACTCTGTTGGCTTGGTAACAGAATACGTACTGACACCATTGCACAGAACGAGATAAAAATATTACATTTGCTAAATGTAATGTCAGCCTTATATTTTGATGAGGTAAGTAATGTCATTTTTACTTAGCCGGGGCAACTTCTTATTGCAACCTTTATTTTGTTTAGTTTTATGTATAATATTGACTGCTATAGGTTTTACACAATATGCAGATTTGGAATGTATATTCTCATTGATATCTTTCCATATGGAGAGCACTTGTTAGAATGATGTAAGCTTTATGATATAAACATAGCATCGCTGTTCTGTCAAAACCTTGTATCTATATCCGGCCCCTCAGCATGTATAAAGTAATACTTCAGATGTATATCCATCTGGCAGCTTGCTCTAAACATGTTCAAGGGCCAAAAACACATCTATCAAAACCTTCTGAGTGTCATGCCCCTGAACATGTGTAAAGCAACACTTCTTATGCAAAACCGTTGGGCAGTTTGACTTTATACATGCTGAAGGGCGGAAAAACATCCACTGTTTTGACAGAACAGCCACGATAGAGAGAGTGCAGAAATGTACACAACATGGGGAGGATGCAGAAATAATATAATTTGCTGTTGTAAACTACACCATGCATCATCCTGGTTGACCTGTTTGACAAAAGTAGGTTTTCAAAGTTATATAAGCCAATATGACTAAGTAGAATACCTGTTCAACCCTCAATGGAACATTCAATACAAACTATAACATAATGATTTATTCATTGTTTCAACTCTCAAAGGAGTACCATTTAATAAAAATGACAAAAAAGATGATTGATATAGCGTGAAAAATAGGTCATGACAAATCAGCCATCACCACTTCAAGACTAACTATGCATCCAGGGGTGTCAAATTGACCGCTTCCCCATCTGATGCTTTTAATTTGATGTATCCCACCCTAAATCAATTGTCACACTGACATTTGTACACGGTCAATGTGCATATACTGCCATCTCTATGTTTGAATACACATCCTTCCGTCTAACAAAAATACTCATGTTTATAATGTGCAGTTTTGCCAAAGTGAGATGAAGTATGATATAAGAGCCCAATTCTCAATCAGATGCAGCCTCAGTATTTGTCTGAACCATTATAATCTAAATGCGCTGTATGTAGCATTTCGTCAGCCTGCTTTGATAACTGCCTAACTCACTTTTCAGCGAAATTGAGTTTTTTGCATAAATCATGACTTCATTACATTATGCACATGCTGTAATAATATATAAGTCATTGACAAATCAAAAGTGTTGATAAATGCACAATTGCAATTCTGCCTAAGTCAGCATTGTGAGTTAGGCAGATTGTAATAATTATGTAAAATGTTTAAAAAGGGTCATATTAACTTGTATTAGGCCTATAACAAGCAACATTTCACTTAAAGGTATATCCCCAACCTAATTCTATCCAACAGGTACTGCGCCTGTTGGAATTCACCTGTACTATTCATGGTGCTATTCAACATATTGTCAGCATGCTTCGATAACTGCCTAAATCACTTCCAAATTGGCGAAAAATAGTCAGTTTTTATCTGCGCTCAAACGTAATCCAAGCGTGCACACGTAATTATAGTCACGCGCACATGGTTTTGGTCGCACGCACGCGTCATGCATATGATGCACAGTGCGCTTGTTGCCTTCATGCGCGCCCACATCCTTCTGTATTCATTCGCTGCTGTAAGGAAGCTCCATCGATTTGGAACTGATCAAACTATAGTATCTTCACACTGTATGCACAGTATTTCTAAGAGGAGTTGTTGAAAGAGCCCAGTTTGGTGCCAAATGTAGATTATGATCTAGTTGTAGTAATTGGTTTCCATATGTGCAGTATTTCTAAGTGGGATTGTTGATGAAAGAGCCCAATTTACTGCCAATGTTGCCATAGTTTCTCCCTACTGTTAGGGTTAGTGTGAACATGATTACTATTCTAATGTGACAAGTGCGTGTTAGAATAAAATGCTTAGGGACTCTGGGCTTTTTTTTTACTCAATGTTACGTCTCTTAACCATGTCATTAGGAGATGGTTGTTGTCCAACGGTTCACATGCCACTTGATTCAGTGAAAAGTGAAGGTATGAACTGTAAAACAACAACTTCTCCCTCTCATGTAAGAGAGAGGCATCTGTCTTCGTTGAGTATGAATATTACCCATGACATTATCCCATTTCCAATATGGCAACACTTGCCGCAGGGATGATTGCCATAGCTCCTAATCGGTTTCAAGTTCCATGTTGTTGTACGTGCTCCGGATTGTCCTTGCCATAGTATTGAAGGAAAGGTGTGTTGAAAACCGTCAAGGTTTGATGCTTACCTACTTCCTAAGGATAGAGGATGCAAATGAAAGAAAACCCTGTATGTAGTAGAATATTTGAATGGTTGGTTTACTGTAATCACCTTGAGAATTCCTGAACAGTGTTAAGTGTACTTAGAGTGCCTGTTGCGTGTAATGTGCTAACTACACATTGTTGCCAACTGAAGTTTGTCCCAAACGACGGCGCAAGTGCCCTCTAGACCGTGGCCCACAACACAAAGTAGCCCAATTTTTGTTGAGCCCATATCTAATACAAAGTTAGCAGAGCGTTTTGCAGGCTGTGGCACACATTTTTTTGGCCGCCCGCAGTGCAGGGGTAAAAATGTAGTCCAATTCTGCAACACTGTAACTACACCGGTGCATGATGGCTCATTTCTGGTCCAAAATCTGTGTGAATATCGTGAGTATTAATGCACATACATATATATATACTGGTGAAATGCACTGGTCAAAGATTCTCAAGATAATTGTAGGGGGGGGGGGGGGGGGTCCAATCCTAGAACTCTCGGTGATGGCCTGTATTTTCTATCTAACTAGCATTGAAGTTGGATTTTACTATCTTTAAGACTCATCCAAGACTATTGACTATCCTCGATTTGTTCTTTTTTTACTTTGTTTATTCAAATGATCAGCAATCTCCGAAAATCATGCAATGAATCAGATTGACATCTCCATTATTGCATCACATTGGGTTGTTGAATGGACTTGGTTGACATTGTGTTAAAATTGCCCTAATTATAGGAGGAGTGACTATTAGGTGTGATATGTTGTGTTAACCAGTCTTTCAGGACATTGTACTAAGCCTGATAAAGTGTGGTTCACTTCCTTTGGGCCGTCACGTATACACCACCATCACTCAATTCATGGAAATGAAACTTAAAACAAGCTAATTAAACATCCTACACACTTGCTTAGGATTAGTGAAAGGATTAGGATTAGAGAGTGATATGAGGGAAGTAAATTAGAGTGATGAGGGTCAGTTGGTGATGATCGGATATAAAGCAGATTTCCTTAGTTACCCACAATGCACTGCAGTATCGCTGCTAAAAAGGGGATCCTAATGGAAGTAAATAAGAGTGATGAGGGTCAGTTAGTGATGATTGAATATAAAGATTTCCTTAGTTACCCACAATGCACTGCAGCACCGACCCTATAGGGGTAACCATATGGAATTAAATGAGAGAAGATTGATTGTGTTATGCTACTCATAACTGGCAGTGCATAATGCACTGCAACAGGACTGTGCTAAAAGAGAATTTCTCTAGAATTAGAGTGACCATGGTCAGTTTCAGGCCTGGAAATAGCACCTGCCCGCCTGCCCATAGCGGATAACTTTTGTGTCGGGCGGGTGAAAATACAAAAGTACTCGCCCGACTGGCAGGTAAAAAAAATTGAACTCACAGTGTAAATGCGTTACACTGGCTGGTGGAATTTCTGTTGGGCAGGTATTTTTTGCGAGTTACCTGCCCGACTAGCTGGTTGAAATAAATCTGAAGTTCCAGCTTTGGTCAGTTTGTGATAATCGACTACAAAGAAGATCTCTTTTGTAGCCCAAGATCTTGTTAGTACCTCATAATTCACTGCAGCACTGCAGAGGATATCCACTTTCCACAATACTTGTTGACTAGACAGACTAGACTACTTGTCCCATGAGACCTAACTCATACACTGGATTCTAAAGCATTGGAACCAGAAATCCTGGAAGACCTAGCCCTTTACGTCATTCAAAATGGACATAGGATTTGAGGTGGAGGAGCTCAAGACATCAGCCATGTGAGACGGAAATACCTAGAAGGCCATTACCATTCAGGGAAGACACCCACCAAAAATAGGGGGAAATTGTGAGGCTTTTCCCAAAAGGAAATTTTACAACACAAGCACATCTACATGCATGTTACAATTGTAACTCCATGTGTTGAATTGGGTTTCAGTACAAATGCACTACCTTAAAGGAAATCCTTGCCATGGAACTTTAGCGCTCATATACATAGCATTATTATTATGCAGACCACATCCGAAGGTTAAAGTTTTTAAAGTGCCGCGTTAAGACAAAATTGACTTTAGAAAGAAAAAAATCCCCTGCATGGACGTTGCCTTATTGATCGATCCTATGAAGAAACAGTTGAGAGATGTCTACATCAATGTTTCTTGAATTGATATTTTTGATTTATGCTTTGAATTCCTGCGTGATTACGTGCAGCGACCTGTTGGTTATGAGGCGGTTTTAGTAACGATGACGTCACAATATTGGGTATGGCTATCCCATCAGCACTTTCGACACATACAACCGGACGCAAATTTCAAATAATCACAGGTTGGGGATGTGTAGTTTAAATTCATTTGATTGAATATTGTATTTCTGTGTTCAGTTAAACTGGTCAATATACATTAGATAATTATTTTCCTACTATATAATGCTTGGTTGCATGAATAGCACTGTTCTCCTTTAAATCAATTCACAAAGTACTAAGGTTTATATATTTGGTAGAAACACTTTAATGAAAATAACAGAACACTAAACGTAGGGTTTTAAAAAGATCTGAAAAAGTCTCAAAATCATTTATCTTACAAGTTCTGTTAATTTCAACAGGAATCAGTAGGAGTTGGAGATAAAAAAAACCCTGACAAGTTTGATGCATTATGGTACTCCCTAAGATATCTTAAATGGGTTGGTTCATTTGTTTTGTTACTTGCGTGTAACCATCTCATTAGGGATAATTGTCAGTAAGTGATGACCAACCAAGTTTGATTTGTTCTGGATCTGTATGTCAGTTATTTCATTGGTGAATAAGTTGCTGATTCAAAAATGACTTATAATAATATTAGCAATTAGAATTGCGTCTTAGGACTTTGACAGGAAAATACTTATTTGATAATACCTCAATGAGAATATGGACATGGTTTGGTTTAACACACTTAGTGGTCATTGAGCTATTTTTATCATTTTTTCGTGATTGTATCATTTTAAGTGACCGTGCAATTCGTGCATTTCCTATATTTACTGTCATAATGCTATGGACGAAATTCAAGCTATATCACGCGAGCATGTTTTGTTGTTGTTTTTGGAACTCCCCCAAATGCATGAAATGTGCAAACAACTATGCATGCATGCGCGATTTTACAATTGACCAATCAGTATGCGTGGTCATTTTTAGAAAGCATCTGATATGCACTTCCGATTTACGCACTTATGCTCGTACGCATATACGCGCACGTTCGCACATATTGTGGAAATTATGTCCAAAGCATTATGATACTGACTATAGGTTTACAAGTAAAACAAACCTTATATTTAAGTCGGTAAGTATCTGCAGTGTAGAATAGATAATGATAACTTATCCTAGGAGCAAAGATGTAGGTAAAAAACTCAAAGATACATATTTAGTCATGAAGTAAGGATATGGGTATAATCAATTTGCTTGCCACTGTGCTGTGATTTCTACATATTCTAGTGAAAGATACCGCTTTTACATTAAACAAATTAAAAGAATCCTTCTTTCATCATAAGGGCAAATTTATAAGTGCATTGGAGTCACGCCTGCGATTATGATCAGGGAGTACTGAAATATGTTCTTCCAATACTGCACGGAAAAGGAATATAAAGTAAATGGTGTGAAGTGCTGTATAGTAAGATACAAGATGTACATATCAATACCAACTTGCTGTTAGTATCCTCTGAAGGTGCAATTGGTTATTATACAAGTGTGTTGAGTTACCCCTGTCGCAATTACTTGCACAAAAATGGTGTACTAATCAATGAGTTGAATTATTTACTATAGTTACGGAAATACATATGGAGTGTTGAGGTACAGGTATACACAGGGGGCCAAATCAATATGGAAATACAAGCACCTTTTTGGAGCCTTGGTTGTTGCATGTCTGTCAGTTGAGGCACTGTAGGGAATTGTGATAGAGCTGAACCCATGTGTGTACTTTTGGATTAGTTTGTGTGGAATAAAAGGAAGGAATTGAACTTTTGTTTTTGGTATGCCTGTCCCAGTTTTGGTCGATTTTGATAGATTTATAAACTAAATCCTTGTCTTGCATAAAGACTTAAACTTGGAATATGATTGGTAAATTATAGTCTGCATTCTGTGAAAAATTCCAATTTTGATTTCTCTGATACCAGAAACCAGTTTCATCTCAATGTAGACAAATGTCTACATTTTGATGTAAAACTGTATACTATTATATCTTTAAGATTTGATTTACAACATAAGCAAATCAGTTATTTGTTTGGTTTTATTTTGCCCTTTTGTAATATAGAAGGAGAGCCCTGGGTTTATTTAAATGAACATGTAATATGCTGTAACAAAGTTATCTTAGTCTAGCACTGAAGAGTTTAGAAGATGAAAGGGTTCCTGTAACACTTCATATTTGTCATAAAAATTAATTAAACATTTCCTGAAACTATCAGACACCATGACTGGCATCATGTAATTCAGTATAGAAAAGTTCATTTGAGGCTACTGTCCATATTAATTACCTGTAATTTGTAGATTTTAAATTGAAAGAAATACTACTGTGGTAATTATTCTCACCGTGTATGATACACATAATCACCTTAGATAGTTATTATGTTATTAACACTATAAGAGTATTGACTGCGTTGGACATGTTTAAATCACATATTTTGTTCTGTTAACCACGAGGATGGGTATTAACGAGATTGATCAATTAATGACCAGACTTGCTAATTGCTATTAAGTCAATGAGATAGATAATGGCAATTAAGGAGTCTAATTAACAGGTGCGTCTAAACATGACTTCCTGCCATAATCTCAATAGATTAATTGGTGTCATGATAGTTCAAAATTTGAAAAATCAAATAACTATTTAGTTATCTTTTTGTGGTTAATTGACGTTTTAAAAATTGAAAATAGGATTAAATATGTCGATAATGCTGATTGCCTTTCCTTATTTGTAACCACATTGAATTAATTGAAATTGATGCCATGACACTTCAAAATTTGAAAATTAAAGTACCATTCAATTATCTTTTTAGTGGTTAATAGACATTATTAATTCAATATAAGATGTAATATTCAGAAAATACGATTACCCTCTCCCTTATTTATAATTTCATTAGATAAATTTGAAAATCAATTGACATTTTTGGTACTCTTTTTAATAAATCCAAACAAATCCAGCCAAAGCACTGCACCAGTGGCCCACCATTCCCCAATCACATTGTGCAGTCACTCAGAGGGAAATATAGGCTCCATGAAATTTAATTTTGGGAGCGGTCAATATTATTTCTAGGCGACCAGGTTTGTTATACTTTAAAAATTCTGATTTAAATTTTAATATCAGGTATTTGGTGACATTAGAAATAGCATTTGAATGATTGTTAATTGATTGTAGAGGATATGGAAATAACGATTGTGTGTTACATGTAGGTGTTGAAATATAGGGCACAGATTAATATCCTACATATGGGACAAATACATTTTTTTTGTAAAATTATATTGCAATGAAAAAACGCCCATGGGGCACTCATATTTCAGAGGTTGCATGTTATGCAAGGCTAGGAGACCCTTTTGGCATCATTATTGCTCAAATATCCCACATTTTTATAATTTGTTGCACCGAATACCCCAAACAATGTTTTAACCTAAAAATCCCATTCTGGGGAAATTTCGCAAAAATGTCCCATGTCTTTTGACTGACAACGCACACTATATGTCATGTAGTAAGACATATCCATAGAATTTGACCAAATGGAAATCTGATCTGTGCATTCATCAAATGTTGATGAGGGCACCAAAATGGCTGCCCATTGTCTAATGACAAATGGTGTCAGAACAACCATCACACAGATTTGATCAAGTGTTGAACAAAACATTATCACCTTTTCTCACAGGCTGAGTACTAACAGACGTTGGCCTTTGTCACTGTGTGATCTGAGAGTATTTGGCATTTTTTTGTTTGATTTTGTCATCAAGGCACATGGCCTGTCCGTCATGTGACTAATTGATGATTATAGCAAACACAACACACGGTTTGAACTACTGCGTCTGTGTTAACAAATGCAACGCAGGTTCTGGTTCAAATGATTGTGTTGCATTTTTGGTGAGGCGTGGAATGTTACAATAACATTTCGTTTCAGATTTTGGATTAGGAAGCCAGTACAGCTTCTACGTCTTAGTATATGCTACCTACACCCAATCGCCATTTTAAGATGAAATGAGGCCCTTCTCTCTTATGAGCACGCTCAACCGCATCACGCGATGCACAAACCTGCATGAAACAACAGACGCAGTGTGGCGTGATAGTGCGTGAGGGAGAGCCTCGTTTTTAATGTGATTCCATCTGTACTGTGCAAGTAGCGTATTCTTTGCCTTTTCCATAGCTAAGCATCATTATGAATCATTATTAATTGACAGAATATATTACTTTGGTTTTGTTTACAGGTGATGAGATACTAATGGTCAACAGTGAGTCGTTGGAGGGAATGACACATAAACAAGCAATAGCAAAATTTAAGGTAAATACATGTTTTTTATAGTTTGATCAGTTCCAAATTGGCGAGAAATATTTGTTTTTTATCTCTCCATGAAAAAAGTGTAATCCAAGCGTACTAGCGTGATTATGCCACACGCACACCGGTTTGATCGCACACACATGTCACGCATATGATTCACAGTGCACTTGTTGCCTTCATGCATGTCCGCGTCCTTCTAAATTCATTTGCTGCTGTAAGGAGGCTTCACCAATTTGGAACTAATCAAACTATAGTCATGTCCTTATAGTTTAGTCAGTCAGTTCCAAATTTGCAAAAGAAAATAATGTTTTCTGTCTCTCCATGTGCAAAAGTAACCCAAGCGTACACGCGTTATTTTGGCACATGCACCCTTCACGCATATGATGCAAAGCACACCCTGTTGTGTAATGCAATTGTTATTCGCACCTATGCTCGTACATATCACTTCTCTACTGTTAGGTGGCTCACGAATTTTGAATTGATTGAACTATAGTAGTCTTGTCTGCAGACCATTGTTGATCAATATTGACCAGTGTATTATTTGGCATGATGACACATCGTTTTTATTACATCAATTTTTTCCTGACATTTGAAGCTTAATCCAGAAAATGTGGTGGGAAATTTTCTAAATATCAATCCAATTTAATACAAAAATGAATCATAAGAATAATTAAATTTTGCCAATAAAGCAGTCATATTATCTCAGAGGTGATTTAAAACAGAAACCAACCTAATTTGCAGAGTAAATTCACATTTATGACTCACTCTATTTATGTCTAAGCTTTTAGTGATTTATTATTTCTTGACACATGCCATTACATGTCAGAATTTGCCTGAATAGGTTTAAACAGAAGTGTTTTTGCCCATTAACAAGTATCATACAAACACCCACACCCATTGAAACAAACACCACCTGTAGTCCCTAGAGAGTTATGCGATAAACGCAAAATGCACGTTGTTCCAGCATCAGACATCGTTATGTCTAAGCCTTAAGTGATTTCAATCCCTTGGCATTAGTCATTAGTGGTCAGAATTGACCTTAATAGGTTTAAACAGAAGTGTTCCCTTATTAACAGTTGTCAAACAAACACTCACACCCATTGAATTAAACACCACCTTTAGTATCTAGAGGGTTATGCCACAAACGCAAAGTGTAATATTTTATAGCATCAGATCTCTGTTTTTGTCTAAGCCTGAAGAGATTTCAATCCCTTGAATTTGTCATTTAGTGGTCAGAATTGCAGAATTGACCTTAATAGGTTTAAACAGAAGTGTTCCCTCATTAACAGTTGTCAAACAAACACCCACACCCATTGAATTAAACACAACCTTTAGTGTTATGCGACCAATCCAAAGTGCATTATTTTACGGCATCAGAGGTATGCAATTGTATTGTTCATCAGTTCCAAATAAGTAAATCCTTCTAACAGCAATGAATTAAAAGAGAAGAGCATGGATGTGCATACATTTCCCAGAACTCAACATGGCACACTCACACTGCGTGATATTATTGATGTGTGTTTATGCCAAAACTCAGCAAAAATGGCCCTTTGCATGTTCCATAAAATTCCATCAAGGATGGACTAGATAGTGCACTGACCTTAAGCTTAGAATATCCAATGTTGGCAGGGATAAGATATTCTTTAAACAGTTTATGATTTTCCAGCAATATTGTAAAAGCATCTAACAATGATATTGAACTTTTCATATATTTTCATAGAAAAGGGAACAAATTCCAGACAGATAACAGCTGCTGCAGTCACACAGACTCTTGATGTGAATTTAAATTGCGAAGTCATCTATTCAGCTCATTACCAAATTATTACACGCCTAATTATGCAATGCTTTATAATATGCCACTATACAGTAGGTACTTTAATTCACCATTAAACAATGCATAATGGTTATGATATTATGAAGCCATGTGTGATAGATACTAGCTAGTGCTCTTGGATGGTATTGAATGTAAGGAGAGCAGAATGTACCTGTATCCAAACTGTCTTATACCTGTGCTGGTCAGGATAAGAACTCAAAATGTATGTTATATGTATGTGTAAAATAGTACAATGTTATTAGCAATAACAAATCAGCTAATCATGTTTTGTTCAGTAATTTGGTTGTTAGTCCATAATTCTAGCCAACTATAATGTGTATGTACTGTCATAATAGAGTATATCATATATTGGTTCTTATTTTATGTAAATTACACACTTTCTATTTCAAAATTAAATTACTGATTTGTTATTGCTTATCATTTTTTACTATTAATTTTAGTTAATACAATTGCTATTACAACGAATTTTCATTCTCTAGTAGCATTAATATGCAAAATGCTTTGGATACAGTTACTCAAAGAAATGGTTCAATGACTTGGTATAAAACATTAATGCTATACATGTCAATACACTATATTTACACCACAGACAATACAATCAGTTTCTTTCAGTTTTGTGTCAATTGATTTTATTCTAGGCCAATTCAGATATACATCAATCTTTGCATTCAGTTTCTTACAGAAAATGAAGTAAGTTAACACACTAACAATGATCTGTCTATTTTGTGAACATTTTCAGCAAGTAAAAAAGGGTGTTGTGACACTGAAAGTGAGAAGTCGTCTATCATCAGGTGGATTGTCTCCGCAAGCTAGTCCTGTTGCCCCACCAAGAAGGTAAACCTTAGGCGCATGAAAGGCGATTTTGAGTTTCCCGTTACCCGCCCACGTCACCTTTTTTCACCGCATCAAAATATCAAGATTGCCAAAAACGCATTGTATATATTTTCAAAACATTATTGTAGTAAGTTTTAGCAATTTCAAACATATTTTTCACTTTGTAAAACACGAAACTGGGACTAGGCTCAAAAGCAGGTGTTTTTATTTTATTGTAAATACCTTTTGTGAAGCCCCCGTATCAATATGGGTTAATCAAACATGCATTTACATGTCAATAATGAAATCTGATCAAATAATGAATAATGAAAAAGTCACCTCATCACTCAGCAAAATAAAAGTAACGGGTAACTTGTAATTGACTTTCATTAGCCTTATGGGCATACATTTCTATTTGATCATCTGGTTCATAATTCACAGATATTGCATGACTCAAATGTGCATACCTATGAAAACCTGTAGATGCAGTTCATATTTGGTATCACAAATATGCCTGCAATGTTACTTGCAGCATTTTTATTCTTGTTTGGAAGAGATTTTGGAAGAGATTTACAATATCATCAATCATTTGACTCTTCAGATTGCAAAATGATCTAGTCACACCATTTCGAAGCAGCCAAAAGTATTGCTCAAAAACACAGGGTCATCCTCTGTCTTGTCAAGGAACAGAGGGTGTTCTCAAAATGTTTATTAAAGGTATGTTTAAGCCTTGACTAGATGCAATACATTGTTACCATATTAATTTAACAGTTCTGATCGACATCAACAGCACTCTCAATATGAGAGCTTGTTTGAATTATCCCGAACCCTTATTTCAGAGTAACCTGTAACAGACTTTAATAAACATAAAAAAGGATTACTTTTGGTAGATGTTTGGAGAACATCTCTTTCTCTTTCTCATCTCTGGTGAAGTTACAACCCTGTTTTCACTCCTACTTTTTGTTTTCTTGTAAAAACTATGTTTTGCTTTACATCACCATCAAAGCAACAGTGAAAAGGTTTAGAACAAATGATTCTTAATCGCCAGATTTGTGATCTATGAATAGATCATCAGTGTAACAGGGGTGGGGCATAAATAATGGCATTTCTGGATTACTTTCTCCTTACTTGGATAACTTGTGATAAATGGGTCCATGAATGCATGGATTGCAGCATCGATCTCTGTCATAGTGTTAAAATCCTGATAAAATAGCCCTTTTTGGGCCCCAAGATTTCATAGATTTCATAGGGGACAACTACCCCTGATGTGTATGATTGTACACCACCAAGTTTATATAAGCAGTCAGGTTAAGAATGGTATCTGTCACTTGAGCTTAGATCTACATCTCCTGCAACCCAATTGTCATATCACAGTCAATCGATTGTCATAAAATGTGGAATAATATAACATATGTAAGTCAAATGTTATTCATTGTATAGTAAGTAGCATGTAATCTACACCAACCTATTGTTTCCGCAGTAACCTTGAATTATCAACAGAAATTGGGTCAGGAAAAAGTTTTCAGTCCAGTTCAGCTTAATTTACCAATATTGGCAATGCCCATTGGGATTTCAACACATGACATTTTGCCTTATTTGATTACCCAATTGACATACTTTCAAGAGTTGATGATCAATGAAATTGAGTTCTTGAAGGTTACCGTACTTTGACTGCTTTCATTGCTGAATGCATAGCGGTCCATTGGGATTTGGAATTAGGGTGTTTGTAATTATGTTTTGACTTCAGCCCGGATAGAAGGGTAACTGTGTTATGAGTACTTGTTGACTTGGCTCATTCATGGTGTGCCATTAGATTAGTTACAGACTTATCGCTTAACAAAATGTATTAGCCGATGATATTGATACCATTTCCATGTAAAGGTCTGAAACATGTTACCCTCTTTTTGGGGATACAACCATCAAGTCAAGTGTAATCTGTGCCTTGCAGACTTGAGCATTTTATATGCTGTATCCATGCAAATTAATAGATAATGAAGATTTCAATTTCTCCCTCTTCAGTACATTTGCAGGCATGATATTTTGTAGATAAAAATCGGAAAGTAGATATTTTTCACTCTCAAATTTAGATATTTCTCCCTAAATTTGCATTTATTTAGCCAAATTTTATTCAATTTAGCACAATAGTCTCCTGTATTTTAATATTTCAGGGAATTTCAGATTTTTTCACTTGATATGAATATTATGCCTGATTTGTTTCTGAAAGCATTTAAATTGGTGTACTCTCAGATAGCCTGACATTGCTGAAAATGAATGGTATACAGCGAGTTATTGCAAGTGTAAAATATGACTGGCATGATACATGGCTTCAGCGTAACCATAGGATTTGTAAATACAATAGTATTCTTGATAAAGTTCATCAGGACTGTTATAATAAGATGATTGATGAAATTCAGTGAACTAGTCCAAGGAAAACCACTTACTTGTGGACGTTTCGGAAACGAGCTGTTTCCTTTATCAACACTTGATGTGGAGTAATCGACTGGGAGGAGGCAGGGATCGTAGGCAGAGAGGCTAATCGATACAAACGCTGGATCAAAGAGGCAATCGCCATTAGAAAGCAGGGCAAGACAATGAACAGAGACGAGGGGCAATACAATCTGAGTCACGTGTTTGACAATCTACTGATTGCGGATAAATCATCTAGCATCACTGCATCTAAGCAACCAAAATCATGTGTTGTAAACAGCAGATCGTCATCACTCCACATCAAGTGTTGATAAAGGAAACAGCTCGTTTCCGAAACGTCCACAAGTAAGTGGTTTTCCTTGGACTAGTTCACTGAATTTCATCAATCAACAATACAATAGTATGTTCAGCATGACATTGACTTATAGTCAAGGTTATCTTTGGTTGCTGAGAATATACTATTGTTGATGCTATAGACAGCAGCAATAACTGTGATTCCTCCATTTTGTTTCCCAATTGTATAGTAGTACCATATAATTATAGTCAAATGAATTTGTTATTTTGTGCAAAGGAATGACATTGATTACAGTACAGAGACTAGCCCACTACGGTATGATTGCGTTGATCATTTCACACATTTCAGTGTTTCCCCATGTGTTGTTATACATACAAGTGTATCCTCAATGTATAATATGTGCCATTTTTCACACACACTTGAGCGTATTGGATCAGCACTACCATATAACTGCACCACTCATCTCACTTAATAGGCTACATAAACGGACTGTCTGCAAGGTTATCTCCTGGTGATGACAAAATCCATTTAGATTTTTGATAGTTTAGTGAGGAAATATAGCAATATGTACAATGATTTGATATAAATCAATTTCAAAACACAATAAATACAATTAAAAAAGTAACTTTTACATTTATAACTACATGTGTGATTTAACTCTGCTATATCTATGGAATAAAACCTATTTCTGTAGTATAAAAAAAAAAGAGTTAGATTCCATAAATTTTGCAAATAGTTTAATACTTTCACTCTGAATGAGAAAAAAGCAAACAAAAATGTGCACACATTTATGAAGCCCAGCAAATGTGCATACATCTGTGAAGCCCAGCAATAAGCTTATGGATCATTTATGAATCCTCTCTGAATCATTTTATGTTCTGCAACAATAGTCACTAACTGGCATCTTTCTAAATGGTAGTTCATTGTTTATAACTACTGATGCTACATAGATCTTCTTTCTTAGAAATATTTGTTATTCAACATCCATAGTGCTTTTATAGGCATCTGTACATCTACTAATACCACTAACTAACCCATCTTCTTTACTATCACTGCACAACATATGTCATTCACATTAGTGAACTCATAGGTATAGTTTATTAATCTGTAATTGATCTACTTTCAATACTAATCACCTTGTTCTCAAAACTCTCTGTGTTTTATTTTACTTTGCAATTTTAGTTAATTGTACAACATTGAAAATCAAATCCAATAGAGCCAGACTTGAGGATGGAGTAGGCAATTAGACCAGGGCCCTGCCACTACACGCTTGCTTGTCATTGCTGAGAACGAAGCTTCTAGTGTGCTAGCACCACTCCGGTTGCATTCCGTATCTCATAAGCTTGTAGCGCGTGCAAGAGCTGTCAATCATTGGGGTTGCCAAGAATAGCGCCACTACGGTCGTTATGCAAAGAGTCATATAACACATATATGTGTACCGTCCCGGCAAAGTGGTGCAGTTGGCGGTATAATATGTGAAGCTCGTTATTGGCGATTCCAATTTCCTCTCCCCATATTATAGACTCTCTGGTTAGCCATTCTCTATCATTTATTTGCTTGATACACATTGAGACAAGTGAAATGATTGGTAGCATACTAAAACTGTCACACAAATGGTCCCCGTAGTTATTTGACTAGTCAGTAATACATCCACCATAAGTCCATTTATTAACCGCATAAGAGGACCTAAAGGTTCATCAAGGAAAACTCATAAAATACTCGAGCTCAGATAACCAGATGATTCGAAACCAGATAAATTTCATATCAATCTGTTTTATCTACATACTGTACAAAAGTATATTGCACTGACATTTGTCCGAAAGATTCCTGTAGCTTGGCTAAATCCACTTCACTCTTGCACACTGCACGACCTTGAACACGGTGGATTTTCGTCCCTGCCCTTTCTGTAACTATTGAACTCGACCCCTGAGATAGGTTGGTGATGCTGCCATAGCTTATTTTCATCTACACATCTTAAGCCATGCATCCTGCAACAATACTGTGATTATTTATTTAGACTATTCACTCAGTACTTGACTCAGCATTTATGATGTTATTGCTATTCAGTACACTGAAATGTACAACAAAACACACCACAGTTAAGTTAAATGATAAATCTAAGTAAAAACTTTGTTCACTTACTTACAATTTATTTTAAAATTATTTAATATAATTTTAATTGTAAGGCATCCTGATGGTTATTTTTAGGGCAGATATACTTTATATTTCATTTTAATTTTCATAAATGAAGTCATCGCTTGTCAAATTTAGTCAGAAAAAAATACACATGTAAGTAAGCAACACAATTCACACATGTGTGTACCATATCATCCCATTCAAATGCATGGAGATTATTCAATCATTAAAACATAACAATCCCAGCTGTGGCGTTGTTCTCTGAACAATTTCAAAAATGAACTGTTCAGCAAAATAGCATTGAATTTGAAAATATTACTAAAACAAATCAGTGAATATTATGAAAGCATTGAACTTATATGAAGGGGGTGGTATGGGAATCTAAACATGGCTTGCATACAATACATGTCAAATTAATGGTTAATGCCTAAACTTGTATTTATTTGTAGAAAACGATCCAAACAGTTCCAGAATGGTCCACTACTATTAAAATTTGATGAAGAAGAGAATCAGCAAGATGCAAAGGATGAAAATAAACGTACTGAGTCAATTGTTGTATTACTCAAAGGTAAGAGACACAATTCAATATCAGTTAAAAACTTCATCAGATCTAGTTAAGTAAAAACCACCATTTTCGTAACATGTACCACACTGTGGTATTATGCATGAGGGCAGAGCTTGAGGCAGACCGTATTTTCAATCAAGCAGTGTGTGCATCATGCAGTATGCAATAAAGGAAAGGTGGTTTTTACTTCAGTAATGATTTGTTGAAAGTTTAATATATAAATATCAACATTTTGGTTACCAGTTTAACCAATGCACCCTATCAGCTTCCATGAAACAGGTGGATTGATGATCTTCCACACTTTCAGGAAGCTTGGCTAGAAGTTGTCACTGTCGTTTGTTTCTCTCACATCTTTGGTAGAGGTTCATACATATAACGGAGAAGAGTGTCTCAAAACAATGATGAGCACTCGCAATCACCTTCCCCGGCCTTTTATGACAAAGTCACAATGTTTGATACCTCACCATCGTAATCAAGCACAATTCAAGGTGGGTTTGTTTCATTGTAAAAGTGACAGTTACCTAAAGGTAAGAGCAACAATTCAAGGTGGCAATATTCTGGATCCACTGGAGTTGGGCATGAACACGTTCCATACAGCAGGCGTCTGCAGACGACATTCCACAATTTCACAAAATGCTTCAAAATTGTCATAATTATTGAATTTCATTGCCATATTTGGAATCACGATGAGAAATGCATTGAAATAAGTACAAACATGCCTAGTATTGGTTCAGTAATCCTTGAGATATACTTTGAAAACTGGGAAAGGTTTTTTGACAAATCTGTTTTGTATATATGGTAAAACTAATAGTCGCGTGGAAAGTGTTAACCATAGTTATTTTCATAGCAGTTTCAACAGTTTTCTGTGATCGCTATGCTATCCCATAAGAATTGCGTGCATGATATTAGTGATACAATCACATGATGGAGCACTGACGTCACCCCCAAACTGAAGTGGAAACATACTTTCCTTCAAATGTATGATGTAGAAGTCTTTTAACTAGTTGCACCTTAAAGTGCATTGGTGTCAATTAATTGAAAGGTCTCACTTTGATCTACCTTATTCTATAAAAGCTCCTTAATGTTTCAACCATGTACCATTTCGGAAATCTGTAATTGTTAAACTAGCGTAAAAAGTACAAATTAAATATTGTATGTAGTCTACATCTAGTAATATGATCTGACAGGAGAGTTGTTAGCAACGTAACAACAGATAGGCCCCTTATCGACTTATGTGTCTTCAACTTGATATGACCTTGACATTTACCCTCAATTCCCTATCGTGCATAATTAGGAAGTTATTCCAAAAAATGTACAGTTTATCATATTTTTCTAATTAAGAAAATAATTGTTGTAATCCTGACAACATCACCAAGGGAATCTGACAAACTGTTGTGGGGACTGTAGATAAGTACTAACCAATTTAAGGTGTGTTGTATAATTTGTTGTATAACAAGTGTTTGTCATTGAGTCATGGAAACGTTACCAATTTCATTATGAGTTGCTTTTTTTGCCACTTGAAATTAAATGAAAACAAAATTCAGGGGGGACAATTTTAAGATAGACAACAGGAAAACTTCTTATGTTTTCATAACTAAATAGACACAAGAGTGAATGGTGCATCAACAGATTGTATGGGGTATGGGGTTGTTCTTGTTACAGTCGTCGTCAGAATACTTCAGCACTTTTTAAAATAGCCAAGGCACGCGATCTAGTAAATGAGCGTGTGGGCGGGGACATTCATGACCCATAGATACGATCATGGCCAATCTGATTACAGGGTCTGCGACGCGTCGAACTGCTCAAAGATAACAATGTTGTGACGCTGTTCTACAACACACTTCCGTGTTTTCGCTGTACGCAGTTGTCACAGAAAAAAGTGCTGAAGTATTCTGACGACGACTATAATGATGATATAATATTAAAAATGTTTATAGTGCTTCTCCAACAAAAGCTTATAAACAATACAGAAGTTCATAGGGTTCAATATTGGTGCATATTTTAAGAGTTTAGGATAAGAGGTGCTGCGCTGTAAGCTAACATTTCTATGCATGTTATACATGTACATGTTATACATGTTTGTTTTACATGTAATCAACAGATGTTCTATATTTGTCACATATAAAGATAACTAAACTCCTCATAAAAGTATCGAAACACATGATCCAATAATTAACGGTCCGAAAGGGTATAAATTAATCAAAGCCAATGATCCAGTGCATAATTTTGTTCTGCGTATTTTGACACCTCCATTGTTGATATACGATGTTACGGAGCGGAGTTATTGTCATAATTATTGAATTTCATTGCCATATTTGGAATCACCATGAGAAATGCATTGAAATAAGTACAAACATGCCTAGTATTGGTTCAGTAATCCTTGAGATAGACTTTGAAAACTGGGAAAGGGGTTTTTTTAAATCTGTTTTGTATATATGGTAAAACTAATAGCTGTGTGGAAAGTGTTAACCATAGTTATTTTCATACCAATTTCAACAGTTCTCTGTGATTGCTATGCCATCCCATAAGAATTGCGTGCATGAATTAGTGATACAATCACATGATGGAGCACTGACGTCACCCCCAAACTGAAGTGGAAACATACTTTTCCTTCATGATGATGTAGAAGTCTATCAACTAGTTGCTCCTTAAAGTGCATTGGTGTCAATTAATTGAAAGGTCTCACTTTGATCTACCTTATTCTATAAAAGCTCCTTAATGTTTCAGCCATGTACCATTTCGGAAATCTGTAATTGTTAAACTAGCGTAAAAAGTACAAATTAAATATTTTTTATGTAGTCTACATCTAGTAATATGATCTGACAGGAGAGTTGTTAGCAACGTAACAACAGATAGGCCCCTTATCGACTTATGTGTCTTCAACTTGATATGACCTTGACATTTACCCTCAATTCCCTATCGTGCATAATTAGGAAGTTATTCCAAAAAATGTACAGTTTATCATATTTTTCTAATTAAGAAAATAATTGTTGTAATCCTGACAACATCACCAAGGGAATCTGACAAACTGTTGTGGGGACGTAGATAAGTACTAACCAATTTAAGGTGTGTTGTATAATTTGTTGTATAACAAGTGTTTGTCATTGAGTCATGGAAACGTTACCAATTTCATTATGAGTTGCTTTTTTTGCCACTTGAAATTAAATGAAAACAAAATTCAGGGGGGACAATTTTAAGATAGACAACAGGAAAACTTCTTATGTTTTCATAACTAAATAGACACAAGAGTGAATGGTGCATCAACAGATTGTATGGGGTATGGGGTTGTTCTTGTTACAGTCGTCGTCAGAATACTTCAGCACTTTTTAAAATAGCCAAGGCACGCGATCTAGTAAATGAGCGTGTGGGCGGGGACATTCATGACCCATAGATACGATCATGGCCAATCTGATTACAGGGTCTGCGACGCGTCGAACTGCTCAAAGATAACAATGTTGTGACGCTGTTCTACAACACACTTCCGTGTTTTCGCTGTACGCAGTTGTCACAGAAAAAAGTGCTGAAGTATTCTGACGACGACTATAATGATGATATAATATTTAAAATGTTTATAGTGCTTCTCCAACAAAAGCTTATAAACAATACAGAAGTTCATAGGGTTCAATATTGGTGCATATTTTAAGAGTTTAGGATAAGAGGTGCTGCGCTGTAAGCTAACATTTCTATGCATGTTATACATGTACATGTTATACATGTTTGTTTTACATGTAATCAACAGATGTTCTATATTTGTCACATATAAAGATAACTAAACTCCTCATAAAAGTATCGAAACACATGATCCAATAATTAACGGTCCGAAAGGGTATAAATTAATCAAAGCCAATGATCCAGTGCATAATTTTGTTCTGCGTATTTTGACACCTCCATTGTTGATATACGATGTTACGGAGCGGAGTTATTGTCATTTCAATGGACGTAGGTGCAGTTTCAAAAGTGACAATCGTCCCTATTATAGAAGCATGTTTGCATTACTGTTATCAATGATCATGATGATCAGGTTTATGCTTTGCACATGCTGTTGTGGACAATGATAGTGGACACACAAAGTACTGAAGACAAAGATAAAGTCAAAGTTGAAGTTGAATGAAAACAATAAATCTGTGTTATGAAAGGAACATATTATCTTCATTTTCTGAGTGTATATTGCATTTTTGTACATGTGTGTAAAGCATAAAACCTGATCATTCAAAACAATAAATGCAAACTTGCATCTATTGTCTATAGGGATGATTGTCACTTTTGAAACTGGACCTAAGACCATTGAAATGGCAATAACTCCGCTCCGCAACATCGTATCTCAACATTCGAGGTGTCAAAATACGCAGAACAAAATTATGCACTGGATCATTGGCTTTGATTAATTCATACCCTTTCGGACTGTTAATTATTGGATCATGTGTAAGGTGTTTCGATACTTTTTGGGAGTTTATATGGGACCTGCTGTAATGTAATGTAGTAATCGGCAATAGCGCCCTCTTAAGCAGCTATAGTTTGATCAGTTCCAAATTGGCGAAGCCTACATGCAGCAGCAAATGAAAACAGAAGGACGCGGGCACGCATTAACCTAGTCTGCTTTAGTATACCTTTTTCCTTGTACCGATAGAGGGCTCACTCCCCATGGACCGCTCCCCATCCTCTGATCTCACCCCGGGAAAAAAAGGTCTACTTGCATTGGATTGACCTCGTTGACCTCCGTATACTTTTACATTAGTGCTCGTCCAAAAATTGGACGCATACGTAATAAGCAATTTGTCGCGTGGGGTTCAAAATTAACCAATGGCAGATATGATAAATACGAAGTATATGAATATTTATATACGTCTTCGCAGAGAGACGAATCTTGCTCACTTGATAAATTCAAAATGTCGATTTTCTGGCACTGTATAGCCGCCGTTTCGGTCTAAAATCACACTTTAGGAGTTATCGTTGACATTGGTCCTCGCCCAAAATATGTTCCTCAGAGATATAGCTACATTTCCGCATATGTGACTATTTCCATGTTATTTCTTTCAATATCGTGTAATAAAAAACCTTTTTACGTTTAAACAGAGACAAATAATTTGATCATTGTTTACGATAACTAGAGACTCTTACACAGCCACAGAAATACCCCCTTCACGCGTTTCTAGATGTACAAACAGCAAATTCAATATTAGCGCGTTATGAAGGGGTGTGATACTATCGTGACGCATAAAAAGCATCGTCCCTAGTAATCCCTAGTGTGCTCAAGCACAGTTCTTTTGTAAATCCAATGCCAGTAGACCTTGTATTTGGTCGGTTCTCGGATGGGAAGTGTCAGGGGGTGTTGTTCGATTGTGTGACAGTGAAATTATACAAGGCATACGAGTAGACTAGCATTAACCCTAACACTTTTGAATGGAAATGTTGAGAAAAAAAATCCGAGGGTGGAAATGGGCGAAATTTAGCGAGAAAAACCGGACTTGCCGACGACAGGATTCGATCCCGGGTCCTCCAGCATGGATGACGGGGTCTTAGTCCACCCGGCCAGGGAGTCACGCGCCCGCAATTAACAATTCCATGCGCATTTATCACCTGGTGTCAGTGCCTGGCAAGATAGACTGAGGTGACACGTGCCTCCAGCATAGTTTTCAAATGGGATTTCATGGGGTTCAGGGCTGTAAGGGTTATGGTAACAAACGCACTGTGCATCATATGTGTGCGGCCAAAAATCCGTGCACGTAGCCGTTATCGCACGAGTACGCTTAGATTACATTTTTTGCACAGTGAGATCAAAAAACGAATATTTCTCGCCAATTTGGAACTGATTGAACTTTAGCCAATTTGGGATTACTAAATTTAAATAGCCCCCTCTATATTACATTTTGAAATTCTAATCCTATTGATGTCAACTTGTTGGCGTAGTTGTACTATTAGTCAAATTCCCGGGGTGCTCAGTGGTCATTACAAGGGAGTATCATGCGCGTCCAAGGAATTTCAAAAAGTACCTTAAATAAGTAATTGCATAAATGTGAAAAAGTACCCCCTAAACAAGTAAGGACAGTTTTTGGATACCCTAAGCAAGTCATTTCAGTATTTTCATACCCTAAACAAGTAATCCAAAATACCTTGATACCCTAACATACCCTAAGCACGTAATTTGTATATTTTGAATCCTAAGCTTAATAGTCTTTAGCAAGCCCCAGGAGAAAGCCGTATTCTACTTTAAACATACGCACGATACCCCTTTTGTTACCGTTGAATACTATAAATGGCAAGACTTGCTAAAAGTCTATGTGGATTCTCCAAATTCCCGTCATTTTTTACACAACACGAAGAACGGGACGAAGAGGCGCCTATTGAAAAATCGCCAGAACAGGGCCGATGCCAGGATGAATTGCGACGGGAACAGATTGAGGAATATAACGCGGCTATTAAAAAATGTCATAGATAAAAGAAAATAAGGACCCTAAATACGTAAGACCATTGTATTAAAGTATACCCTTTTTCCTGATTTTCCTTGCTTTGATACCCTAAACACGTTACGTACGTAACGTGCCCTGGCTTCAAAAACCACCCTTATTATGTGATTTCTTGGACGCGCATGATACCCTCTTGTAATGACCACTGAGCACCCCGGGGTCAAATTATAAATATGTTTAAACAGTAGTTTTATTAACATTGCCATTGCAGAATTTAAGATAACTATCTGAGACTTACTGATATCAGTTAGTAATTGAGAGGAAAAGTTGTGTGTAGCAATATGTGATGTCATCAGGAAAAATACAGTAAATGAACAACATGTATTGGTACAAATGTTATATGAGGACTGCTAAATTTGAAATAGCCCCCTCTATTACTAGTAGAGGTTCTACATGTAATGCTATTCAGCTTAATTTGTTGGCTTGGTCAGAATAGCTCCCTCCTTTGATGGAAGAATTGACAATCCAGACTGAAACTACCCCATCTATTGATACAACTATGATATCACATAAGCAGTGTTGTTTGTTATAATCTTTTATTGCATACTGCCCTCTCTCTGTAGAGAATAGTTTTTTTTATTAAATCAAGTTCTTGGTTTTTTATGATGTTATACTGCCATCACATAATAAGTTTCAGAGTATCTGATTTTTACTCATTCTTATAACAATGAAAAAAGATAAATAGTTTTAGGGGATGTCCAAAGTTATTTCCATATTCACTTGTGTAAAAAGAGTGTACTATTTTTACTCCCTCCCCTCCTGTTACGTACGCTTTGTACATAATTTCAAATGGTGTATAAATGGACGACCCGTAAATACCTTGAATTTGATTTCCAGACATTATTGTCCTTATACAATTTTTGATAAGTGAAATCAACCATCAATTCTACTTCTACCTCCCTCAATAATATTTTACAGAAGCCGGTGTAAGCCTGGGTCTTGGCGTAGTTTGTCTACCTGAACCAGATATCGGTGATGAAAAAAGAGTGTATGTACAACATCTCGCAAACAACTCATCAGTTGAGAAAGATGGAAGATTATGGTGAGTAGATATGGATTTAAAATCTATCAGTTGCTTTGTGGGTAACCAAAGAAGATTTTAAAGACACCACCACAATGCATTGCGTTTTTTTGCAAAATGCCCTAATTCTGGTCTTCAATTTGTCTTGATTCCCATAGACATACGCACACAATCATAGGTTCTAGTTTACATCTATGAATAAATAAGTTAACAGTGTTCCTTTTTCTTATTTCTAAACTTAAGAGCTCAACAAATGCATTGTGTGAAAAAAGCTAAGTTGGCTGGCGTTCGCGCAATGCATTGTGGAAAGACCTTAAAATCTTCTTTGGTCGGTAACTGTGAAGAAGCAAAATCTAAGGAATTGAATGAGGGGCGTAGCCCCGTACACAATTCTGATGTACCAATGTAAATCATTTTGATTCTTCACAGTTATCGACAAACCAACTGATTAAAGTCATTATCCTGATTCAAAACCGTGATTTAATGATACGGACGTGACT
Source organism: Ophiura sarsii (assembly GCA_035610835.1). Taxonomy (NCBI): domain Eukaryota; kingdom Metazoa; phylum Echinodermata; class Ophiuroidea; order Amphilepidida; family Ophiuridae; genus Ophiura; species Ophiura sarsii. Next base: position 13,344,226 of record CM069452.1, on the reverse strand, counting down.
TATACTCTTAATTATTCTTAAAAAAAGTTACCTTTTACAAAATTTTACAATGCTTCCCCATTACAAAGCGATCCATCTGTATTCTGATCAAAAATCGTGCAAGGAACCACTGGCTCGTACCTTCTCACGTACCTTCGTGGCATTACACGAGCTTGATTTCTCAATTATACTTGATACGCATTATACACGGGGTGACTAATGTTTCAGCGGTTCTTGGCTCTCCGTTAGTGACCTGCACTTATTTGTGCATAGCAGTAAAGGACAGCTTTTGATTAGGTCGCACATATCGCATATATTTGTGATGTTTTGAATGGAGGATATGTGTGTGTGAGATTCAGGCTGAATCATTGTTATATTTCCACTTTTGTTTTCAAACGCCGATGTCCTCATTCGTAGCAATCACTTGTGAATGTGGGAGGTCTCCAAAATGTGCTACATTCACCACTATTTCATGCTGAAAAGAGCAACTCTGTCATCTGTTCAATGAAGTGTTACATTGACAATTACAATTTAGAGTGATGCACTATTAAATTTTGAGGACAAAATAGTGATGACTTTTGGCACATTCAGATTGAGACCTCGCAATATTCTCCAGCAAATGGCTGAGTACTAAAACAAGTGATTGCTACAAATGTGGTATCATTAGAAAGATGAACTCATCAGCTTTCCATTGATGTGCAACACACTATGAAGGTATAACGAAATATACAAAAGACATGTAATTGAAAAAATGTCCGAACTTTTTTGAGGGGTATATAAACTATCAACTATTATAATCGATCGGTTAAAATAACACCTTTTCAGTACTCATTAGCAGTATTTCTACACGTTTGTGATAAGTAGGCCTCAGAAATTTGGCAAAACCCTTTTTGAGCCCTGTAAACAATATCCGGTGAGCCCACTCATGCTACATACTCAATACTAGGTATGTACATACAGATATTTTGAGCTGTTACAAATAAAATCAATTCAAGCTGTGTATAACATCCTGTCAATTCCACAGAAAAGGCTAGTAAGGGAAATGTTGCCAAATGTTAAAATATGGCAGAAAGTGAAAAGCCTGAACCTCTCCATAAAGCATTTATATTGACAGCAGTTTGTGCAAGAGATTATACTGAAATTGCTTCTCTTAATGCAGTATAATTTGAGGGTTAGTTGAGATTAGAATTAGGATTTGCAAACATTCGAGAAAAAAGAATTAATAAATCCAATAATTTTCCGTCTACATGCTGCTATTTTCAGTGCTGGTGCTATTAAGTACTCTTGCAAACAAAGTATCATTTGGGTTTAGTTCCAAATTGGCGAGAAATATGCAGTTTTTTATCTCTCCGCATGAAAAGTAATCCAAGCGTACAAATGCTAGTTTGGCACATGCAAGCGTCATACATACGAGTCATACTGCGCCATGTTGCACCATGCGAGTGTTTTGTGCAATCACGCTCCTCTGAATTTGATCGCTGCTGTAAATTGGTTCGCCAATTTGGAACAGACTTAACTATAGAATTAAACCTTCCTTTTTCAAGATTGAACATACAAGTCAAGTTCCAAACAAGAATTTCCAAGCTGTATGCAACCACAGTCAGTGTTAAGTAAAGTAACTTTTACTTTTAAACCAATTTATTTGGTAGGAAATGTGTTTCCAGTTGGTTGGCGATTAAATCTGAGTCACAGCTAGAATGTTTATGTCATCTATCAGAAAATTGAAATTAAAATTGTGTTATCATGTAACAACACACAGGCTTTATTGTATGATGCAGGCTTAATTGTATGATGCAGGCTTTATTGTATGATGTAGATTACATTTGAGTCATTTCAGATATTCTTATGACAGAATATCCATAACCCTAACTCAACTACACCAACCAACACGGCAACTGTGCGGAAAAAATGTTTTTATAACCCGGCGTGCAGGTTTTTGGGCTTCAAAACGGACCCATCCTATATAACAAAGCGAATATACTCGCCGAGTGTCGACTGACAGCCATGGTGTAGTGGCAAGGATCTGGGCCCTGGTGCTGGAGGTCCGTGGTTCAAATCCCGGGAGGGTCGGGGTGACCTTTCTGGTGAATTTTGGGGGTTGGAAAAGAAATCTGTTGCTGTGTGGGGATCTAGAGTTAGGGTTATAGGACAACATTCTCAGTGGAAAGAGTTTTAATTATGTGAAGGGGTTATCAGTCACATGTTATCCACCATATTTCAATTTCATTATCGTTCGAGAAATGAAATAAGAAGCATTTTGCGATCTCATTTTCAGACTTAGCAGAATACTTTTTGCAAGGGCACTTGGGAGATACTTCAGTGATATCGCTTGAATCGTGACGTATGCGCAGTATAGATAATAGTTGAGCTGCGCATACGTCACAAATTTAACGATATCCCTGAAGTATCTCCCAAGTGCCCTTTAATTAGTTCAAAAATTGCTTCTAATTTCATTTCTTGAATGATAATGAAACTGAAATATGGTGGATAACATGTGAACTGATAACCCCATCGCATAATTAAACTCTTTCCACTGAGAGTAATATCCTTTAAATTTAAATTGTTAAAGGAACAGTGGTTTTGATTTCAATTAAGCTTCTTTGTTTCTTATGATTTTCCATGGCAACAGATGTTCTTGATGTTATTGGTTGTTAGGTATATAAACTAGCTAAGAACATCACATGGTGTTTACCAAGGTCATACTAAAGCAAGACACATTACACCCTACTATCCAATCAACCATCAATACCCTCACAGCTCCCCAGTAATTCCTTTGATAAGGAATTCAGCTGGCAGCTATTTCCTATTCCAGGGTTCTAGCTTATCCTTACTCCGGGTAATCTATTCTAAATGTGCCAACAAAGTGTTTCACTTAAGGCAGCTTTTTCCTACTGGTAATCTAATTTAAACTGTGACCGACAAATAAAGTCTTACAGCTACATACGTAAGTATTATAGTTACATGATGCAAAATATGTGAATACTACATATAATTCGTATTTCACATCAGACATAGACGCATTGGGCTGTATTTTGTACTAAACACAATTTTAGCTTTTAAATATTGTGTTTAACAAAACCAGATTTTAAACTCAGCAAATCTCATCCCCAGAGTGGTCGTTTGTCACTGGATATGGGTATTCAATTTATTGTGGCCCAAATGAGTAACAATAGATATCTAACAAATTCCTCAAATGCACATGTATTTTTAAGACTACACAAGCTGTACATCAGCTTGCACCAGGCACTGTTGAGTAATCATTCAAGGCGTACAATTGGTGCAAGAGTTCAGTTACATGTGCGTTAAACTACCCCCATACTCACTTTTCAGTGAGTTAGATGCGTATTTAACCACTTCCCAGCTAAGCACGTCTCTAGACGAGCTGAGTTGAGTGAGACAATACTGATGTGCTAAGCATGTCACTGGACGTGCCAAAAGCCTGAAAAAAGTAGGAATTTATCAAATGCGTCCTACACCGGCTTGAGACTTCATTCTTGCGTCAGTTTGTCGATAAATAAATGGCCAATAGAGGGCACTATTTCATTACCGATACGATGGATAGAAAAGGAAATACAGTTAAAAGTCATCTTTGTTTACCGTATTTGTGACCCCTTGAGGTCCATCATGGTTTCACACAATTGCAAAAATTCTTACCAAACAAATGTTGATCAATTACATGGGATTTCAATGATAACAGGTGATAGTGACAATAGTGAGGAAACTCAGGATGTCTTTAGGAGTGGTAATCCTGTTTTGGTTCGGAATTAGATGAAATGGGGGTTGAATTGGACCTCGAAATATTCACTTCATGCATGAGCTGTGATAAAGGTGGCATGACCTTGCAATGGCTCAGCACACAGCTTTCACTTGCAGTGCACTATAGTTAGCTGGGAAGTGGTTTAAAAAAGTTAAACAAGTGTTTAGCTTAAAACCGTGTTTAAATAGGTACAAGAATACAGCCCATTATAATTGCACCTGTGCTAAAATTTGTCTTGGATTCCCAGCAACATTCATCAATGTATGGAGTTAAACAAGTGATGATAAGACACCCTGATGTCCCCTGACTTTAAGCAAAAGGGGGGATATTTCGGTGACTCTTTTGTATAAGCTATTCAACATTCATTAAATGTCAATTCTATGAAATCTGGTTTCAAGTTTAGGTGTTGTTGCATTACCATTTATTTCTTTGTTGTAAATAACAGTCCCTTTTGTTTCCTTGTTAGTTTCAGGAAGCTTACATGCAAGGTTATGAACAATGAAAATGTAGGGAATTTTGAGAACATTGAATGCAACTATTACTAATAGCCTATAAATAGCAAGAAATGTTGTTTTCTAAAACTGGGCATCATTTATTGAACAACATTGAAGATATATTATCAAACAGGAAGGAGGATTTTGTTTATACATTAATAAAACAAATCTTATCTTATATTGAATGCAAGAGTGCTGTGTGACACCTATCACTCGCACCATGACTGTGATGTTTGTGTTACTCTTGTCTTGAGTTTTGTTGCTATTATACATGTTGTAGTGATTCAAGTTTACATTAATGTTATATGAGCGTCATCCCCCCACTAGTGTTTGTGTGGGAACATACACCATCAAATAGGAACCCCTGGGGATTTGGTTTGGTTTGGGTGTGCCACTGGAGATCAAAACCCCAACCCATTTCTAAGGGTGATTTTGGAAAAAACGGTACCCATTTCTAAGGATTATGCTTCATTATAGACCCAATTTTGCAAATTATCGGCAAAATAGACCAAATGTTAACGAAAATAGCCAACAATTTCGCGGAAATAGACCCATTTGTAAAAGTGACCCCATTATTAGGGATTTTCCAGCACAAATCATACCTTATGTTTAGGGATTTTTGGCAAAAAAGCGACCCATTAGAGAGGCACATACCCGTAAACCGTATTAGGCGAGTACACCCCCCCCCCCCCCCCCCCGGGATAGGAACCACAACAGTGACATTGTGATGTGATCACTAGTATATGCATTGAAATCACCAACTAACTTTATTTATATCAATTGGCATTGTAAGAGATTGCAATATTGTTATATAACAATAATATTATTTATTTAAATTTCAAGCAAATCCCCTATTGCCAATTTTGAATTACTGAGTCAAAGACATTCCAAGCGCAGTACCTATACAGTATGTAGATCCTGTGTATATGCTGGTGTGTCACATAGGCGCATATAATTATCAACAGCGTCCAATTACCGATGAAATGACGTCACAGTCTCATGAAATCACCATGAGGTGTAGGGTTATTATGGGGGTAGGTTAACAGTCAACAGTTTCTGTTTTGCACAACATTCAAAAATAAAAAGGAAGAGTCATCATCTTTGCGTTAACTCATGTGCATACTGCAAAGCAAACACGCATTATAAAGCGCCACCAGGTGTATCCCCAGGTAAATTACCTGTTGGAGTCAAGTTATTTAAAGCTAAATTTAACATAACATCTTCAACGGTTATTTCAATCCATGACCTTTAAGAAGAGATAGATACTGCGATATGGTAATCATGTGTAACATGAAACAGTGGGTGTAGTAGGGCAGTTACTTCACCATGGTTTCAACACATCAAATTAGCAATGAATGACTAAGAGCAAAATGTTCCGTTGAATGGGATCGGCAGGGTTGGGAGGAATATACCCATTACCCACCTTTTTTAATTCTTTCAAAGAGCAGACGTTTTAATTTTCGGACAGGTGATGAAAATTAGATTAAACAAAAATATATTTTGTTTCATAAATTGGGTTTTTGTTCCAATTAAAGGCCCTGGAATTATAAAAAAAAAGCATCTAAATGAATTTTGAACTGCGAAAGTTTAGTGGAACTTAAAAAAATGGGGAATTCAGTAAATTGCTGTACATTGCATGTGGAAATGTCTCTCTCCATAGTGAAGCAAAATGTACACAGGACAATAAGATTTCTAATCATTAGGACTACATTGTCATGAAATACAATTAGCTTAAAATTTAGTATCTAAAATTATGAAATCTTCAAATTTGGATGAGGATTAAATAAAATTATAGAATGGCTTATTCCAAGACTCAAGATAACAGCTTTTTTACTGGGAGCTACTTTTTTTAAAAGTAAGCGCCCGGATTATGGGATTTATTGAGAACCAGGAGCTACTTTCAATCTACCGGGAGCTAACTTTTTATTAAATCGTATTGTCAAATCGAAATTCGATGTCTTAGGCAAGCTTACCGATCATCAACGGGCGCTGGTTTGGACAAAATATCAGCGCTCGGTTGTTTATTTTTCAGCATTACCGGGCGCTATGGCAGGAGGACCGAGGGGTAAAAATCGCCCGCTTATCTTGTGCCTTGGCTTATTCTCATCCTCAAAATTCTTGTTTGCTTACAATTGTCATAAATGTTCACTTGTTTATTGAGTTACCCTTAATTCCTCTCTTGTATACAAAAATCATAGTGGAATGTATTTTAGGCCTAAATCATGCACATAAACCCACTAGCATTGTGCACATGACCAAATAGTAACGTGACATGTGCCCGTGTAGATGCTCAAGTCTGAACAACAGCGGCAATTATTTTTATCAGAAGCCAGATCATTTCCTTTCCAATCATGATGTCTAAACAAAAGTAATCCACATCATCAGACACCCTGGAGCATTAAGGACTCAAGATAGGTTGGAATAGAACTTTAGTGAAATGGTAAACTGAAAAAGGTTTTATTTTATGACTGAATATTTAAAATCACTTTTATTCTTTCTTGCGACTGATTAGTGTAGGCTATATGAATAGGAGGTCAGAACAGAGAAAACCTTTTGATCATGTTAACCCCCTGGGGTCTACCTGTCTATTTTACAGTGGTTCTGATTGGTTTATTACAAGGTGTACTCATTTGAATAGCCAATTCAAATATAGCTTGTGAAATGTTTCACTCCCATCTTTATCAGGGATACAATTATTCCAACAATGTCTCTCATTGGTGCAATTAATGATGTATCCATCGTTTTAACCAATCGGCCAGTAGTTCTCAGGGGGTTAAATATGTAATGACAGAATGGAAGACAATTGAAATTATGCCCATTCAGCCCATTATAAAACCTGAGGATAGATGATATATTTGCAGTATTTGTAGATTTAAGTATGTACATGTATAGCTGGAGAATAGACATTGGGTTTCACAGTGGTTTGGTATTGTGAAATGAGATGAATAATTTCAGCTGCCATATATCTGTCTTATTAATAAGTATTCTGGTTACTGCATGCTTCACACAATGACCCTTTGTAACTTAGTTCAACCAATTACAACATACAAATTTGAAATATTGTTTTCCTTCAGTTTACAACCAATGCCCATGCAGCTCGACTGTAGGATATTAGCCTAGTCTGCCATGCTAACAATGATATTCAGTTGTCATGACAACAAGACTGTTCATTTCCTTGGCAAATTTGCGGATAAGTTCACTGAAATGTTTCAGGCTTTACTATGGTAGAAAAGATGTTGTTAAAATGTTTTATACAAAAAGTTTAAAAAGTGTCTGGAAATGTGATCATGCAGCTACTTCCTAGAATGTCATTTTTGTCGGAATTTTGGATTATTTGATATTATGATCATTGGTTATGTTAAAGTAAAGAAGAAAGGTATCAGGAATTTTACCAGATTTATTTATAAAACAATGTTTGAAAACATGATTTTAGCCACGTGGCCTTCAGTACTGTGTTAGTCATATCTAATGTACAGTCCTCAATATAAGTAACAGACCAGGTAATTAATATCCTCTCAACTCCAAAACTATAGCTCCTATGTAAAAATATTAGATTATAAAGTTGTAAGGAAATCTCCTTTCCTCAATTTGAGATATTACACGTGAAGATTGAATGAATAATAACTCAGTTATGAGCCCAAAACCAAAACAAAGTCAGTTTTTAATTTTGACATTTTGTTTGTCAACACTCAGCCTCGGACTAGGAACAGGCAGATTATTGATTAACTGGTAGCGATAACTCACAGGTTGGTAGTAATAGTATTCAAATGCCTTCACCAGACAGCTCCTGACTACCTTTCTGAACTACTTCATGTTTCAACATCTCACCGCAATCTTCGCTCGACCTCAACTGCCTCTTTCATTCTCACTGAGCACAGGACACATCGTTCAACGTTCGCCGACAGATCTTTTTCTTGCTATGGACCTAAACTTTGGAATGCATTACCAAATCATGTTAAATGTGCTTCCTCAATTCACATATTCAAGAAACTGCTCAAGCAACATCTCTTCTATAATGCTTACAATCAATAACTTATTTCATCATGTTTGCATTGACTTTTCTGCTGTTATTTGACTTATGTATTTATTTTTTTCATCCATTGTTTGTGTTTTTATGCGCCTTAGTGCAATTTTATTGGTTTTTGGCGCGGTATAAATGTCAGGTAGTAGTAGTAGTAGTAGTAGTAGTAAGAAGAGGATTAGGGATGCATCAATTGATTAATGCAGCCCATACACATACCTGTCACACGGTCCTGCATGTTCAAATTCCAAGTCCAAGTGTGAAAACGTAAACTGCACTTTGTTCTATCCTTATCAATGTAGTGTTCTCATTTATTAACCAATCTTCATGAACAATGCCTCAAATTGAAGAAAAGAGATTTCCTTACAACTTTAAAATTTAATATTTTTACATAGGAGCTATAGTTTAGGAGTTAAGAATATATTTATTACCGGGTCAGTTACTTATTTTGAGGACTGTACATTGGTCATTGACTGTTCTTCTATTGATAGACTTGGTCATGTGTTCATAATGGCAATACCTTTTGCCATGTTATAAGTTTCATGCAAGAATTAATAACAAACATGAATGGGTATGTTTTAAAATCCAAAGGAAACATATCATAATCTTAGACAATTATAGTTTCGAATTGAAAACATTGATCCTGTGGAATTTTGTGTAGAATTTCTTAATTGTTTAAAAGAAAGCAAATCTTCCAATTCCTTGACATTGTTGAAAGGCATTCAAATTAATTATAGTGTGGCTCATAGATATTGTTCCTCTCATCTTCAGTGCGTATGTTGATTTACTTCAATCATGCAGATGACGCACTGCTATTAATCTGTTAATAACTATATAAACAGCCTGTGATATATTTGATTTGACATCTTGTTAGCCTTGTCATTACGGTTAGATAGGGCTCTAGAAGTCACTATTAGCCATTTATAGATCTCTATGTATAAATAAACCTAACAACCAGTGTAATCCTACAGTTAGTCAGTCAGCTGTTGGTATTCCTACACAAGATGCCAAGACTTAGAAGAAGTCCCATATTAATTAAATCAAATTTGGGCTTAGATTATAAGAGTTACACTATTATTGACTTGGTGAAATTAGAGCACATAAAATTAAAAACTAGTTAGTCAGTTGATTTGCATAGAATGGTTTTATTTTTTCATTATGAATTGTTAGGTAAGACTCCATGAATGACTATGTGAGCTATTCTGTTCAGTATGTTCTTCTTCATGACCTCACCCAGTAGGCATAGAAGCTTGGCACCCAATTAGCGTATTGTGACCGCATATGTGATCTAGTTGAACAATAAAACTGAACAAAAGTTTAAAATGGATAATCAGCTTGAGACATCTGGTCTGATGAGCAACAGATAATGTACATTAACCTTCCGAGGCATCTGCTGCTCTATATTGTGAATCGGTGTATCATCAGCAACAGTTACCACTCATTGAATATAGTTAACTTTTGTGTCATGATCAACATTGTCAACTTTTAATGGACACCACACCAGGAAACTAATTCAGCAATTAAGAAATACACTGACAAACTTTTGAAGGAATATCTATATTCCTAAGAAGTCTAGTTTATTTGTATTGGGCTGTAATTATGGCATTGAATCGGCGAAGAAATCGCACTCTTGGATATGATCATCAACGGTAGGTTTTTGTTTGTAACAAGTCATGCCTTTGCATTAAGCGCTGGTTTGTGGCTCAATGAAGTTTATCAGTACCTGTATCTTGCAAGGATGATGATGATGATAAGTGTTACCCAAGAGACCCGGCTTTCAGACCCTATACTTATTTTGGGAGTGTTATCTGGAGTGATACAATATGGAAAAGCAGGCATTAGTCTGCTAAGAATGGCGGTAGCAAGCTATTCAATGCACAGCTCGTCTGCCTGTGTTTATGTCAAGTGAACCATACAGATAGAGAAGGAAAGGATATATATTTAGGCTTAAGTAAGATTGGGATCAGGAGCTTCATTGCCAAAATACTTATTGTGCTCATGCTCACTTCCAACCTGTTCTCGGTTATTGAAAGGACAATATTTTCACCACTGAAAATTTAGTCACTGGTATTGTTAATTAAAATGTTTGATTTCTTTGTATCTGTTACAGCCGTGGCGCAATGCTTCTTGAAGTCAATGGTACAAGTCTACGCAATGTCTCATTAAACGATGCACATAGGGTATTTGGTGCTCTCCAACCAGGCCCTGTCAAATTAAAAGTTTCAAGACATCAAAAAGCCGAGGTAAGTTAAATGAGAATTTATATTCTTAGTTATACAACAAATTGAGTTCCAGGGACTACGACCTTGTCATTATAGTCAGGGTCATAATACTATGGACATAATTCCAACAATGCATGTGTATGTTGTCCGTGTGTACATGCATAAACCCTGAGATCGTACCAGGCGCTTCCAAAAATGACCGCGCACCCCGATTTTGAAATCATTACTCGCATGCATGCATAGCTGTTCACACATTTCATGCATCTGGACGCAGCTCGCTTGAAATAGCTTGAAATTATCCCCTCACTTTTAACCAATCAAATGACAGGAATCTATATATGCGGTATATAACTTGAATTATGTCCATAGCATTATGACAGTGACTTGTGAGTCCTATTTGCTCTTTGCACAGATCCGCCATTTGCGTGGAGAGCCTCAAACTAGAATCTCATTGAACGAAAGTGTTGCATAATTCCACAATGTCTCACTGCATGACCAGTCATATTGTACAGAGAGAATCGAACTAGTTACATAATGTTATGGAATATTCCCATTCCATATGGTACCAATTTGAGGCTCTCCTCGCAAATGGTGGATCCATGCAAAGAGCGAATAACTGAGAGTCCTAGGTCTATCTTAAATGTGTGTGTTCCAAACTGCACGCATCAAAAGTTTCTTAGCTTCAACTGCAAAATTGCAGCTTATTCCATGTGAGTCTTTGGGAGCTATAGTTTGAGCAGTTCCAAATTGGCGAAGCCTCATTACAACAGCAATTGAATACAGAAGGACACAGGCGCACATGAGCGGCAACAAGCGTGAGCATCATGTGTGATACATGCATGTGGCCAAAACCCTGTGTGTGTGGCCATAATTGCACATGTACGCTTGGATTACTGTTGCACGCAGAGAGATAAAAACGAATATTTTTGGAACTGATGAAACTATAGGACTCTGTGTTATTGGGACCGTCAAACTTCTCACACCCTGCTTCAATTAGTGTATCATGATTTGGCATTTCTAACATAAGCTCTTTTGGCTGAAGGGCTGCCAAATATTCTAAATCAATAACAGATACAATTTTGTACAAATCGTAGAGCTTGGAAATTAAAGCCTATAAAGGCTGTAAGTTTATGTCTTACACAAATGTATTTTATGTTTAACAGGTGCTTACAGAGAAACATCATTTCCCAGGAAACGAGCTTCAGTAACTTTAGCTATACTCTGTTCATCTACACCTGGGCATTGACCCCAGAGGGTAATCCATTGATTGCAGCTGAAAGTAGCATGCATGGTTCAAATGCACTGGTGCTTGTACCTATGCAATCAATGATAATTTTCGGTTTTTATGCAAAAATCCTGTATTGAACAATAGAATACCCTCTGACATCACTGCGCAGAGTTGAATGAATGGAGTATATCCAGAGTATTACTTTTAAAGGATGAGGTATCCATAGCAACTACATATATATGGCTGTATACTTTTTCCTTTCAGGTTTCTTTGATTTGTTTTTAACTATTTTCCTTGTCATAAAATAGTGACTTAGTTCTCACGACCTTAAATATAGACCAGGAATATCAATATATGAATATAGGAAGCCTGAATACCTTAAGGTGACAACAAATTAGCCTGGCTATGGTGCCAAGTTATAAAAGTTGTTTCCGAACCTGAGGATGTTGCTAGGATACCATGACAATGTTTGTGTGATACTTTCAACATCAGTCTTGTTGTGATACTGTTGGCGTTTATTCCTTTGCATGAGTGCAGCCGGAACGATTGAAAGCTTCTTTATTTGTATGTGAGATGGTGTCTAGATATATGTTGTCTTCATTGCTTGGATTAAATGGTTGATGCATATCATAACACAACAGGAATTATATTACGGATCTCAGGTAAATTGAGGCAGGTTTCTTAAATGTTCAAGAATGAGGTAATCTTTATGTTACATCAGTGGTGTAATAAGTCATGACTGGAGACTCAACTTTCCAACAGTTAAGTAATGCTCATTATATACTAGCCAGTCCCGGGTCGCAGCACCTAGTAGCTCAAGTAGTTTGATGCGACTTATGGCGGCTGCCAATCGCCATAGGTCGCATAGAACTACTACAAGTTGCACATATTTCATTCTTTTCTTGGTCATGCAGACGACAAGATGTAACACACAGCTCGTATGCTGGATAATGGCTGTGTATAACAATTGAGACCTGTCACCACAAAATGAGCGTTAAGTCGCCAATGTGCATTAGGAGATATGGTCCAATGAACATGCCAAAAATCAATAGAAAACAAAGACATTTTGCAACTTCAATTTGATTTTTGACAGGAAAAACATTGAGCAATTATTACATGTTACATATCATTTTAAAGCTTGTTTCCTGAGTATTATCTGGAATCTGGACAAACCTCAAAACTAAGTTTTCCGACTTAACGCTCATTTTGTGATGACAGGTCTCAATTATGCTAATTTCCACGCAAAATAACATTTCCTTATTGGCTGAAATAATATGATGTTCATTACGTCTTTAGCGACCGATCGTTCCATTTAAATCGAAGTCAACTGGCCACGACTGGTCGTTTCCAGTCAAGGGATCGCTTGATCTGTTTCGGGAAGTCGCTGCAGGTCGCTGTGATGGTCGCTATCAGAGGAAGGTTTTTTGAATTATTATGTAAAACTCATCATAGGAGCGACGCGAAGCGACCTTAGTATGTTATCAGCATTGCTCTTAGCAATTTTTCAGAATATCTGTCATAGAGACATTGTAGTAACTTGAAACTTGATGTACCCAACTTTAAAAAAGCATAAATGACTTGTCTGTACTTGCCTTATTACACCACTGAATGCACTATAAACTTTTGCATTCGACAGTGCACCATTTCGTTTGATTCAGAATTAAGATTTTGACAATTCATACAAGTGAGGGATATTCCCATGTGTGTCACTGAGATCTTCCCAAATAGGTCAAACAGATTAATAATAATAAGAGCTATAACCTATCAATATAAATGAAGTAGAACAAGATCACTACCGCATGCTTTATTCCAGTATGGTTGACCTATTTCTGGAGGTTTTCCTTATTATATGCCCAGTCATTGTTGTTGATTTTTTTTTATTGATGTTAATAATATAATTGTTTGAACAAAAATAATTAGTTTATATTAGAGCTGAAATAAGTCTATCAAATGAAATGAATTGTCAGCTGGACAGGGAAGTTTATGATAGTCTGCTCTAAAATACATATTGAAATATCCATAATTCATAATTGGTTTTACCATATATAAAACAGATTTTTCAGAAATCTTTCTCAAATTTGAAGGTCTATCTTAAGGATTACAGAACCAGTATTAGTCATGTTTGTACTTATTTTAATGCATTTATCATGTTGATTCCAAATATGGTAATGAAATTTAATGATATTTGAAACATTTTGTGACATTTTAGAATGTCGTCTGCAGAAGCCTGCCACGTGGAAAGTGTTAAGCATAACTTTGGTAATTGAATATGCTTTAATATTTATGATTTCATGATTTGTAAAAAATGCACAGTTAAATTCCATGTGTCTGCTATCTTCTATAATGATGGCAATGTAAAATGAATTCTCTATTTGAGATTCGCATGCATTATAAGTCACATAGTGCACTGTGCTTTGCAAATCAATTAGAATTTTAAAATGTCACCACTATACTCTATTTACTATATATCTGGATTGGGATTACAATAAATCATTATGTCTTGTTGCTGACCAAATTATTGGTTGGTTTGTACGTTTTTCTGTCATGACTGACAGCTCGTGACTTTGGTGATGACACGCCACTTCCGTCGGTCAGCAGCCAGTCGATAAATGACTGAAGTAGGATGCCGAACCAGACCAAATTATGCAATAGCTATAAAATATCAGTCTATTTGACATACAGCACAGGTAGTTGCCATCTGAAATCATGGCTAACCTTTTTATGCCCTGTCATGATTGTTCAAATATTAATTTGTATATATTGATGTAATCACTTTCCTCATATGATTAGTTTGTAATAAGGGCATGGTTCATATCTCTACAAGCAGACTTTCAATCCTCGGACTTATGAAATGAAGAACCAAAATTAAAACCTATCTCTTGCGCACTTGGTCACTTAAATTGTTAGCAGTGCCTTCCGACCAATCAGGCTCCTTAGGTGTACAATTTTTGAGTTTTGCTGCATCTTGAGGTGATTTTTATTTCATTGAAACATGAAATCAGGGATTACAGGAATAATGTTTGGCCTGCAGTGCCTTGGAATAATGTTTGACCTGCTGTGCCTTGGAATCGTGTTTGGCCTGCAGTGCCTTGGAAGAATATGTTTAGCCTGCGGTGCCTTGGCAAAATGTCTGATTGCAACATGGGTTGCGTACTATCCGGTAAGCTTAGAGAAGGGATACACTAAATTTTACCGAAATACCTCACTTCAGGCTGAACCCTCGAGCCAACTGTAAAGCCAACTGTAAACCCAAGTTTCATTATTAATAAAATAAAATAGTCAATAGTTCATGTAAGGTTTAGCTGATCTGTCTTATTAGGGACAGTAGTGATGGGTATTGTTAGAAGAACAATTGGTCATTTTAATTGGTCATGTTTGGAAGTCCCAGTCTTGTTAAATAAATATTGTACAAACTTATCTTTTGCTTCGTTTTTCTTAAATCATCCTATTTTGTAGAATTTGCTTTATGTTTCTGAAATTCCTTATGAAATCAGCCTTGTTGTCTGTATTTAAACCAGATTGTATATTTTGAAGGCTATATATAAAACAAGAGGGGCTTAGAAGACCTTGTTTCCTAGGGAGTGAAATTGCTCAGCTGATTCTGTGTAAAATTGACTTCCAGTAAAAGAAAAATGTTAACCAAAAGGTATTCCTGTTGATACCAATATGGCTAATAATGAGGTTAATTGCTTTTAAACACAAGCAATTAACCACCATGAAGGGAAATATTAATTATTATCATCACTTCCACCTACCTCGTGAACTAAGTATCTTTGATTTCATGTTTAATTTGATAGAATCGATATTATTTCTTCATCAATCTTCTCGCTAGAGAGGTAGGAGAAATATGGGAAGTTGAACCCTAAGCCTTTAGATGCATTTCTTACGCTTATATACCAATTGTCCATGTTAACTCAGTTGGAAGAGCGTTTGTCTGGAGTTCAGGAGGTCCTGGCTTCAATCCCGGTCAAGGAATGAATTTTTAATTTCTTGACCACCATGAGTGAAAAGATTAATTATTATCACAGGCTAGATACCTGAATATTTTAGTGGCCATTAGTTGCTATATGAAACTTTTAAAATGTCATTGGGAAATCCCAAAGAATACTATAAACTCAAGAAGTTGCACTGGCACCCAAATCCAAAATGAGATGTGAATTGTTATTGTGACATTCCACACTAATTAAAAATGCAATGCACGCCCTTGCGCATGAAACTGTGCTGCGTTGTGCCATGCGCTTTGCCTTTGAGGGTGGGGCTGCGCCGGATTGCGATTGTTCAGCAATGGAACGGATGCACATCAGTCGCATCAGGCACCAGTATGTGCGTAAAAATGTTAAAATGAGATGCCGTACGCCTTGACGACGAAATTGAACAAATAATTGTCAAATACCCCCAGATTACACGGTGACCACGGTCGAAGTCCGTTAGTGCTCGTCCTGTAGGAAATCCTATAACCCCACCATTCCATTCTTGGATATTATAAGTCTTTAATTCCGCTTCTGTTAGCAGCACACCACAGCTGTTATAATATACCATGTCTGCAAGAAGGAGTCATATGAATGTTGACATATTATATTTGGGATCTTTCAATTGTTCTTGATCTTGTCATTTCATCATTTCATAGGGATTGGTAAATATGCAGTATCATGTCCTTTTTGTGTGTACTTTTAAAGCGTATTTGTCACACTGTGATGGGTAGTGTTTATGGTTGCTATACACGATTAGGGAACTTGAATATTGATGTTCAGATTAGAGTGCTTATCATTTATCTCTCCGACAAGACACATAACACAAGTAATTGTCACATGTAAAGTGTCATCTTGATCTTAATAATAAATCACATTGTGCATGAAATCCTTTTCTTGATCTCGTCATTATATCATTTCATAGGGGATTGTTTAATATGCAGTATCATGCCTTTTGTTTTATGTACTTTAAAAATGCATATGTCACATTGTGATTGGTTGTCTTTATGGTTGCTACAAGTAACCAAGTGAATTAGATATTGAAGTACAGATAGAGTGCTTATCATTTATCCCTGTGACACAACACAAATGATTGTCACATGCATGTCACATGGATGTCACATGTTTATCAAATCTCTTATATTGTGCATACTTTTAAAATGCATTTGATGGACTATCACAGTAGTCTTTATGGTTGTTATAGATAGATTTTTGAGTGACAAATTAAGTGCTCATCAAGTATCTCTCTGGCACACAACACTTGCAGTTGTCATATGTACATGTACATCAAATGCCTAATACTGTGTGTATTTGTAAGTGCTTTTGGTTGCTGTAGCTTTCCATAATCATAATAGGTGTCATTTTGGGACTCGCATATTGTGGATATATAGTTAAGCGAGCTCTACTGTTGGGCTGCTTTTATCCCTCTTTTCATACCAAGAGGGATCACATCATTAAATAGAATCAAATTAAAGCTTTTTTTGTTAGTGTTTGATGGTTTTGGTGGATTTGTGCAAATTATTAACTGATCATTGGACACTAAAAGAACAGCCAAAGAAGCCTCTTTTGTTACAGCAATGCTTATGCTGGTTACATACTAAGGTCCCATACGATCCAGGTTATTTCCGATGACGTGGTTTACATCATTTGTTCTTTAGTTTAGTTTAGTTTAGTTTAGTTTTATTTGGCATATCAAAACACAGAGATACAATACATCAGATCAAATATACAAATCTTAAAAAGTTAAAACAATTAACACAACATATTAATAAAAGAAAACATATAATGCCACGGATAGCCCTAGAAAGCTCTAAAAAGGGCTTATTTCCATTGGGGTCCTTTAAATATTAAATATTAAACGAATGCAATTAAGAAAGCAGCGCCCGTACGCAACTTGCTGAAAATTGGGACAGGTTGCTAAGCCTGAATCAATGCATTTGATTTCAATCCAACTTATGCGCGACTGGTCGTGCGATCTGACAAGTAGCTTGGAGCATTTTGTGTTTCATATTCCACTCGAGCGACTCCAAATCGCACAATCTGCGACTGACTTGTATGTACTCAGCATTATACTTCAACATTCACATACATCTATCGCTTTGAAGTAAGCTACGAAAGATTGTAAAATTGACCTATAGGCCCCTATTGTTTAACATGTGTAATCATTTTCATATTGAGCAGCGGAAATCTTAATAGAAAATGTTGAAATGAGAGCAGACAGGATATCTTTTGTTTTCATTTCATCAATTGACCGTCCATGATGGCCAATTTTAAAAGGAAGTTTCTGCTCTATACATATCAGAAACTAGCCAAGTCTAAATTTAACTTGCAGACTGCTCCCAGTAGTATTTACAATGGCTGAGTTGATTTCATATAATTCTATGATATTATTTGAATTGCAAAAAGAGATTTATTAAGATATTCAATTCATTACCAAAATAGTTCATAAGCAATTATGCATATGCACCATCAGTGTGTTTTATCTAGTTAAAAGCAGCGCCTTAGTAAAATAACCAAGCAGATACACTTACATCAAATATCTGTTATGGGTTACACTGAAACCTGTTTGAATGCCCCTACATACCAATATGTAAGCTAATTATTAAGCTCGGACATATCTATGTAAAGAAACTATGTAGGATATACACATTCAATGTGCACATAACCATGAACGTGTTCATGCAATCTCAAAATACTGAACATTATGTGTTAATACTCTTGTCATTGGGAATTCACAAAAGCTTGCCATTATTTCAAATCATTCAACAGCATCTGTGGACATCAGTGGCAACCTGGTGAAAGAAGAATGAATGTATCTTTGGTACTCTTTTCAACACCTCTATCATGGTGTCTTATTTAAGTGTCGAAGCGTGTCCCGGGCAATCGAGTCCTGCCCGAAAACTTCTAGTCCAGGGACCAAAAGTCATATTCCTGAAATCCGAAAATAAAAGGTCGACAAAAGAATAATAGCTTACTAAAAAAATAAAACTTGTCAGCTAAATCACTCTTATTGAATGCAAATTTGTAGTGGAGATTCACTTGAAATGGGTTTATTTAGTCAAATCTGTGCATTTTTGAACTCTTATGCTTACTAAAATGTAAAAAGATTGCGCCCTAACAATCAGCCCAGAGGTATGTTTGGAGAAATTTGGGAATCCTGAGTCCCACCCGAATTATTAAATCGAGTCCCGGGAGTATGAATTTCTGAAAATCCCAGCCCTAGTCTTATTGCACCACACAGATACATTTTCTTTGTAGTTTACTACTCGTGTTTCAAACGTTAACTGTATTTTAAACATAATTTAGAGAAACTTGGGAAGGTCGGTCAATAGACAGGCGTTGTCTTAGATTAAGACACAAGATATACAACACAATACATTTGAAGAAACTAGACAGGAATGTACATAGATGTCCAATGGGACTTGTCAATCATGACAGTAGTTCTGTATCGCTTTGTCTGCAAGCTGACAGACTGTGATAATTCATTGTCCAGTTATAGAAACTTAATGGGTTTGGTATTCATTATACAGAAATCCTGTTTGTAGGGGTTTTGACATCCCAAAGGGGCCATATTTTTCAGCTCTCACTGTTCAAACAATAGACTCGTCCGGAATTTCCCCCATAAAACTTTGCCACATGCTTCCTTCAGATCAATGCAGATTGGAGTACGCATGTGCATACCATTTAAGAGTAGTCACATACGTATTTTGTTCCAGACAGTAGAAGAACAATGCATATAAGATTATAAGCAATTTTACCTCTTTGTAAACACAAATCAATTTGGGTCTATTTGAGGCATAAACCACTCCCTGAAAGCGTTTACTATTTTGTTCCAGACAGTAGAAGAACAATGCATATGAGATTATAAGCAATTTCACCTCTTTGTAAACACAAATCAATTGGGGTCTATTTGAGGCATAAACCACTCCCTGAAAGCGTTTACTATTTTGTTCCAGACAGTAGAAGAACAATGCATATGAGATTATAAGCAATTTCACCTCTTTGTAAACACAAATCAATTGGGGTCTATTTGAGGCATAAACCACTCCCTGAAAGCGTTTACTATTTTGTTCCAGACAGTAGAAGAACAATGCATATGAGATTATAAGCAATTTCACCTCTTTGTAAACACAAATCAATTGGGGTCTATTTGAGGCATAAACCACTCCCTGAAAGCGCTTACTATTTTAGGCGCCACATACAGAACCATACATCTATTATATCACCTTAAATATCCCCTGACACTATTTGAAAACACTGACCCATCCAAATTCAGAACTGCTCTTTCTCACCCTCTCCGTTCCTCCAACTAACCCCCCTCTATCGCACCTCCAGTAAATACTCCTGAGTAACTCCTGAGTATTTTGGAGGTTCACCAATCCAAGATCCAAGAATCAAGACATCATCATTGCAATGTTTGATTTGACTTTCTCTAATTGTTATTATAAGACGCATATAGCCAAGCAACCCAAGCATCCCCAGCATTTAAAGACACCTTGCAATTATCACAAAACCGATGACCTTCACCAAGACATGGCCTCCTCCCCTGTCTTAGTCATCAGAACTGAATAACATCAACTGAACAAGGGACTATCTGGAATAAATCATAGGTAACACAAATGTTATGTTCAAGTCATACTGTCAATGTGTAGATTTTATTGCAATGAAAGTTGAGTAATGTAATATGTTGACAATGTCAGTTAAGGAAGAGGTACCTCAGTATATTCATTTCAGGATATCAGACAGGAAGCGCCAAGGATTATGGGTACCATGCATTGAATTTGAATTTCAAGAAAATATGATATTAATAAGCTACACAGGCTTTGATTTAGTTTCATTTGTACTCCAGATTTGTATTCTTGAAAATATCTGTATAGTAAACACATGTTTCTGTGAGAGAATTGATCATATTGTTTCTTTGAATCACAGTATTCAGTAACAATATTATTTTAGGTTTTTTTACGGTAAGATGATTAAGGGATATTTGCAATTAATGCGGGCTTCAAAATGTATTTGATACATAGAAATATACCAGAGAATGAAGAGCTAGCTGCCACTTTTATCGTTCAATGGTACCTAAATAGTTAAATACTATACTATAATAGTAAAATAATACTGTACATTTATAACGCTCACATATCCACCCACATGACGATCAAGGCGCAGTTGCCAATATTATCATGCATCACAATTATCTTGCTTCATCTAGGTGGCAGCTGACTAGATGCACAACCATATCAACATTTAGATTGTAATTATTGTCTTACACATAATCAATATAACTAACTGTTGATAGTGCAGGGTTCCCGAATGAATTTGCTCGACTGGGAGGGGTTGTTGATACATGTGAACACCTGAGCAGGAGCCAAGAGGAACACATTGGTCAGCGACAGTCAAAAATGCAACAACTCCCGTAAAGTAGGGAAACAAGCAGGGGTTCATGCACATTGTAAGGCAACTGCAAGGCAACTGCTTTTGACCTAGTAGCCCCCTCCCCCAGGCAAACCATCAAACATCATAAAAAGAAATAAAGAAAAAAGAAAACCCTAGCGAGAAAACCTAAGCAATCCAGCAACATGGGTGCCAACACACGGCACTATCTCCCACAATGATAAACCTTGATTCACTAGATCATAGAGGGTGCTGACACCTTATTACCTCAGGGGTGTTATCAGGGGGTATAGGGCATCAAATATTCAGACTGATTGGATTAGAGGTATGATTAATACCTATCCAATAACCTCAGTTAGCTAATACTTTGCTAACAACCAATGAAATGGGACGCTGTTTCTTAATCCCTCTCTATAAATACAACTGATGTCTGTAATGATTAAAATTCATTAATGATTTCACACATGTTCAAAAATGTAAGCAAAACATAATATAGTGTCATTGCTACTGACGGTTCTTCAAGAGATGATGCATTATAAACTAGACTGGATGTATGAGCTTAAAAGAACAGGAAAACCCAAAAATAGTACTTGCCGTGGATGATTCTGATCAAAACAGATTGGACAATTGTTAAGCATTGAATATTCTTAATCTTTTGTAGACCCGTGGTGCTTTCATATATCTGATGCCGGCAAATATGTTGACGTGAAGTATGTCCAGCGTATATCCGCAACATTTCCCACACGCAAAATGATTCATAGAGAAAAACAAGACGTAGGCATAGCATGAAAAGATATCATCGCACATCATGTGCGCATCAGGGGTTAGGGGTGAGACACTCAACTTTTTGTTGTTGTTGATGGGTTTGTGCGGGGTTGATTTTGTAAGTGGTGAACAAGTGAATGAGCATCACAAACCAAAACAAGCCAATGTGAGCCAATTTTATTGTCTTCCAAAAGACAGCAAAACAACAACAAAAACCAACAAACTAGGGGGTCATAGTGAGAGGCTGAGATGTGAAGGTAAAACCTGGTGAGTGGGTGTGGTGTGAATGTATACCTTAGTGAACTGAAAAAAGAGGCGTGAAAAGGGGTTCTGTAGCGCCGCTCGACTCCATATGGACGTTCAATGTGAGTGCCCCAGGGCGCGTATAAAAAGAACGTGTTTGGGGGGGGGGGGGGTGAAATGGGGAAACATGACACAGCTTTTATTAGACTTAGAAAAGGGGAAAAGATCGTACATTTAACTTGCGCTACTTCATGATGAATTTGTTTGTTTATTGGATCTTTCCCTTTCCTGATTTGCCATTTTGTGATAAACATTTCTATAGTTCCATGAAAATGTTACACATACATTTCAGTCATCATCGTATCCTTTGGACATAATTGAACCAAACGCTTGTGCGTGTGAATGGTTCAACTTTAGTGAACGTTGGGAATGAATGTTGTCACACTTGGGGAACCTCTTCCTGCGTCATGCAGCATACGCTAGCGTTGTCATAACTTTCCTGCATGTTTCTATTAGATATATTTTAGACCATTCAAATATAGAAACGTGCGAATTTGGCAACATCATGTGTATCCAAAAAAATGTGTGTATACATTCAGGTATAAATAAAGCCAGGGCTATATCACATTATGAGAAATCATCACAGAAATTCTGGCACATGATCAAAACATTGCAATTTGTCTATTTATAAATTCATTAAAGCTTTTCTTATTGGCACGCAATGGTTACTTAGCTTAGCAAGACATTGCAGCATAGCATTGTAAGGCAGGCATGCATGAATCATTAGGTGTTAAAATAATAAAACAAATTGCACTTGAGAATACATTTGTACTATACAGGATATATGGCAAGGAAATGGACTGATTTGTGTAAAGTTATACACACTTATGTTTTAAATCATAGAGAGCTGATTCCCCAGTGGGTTGGTTTTGATTTTGGAATTATGAAATCAACAAATTGTCACGATTATCAGTGAGATGATGTACATTCGGATAGGAAGGTATTTAGGGTGATTTGGGAGTCTGTGAATTTAAATCCACTAAGTAATGTACTACTCATCGCTGTTTCCATTTACGTAATTATTTGGTAACAATTTTTCACTGAAACTCTGAAGGTTTATCTATTTTGATTGAGCATTTGTGAGTAGGATGTTTTATAGGTTACCATTTCATATTAAATGACATCAAGGACAAAAAAGGTAATAGTTTGATCGGCCAAAATATCCCCCCGATCCCCCGGGATTTGATCCAGGGACCTCTCACACCAGAGATGAAGAATTCCCCACTACACCACAGCTGTCAAGGTTAGTTTGCGCAGTGTATTGCGCAAACTATATGGGCTGGGTCCATTTTTCATCCAAAAACTTCCACGCCGGGTGGTACCAACGTGCCCAGTCGTGGTATATTGTGGTATATGGCAGGGTTAGGGTTATAGTTGAAGTTGCAGAAATAGTGTACTCAATCTCAGTCATGCATCAAGTCTTTGATGGAATAAAGTTCATCATATAGTTATAATGAGCCACTTTATTCTATCGTGTAATCAATGTATGTCTGGAACTCAAGTACACTTTATCCAAAGTTGCTTGTCAATACACACTCAGCAAATTTCATTTTCGACCTAATTGTGTCTAGCATCAACTGGTTTATGTAGAACCGAATACACTTGTGTGTTGACTGAAGGTTGTTATTAATCTTTATCAAACATGATTCATGGATTTGTCATGAATTCCAGATTAACTTAAGCGTAGGATTACTGTTTGATGTGTAACACAGGTGGTCACATCCAAGTTTTGGGAGATATAGGGTGTCCCAGATTTATTTATACTGTCTTTAATAAATTAAGTAAATCTAAACTCAACAGTGTATCCTAATTCAATACCTGCAATATGCTGGTGGACATATTCTTAACTTATTCCGTTTATTTCATCATATATCGTAATTTGTTCGGGTGTAGCATGACATTAAAAATCAGTAAAACCTGTTTTTTCACTTTCAGCACATTTCAAAAGATAAAGCTCACACCACTGTTAAAACAATGGCTAAGGATTGTAAGTCAAACTGAACAATTCCTTGATGTCATACTAATAATACTTCACAAACAGTAATAACACTTGACATAAATCTATTTTTGAGTGGAAACTATAACACATATTAGTGGACCGTTTTGCTAAAGCAGGTAAACAAACCTTCTGGAACAACCTGTAGATTTTCTGGAACACCCTGTAGATCTTCTGGAACAACCTGTAGATTTCTGGAACACCCTGTAGATTGCATCAAAATGATTGTGCTACAAACTCAAGGCTATTAGCAGCACTAAAGGCATACTATGCAATATTTTTCATGGAGCGCCCTCTATCTGTGATTTGTTCATAGAAATGCGTTTGACTCCTCCTCCTCCTCCACGGTTGAACCTGGCATAACGGCAACCATCATATGCACATAGCACACAGGAACCAGACGAGTAATCTGTTTGGAGCTGGTCATCGTACCCAATGTGCAGCTCATGTAGACCATGTGATGAACCTTTGCTCAAGTCCGAACGAAGGCTGAGACATTGGAGACAAAAAGTGTCGACATTTGGCCCCCCGGGGGGGGGGGGGCACTCAACTTTTTTTTGGGTAGGGGTGTGCCGCCCAGGGTCTCAAAAAGGGGGGCTACAGAACTGAACTGAGTGGATTTTATGACGAAAAATAGAGTCTTAGGAACTGATTTTTTTCCAAAAAATAGGTCTTTAGAACTGGCCTATAGTTCAATTTTCGATTTATTTTGGTTTATGAACGCAAATATTTTGAAGAATTGGGGCTTTGGAACACAAAATTGGGGCTTTGGAACGCAAAATATTTCGCGATTTTTGAATTTTCAATGAAATTGGGGTCTTAAGAACTGATGCAGGCTCAAAAAGGGGGTCATAAGAACTAGCAGCTGAGGGTGAAAAAGGGGGTCTTCAGCGCGGCACATACCTATACCCTTTTCAAATGTCAGTGCCCCTCCCCCCCCCCCCCCGGGATTTGGCCCAGACATTTTTCTTCTTTTTTCTCTTTGTGGTTCTCTGTAAGCTTGAAACAGCATGAAAATGATATGCATAATTAGGAAACCGGTCAAATTCAAAAAATTGCATACATGCACAGCACTTAGCTTCTTTGCTAAATATTCTGAGACAAACTTTTTTTGTGCCTAACTTCAATTTTTGTTTCGTGGTAAATGACACATTATTGACAGTCTAAATAGGGAGTCTGTAACTCATAGAGCATTAATGATTAGATGAAACATAAATCACTTATGTAATATTGCGTGTGACCTAAATGGGCATACGTCATCCATACTGTGTCCACAACCAATGATTCAATGTCAATTAGAAGTTCCTTTCTACAGAATAATAATATGGCCTGTTTTGTATCATTTTCTAATTTCAGGAGTTTTTAGTGACATTAATGATCCTTAGGGGAATTACATGTTAATATCATGCAACAAAATTGATTGATAGGGTCCAATGATATAGGGGTTTACAGCTGGATCGGACTAATATTGTAAATTATTAATTTTATTACAGGGTTATGTTAAGAGTTAAAATAAGAGAAACAGAAAGGCAAGACACCTTAGCATTGCTAATTGTGACAACATTTTGGTTGTGATAGACTTGATATTGTGGTACAGTTGTGATAGACTTCAGAAACCTGTTTGTGATAGGATTGAGAACTTGCTTACTCATTTGCTTAGGATTTGGGCAGTTGTAATGCCTTTTTGGGGGGGGTCAAAGCCACCCTATTAGCATGTGATTGCAAAAACTTACACATTTAGGTCTTTCTAGACATAAGTGGGGGCCGCCACGTTTTGTAGTCTTTGTAAATTACATGTAGCCTACCTATGCAGTTTATTTTAACAGTCCTGCAGTCTGTGATGGAGTCCAAGCTATATTTGTTGAGTTGATGCATAGACGGTTGATGATTCGGGTTATATATATATAATAATAATTCCTGGGTTGATTTAATGAAATGTCAATATGGATAACCATGATCGCAGAATGCCATTTTTAAACCAAGTACCATGTCATATATACCTAGATTGTTCTTCAGACAGTATCCCCCCCCCCCCCCCCCCCCCCCCCCCCCCCCCCCCCCCCTCCATGCACACAAATCAACTTGATTGGTTTCCCGTGCTATTTGTAGACTGCTGTGTTTTGATTTATTTATTTTTTGGTTTGAATTATGGAAAATACATACACCATTTCCCTGGTATTTTGGTATGCAACAGATGCTTCAGAAAATGGTTACAAAACATGCTTCTTTCTTTTGGATCGCCCCCATTCCATTTCAATGGGATTTTTATTATGGCCTCCAGTCTTGTATGGTTATCTTGAATTCCTCATATGAAAGTTCAACCATTTTAGTCTTGTCAGAATATTGACCTAGCCATTTCGGAAACTTGTTTTTTTTATCAGCCCATGTTGTCAAGTGACAATCAACTGTTGTGAATGAATGTTGTCTGTTGCAAAGTAACAGTGTTTCTAGATGTTATCAGACAATTGTTGATCAAGTCACTAAATGTTTATGATCTTGTCCCGGGATCTTGTCTTGCTTTCTAATTGTTATCACCCGTCATAATTCATAAACCGCTTGTATGTGTATGCATCTTTGCCAATGACACCTGTCTCAAACTTGTCTATAATTTGAATTTGATCATCAACATATTACTCATTAGCATGCATTGGTTAATCAGCCTCATCAGATATATCAAACAAAGAACTGTCAAAAGGGTAAAAACATGCTTTACACTTTCTTGGAAAGAAGGAGATCAAGCTGGATTGGAAATGGTGTTCTTAGAACAATTCAATGCAACATGAATTTGTGTTTTTACTTTATAAATGGCATAGTTCTATACTTCACATGCTTCAATTTGTAGGTATGTTGATAATTCTTTTTAACTAGGCCACCGAACCAATAGATAATCAAAACCATCCTGTTATATCTGTGTTACTAATTGTGAACAACTAGATAGGATTTATGAATATAAATCTACTCTGTTAACATCCTGGGTATGATTGGATAATCAGCCCCATCAGGTATATCAAATCTGTTGAAAGAAGCGAGGAACTGTTATAAGGGTAAAAGGGGGCTTTAGACTTTCTTGGAAAGAATGGGGTCATGTTTTGATTGAAAATGTTGTTCTTGAACAATTAAATCACAATTAATTTATGTTTTTATTTTATAAATGGCAAAGTTGTATACTTCACATACTTCAATTTGACAATTTTCATTCAAATAGACCACTGAACCAATAGATACTCAAAAGCGTCCTATCGTAACTGTGTTACTAATTATGAATAACTAGATAGGATTTATGAATACAAATCTAACCTGTTAACACTCCACGTATGGTTTGATAATCAGCTTCATCGGGTATATCAAATGATATCTGTTGAAAGAAGAACCATTGAAAGGCAAAGAGAAACAGAAGATTGATAGATCTGAGGAATGGATGGGATCTGATTGAAAATTGATTATTAGCAGAATTTGATGCAAATGCAAAGCAAACTTTTATTACTTTTTTTATCGGCGAACGTTTAGTTATCTTGAAATCTAATATGAATAAAGTAAATGAAAAGTACAATGAACTATAATGATACCTACTGCTTAATTGCTATTTGGTGTCATTGCAGGCCAATTTTCTTGATTTGGGGCACGTAAGGCCTGAATTAGACATCTAAGCCAAACTGAATAAGTCATATCTGTAGAAAAATGCAATTACTGATATGTTTTTATTCCTTATTGCAAAAGTTGTGACACTTGTAACAGTAGTTATGCACATGTAAAAGTAACCCTATTGGTGTGAACGTTGGTGTATGTATGTGCACATGCCCGGTGATAGGTGTTTATGATGCACAAGGAACATTTGAACCTGTAGATGTGCCCTACAGTATGGATTCTTTTTCCACATGGAAAAATACAAGCCTCACAATTTTCATCATTTGGTATTGAACGAAGTATTGCAGGTACAGTGAGTGTCCTAGATATAATCTTTCAAAGTGTCATGGTAACACGGCCTGCACATATTGCAGATACCTTGCCAATCTCTGCACAATTTAACGTATTTCATGGTCATTACGAGAAGTGTCCAAGCAGCCAAATGCGGAAATGCAACCGTCTGGACATCTGGGCAGGCAGGCTGTCATCATTAACACTCATCATCTAATGGTGCATGACAAGTACATATTAAGTAGCCAACTTCTTCCTCTTAATCTTGTGATCTAGGACGAGGAGGTCAGTGGCCATCCGGGATATGGTCTAAAAACTATGCATAAAATCAATAAACACTGTGAGGTGAATGACTGAGAATGGGCGTCTTCTTAGAATAACATGTACATAAGCTGGGGCAGTAGCATGTCCAAAGGGTTGGAGGGAAGTTTAAGGTGTTAACTTAATTTGTATTCCCAAATTCAAAGCATCAGTACGAGGAATCGAAACCAAAGTAGCCCGTTTAAAACCAAAATGTACCTTAATTATTGGCAGATTTGTAATTATTTTGAAAATTACATGTGTTATGCATGCAAGCTTTCAGAAACAGATAACTGAGCAAAATGGTGTCAAGTCATTTGTGTGTGGGGGTGGGAGTGGAGACCATGGCCCTCACCAGGGAAACCCTGCACATGCCACAAAGGTGGGGGTAATTAAAGAAACCTTTGAGATTTTTCCAAATACATTATAATTGTTGATATAGGAACACTTTAGTGAGCCAAATTCAGCTATCTGTGTCTGTGAGAGCAGATAAACACTGCAATTTGATATTATCATGCTATTTAGGTCTACTTTGGAATTAACATTGTTGATTTATATACCCTTGGGCATAAGTTGGAAACATATACAGTCTTTTCACCATAGTGAGGACATATACCTCTGGAACCTTTCAGGGCGTACTAGGATGAATACTCAATACACCTTATGTTTGTATAACTATAATTAGTTGGAGTAACATTGAAGCATGACATTAATCTTCCCTCCGTATCCTAGATATAATTGGAAGTTTCCGATTTACATGAACACAACCTAAATAATGATAGCACTTTACAGTATTTGAACACAGATTTGAATGTATTTTGTGAAAAACATTTCATTTGATATTGGATTTACAATAATATTTGAAGCAGAAATGTACATTATTTGTTAATAGCCATTGCTACCCAATCATCATTGCTCTTCAAAAGGGGGGGGGGGGGTCTTATGAGCGAGCAGAAGAGGGTTAAAAGGGGGTCTTCAGGGCGGCACATACCTATCCCTTTCCTATGTAAGTCGTCCCCCCCCCCCCCTCCCCTCCCCCCCCCCCCCCCCCCCCCCCCCCCCCGGACTGATATATAGGCACTTCATTTGTCATGAGTCTGTAGGATAGAAAATACAAACTGTATTAACAGTAACAGGCAGAAACAACAACCAAAAACTGATTAGGATGGGCCTCTGCAATGCCAGTTTAGGTATAGATCCAATGACAGGACGGAGACAGCAACTACCCACAGCCGGGTACAAGAAGTAACCATCCCACAGGGCCCAGGTAGTGGATCCAAACCACATCATCCTGTCCCAGGTCCTTATTTAAGTGGGACTGATTTCCAACTATCAGCCACAATACCATGCTTGTTGAGTGGTGTTTAGACCAGCCTCCCTAATCGTAATAGTGCTAGTGGTTAGCAATTCCTCCAAGACTGCAAGTACTAACCAAACTATCCAATGTTGATACTCATTTACCTTAGATTGTGGTAGGCAACAAGGATAAAGGTCCTTGCCAAAAGCACGTTGACATCAGCAAAACTACCCACTATGTCATATGTCTCTTATTAATGATATGGGGGAGGGGAGCCCCTACCTCGTTTGACAAAGAGGAGAGGAGCCCCCTACCTCGTTTGACAATTTTTATAGTAAAACTACCCCAAGTGGTTCAGTCATCAATCAAAATAACATCCCTTCAAAATGTCTTTCCCAAGACGTGTTACCAAATTCAAAATGAAGATTCCTGAGCCATATTTTAAGGCTGAACGAAGCAAACTGTTTTGCCACATTTTACATTGATACTGCGTTGATAACAGTGATACATAGCAGATCACATAAGATCATATGATGAGATATGATGAAGGCGGGTGATTCATTGACATCTGTTGATTGTAGATGATACATATATTCATGCATTGCAAATCAATGTGAAGTAATTGATAACTGCCTCAATACAACATCTCATAGTTCTAATCTAGTCCAGACAGGAGTTTTAATGGTCCATTATAGTTCAGTCAGTTCCAATTTGGCAAGCCGCCTTAACCCCCTGAGAACTACCGGCCGATTGGTTGAAATTTAGAATGTGTCAAATATTGTGCCAATCAGAGACATCGTTAGAATAATTAAAATTTTCAAAAATATTAGCATACAATATTTATAAGCAAAACTGTAATTGGTCATCAAAATGATTATACCATGTAATTGACCAATGGGAATTATTGAACGAAAGACAGGTAGTGCCCAGGGGGTTAAAGCTGTGTATTGATCAGGTGTGATACTTTGTAGCAACAAATCTGGAAGTAGATATTTTTCATTCTTAAATGTAGATATTTTTGCCTAAATTTGCTTTTAGTTAGCCAAATTGTAGGCAATTTAGCACAATAGTCTGCTGTTTTTCAATATTTTAGGGAATGTCAGAGTTTTTTCACTTGATATGAATATCATGCTTGTTAATACAGAAAAGCGTGGGCCACATAAGGCTCGCATTTACAGGATGCACCGTGCATCATGTGAAACGTGTGTATGTCAAAATCATGCGCCTACACTCAAATTACTTTTTAAAGTGCGGGTTAGATACAAACTGCATATTTATTTCTCGCCACTTTTGAACTGACTTGACTATAGTTTGATACATCTGCCAGTCTAATGACTAATACACATAAAGGTACCATTATGGGGATATTAAGGGTGATGTATGTTGTAGTTTGACTCTCTATATAAGATTAACCCTAACCCTCCTGGACACTACAAAACACGACAGTGCTACAATCTTGTACCGCGCGGTGGCCCCATCAATCTTGTGCCACGCTCAGTGCGTGGTTCAACTGGTTAAAAAAGTTTAAGGTTTTGGAACCTTCCCCGTGTAGCTCAGTCGTCAGAGCATCAGACTTGCACGCACGTGGCCCAGGTTCGATTCGCGGCGTGTGCGGAGACTGATTTTCCTCTCAAATATTTGACCGTTTTCTCCCCTGATAGTTTAATTCACAAAAACACACCCAGGGAATTAGGGTTAAGCTAAGTCGTATCTAAATCACACATTGGGTGCAAAAAGTCCAAATGATGATGGATTACGAACCATTCATAAATATGTAGGCCAATGTATTATTAGCAAAAGCATACTTCATCAGATCGTTGATATGAATTGTGTCATTGACTATTTTTTTCCATAATGATGTTTTTACTACTAACGAATTTGATGATGATGTTTTTACTACTTAAAAATTAATTATAAGATAATGTTCCAAGATACACTGTATTTGTGTGTGTGTTTGAACTCATCATTTAAGATTGATTGTTGCACTTTTACTAGTCAAACTTAAAAATGGTGGCTGGACATAAGATATATAGCTATATAATTTCACAGTTGTCTTCAGTATTCAACTATTCATCTCAATCTCCTTCAGGTCAAACATAGAAACTCAAGGGTGTCAGATCTCGGGCCAGACCAGTGTGCTGTGTGCAATAGAACTGTAACATCTGCACGATTAATTAGCACTTTCCACACGGCAGGCATCTGCAGACGACATTTCAAAATTTCACTAAATGTTTCAAAAATGTCAAAATTGTTAAATTTCATAACTATATTTGGAACCATCATGTGAAATGCATTAAAATAAGTACAAACATACCTAGTATTAATTCAGTAATCCTTGGATATACCTTGAAAGTTGGGAAAGGTTTCTGAAAAATATGTTTTATATATGGTACAACCAATAACCGCCTGGAAAAAGTGTTAAAATTCACTTGCTTTTTGCAGAAATCTGTTTAGTCTTTGTTTCAAGTTGTTTAATATAAAGCGCCATGAGCATCTCGTATACAGATCCAAACACTATAACATTATCATTTATTGTTGGTATATATGATACCTTTTATATTGTTCCATTTTATCACTTCAGACTACATGTATTTGCATAGGAATAAAAAGATGTGCCTTAATTTCTTAAATTTATTCGTAAAAGGGACACAACATTGTGAGATTGTTTCAATTTGACAGAAAGGTTTGGTTTTTAACTTCTGCCTTGTATCTGTTGTGTCATATTACACAGCTTGCAGAGGAACGCATTATTTTATGCAGAACAAGGAAGCGCAACAATTAAAACAGCAGTACACCAGTTGCTGCCACTGTGGTTTATTTCATTTCCCATTTTATTTTTATCCTATGTTTTTTCTTAATACAGGTTCAGGAGATTATGGAATGATTCTTTTGCTTACTTTCATTTATAGCAGATCTGGAGATAGAGGATCATTGAACTTGTTAAATTATATCTACTTTTTAACAATTTTATTTTTGAAACGGGTTGTGATTTGTGACTCAAGGTAAAATGAGGCAATTTTCCTCTCCAGTCACTTTAAAAGACTCGACCCCCATTGATTTTGCAGAGTGACTCAAAAGACTTGACTCTTTGTGAAATGAAAATAAGGCAACTTGTTACATCTGATAAATATGTACCATATTTTGTCTTAAACAATATTAAACCTAACCCTGCCAAATCCAACAGAATCCAACGAGCCAATTTCTATGTTCCACCCGGCGTGCAAGATTTTCGAGGACAAAATGGACCCAGGCTATATACGCGGCCGAGTATAATCGGCCAAGTAACCTTGACACACGTAGTGTAGTTGGAATCGTTCGCCGCTGGTGCTGGAGGTCCTTGGTTCAAATCCTAGGGGATCGCAGTGACCTTTGGGGTCACCTTTCTCTACGCTGAAAAACAATCTGAAAAAAGTGCGAATGGGTTAGGGTTAAGTCATTTTTGAGAAAACATACAAAAATGGCTGCCAAGGTTATAAACCTACAACAATAAACAAAACAATAATAACAACAAAATATTAATAAGAGTAACATAAATCGTATAGGCAATTAATAGCATTGAGTAGTCATGATTACACTAATCATGTGCAGGATCAAACTCTTTCACCATACTCCTCTTTTGCCCACCCTTACCGTTACTTATATTTGTTTGAGACGATACTTGTAGTAGAGTTTCCTACCCTAGCGTGTTGACTCATGCAAGTTTTTAACATGTGGTAGGGGGTTCTATGTATTGACCAGAGCTACCGTACTATAGCATATACACATTTCCTCATCTTTGCGTGACGGTTTTATGATGTGTTCCTTCCCAAGCAACCCTTCACAACTCATCGGCAGTTAGCTATGTATTTTTACAACCAGCTTTCTTATCTTGAGAATCCCAGAGTTCTACAAGTGACAGCCATTCTGGATTTTTAACAATTTTCTGTGACATATTTTCTGCCAGGATTATATTTTAACCTTGAAGCATTGTTGCGGAGATAAAACTAACATTCCAGCAACATGTTTCTCTCACAAATTTGGGCATCTCGTTTTAAACGGGGAAAATTTCTTGCTGTTATTCCGCAGGATTCTGAGAGTGAAATGGAAAGAGTGATGGAAAGAATAGCCTTAGGAGGCAGCAGTTGTAATACAAATAGCAGCAATAAGAGTTTCCATCAGCCGTCAGTATCACAGAATAATAACCAGACGGGATATACAGCAGTTATACCAGGCAGTGGTAAGATAGTTTCATTTATTCTTCTGTAAAACTATACAAAGTTAATCCATTATTTTGCAGAATTTCGTTATAATAGAGATGTTAATTTCCTACATTTGAAGAAATATCTGTAAAGTTTTATTTAGAAAAGTAACTAAAAACATTTGAACTAAAAATCTTTCACAATGAAATTAAGAATTTGTTCCACAATCCATGGATTTTGTTTTCTGTGATTAGATACCAACAATAAGACAAGAAAATGTATTGTTGTTTTCTCTCATGAAAGAGCAACATAGCAGCAGAGTATTATTGCCTTGTACAGCTTTAGGTTTGCTGATGGCAAGTTTACATTGCGCTACAAGGTATCACTAAATTGTGCCAACTATATTTTTGTATCGCAATGGTAATAATTTTGTACTAGTATGCGGCAATTAAGGCTTGGTGCCAGCAAAAGTTATAAATAGCAAATCGTCCCATCTAAAGTATGAATTTGATGTCAGAGCATATTTCAGTCAGCCCAGGTATTATCTGGTGCATGACTCTCTTACCCTGGTGTATGAAATCAAGGGATCAAAGATGAACCCCCGGCATTGGTATGATGCATTCTTCACTGGAATAAGCACTATTCATACACTCTTAGTAGTATTGAACTAATGAGAAAAAGCAGGAACTACAATCTAAGAAATAACTGTTGGCACACTTTGAGGACTTTGTTAAATTCAATCCCCATTCAATGTTGTTTGGAACCGTTTCATTACCACGGTCATTTGGACCCTCAACATTGATTGGTAGGAACGGGGGAGTGATATAATATGACCTAGTAGATAGTTCAAGCTCTACATACAAGTTTGTTGCAAAATCAGGGTTTGAAAATGG
Source organism: Ophiura sarsii (assembly GCA_035610835.1). Taxonomy (NCBI): domain Eukaryota; kingdom Metazoa; phylum Echinodermata; class Ophiuroidea; order Amphilepidida; family Ophiuridae; genus Ophiura; species Ophiura sarsii. The sequence continues at coordinate 13,309,519 of CM069452.1, read as the reverse complement.
TCCCTTAAAGTGGGATTTTAGCGCAGAAATGAACTCAGTGTTACAACACAAATGTTCCTGAATTGTAGATACGCAGAATGCATTGAAAGTGTTTAATTGCACAGTGCGCATCCCACAAGCATTGTTTTGATTCAGGCAGCACAGGTTCGCCGAAAGAGATTAAAATATGCACAAAATTGTGAATTTTGATTTGTATGGTGTCTTGTATGAAATAGATAAATACATGCATATGTTTTGTTTCTCAAAAAATAAGAAAATTCAATGCACTTGCGCAAGTGTTTATATGCTCACAATAGCACTTTTTCTAATTTTTCTCAAAACAATTTATGCATTTATTGACATATAAATGCCATGGTTACATTTCAGTTAGGATTAGGATAACAAGTTGAACAATATGACTCATCTTTTTATTGAAGAGATAACAGATGTAGAATATCTCCCTTTCCTTTTTATTTTCAAACAGTGTGTATTTAGATTATTTTTACACTGATCTCGGTATTTAGAACAGATTTCATTTCTTATTTTGCTGATTTCATTCGCTGTACAGATATTTTATATGTAGATAAAAGTAGTCTAAATTTGCTATTGCCATAGTTTGCAATGCATTGTGGTGCACCCCTACCCCCTTATTTGACTAATACCTCTCATCATGTACCAGCTGGTCCTACAATGACTTATGTTGAATGTAAATCAAACCATAGTTATCATCATTATCTATTGAACATGATTCAATTCAAACGAGTGCATTTTGAGCCTGGGAGAGATATCCCAAATGTAACGAACGTTCAGTCCTAAACAGAAATTCAGTCAACAACACCCACGAGTTTAGTTGAATTATTTCCATAGGAATATGACAGTGACTAACCTAAGGGTGGGAATTTCGGGTAATTGTATACCCGGGTACCCGAAATATTTTTCGGGCGGGTACCCGGGTACCCGAAATTCAAAACATTTATTTTATTTTATTTTATACATTTTTTTCTTCTAAGTAAAACACAGGAGTTGACTCGTATTTGACTCTTAATAACCCACATAATTATCTATAAAAGACTACCCTTATTGGGTTAGTAATGAATTTAGGTTCAATGACAGGTTTAGGTATCAGAGGCATGCATGATGACTCTGCATAATATCTGATATATTTTCAATCAACAACAACACGATTTTCTGATCATGAAAAAAAAAAAGTTTTTGTTTTGAATTTCGGGTATCCGGGTACCAAATTTGGCACCCGGGACTGGAAATTTCGGGCGGGACTCCTTTACCCGGGACTCGCTCCCAACCTTAGACTAACCCCTCCCATGGTTATTAGAATGACCTACGATAACTTGGATTTTAATTTGAAATATGTATAGTTTCTTTAAAACCACCAATTAAAGTTCCCTCTCCATTGATTTCCTTACATCAAATACAAATATGACTTATGACCACTAATATTATTCCAATTTCCTGACCCTAGCCCTGAGTTTTGCCAAGACGGTCTCTCCATGACCAATTATAAATTGCTTTCAATTACCTGAGGCACATCTAGCAGGTGGATGCTACCTGACATTGTCCAGATGGCTTGCTAACTACTTAGGCCTCTGATGGCATCCGGGATGCTATGACAGTCTTCATATCAGCTGCTCCCATGCTACTGTGCTGATTAGGGTTAGGATGTGTTTATAGAGATCTGATCTGAGGAAAGAGGATTTATTATAAACTGCTCACAAAAAGTTAGGAAACTTTTTTTAATCAAGTATAATTTTATTATTCATTACCCTCTTTGTATATGTTATATATCAATGGAAAGCTGAAGTGTTCCTCTTTAAAATTATACCACATTTGCAATGATTACATGTTAATGAGCTTGGCCAAGTGAATGAGAATTAGGCAAAGTGACAAATCAAATGTGCCAAAATTACCGTTATCTGTGCTAAACAGTCAATAGGTAATGATCAATAATCAAACCGGTCATGCTTGAGAACCATGAATGGTTTATACAAAGATATGCACCAGTGAGCATAACACACACAAGTTAACCCTCATCTCTTTAGAAAACCATTGTTTGGGTATTTTGCAAGACTGGGTTAACAGGTGAAAGGTCATGAAGGTAAGTAATGAAAGGTTTAGGCCTACACATTTTTCTCAATAAAGTGGGTTAAGATCAGTAAGAGCATGTTTCTGCTGGGCAAGTTACCGGTAATAAACGTTAAGTTTGCCCAGTAGAAACAGACCGAACCGGGCAATAATCGGTATTTTTGGTAATCCCCAAAAAACCTTAACAAAGCAGGTTTGGAACCAGCAATAATCGGCAATAAACCCAGCAGAAACAGAAAGGTGATTCTTAGCGGTTTGCGCCGTGAACCTTGTCACGCTGGGTTATACATATTATTGTGAAGCAATCTTTTGCAGGTGCCGTGGCATTGTTTGGTTTTACATAAGGTCAAATGTTGTGGCCATCGACTAGGATCGATAAACTTACCAGTAATTTTTCGCGAGCAGAAACAGGGGGATTAAAAACTGACCGATTAAAACTTAGCGTTTATTAACGCTAACTTTTTGAAGTGTCCCAGCAGAAACACGCTCTAAGTTGTCTTGCTTGTTTTCATTACAGTGCCAATTTGTTTGTTCACACAGAAACACAAAATTGCTAATTTTGGCACATTTGATTTGTGACTTTGTCTCATTCTCATTAATGTGGACAAGTCCAGCAACATTCAATCATTGCACATTTGGTATCATTCTAAAGAAGAACACTTCAGCTTTCCATTGATATGCAACATAATACAAGAGGGTACTAAACAATAAAAATATACTTGATTAAAAAAAGTTTCCTAACTTTTTGTGAGCAGTTTATATGGATTATGGATTGATATTGGACATTGAACTTTTAATAAGTTTCTATCTAATTCCTAAAGGTTCTCTGACTTTTATCCTGCAACATTAAACTAGTTTATATTTTAAATATGCTATGAATTCTGATTGAACCCTTTCCCAGTAGCTGGAAAAGGTAGCCCATCTTTTCGTCATACTCTCAAAAGTATTACTTCAATTTTCAAAACTATTGGTTTCATTGCTAATAGTTAGAGAATAAAGGTATTGTTTTTAGACCGTACCCGTGTTATATTGTCTGACATAAATGCGGATGATAGTATTATTTTAAGTAGAACAACGACGCCGCAGGCGGAGTTGTTCTACGCAAAAAATATTACTATCGAACGCATTTATGTCAGACAATATAACACGGGTACAGTCTAAAAACAATACCTTTATTCTCATTCTTAAACAATCATACTTTAGACATTTATCAAAGAAATAAGTACATTTTATTGTCCACATTTGACAACTTTTACCCCTGCTAGGATTGAATAACCCACAAACATTCCATCTAATCACATGCGATGAGTAAATCATGCGTAAGCGTCGCGGCGCCGGCATAAACACAGGAAAAGCGCTAAAGACGCACTGCAGAAGTGCGCGGTATGGAGCAAACCACGCATTGTGAAGGTCGGGCGCACTGTTAAAACGTAAGCCCCACCTCCCCGTGTTAAGTTGTCTCATCTAGATGTCGCCGATTTCTCTGAGAACCAATGAGATTGCTTAAACTTTCTTAGCTGTTTAAGAATGTTTAATATTCTGTCAAGGATTCACAAAATCGCATATTTTTACGACATTTACTTGATGCATCATCTTGAACCAATCAGGAAATAGAATCAAATACTAATTGTTTTCGGCACAAATGTGTCATTGTGGTGAGCATATGTTGAGAGATTGGTTGCAATCAGTTATCATGCATCCATATGTCCCGATATCTCCAAATCATTGTGAATTTGAGCATTATAGTAAATGAAATTGTGTGCTTTTATGACAGGTGTTCATAATTGAAACCTTCTGAACTGATATGAATCACAAAATAGTTATAATGATTATATTTTTATATTGACATTTTGTATAGCAATTGTGATCTACCTCATATATGAGTTGCTCATGAAGCTTTTGCAAAACAACCGATTCATGAAATATATGTAAGGAACAGTCCAACCTCATTTATCCGGATGTGTCCAAGCAATAGCCGGATAAGTGACAAATCTGGATAAGTGAATTATGTGTAATTCTGCATTGACTGTCCTGAAGTGCTCAACTTAATTGGGACAATAGAAGGGTACTGAATGAGGGGTAATTACAGTGAAAATGTATTATTTAAGCACTAAACAGCACCACCAACATCAAAAGATGGCTTTTAGATGCTTCAGAGTGTGAAAATAAGGTGATTAGGCTGTAAAAAATATTTTTGCTTTTGGGATTATTCAGCTAGCTGGATAATAGAGTTATCCGGATAAAATATGGTCGGATAACTGAGGTTGGATTGTATTGGGTTGTGCAAGCATCTATGCTTTGGACAATATGTAAAAAAGTATTACACCACTTGTTTAAGGCTCCAAAGATATTCACCTGGAAACCATGAAAGTAGTCTGTCAACACATGCATATAGTGCAATTTCATGATTAAATAATCAAAATGGTGTGTTTGGGACATATTAGATCATTTATGTCACCAAATGTCATAATGCCCATCACCTCTGTTATCAGTATGAAATGCATTGATTTCAGGGATGGGCGATATCAGGAAAAGGTGAAAAATAATCAATAGTGTATTGCTGCATGTCTTCTCAGGTAGCGCATCAATCCAAATGTAATTTGAGTACCTGATGAGGCTGCCAGGGAGGCAAAGTTGCATGGTTCTAGATCTTCATAAATCATCAAAGTGTGTTCAGCAACTATAATCAATGCCACAGTGCATTTTACATCATTCCTTAAGCCAAGTGTATGCCGCATATATAGAAATATCCATCCACCTGCGAGTTTGGTTACATTTGTCCATAGCATTATGATGGCTACTCTAGCTGAGGAATAAACTACATGCCGTTTGGGTGTCAAGATCCTACGATATAAGTTCATATATATGTGTTGTGGTATGGGAAAACCCGTCGGAAGTCGCTAGTGTTAATATTGAGATATCTGGGTCATACCAATATATTCCTAACAAATGAGTTCCAAGTCAATTTTCCAACTTTGGTCCCAAGATAGAGATTATACCTTGAACTTTAGTCTCCAGGAGTTTTTTAAGCAAAATTCCAGATGTGAAGTTTATTTAAGTACTTTTCTGAACCTTGTTTATCAAATGTTAGGTGTAAAATGCTATGTTTATGTAAAATGACATTGTTACCATGGTAACCACTTGTGAATTCCGACAATGCATTGTAAAGATTTTGAAAGTGAAGAACTTACAATTGTTAATAATATCGCAAAAAACTAGGTTCATATCAAAAGTCCTTTTCATATGACAAGCTATTCTGTGTGATATAACAATGTAGTTTTATTATTATTAGAGCATTTAAATATTTTGTGTACACCTTCGAAATGTCAGTTTCAATTTTGAGTGTTGCGTTTAAACTTGCCGTCTTTAAAATACTATAACTGTGGTTCTAGATGGAATTTCTGGAAAATTTAAACAGTCCTATACTCAGTAGAGTATGAAGCTCTCTGCCACTAGAAAAAAAACAAGTTGCTAGAAAATGACCATGTGAAGGGTTTTCCCATGCCACCACACAATCATATTATGAAACTTATGGAATTTACCTTCTGATCCAGGTTGAGACTTCTAGAAATGTTGTGATCTTTTTGGACTAAATTATTTGAATTACCTGTTCATATTATGTCACATAACATGTTGGCGTATACTGATAACATACTAAGGTCGCTTTGCGATCCGGGTTCCCCCTGATGACGTAATTTACGTCATTTGTTGTTCAATTGAATGCAATCAAGTCAGCAGTGACCTCACGTGACTTTCCAAAAGTTGCATCAGGTCGCACCAGGTCAAACGGCCTAAATTGCTGCAGTTGACTTCAATTCAACTCGGGCATGATTGGTCGTTCAATCTGTCTAGTTGCTGTGGGAGATTTGTATTTCATAGTCAATCAAGCGACCCCAGATTACCACAATCTGCGACTAGCTAGTATGCAATGATCATCACTCCTTATTAATTGGTTGATCTTTTTTTCTTTTTGTACTATTGAGTTAGTACCCCCTCCCCCCCCCCCCCCCCCCTCCCCTCAAAAATAATAAAGAGGTTTAATGAAACATTTCCAAGCTGATGAAAGTTGAAATGGAATGTCATTCATATAAATGTCATAGTATATCGAGATATCATCTAGCTTGACCTATATGGCTTTCCAACGTAATCTCATGTCAATATGCCGGGTGTTATAAATAATTAGTTCTAACATGGAAATAATTCCTGTAAGGTGATTGGCTTATTGGCTATACAGGAAATAGCATGTACTTTTCGTTACCACACCCCCATCTTAAAATGTTTGCAAAACATGATATAAATCACAACATACATCAGTTAAGAGATGCCCAGCCTAAGTGTTGGTTGGATTCGATTGGAAATGTTCTGGTGTTGTTAGAACTGATAATTGGTTAATATATATTTTCATAAGCTGGCCTGACCAATCAAACTTAGTTTGTTATTTGATGCAACCAATCACAGGGACTATATCAAAATGGAATATTCAGAAGCCAAGTGTAAATTGTAAGTAAAAACTTGATCAACCTTATGGACTGTTATTGTTGCAATTATGTTATATTATGTCCTGCTTTTGGATGTTAAAAATAAACTTCAGGTTTGAAATGATCAAACCCACCTTTATTCTTGAGGCTACCAAATACATGTATGCTTTAAAATGACATTCAATTATTTAGCTACATCCTATTTGTGTAACTTGGTTGCCATTGCATCCACCCATTATGACTCACTTGTGGAATTGGCTTTCAGGTAGAATAATTACATGAAATCAACTTCACATTTTGTGTTTCTTTAACAAAATACATTGGACTTTTTATAATCAGTGCCCTGTATGCCCAGAGGTGTGTTCATGCCTCACTGCAATTTGTAGTAACGTGTTGTGTGACTGGAAGTGAAGCATACATTTATAAAATAGTCATCACAATAATGCGTCTCAAAAATATGCCTATAGTTGTAGTTAGGATAGACAGACTATGGCGTCACGTACTGTATCCCATGTGATTACAGTTATGTGACGTTAGTAGTTTGTATGCATGAGCCTTGCCTATGTTGGCCTATTTATGTCTGGTATTGACTTTAGTTTGGTAATGATATTTTGTTTTACCTTTATGGCATCGATGACATCAAATGGCCGAAAACCACTCAAAACGGGCAACTTTGGGTAAAAAGTTGTCACACAATTTGATTTAGAAAAAATAAATGTTTAAAATAGTAATCACCAATATTATACACATACAGAATTATATACAATATGAGACATAATGTCTGAAAATGTTAGCATACAGATGAATTTTCATGTTTAATTAGGTTTTTTTATGGTTTAGATGGATGCACAATCACATCAGGAAATAAAGTTAGAAACCACATTGTGATATTCTCTTGAATTACTTACTTGACTTATGTCAGATGTTTTTACCGAACCACGAAGCTTCTCCAAATCTTCCTCTCCAACATGGCTATCATGAGTTCTTCTACTTTCAATCCTGTGGCACTCTTAGTAGGGCAATAGTTAGGGCTGGTCTACCATGCTATCTTGCTCCATGTTTTGGAATCCAGTGTATGAGTTTGGAGACAGGCTCATTGGACCCTCTGAAGCAGTGTACAAATCTTGCTCTATGTTCTCTGATCTTACCCATATCCAAGACCCGTACAGGTCTTCATTGGTCACATGCTGAGTAGAATCTTTTTCAATTGAAATGTTTTGGGCCAAATATGTCACATTGTAAATACAAATTGATGGTTTATAAGAGGTAAAGAACATGACTTTACAAGGGTAAGTTGTTTTGCTCAGGGGATTACCTGCGTCATGGTATTATAGTTACATTGTGAGGCTTCCATCAACTACCAGAAGGCAAACAGTTAGAATTAGAATTTGGTCAACAATCCAAGAATCCATTCTCACAAAGATTTGTTTGAAAAACAATGTGAGAATATTTAATGGATACTCTTATACTTATACTTTCAGGGTTTCAAATGAAATTGATTAATGGCAGCATGAATGTTGCTCCCTGCATCGCGCGGGTTTCAAATTTTGAATACAATTTTTTCAGTTAAAATACAAAAGTTGGGTTCCAAAGCGTCGATAATAACCATATTTTCTTTTATCTTCACGCTCCCGATAGTGAGATTAATTTCAAATATAGCAATCAAGAATCCATTCTGGTTACAGAATTCATGAGATTTGTGTAATATATAATGCAATTCTAACCCTACATACTCTTATATGCTTGTTGCAAGCAACTTTTACTTGTCAATATATCAAAAGTTCAATACAACATCTCAGTGTTGCTGGCCAATATATTAGTACTAGACACCGACCAGATTACAGCTACGTGGGCCTGTATAAGCAAGATAGCACACAGTGACACATATCCGATAATAATCAATTATTTGGAGAAACCATTTGCAAAACAACTTTTAAATGTCAATGAAAAACTAGCTGTGTAAGGGATGCAGTTTAAGACCATTTTATATAACTCTAATTTGACTTTAGTATGAACTTAAAATGTTCCTACAATCTACTTGAATTCAAGTTGTCTACTCTTTGTAGTAGTCATACAGTCATACTTCATGTACTGTGTCCCATATGGGGTCTCTGATTCTCCCACTGTTATTCAAGACATTTAGGTACTGTAAAGGAAATATAAGGTGTATGTCATTTGATATGTCTTTTCTGTTACTAAATTAAACACACTGTCACATTTATGTCAAAAATCATTTTATAATGTCAAACTCTCTGACTTCCGTGGCTTTGAAATTTCATTTGAGATACTTGCTAACACCATATCTATACTTGTTATACTCCAATCATTTATCTTTGTGCGATGATGTTAGTGGGTATTCTACTGTTTTAATTTACATGTACACATGTAGATGCTTGGATTGATCTTTGAATCCATGGGTGCGTATGGCTACACATTAGAATCACTCACCCACTCAGCTTTATCCTTCATGTAATTCTGCACAAAATTAGCCTAGCACGAAATCTGTGTTAAACTGTGTTAATGGATTAAAGGATTAGACAGCTTTATTCAGTAATAGAGGCTCAACACCAGTCTAACTCATGAATGAAGTACACCAAGGATACACCCACACTCTGACATCACTGAGCAGAGGTAAATTAAAGGAATCTCGTGAATACATGAAACTATATTAGTGTTGGAATTAGACCTGTATTAATTATAAAAGCTACTCCATACATGATAGCCATTTAGAGATGCAAGACCTATCATCCTACCTATCTGTTGGTCAGTTGAAAACGGGAATGGAAATAGCACCTGCCCATAGTGGGTAACTTTTGGGTCGGGCAGGTGAAGATGCAAAAGTACCTGCCCAACTGGCAGGTAAACATTTTCAAACTCACAGTGTAAAGGAGTTATACTGGCTGGTGGAATTTCTGTCGGGCAGGTATTTGTGTGAGTCACCTGCCCGACTGGCTGGTTGAAAAAATCTGAAATTCCAACCCTGGTTGGAAAGCCATGAAAGGGTAGCGTCTTGATAACGATATAGGGATTTCCATCACAATGAATACCAAATGTCAAGATAGTGAAATAACTAATGATTGGTCTGCTATTGTACCAGGCAAAGACTGGGTACAAGATATACATCAGCAGGACAAAAGGAAATCATATACTGCCGTGGGAAATACCATGAAATTACAAATTACCATGGTAAATCCTGTTTTATGAATACAACAAAAGCAATACATTGGTAGCAGGAACCTTCCATTGTAGACCGGCTATGATGAGACATACAATGCCTTGGGCATCTTGGTTCTTTGTTGATTTAATTATCATCATATATATAGATACAACAAGTAGGTCAAAGTAGCCTTCTGCTGCTACTCTTATTATTTTCTTTTAATTTTCAAATATATTTGAGAAGAGAGTATATTTAGCCATTTGTTCAAATATTTTCCTGCAATTATATTGCATCTGTCTTCTAGAAAATGTAAATCATAAAGAGAATGAAACATCACAAAAACTTTATATTCTATATATTTTTTTTTTAAATTTACCTTTTACTTTTTTGGGGGTGGGTGTATTTACATCTTGATGTAAGATCTAAAACACATAAACAATGCATCCTGGAACGATAAAGACAGCCAGTCTCGCATAAATATTTCATTATTTGACTTTATTCTTTTTTATTAAGCCTTTTGGGAATTTTAAAATACTTTTGACAATTGTAATTCAATTCAGTTAGCCCCTCATCTCGTGGACAGGATTATAAGTGTTTTGTCAAATTGACAGTCTACCTGATACAGAAATAGTTCTGTATCCTTATAGTTCAAGTTACAGGTGTTTCTGAAGGAAATTATTACCTTTATATAAAATCTTTGTCCGGAAAATGATCAATTTGGATGGCGTATCCCCATGAGTTGTGGCTGCTCTTATCAGGAGGAACCATATTATAGTATTACCTACATTGCCTCATATTAAACAGTTCAAAAATATACAAGTTTTCTTGTGTTGTTGTTGCATATTGGGGGGATGGGGGTCTTGAGTGTAATACCATGACACCACCTATTTTCTAATTTAATCCTGTGGGACTTTTTGTCACTTTGCATTAAACTAGGTTTCCAGGTTGCAAGATACTCAGATAAGAGTTTTGACTCAATATTGAAGGTTTAGGGGTTTATAGTTCAAATGTGAGTTGAAGGAGGCCGAGGCTGAGGCTTATTGTGTGTCTGTTGTAAGAAGATGTGTGTTCTATTCAACTGCTGAGTATTTCAAAACAAATCGGTGAAACTGAGGATTTGTGTGGAGAATTTCATAGGAATAGTGGCTTTTTGGTATGAATTTCAACATCTGATTCTGGACAATATTGGTGATGTAATACTACATAAGCTTTATGGATATCTTTGTATAACTTATTGCGTAAGTTTCAAGTCTGGTATAGACACAATTTAATTCAGTTTTCACACATCTGAATTCTGATGAAGCAAACTATGGATATTTGACTAATTTTCCTAGTTTTCCACAGTGACTACGAGTAGACAAATGTCAAACTGGTGGCTCTCAATTTTATTTATTTATTTAATTTTGTTTACCTTCGATAAAATTCTGTTATGTTAGAATCGAAACGTCCGGTCCTCTTATATTTATTACATTTACTTACACAGGCTATTTTTCCGGATAAGCAGTTTGCATTCAGCTTTTACATATATACTTAATTGGAAGTCATTATAGTTATATTACAAGCTGAAAAGGTTACGACACAAGATTCTAATTTGGTTGTATAACAATTGGCAAAATCTTGGGTAAATCATGCATATCCAATTATGGTAGTATTATTGAATTAAAACTATTTGATTGAATGGGCTCCAGGTCAGGTACTTTTACCTGTTTACCATTTCTGTGCTTTGAAATCAATAATTGGATTTGAATTAGGAGTTTGCATACTCAATACAAAACTAAACGCGTATTTGATTTCTTGAAAGTGGTATTGAATTGATATGTCAACATATCAAGAGCTCAGACTAGCTCCTGAATGAAGCATAGAGTGTACTGAGTACATGTCAAATAAACATAGACTTGTATTGGCCAAATTGAGTGATCTATCTTACACCATAGCGGATTACACACATACCCACCAATCACTACCCATCGGCAGTACATATATTGCTCAGTAAGTGCCTCTGTCTTCAAGATAACTATATATTAAATTGATGTGGCCAATATTTGGTTAACCCAACCACACAGCCTCCTGAACTGCACAGTATAGATTGAATTTTCTGTCTCTTTATGTAAAATAGAGGCACCCTATTTAGACGGGTTCTTCCTCTATGTTTGTTGAGTCAACCCAGTTATTCATCGCTATTGCTCACCTGTAATCTACCATGACACCTGTTGTCAGCAGGGAGATGTAAATATGCACTATCATCCTGCATACAATTAGGTGTATATATCTTGTACAAATTGGAATGTTGTATTTGACATTCTTGATTGAAACAACCCTCATTTTTGAACAGTCATACAAGTGATTTGATGGGGGAAAACAAACAAATTGGGTGTATTATTATATTGGTAGATAACATGTTCAGAACTTGAAGGGAAATTCTTGCCAGGATATTTGAGTTTTTCCAGACTTGCCTTGCATTCTTTATCTGAGCTCTTTTACCTCTAGTAATGTATCTCGCTATAGTAAATGTTTCATCCTTGCTTAGGTATCTAATACACTAGCTTGGACAGTTACCTGCCTGTGTTTTCAGAGTAATTACCTGTAAACGAAAATTCTACCGGAAGCAAAAAAAATGTTTTATATTCAGAGAGCCTAGCAATTGTTGTTATAACCAACAAACTACCAATAATTGTTTTATTTTATTTGAATCAACAGAAAGGTTTTATGGATCTTCACATTCCGTGGACAGATTGCCAACAACTGGACTTAAGGTAAGGATCCTTCGCATGTTTTACACTTGGGAAAGATACTGAAACCATTTTAAATATTTCGTAGAGCAAGACTGTTGCTAACTCTTCAACAAAATTGGTAAAAACAAACATGTAGTATTTCGCCATTCTGAGATATGATTCAGCAAAGATTTTTCACCCCAATTAATGTCACATGATATCAATTTAAAGTTCAATACATTCAACAGTACACAATTTAAAGTTCAATAAATTCAAAAGTACACTGAACAAATAAACAAAGAATTGTTATGGGCTCAATTTTGAACTTAAAATTGCCAGAAATTACGTTATTCGTAGGCCATTTGTGTCTCTGTAGCTAGTGTAGTCAGAGCGAATTCTAATGACCATGCATCTTTTTCAAAGAAAGCAGGGATATTTCTAACTTTGAATATGAGGGTATTGATGCCCTGGCATTAAATTATGGCATATGATCATGAACCAGGATCTTTGGAATATATTTTGACATCTGAACAGAGGAAGTTGAATGAATGGGTCACTTGTAGGCAAAACAATAGTTTGTCATCATTGCGCTGACGATTGAGAAAGAAATACTGAAAAATATGACAATAAAGTTTTGCACATACATAATACTTGACATGTTCACTGATGGGGACATAAAGTTAATATGTTGTGTGCGTAAGAGTATTGACGTCACTGGTGAATAGAGACGGGTATCTCACCCATTTGTATCCAAAGTTCATATCACTTTCTCTGTGTAGTGACATCAATGGGTTTCTATAGTTTATTCAATTCCAAATTGGCGAGAATTTTTTTTATTTTTATCTCTCTGCGCTTAAAAGTAATCCAAGGGTATGCATTATTTTGGCACGCGTGAGCGTCATGCATACAGTTCACAATCCGTAATGTTGCACGGTGTGCACCATGTGGGAGTTTTTCTTTGAATTCATTCGTATCTATAAACAGGTTCTGACTGACTGAACTATAGTCATAGATGTTTCATTGTTTTTGTATGAGTAAAAACACTATAGTTCAATCAGTTCCAAATTGGCAAACCTGTTTACAGCAGCGAATGAATTCGTGGGTGTGTAAACCATGGTGCAACATGGCACAATGTGAATCGTATGCGTAACGATTGCGTGTGCCAAAAATATTGCGCATACTCTTGGATTACTTTTGCGCGCGGGGAGATAAAATCTTTATATTTCTCTACCATAGAAGGCACCTGAGATAAGTTTTCTGAACTAATGTAATAGTCCACATAGATCATTTCCATTCCACTTTGATAAAATGTGTTAATTGTTAATGAGTTGTTTTAACAACTATGAAAGTGTATGAAGCAAAATAAGAAGCAGGTGTGGCCTTATGATTAATTACTACTTTTGATATGATAGAATATGACAATAGGAAAATCCCTAATGACAATCTGTACATGCTATATTTGATGTAAATGTGTATGATTACCTCAAAATCCTGTACACTATAATTGATATCAATGTACGTGAACTACCTTTAAGCCCCATAGATCAACAGGTGTCTGTACGTATGTCCTTTATTAGAGATAACTCGTTACTTGGGGTCATGGCCCTCGCGATATCCAGAATTAATTTAATAAGGGAAGCTGGACTAGATGGCATACTTTTAGAGGATAAATCATGACTACTAGGGCAGTTTGCAAATTAGTAGCATACTTACTAAGGATAAAGTGTTCTTGAGGTCCAGGTATACACCTAGCACATAAAGTCCCTGACCAGGTGCTTTGAGGTTCGCTAATTCAAAATATATAATCGGTACAAAAAATCTGAGATATACATTAAATGAGCAAATTTCTTTTCCGCAGTTTGATACCTCATTCAACAAAATCGAATGGATACTTTTAAAGTTATGGTGATTTCAATGACCGCGCATGCAACAGAAAAGTTGCACTAGGTATAGGAATCATTGATTTGTGTGTGATTACTGTCATAACTGTGTGCTATCTGAACGAGACAGATGAATGGGCCTGGAGTGATAACCGCAATGTGCGGGACAAAGGGTGTATCTGGCTGTGAAGAATACAAGTCTTAGCTGATTAGCTGTGAGTTTTTTCAGTGCGTAATCACACACAAATCAATGATTTCCTATACCTAGTGCAACTTTTCTGTTGCATGCGCGGTCATTGAAATCGCCATAACTTTAAAAGTATCCATTCGATTTTGTTGAATGAGGTATCAAACTGCGGAGAAGAAATTTGCTCATTCAATGTATATCTCAGATGTTTGGTACCGATTATCTATTTTGAATTAGCTAACCTCAAAGCACCTGGTCAGGGACTTTATGTGCTAGGTGTACATCAATTGCACAGTAAAAAGGTGATGCACACCTGTATGATGCACTTAATTATGTCAAAACTTGATACAAGTCTGGGCCTTGAACCAATATATTTTTGAAATTAGATTTGTAAGTTTACTAGCATGATTAGTTCAAGTTAGTTACATGTATATGGTTCACCCAAATATGTTATGGATTGTATGTACCTTACATTTTATCTTGAAATATCGATATAGATAAAGGGGTATAAGCCTGGACTACAATCCTAACATAGTCTCATATTGGTTATTTTGTATATCAGAGATCGCTTAAATTGGGTATAAACGGGTTGACTACAATGTTGCCATGGTACATTGCTCTATTTTATGGATGATTACACAGCTCTTTTTTCCTTGACATTTAAGCATCAGGATGTAGCTATTTGATATGTCTCTGTCAATCCTCAGTTGAGTATCTGATCATCTTAGATGTATCGATGGATGTTATTATAATCATTGTTTGGATAGCATGTTTGCATCAACTTATGTGAAGGCATGGAAAATAGCATCAAGTGAGATGTTTTGTGTCCAAGCTTCCATCTAGCTCATTGTCTCAATGGATGTCATCATTGTTTGGATAGCCTGTCTACACCAACTTCTGTAGGCACTTGCCCCGTAGAGAAAGGGTGAGGAGAGGTGATTTGTGAAGCATCAAGATCCGTGTAAGCTTCCATCCAGACAGGCGGATGTTGTTATAACTATTTTATGGATAGTCTGTCCTGCCTCTCTTTACAAACGTCTGAAGTCCGTACCCAATTGAAATAGGAGCGTAGAATAATCAATGTTATAAAAAGTGGTTCTTGTGAAATTTGGCAAGGAACAAGCAAACACATGTAAGCTTCCCTGAATAACCTGACTGCAATGACTGGTTTAATTGTTGTATAGACACACTTAACATCGGGAGTTGAATTGGCAAACATTGAGAGAAGGCATATCCAGGCTTGAGGGTGATGCACAATCTTGTGTCAGAGTCATGTTGCGTGCAAACCAATATAATTAAACCATAATAGTACCGCTAGTTGTTATACTCAATCATGACAACATGTGACAAGTGTTGTATTCATATTTGTGACATATCATGTCAGAAGATACGTCTTGTCAGCCAGGATTATTTTGAGATACTAAGTATAGAACAAAATGCTTTCAAGAATTGCTAGGGGGAAAGATGTACAATATCTTCTTTTTCTTGTGTTTTCGAAAGTAACTGTTTCAAGAACTAGGTATTATTCGAATTATGTTAAATAGTTTGTCAGATATTATTGTTAAAATCTCATATTTTAAGAATAGACAAGATGTTCCCTTTGTTGTGACACTGTAAAAGTGGACATTTTTGCGCTATATTTATTTTAGCGCTTTTCGCGCTATGATCAGCAAGCGCGAAATAAAAACGAGCGTATATATTCCTTTTGTTTGTTGATCTATGTAAGGAAGCTCAAAATCGCAAAATAAAAACAAGCAAACTTGTTCAAAATGTGCGAAGCACGAGAATTTATGTGCGCAAAAATTTGAACTTTTACAGTACATTACATTTTCCATCTTAAATGTATGATATTTATTGAGAATGGATCAAGAATGATTTCTTAATGCTGTATGATGAAATAGTTTGCAAATATGGTGTTAATTTCTTACAGGAAACTTTGAGTCCTTACTAGGGTTCATAGTCTGATTCCCCTCAGTGGCGTACCCAGCTTTTGGAAACTGGGGGGGGGGGGGGGGGGACCATAGTTGTACCGACGAAAGGCATGATGTACGGACAATTATTTTTACAGACTCCCCCCCCCCCAAAAAAAATCGTAAAACTTGCACAATTTTTTTTCCCGTGACCAGCTGAAATCTTGATAAGTGGGGGGGGGAGGAATGAAGTTGTCAGCATAATCGGCAGAAGAAAAAAATTGCATGGTCAAAATCGCAAATCTACTGACGGAGGGTCGTTTTTACAGACGGTGTTATTTCAGGGGGGGGGGGGGGGGCAGGGCCCCCCTGGGTACGCCACTGATTCCCCTCTCAAGAAGACTAGAATCCACAAGGCTTGCTATGTCATTGATTGGAGTCAAAGTTATGTGAATTTAAAACATTGTAAGATAAATATGATTGAATGAGCTGTGATCTTGAACCAGTTTCATAACTATTTTACTTCCATTTCAGGCTTTGATAGACTTTATTTTGTCATAATTTCTGTGTCTTTGGCAATTATTTGTGACTTGGAAGTTGTACATGTTTTGTCTGTTTCATGATCACATGCATGTTCCTTTTAATAGAACTCATCACTGTTGACTACTAGTTTAAATAAATGAAGAAAACAATGGCTATTTTCAAACTTGCTCTAAGCGATGTTCAACATTGTGGAAGAGATAGATTGCCTATTTCAAACAACAAAATATCATCAAGAAAATCTATACTTGAACACAGCTTATTAAATCTTGGTAGTGGTTCTATGGTACTACGGTTGTATAAGTCATATCTGTTTTTAGGTTTGAAAATCCAATTATCGGGAAGTGAGTTTGGGTTATCCTTCATCACTTGCAATCCTGGATACACTGACCGAGACATCAACCTACTGACTCATATACTCTAGTATTTGTTTTAAGGCTTAAGTTATTAGGTATTGTTTATGGACTGGAAATGTAGTTTTTACGGGTGAGTTTCAGTGAAGTGCTCCTCATCTAGAGGGCAATGGCATGCAATGGTACTAGATCTAAGAGCAGTTTAAGGGGAGTTATATGGTTGCAGGATATGAGATAGTATTTTATCAAAAGATGCATTATAAGGATCCAGATATAAGCCGAATTAATCCATTTCATAGTTCATATTTGTGCACCTATTTTTCTTCTTTTTTTGGGGGGGGGGGGGGAAGGGGGAGCAAAATAGCACATTTTTAAAACATTTAAATGTTTTCACATTCAACATGCTATTAAACTTAAAACATGAAAACATTTGAGCTGATAAAAATTAAATTTTTGTTTTTCAGTTACAAAATACTTACAGAAAACTCTTTATGTTGCGGACCCACTGTTCATCCCAAAACAGGCTACTGTTAATTTGACTGCGTATGTTGTATGGGCTCATTATTGCAGGATATTCTGACTATAAGATAAGGAAAACAGGTAGAATTCTCAGTAGAATTCCAGGTCTGTTCAGGATGTATGACTCATTCATTACGAGTAGGTAGGAGGAGGCCACCATGGTTGCCCTGGTTCAATGTTAGACCCTTACACTCAAACCGGGAAGGGGGGAAATCAAAATATCTTAGCGAAGATGATTTAACAGGATATTATTTTCAACACATTTGAATGAAAGATGTTAAAACGGAATAGAAACTGCTTGCCCATAAAATACTAAGTTCATTTTAAGAGGCCTGACTTTTGTAGTAGGGTTTAAATGGCAAATTTCACTTATTAAATTGAATGCGACAAGAGTGGGAACCAAATCAATTTATACCGAGTTTAACATTTCAATGAAAACATTAAAATCCAATGTTATCTCAACTTCCTCCTTTGTTGAGTTAGATTACGATCTCATTAAGTTCTATTCACAGTTATATTTGCCTACTCGTTATACAACCTATCAATCTGTACTTTATTCTCTAATTGGCAGTTGCGGTGGAACTATTTTGCAATTTCCATGGATATATTACACTGCATCAAACTTTGCCATATGTATGTTGTTACTAGAAGGAAGAAATGTCAGATTCCAGGGTCCCAACGGAAGTGCATTTTACATTACTCATTCCATACAAAGAGTAACAAATATCAACAAACAGGCCCTGATGTTAGTGTATTTCAAACACATACTCATGTGTATTTAAATTAAGCGTCTTGTTAAGGTTTAACAGAACCAAATCTCCTTTCAAAAACAGTAAACCATACTATCTGAAGTTCATATCTTAAGTTCAAGCAATATTATGTGATCTTTTTCAAATTTGTACACATATGTTTTTTCTCTCTTATAATGAAGTTTGACTATCAGGAAAGACTTGCCTGGACTCATAAATCTACCTTGACTTTATATTCCTTAAAAACCATCACAGAACTTACTTTACTTTACTAAATCATAATTTAAATCCGCTTCCAATCTAAGGCCTTTTTCTACATGTTTTTTTATCTGCTTTCAAAGTAAAAATCAAGGATAGAGGGTTTCACTTGGAAAAGATCGCATAATATGACTTTAAAGATGTTTGAAAGATTAGAGTAACATATTCATATTTAAAAATAACTGTTATAAATCCAAGTCAATATTTATTGGAGGACACATCAATGTTATTTCAATCTAAATTGATACACGACTAGACTACATTTGTATTACTAATCAGAATATTCAAAAATAGAATAGTAGCTATAGTCTATTTCACTACCTTGAGGCTGTGATGTCACTGTGTCATTGATGGATCATTGTGGTAAACTGAGCATTGTAACATTCATGTGTACAAAGATTAAAGGTTTGAAATCCTGCACTTATCAGGGGGTATTACTGATTCAGGAAAGTCAAATACCCTATACATTCATTCTTCTTCAATGGGACTTTCTCAGGCTTAATTTCTCTCCCATACCGTTTTTGTTTCATTTTTCTTCGGTTTCTTTGGCAGTGAATCAAATAAGGACAACTTTATATGATATGATAGTATGTGAGAAGTCAAAGTCTACAAAATACTGATAATTCTAAATATGTCATCGAATAATAAAAGAGCTGTGACCCATTTAGACCATTTCCCCATTGACCTCTACAGTAACCTTTCCCCTTAGACTCGGGGAGGGGAGTTCACTAGAACAGCCCGCTAATCAATCGGGGGCAAGTAAGGATTGATTTACCACGCTTGAGATATGTTTTTAAGTTGGGTTGGGCTAAATTGTATTACATTTACCTACCAATACAATTAATAAACATATATACAAAGACTGATGAGTGCATCATCATGATGATATCATTGGCTTAAGGAATGGAAATGGACATGAGAAATAAACAATGCTGTTCATCTGTTTCAAGTTACCTGGAAATTATGTACTGGGCGTATGGACTTGTTAGTACCAGAATACAATGTTTTATAAAGCTTACTCACATTGTATACTATACGATATCATTACAATTGTGATTAATAGTCACTTAATATTCCATTGATATAATTTGCTTTAGATATCAATGTTATTTGACATCAAAAGGAGGTTATCAATAATCCCATATTAGTAGCAATTAATAAACAACTTGCAGAAAATGTGCCAACTTGGCACTTTGTGGTATCCTCTGGTAAATGTAATTGAAAATGATAAATGTGATAATTAATGATTGTCTGTCTGTATGACACTTGGCTCATCTCCACTTCTATGTCCTTAAACATTGAATCAGTTATAGAATGTCAAAGGGACATTATTCTGGCACAAATTAAACTGATACACAACTTGTTATCAGTAAAGGTTTGTCAAAGAAGTTGTATGAATCATTACATTTGACGGATTCTGATCTTTGTAACAGGTGGTTGCTGGATGTGTAACGCTAGAGTTACAAAATCAAATATAGAAACACTGAATGGTGTTACACATAAAATTAACATATGAGTTGATTTGTTGTTGTTGTTGTTGTCTGACTTGATTATCTATATGATTGCTGTAAAAATTGTGACAACATTTTATAGTAATATCTATCATGTCCCCCAAATCAGATGCTATATTTAGGGATATCTTAATGATATCCAGATATCTCTCATTAAATAAATGATCGGAGCAGCACATCCCAAGTCCCTTGGGAGATAGGAGATGGAGGAAACAGTAGTCAGTAAGGTTAATATCTGCTGATGATAGTATGGCTCAATGATATAAGATAATACTAAGAGGGATAAGGGGTGAGTTTTTATTGGGCCATATTCTCTCTAGTCTAGAATCTTAATACCTGTATAGCCAGGATATGAATTAGGTCAGGCAAAGCAATACTGTTATTACACTATAGCACCCCATATCTGTAAATGATCTTCCTTATCCAGGTACTACTCTTTAAGTAAAGTATCCTTTCACTTACTGATAGATGGTTAGATGGGTGGATAATAATTCTAACCCCTAGAGGCAGATTCAGGAATAAAACTCACTCTCAGGAGAATTGAATGGGTCAAATTTAGGGGGTTAGCTGTACTGGCACTGGGGATCGAACCCACGCCACTTAGACCATAATTCACATTCTCCCTTCCTTGATACTTAAAGGTAGATGACCCGATCACATTTTCGTAACACAGAATTATTTCAAACATACGGAGATTTTCATATGATATGAAAGCTCGTATTTTTCTCATCATCATACTGAAATTTGACGGCCTAAATCGGTATAATTACGGAGAAATCGATGAAATAACGTTGAATTACCGCGAATGGTGGTAACCACCGATATAGTTTGTGTACTACTCAATGGGTACAGTTCACAGCATCTTGTGCGTCTAAAATAAGAACCATTAGAGCTATGCAACTCAAACTTTGGAACACGACTTTTTTAAGGATGACCTTTCATGTAGAATAGAAAACTTCAAGTTGAAAATCGGAATGTGATCGGGTCACCACGGGGCTATTAATTTTACCAAATTCAAAACAGATTTTTCAGAAACCTTTCCCAACTTTCAAGTATTATCTCATGAAGTTCTGTACCAATACTATGAAATTTTGGAACTGTTGCCTGCAGACGCCGGCCGCATGGAAAGTGTTAAGTTTTTGGTTGGTATAGTGTCTACCATAATCATGAGATACACTTTGGAAATGGCGGGAGGGGGAGTGCCTGCATGTTATTTGATGGGGAGAAAGGATGGGGATTAATGATGAGTTCAAGCCAGTATGTCATCTGTGAAAATCAAAACATGTGATGGTAGGGAAAGTAAGGTTAGTGCATGAATGAGCCATCATGATGTCAGACATTCTTAATTAAATGACTTCCAATTAGCCTGCTGCATGACCTGTTTACTCGACAACATTGACACATTAATGTACTAGTGCCAGGTAGTATGCATTCATAACTCCACAAATAAGTCCAGCAAGTCTGTACACAACACATAGATTGAGTTCAATTAAAGAACGGTGCCAGGTCCCTATAAGTACGAATATACCCTTGAATGGTCCACTCAAGGAATAGAGTATCACCTGTATTAATATGATAAGACCAGAAAATGTTCCTGTGTACATTTTGTTTTTTGATATCTCAACTGTATTAAGGGTTTTATTTGAAATGTCGAACAAAAATAGCAAGTAAAAATTACAAAGACATTCATCATTTGCAAAACAAAAAATATTTCAGACATCAAATGGAATTCACAGTAGGCCTATATCTTGACTCCTGAAAATCCAATTTGTATTTTGATTATTTTTAAGAACTATTAGTGGACAAAATATTTTATAGCGTGATGACTCAAATGATACTTGGACCATAGATTTATATATGCTTGGACAAGCATATTCCTAGGTCTCAGAAAAAATGGGCCTTATAGGCTCCCTGGTCGCTTGGCTTAAACATTGGGGGTGTTGACCAGTATTCCTACAAGACAAGATAAGACAGGGAATTTTCACTAAAGGTTTGAAATCCTTATCAGTTTCTAAGGGTGCACTTGCACGAAATCAAAACTGATTTGAACCCTTTTTTCTGTTACATTTTATAGTTCTTGGCTCTCCTGTTTTTTTGGGTCATGTACAGTGGCAGTAATACAAACCTTGTTATATAAAGAAATGATTTAGTGTATTTTCTGAAACATACTTTTTCCCAAATGCTGTTTCATCCAATACTGATGAACTTCTTGGTGACGGAAAATATTCACTTGCATATCTGGTCATCTTCCTATAGTATGAGATAATTCCTCGGCTGAGGGTCGTAAATGACATTTTGACAACTTTTCAGGGAAAGCAATTTTTTGCTAAAATGTCTTTTGTATTCTTTTTTTTACATCTTATTTCTTTAATAAAAATGTAACTACTCCGATTTCAGACCTGTACCATAGCTTATAATGTGTGTATTTACCTGTATTTTCATCATTAATAGAAAACTCAATTTTACCCAAAATACATAGAAATAATAGGCATATACGACGGGTATTAAACAAATTATGAATATTTTTAAACAGATTCACTGTTGTGGATAGAAAAGAGACAATTATGGGAAAATTATCTTGCCCGGGAATCGAACCCAGGACCTCTTGCTTACTTGACAAGTGCCTTAACAATTGGGACACAAGACCTCGCATGGTTAAGCATCTGTAATTTAAACCTAAGCGATCACGTTTCCCAGTCTCCTGCCACAAGTATTACCAATAGTAGCTAGGGCCTATACAAGTGTAATAATCAAGTTAAAAAGATTCATAATTTGTTAAATACCCGTCGTATATGCCTATTATTTCTATGTATTTTCTCTCTACAGGGAGGACGGCACTTGATTTGACTGGGAAACGTGATCGCTTAGGTTTGAGTTTCAGATGCTTTACCATGCGAGGTCTTGTGGCCCAATGGTTAAGGCACTTGCCAAGTAAGCCAGAGGTCCTGGGTACGATTCCCGGGCAAGATCGTTTTCCCATTATTGTCTCTTTTCTATCCACGACGGCGAACCTGTTTAAAAATATTCATAATTTACCCAAAATGTCACTTAGAACCATCTTGCATTCAGCTGACGAATTAGTTAACAGGAAGATATCTGTTACACAGGACATAATGGATAGCTTCCCATCATGTACTAAATAGGTCATTAATTGGGTGGGATTAGTCAAGTACACAGTAATAACATGTGATATTGATTGGTGTGACAAGGTTCATTGAAGATGTCTGTTTTATTCCACCATTTAATATGGATTGTTAGGAAGGTCATGTTTGATCAAATGTTGATTGATCTTTAGGATGGATGCGAGACATGTAGATGCTTATTATTGGCAAGAGATAAGCGAGAAATTGGTCAGACGGTTCGATGGCTCAGGGTGGCAATGATGTTAATTAGGTCATCCTGAATCTTCTATACTTTATTCATGAAACTCTTGTGCGGTGAAGTAAGGATATCTTTTAAATTATCGGCGCAGCATTCACAGGCATGTGCTGGGATTCATTTGTGATTGCGTGGATACTTACGTCAGCGTATTACAATTATGCTGATAACATACTTAGGTCACTTCCCGATCTGGGTCGCTCCTATGACGAGTCTTACGTCATAATAAAAAAACACCTTCCTCTAATAGCGACCATCACAGCGACCTGCAACGACTTCCCGGTAGTACATCGATCAAGAGATCGCTTGACTGGAAACGACCGGTCGTAGCTAGTTGACTTCAATTCAACTTGACCGATCAGTCGCTGATGACATGATAAACACCATTTTTCAACCAATAGGGAAATGTTATTTTGCATGGAAATTAGCATAATCATTATACACATCCAGTATCCAGCATACGGGCTGTGTGTAAACATTTTGTCATCTGCAGGACCATGAATGTGCGACTACCAACGATTTGTAGTAGTTCAATGCAACCTATAGCGATTGACAGTCGCCATAGGTCGCATCGAGCTAGTGATGAGTACTGGTTGCTGCGACCAGCGACTGGCTAGTATGTAATGAGCATCACATATGCAATAATGAAGTGTGAATATAGAAATATGTTCTGATGTCATTTCATATATAAAATGAGCTTGACTTGGAATGTGTTAGGTTCTGTGGTGTACATCTATCGAATATGACCTTATTGACATATAATCTCAATGCCTACAAACTTAAGTAATGGTTCATATTTTATTAGTTGAACGCTCTTTAGGTCTATGATTTATGATATTAAAGGTAGATGACCCGATCACATTTTCGTAACACAGAATTATTTCAAACATACGGAGATTTTCATATCATATGAAAGCTCGTATTTTTCTCATCATCATACTGAAATTTGACGGCCTAAATCGGTATAATTCCGGAGAAATCGATGAAATAACGTCGAATTACCGCGAATGGTGGTAGCCACCGATATAGTTTGTGTACTACTCAATGGGTACAATTCACAGCATCTTGTGCGTCTAAAATAAGAACCATTAGAGCTATGCAACTCAAACTTTGGAACACGACTTTTTTAGGATGACCTTTCATGTAGAATAGAAAACTTCAAGTTGAAAATTGGAACATCTACCTTTAACGTTCACTGAACTGCCAAATATCCTTAGATTTGTCTGATCTTTCTAACGTTTGAAAATATTAAATCCAGACTCAGACGGATTGTATGAGTCAGGCTGATATTTATGCGTAAGTATTATGGCCTATGGCCTATCAGTATTTGAAAATAAAAAATATTACTATAAAGACATTTGTAGCAGTTCCTTTGGGCCTAGAGAGATTAGCCATGATTATTCTTGTCTCTATTGCAGTGGTTGTGTCAAGAATTGGATAAAGTCAGTGAAAAGAAAAATTGACTGGCATAGATGTTCATGCCAATGTCAATACCAGGTTTGGCCTTTCATCTTAGAGCTTGGAAATCCAGGATATTTTTATCTTCCTATCTTATCAATCCCTACCAGGTCACCATCTTTGAGAGCAATTTTGTGCCATGTTGTGACTTTGCCCAGAATGTAGGCAAAGTTGCACTTTTGCCCCGGGGGGGTACTTGGATTTGGTTTGGTCGGGGGTGTGCCGCTGGAGATTCAAAACCCATACCCATTTTTAGGGTTGATTTTGGAAAAATCTGTACCCATTTTTAGGGGTTTTGCTTCATTTTAGAAAATAGACCCATTTGTAAAAAGTGACCCCATTATTAGGGATTTCCAGCACAAAATCATACCCCATGTTTAGGGATTTTGTGCCCAAAAAGCCACCCATTAGAGCGGCACACCCCCGTATACCGTCTTGGGTGAGTACCCCCACTCCCCCCCCCCCCCCCCCCAGGACTTTTGCAGGATCCAGAAAAGTAGATGTAAAATCATGACTGGTGAAAGACATTCTGTATTCTGTTTTGGTTACTCAGTCAAAACAGCAAAATATGCATCCTGCCAGAGTGGCATAGTACCGAGCTGGTTAGAGTTTTCAGGATGAATGCGTAGGTGGCTTTTCTGACCTGGTTGAGTTTTGGGTCATCAAAAATTGGAGGCTATTGTAGTTTGTATTGTAGCTTGAAAGTAATAATAAATGTATTTCTTTCTTTTTTCTTTAAATGTTACCTAGAAAGTAAATATAGTTTTTGACATAGAAAAACATAAGCATGTCCCATCGGAGTGGGTGAACTAATACTCTGGGGGCTACAAAGGCGTCTAAAAGCTCAAAATGTACATTAAAAAAAGTTAAGACGAGATTATACATTTTAAGCTTCAAACCCAGGAGACATGTATCTGTAAATCTAGGTCAGAATCTAATAACCATGAACAATTTCTTTTAAAATAATGGATATAAAATAGATCCCATGGGGCATTGTATACTTATATAAAACAGGAAGAGAAATATAGGTTAAGGATATGGATATAGTCCAAACAAAGATTTCATGGGGGACTTCAAATCGGTTGACATTGTGGGAGTGGTTATGGCGCCATTGATCTCACCAAAACATGTAATAACCTCATGTGGAAAGTCCGGTATTACTCCAAATCTAACCTTGGGAGAAGGGAAACTTTTAACTGTAAATCCCAGGGGGAGGGCAGTCAAATATCAAGCTGTATAATCATGCTCAGCCATAAAATGATAATTTTGCATGTTTCCCCCCCCCCCCCCCCTATTTGGCTCCCTTTAACAAGTTAAAATCTTACAGGATTCCAAAAGTACCCTTTTTTAGACCCCTTAATGTTTAACATGCGTAATTCAACCCAACTGAAAACAGCCTCTCATTACGCTTTTTATGGTCACGCATGCGTACAATGTAAAAGTTGATGGCGAGGGGCCCATTGCAGTAAAAAGAATTGGTCAAAGTGCTTACTCATACCTCAAGGTGACAATTGTCTTCTTGTCACTCAACACGGTGACATTTGTTGCATTTTAGTTCATTATAGCATAAATATATGATTACGGAAAGGTGTGGTTTGAACCGGATTTTAAGGTTAAGACTGACTTTGAAGCATATAGCATTAAAAAAGTTGAAGTTTTGAAGTAAAATGAGCATGATTCAGGTGGTTGTATAAACTGCCCTAGAGACTAGAGTTGCACATAGTGTGTGCAGGTAATTCCATTAATTTCAAACAGAAATTGGCTCAAAAACATAAACAATATGACAAGAAGTGTCTATACTCTGTTTGGCCATCTCGAGACAGTGACGTAACCGCGTATTCTACTAATTGCATCACATAACGCGTGCGCATACTCGCGGCGCTGGCGTACAAACACGAGCGTTGAAAGGCGGAAGATACACACGCGTGCGTAAAAGCTGCGCCTGTTCAGTTACGTCACTGTCTAGAGATGGCCAAACAGAGTATAACAGCTGTGTTCAATGCAAGGTTGAATTGTTTGGTCCGTATAAGATTATAGAAAAAAAGGAAGCAAACTTGTATCTGTTCCCGTTGACTGGAAATTATTTTAAGACTTGCCCTTCCCAACCTGATAGCACTGATATCATATTCAACCTGTGCTACAGAACTCACCCCTCCTGAGAGATGAATCATGTTTATATACACCAATAACTAGGGTAAGAAAATAATAGTGCTACACATAGGTAGACCTGTAGCTTGATGCCCTTCATAAGGCACCGTGATCAGATTGTTAGCTCATCATATTATGGTTGCAGAAGGTAACCATAAATTGCATGTAAGCCTCTGATGTCCCCTGGGCTCACCCGAAGGTATCACAGGCCAGTTTCGCCGGATGGATATTCCAATCTGTCCAACAAATACCTGGTTGATCCTGCCAGTAGTAATATGCTTGTCTCAAAGATTAAGCCATGCATATCTCAGTACAAGTTTTTTTATAAATGAAACTGCGGATGGCTCATTAAATCAGTCATGGTTCCTTGGATTTTTTTTCCTTTTGGATAAAGTATACTTGTACCTGTCCTGACCTTGCATACAATCCTAAAGTCATCTCAAACAGAAATATTTTCCGTTAGATAATTGCAGCTTAAGTGTGTCCCGGAAACACAGGTAAAGGGTACAGTTCTTTGACTACACAACACTAGCCGATTTATTTTACTGACTGAGAAAGAGTGCCTGAATCAGACAAGCATATTCTATGCAAATTTCAAAGCAATTTGTACAGAGAACACACATGAATGTCATGGGTATCTCATGTTACGCGACAAATACCTAACCCTGTTCTATGGGCAAACAGACCTCAGGTAATGTCT
Source organism: Ophiura sarsii (assembly GCA_035610835.1). Classification (NCBI taxonomy): domain Eukaryota; kingdom Metazoa; phylum Echinodermata; class Ophiuroidea; order Amphilepidida; family Ophiuridae; genus Ophiura; species Ophiura sarsii. The sequence continues at coordinate 13,281,503 of CM069452.1, read as the reverse complement.
CATGTTATCTTGAATGGACCAGCCATCTCCTGTACACATTACAGATCAGTCTGCAGGGTAGACACAAGTACAACATAGTTATCACATGATATCTTATATAGTAATGGCATCTGCACTTAATGACTATCTAACGATACCTGTTCTTAAATGCTTCAATACATCAGCAAATGTCTGCAAATTCAATTTGGTATTTCATGGATGTCACAGAGATAGTTCCCCTCAAAGGTACATTTTGCATTGTACCACTTTAAGAAGGTGTTTTAAAAAACTCGGTCTTTGAAATATTTACTGTAAAATATCTTTTAAACAGCCGTTGTGAATCTAGAGAGATTTAGGTTCTATAGGCGTGATATCCTAAATGTCTTATACTCATGATATATACAGCTGGTGGATGTTCTGCTAGGGTCAATGTGTCAATGTAAATGATGTTAGATAGCCCCAGCAATGACTTGGGTGTTTTATTCTTCACTGATAGTTACCATCAAAAATAATGTAATGTTTATTTGTCTGTTTGAATGGTCATTCCACTGAAGACACACTTGAGTCTTGGTGGCACTAATATCACATTAGTGCTGAAAATGCAAGTTACGGCCACAAATTGAAAAGAGTATTATGTATTAAACAATGAACAAAAACTTTGTATTTAAACCTTGACATAAAGTCAATTAGAGTCAATCAAAGTGACTGAACATTCATTACTATAGTAGATTCATATATATTGACCGATCAGTTATTGATTTGGACCTTTTCCATTTAACATCAGAGGAACCACATTGGGCCAATCAATCACAACGATTACGAAATTGTTTAGATGCTATTGTTTTTGCTGCGATATAATGAACTTCAAAGCTTTTAACTTTAAACTATCCAAGCAAATGGCACTCTATTCAAATGCGCCATCGTAATAAATGACACATTGACCATCATTTCTTCATAGAGATTTAATTCTTCCTGTATATATGAGGATCAAATTAGAGAGAGAATCAATTTGGATGGCGGGACGAGAGACTGTTGACACTATTCTGGATATGAATTACTACCAACAATATGATTTCAAGGTGCAGTCAAACATAGAAATAGAACCAAATGTGTCAATGATCACTCACTCACGCTCCCGACATCTGTCGGACATGGCTCTCCAGACACGCCTTATCTTCCATGCAGGTCTTCATCTCAGCAGGTGTTTATCCAGTGTCCTGACATAGGATATCCACATAGCTTAACATCCGTCGTCCAGCATTTCTTTTGCCATGAACTGGTTTCCATAGAATTTAGAACGTCTGATCACTACCTCCCCAAAATGGGAAGGAAGTTTATGAATCTGCTATAGTTCAGAATAAAATTGGACTTGAAAATCACAGCATGATTTGTTTTCAAATGAATCCATTCTCTATGCCTCAACAATTGTGTTGATTATAATTTTAGAAATTGTATAATGTGCACCTGGTTTGACTATGACCCTTTGACAGAATAACTGGACAAACTTTTCGTTTAAAAATAGTACAGGTGGGTTTAATTCCACCCAGCTGCTAGTGGATCTCATTGCCATCCCTCACTATATAATCCCATGTCAAGATAGTATCAGGAAGTACTTGAATGCTGGGGGATCCAGACGGGGCAGACGATTGAGAGAAATCTATCTATGGTGTGAGGATAGTAGATAGGCGTTTTATTATAGTGTCATTACCGTGATCAGGATTCAGACTGGACAGACGATTCAATGAAATCTATCAATGGTGTGAGGACAGTAGTAGATAGGCGTATTATCACATTGTCATAACCATGATCAGGAATTCAACATGGAAGACGATTTATCTCTAGTGCGAGGACAGATAAGCGTGTGACCAGAGTGTCAAAAATTGTAATCAGGATTCGGAGTATGTTAAACCGTTGCTGAAATATCATTCGCCGGGCAGGATTTGAGTGAATTTTATTGGAATATCAAGAGGATAATTGGCAAGTGTGTGAACATTGATTTGGTTATTTAATGGATAATTTGTCATGAAACTTATAGTTTGGATTAACAAATTGGAACTTCACTGGTGTACAGATGTGTACAAGTATAATGCTCATTACATACTAGCCAGTTGTAGGTCGTTGTGATTTTGAGTCGCTCGAGTGAACTGTGAAACACAAATCGCTCACAGCAACTAGACAGATCAAACAACCAGTCGCGCACGATCAGTCGCCTACAAGTTGGATTGAAGTCAACTGCAGCGATTCAGGCTTAGCAATCTGTCCAAACTTTTGGAAAGTTGTGTGAGGTCGCCACTGACTTGATAGCATTCGAATAAACAACAAATGATGTAAAACATGTCATCGGGTGATAATGATTCAGACAACTAGCATGGTACCAAAATGCTATGACGTTACTATATGCTTGAATTTGACTTCTATGGATAATCCATTTCTTTGATTGATTATGGACATATGATGTAATACACAGGGATTATGTGAATCAAGGTAGCGACTTATTGGTAAGTGTTTTTATTTCAGGATAGCGTGTCGCTTCACAATGTTCATCCTCACATGATTGATTTCCACAGTTTCTTGTTAAATTTCAGTCTGTCTTCTGAATTACCTGGAAATGTTCATTGTAAACGGAAATCTTCATATGGTTCAGAACAACAGTTGGTATTAGCCTATGACAAAAAGCCCCTTACTATTAAGTGCTCTTGTAGGTTTCTTGATTTGTATACATCAAAGAAATGATGGATCTATGCTGAGTGAAAGCATTGACGTCACACTTATTTCTGTCTGGACCATATATAAATGATGTCCGCAAGGAAATATCTTTTGATGTGGATCAATGAAAAATCATGGTTATTTTGAAAATTCGTTATTATTAAAGTTATACAGGTATTCTTGTAGATACATTTGAGTCTAGCTTCAGTACAATGAGCAGGTGTTAGGGGCATAGATTGATATTAAGTGGTGTATCTCTGCAATAAATACGCTTTGGGAGTTGAATCACCTAAGAGTGAAACACAACTCCAGCCAGAAATAAGGAGATCTTCATGTTAATAATTATAAAATTAAAAAAAATTATGAATCTTTACCAAACAGTTAATGATAGTAAATAGTTTTATACTAACTTTTTCACAATTTATATTTATGTCAACCATTCAGCTAAGCAAACGAGTCAGTTGGTCATCAATGGTATGTGAATTTTTCACTTTTAAGTATTGCGCAATCAGAACACTTCTTGTTTCTAGTTCATTAATAGACATCACATAGAAGGAAGCACAGTATTTCACAGATATTGTTTAGAAAGCTTATCTTGTTAAGTATAATGTTTAACTGAACACAGTGTTACAAACACTACTTCACGTCGTATCTGTCATGTTCTCAAATGATACCAGTACATCATCATTGTGTAAGATATTGTGTATTAATGTTGCACCTACACACCACAAAAATTTAAAAACAAATTTACAAAAAAGCACCTGAAATCGAAATATATCATGTTAAGTTTGCAGTACTTTAATTATATATACCGTATTATCTATATAGTGCCCATGGCGGTTAGCAAAGTCAGTTTGGGTGGGCGCTTATTATGTCACCTTTTTTAAACTCATTTATCGTACTAAATAAAATGTACAAGTGGTCATTTGAAGTTGCTGACCATTTGATGGTCATTTGAAGATGCTGACCATTTGATGTACTAAATACAATGTACAAGTGGTAATTTGAGAAGGATGACCACTTGACGTACATGTACTAACGAAAATGTACAATTGGTCATTTGAGGAGGCTGACCATACTAAATGAAATATATGTACAAGTGGTCATTTGAGGATGCTGACCATTTGAAAAGATGGGCGCTTATAAGGGATTGTGTGTTGGTAGTTATTGAGAAAAACAGGGATGGGCGCTTTATAAGGTCCTGGGCGCTTAATAGGGATAATACGGTATGTTAAAAAAAAAAGCGAACTCTTGTAAAAAATATATGAAACACTTGCCAGATTTGTGTCAGCCAGTTGCGTCAATTTATCAACTATTCAAATCCTCTAGCAGGAAATCTTGTATCAACCTTCATCCTACCGGTGCTGAGAGCTTGCAAGCAACAGCTATCCTTAACTTGTTGAGAGCTGTAGTTTCTAGAACTTGGACAGGTTGATTCCAAATTAGGACCTATTTCATTTTATACCAGCGAAACCACAACTGATGGTTGCAATATAAATTCCTTCAAGCTGTAAATTATTCCATTAAATTGTGTGTATTTCAATTCAAAACTTCTTCAATTGGTCACTATTACCTCGTACTGAAACCCACTATAATAGTTTTGTCAGTTCCAAATTGGCGAACCTGCTTACAGCAACGAATTAGTACCGAAGAGTTTGGGAGCGCAAAAAACTTGGCGCACCGTGAATAGTATGCATTGGTTTCTCGCCAATTTGGAACTAATTAAACTATAGCGGCTGGATTTATGAATAGGCTTTAGATAGCAAGAAGCTTATGGGCAATATATTTCCCAACATAGACATGATGAGAGCTAGCTACTAGAGCCTTATCAAATTGCTCTGCTTTGGAAAAAACCCATACACATTGAAAGGGAGATTTCGATTTAAGATAATATCAGTATTTAGCTCTTGTAAGGATAGTCATAAGTCATGCTACATTGCATCTTTACGTGCATATGAAATTGATGATGAGAGTACCATACCTGAATGCATCAGAACATCTTCTGAGCAAAATTGAGATATTTTGAGCAGATTTACCAGATTTGCACTGCACATAATTGTGACACATCCCAAAATAGATAGATTTGTGAAATATTGATAACTTTATTTTATTCTCTGCGTAGTTAGATTATCTTAGGCGTCTGTATTTCCTGTGTCTGAAGTTCTTTGTAAAGTTTAACGAAGGCACCTTTGATTCCTTTTGTCTGAAATTGTATGTGAAGATTTATGAATAGTCGTTTTTCAAAAGATTGTGACACTTGATTATGTATTGTGTAAGTCATTGATACACTGCACAAAATGTATTTATATCAAAATTCTTCTATCTCCGATCACTACAATTCAGGAAAATTGGTGTTGGACCACATAGTCCATTTCTTTGCTAATATCCCACTTTAAGGGACTATTTTCAAGCGCTGATTTTGCAACAAACTTGTGTGGGGAGCTTGAGCTATCTACTAAGTGATATCCCTCCCCCGCCCCCACCAATCAATGTTGAGGGTCCCAACGACCGTGGTGATGAAACGGTTCCGAACAACATTGAATGGGGGGACTGGGGGGTTGATTTCAACGAAGTCCTCAAAGTGGTTCAACAGTTATTTCCGGAATTGTCTGAGGCTATTGGTAAATGCTCAATATGACAACTGTCTATAGGAAATAACTCGTGTTCTATACATTGCATATTCTTCTAATTTGGAGAGTGACAAGATATGTATATAATTGTTATATATGGTAAAGATAAAGTAAATACGACATTTACATTGTTAGGGACTGGTCATTTTATGCGTGATTATGGCCCGTTTGTATGGTAAATCACTCAATATGACAACTGTCTATAGGGAATAACTCGTCTTCTATACATTGCATAATCTTCTAATTTGGAGAGTGGCAAGATATGTATATAATTGTTATATACGGTAAAGATAAAGTAAATACGACATTTACAAACAACAACCACCGAAAAAAGTTCAAAAATAAAGAAGAACAAAAAACCAAAAGAGAGGAAAAACAAAAACAATATGTGACAAACAGATGAATAAAATAAACCAGTTAATGAGCCACGTGAATAACGAAAATGTTATATTAATACATTATTAAAAACACCAATGGCTCCCGCCATGAGGATTTGAACCCGTGTCTCTGCATAGGAATAGGCCAACGCGCTAACCAATTGAGCTAATCGCCCATCTATGCAATACCAAGCCAAATCAAGTGTCATATTATCTTCGGCTTTAGAAATTAGCACTGATTCACAATACACCTTTCATAGTAACGCCTTCTAGCGTCTTTTTATTCAGAACCATGCCCTCGTACTATCAGAGTATGGTCAACCGTTGCGTTTGTCCATCCATTGAAAAGCATGCACATCGGTCGATTGTCCCCGATAAATAATAGAACTAACTCCTATTATCTATTTAATTTAGACGGACAATCGTGTACACGCGTGCAATTCAATACGGTCAACCGTGTAATGGTTGTCCATCACCGCGTCATTAGAATGCCAAAGACAGGGTTCGGCGAATTACCTACAATGTAATGTTTATACCACTGTGGACGATGCTATTTAATATAATTCTCTTTATTTAGCTTTGGCCTTGTTATTATAGTGTTATAAATGTAATAATTCTGTAATAAATGATTGCCGCGGTATGCTACGCGAGCAATGTCGTGCGCTATGTCCGAGCCGCTTGGAGAGATATGCGCGAGGCGTGCCAATCGATGTGCACGAAGCGCTGCGCGCGAGACGTATAGATTGTTAATCATGATCTGTACACGAACAATGAATGTAATGACTGAACCTATTCATATCTTGCCTGTATTGATATATGTAATGAACCGCAATCATGGCAATGTTAGTTACCATCTCATTGTTCATGTTATTTCTTGGTAACAAAGTCGAGTGCTATGCTCGAAGTTTATGCAAACGCGTAGCGCAAGCTGTAACCAAGGGATACGCATGGGATTGGGTCGAGCGCCACGCACGAACCGTCGAAGTTGTATTTAAATCATATTTTATAATGTTCTCGTGTTTATCGAGGTATCAGATGCTTTTTTTAAAATAAATAAGTCAGGCTTCCTTGAATAATAGGAGCAAATATGCAGGTTTAGGTATTTAATACGACCAGTCCCTAAGTCAGTACTGTAGACACCTCTTGATTATGGTATATCAGGAGATTCATAGCATCTCTATTTACTGAAAATTTGATCAAAAAAGACTTACAAATAAAAAAGTTGTGGCTAAAAATGTAAAATCAGATGATTTTTTTTGGACTTCATTCAGACAATTCAGGAAAATTGGTGTTGGACCACATAGTCCATTTCTTTGCTAATATCCCACTTTAAGGGACTATTTTCAAGCGCTGATTTTGCAACAAACTTGTGTGGGGAGCTTGAGCTATCTACTAAGTGATATCCCTCCCCCGCCCCCACCAATCAATGTTGAGGGTCCCAACGACCGTGGTGATGAAACGGTTCCGAACAACATTGAATGGGGGGACTGGGGGGTTGATTTCAACGAAGTCCTCAAAGTGGTTCAACAGTTATTTCCGGAATTGTAGTTAGATTATTGCGTAGATGTGATGGATGTTGTTATGGAAGCCAGAATACTGGTATCACTCTACAAGCTTCCTTACATTACAATTCCCAGTGTTTTCAGGCAAAGTATTTTGTCGATGTTAACTGTATAAGCACTAATATGACAATATATCACAAATCGAATGAAAATTGGCAAAGTGAAAATGGAAAAGAGCAGGAATATTAGGCACAGCAGTGAACAAAAGATAACAAAATCAAACTTAAGGGGGGACTTAAGGAAGTTTTTTGTTGAATATTGTTAGTGCTGTTATTATTGAACTATGACTCAAATGTATATAAAAGTATACTTTTTTGTAAAGGAAATGGATCATAAAATCCAATTTTGACCAAAAAAGTAGATTTTTTGAGAATATCACAAAAAATCACTTTTTTGACCCAATTTTTTTGAACAAGCTAACAAACACAATTTTTAGTTAAAAATGCCCAAATCACTTGATGATGATGTAAAAACACTAATGAAGGGACAATTTTTTTTGTTTTTTGAACCTAATCCAATATTTTTTTTTGAAATTTTTCACGTTTTTTGGCACTTTTAGGTCAACATTTTCAAAAATATTAAATTAGGTTTGAAAAAAAAAATTGTCCCTTTATTTAGTGTCTTAACATCATTATCAAGTGATTTGGCCATTTTTTACTCAAAATTATTTTTGTTAGTTTTGTTCAAAAAAGTGAATTTTGTGATTTTCTCAAAAAATCTACTTTTTTGGTCAAAATTGATGCCAAATTTGGATTCTCTGATCCATTTCCTTTCCAAAAATGTATCTTTTATATGCATTTGATTAATAGTTCAATAATTACAGCACTCGCAAAATTCAAAAAATCATATCAAAAACTTCCTTAAGTCCCCCCTTAAGTTAATATTGTGACCATAATCTAATGTTTTGTTGTGTAAGTAATTTTCTTCTTATTGATTATCAATGAGAAACATATAATACCACTTTCCCCACCTTTTACTCTATCCCCCACCCTACCTCTGCCCCATCCCACACCCCCACCCTATCCCTATCTCCACCACATCCCACACAAAAAAAACCACTTAACTCACTGATTTGATAGAAAGCGAGTCTCGAAACCAAATTAGTGATGTGCTCCCTTTTGAAGAGCGGGTCACAAATGTGAAGTTATCATGAACAGTCTGTTTATTTATATCTAGTCTAATCCATGTCACGATCAGCCAACATTTCAGTGATGGCACAGGATTATCTAATCATGATTAGAAGGATTAGAGTTGGATTACCGTTTCCTTCACGGAGTATCTCTAACGGTGTGTGGTTAGGCACTCAATCAGTATCACAATATATAGAAATTGAAGAGTGATCAATTGAGATTTAAGTGTCTTCTTCACGCGAATATCTGTACCAGAACCAGGAGATTATCCTATTTTGGGACCAATTTCTCATTTGTGTCAGGAACTTAACTCTCTTTTGATCAAAGTGTTAGTATCTTAGCTGAATCTTGTCTTGATATCCATATCCCTATAAATGGAATGCTCAGTCCTATACATTTGGACATGAAATGTACAAGCCACAATCGTGGAAAAATAGTTGAAACACTTGATGCAACGTATCAAAACCCACCCAGTGCTCGCAATTCAGATCAAACTTGGGACAAAGCAGAAGTCCCCCACTTCCTTATATCCTTCCCCATCACCCATCTATCAATGTTGGGGGAACTGCCAAGGCTTCTGATAACATGACTTGGATCAACATTATCATCTAAAAAAATTATGAAAATGAAATTTGATCACAAAAGTAGGGATATTTTTCTGAAATTTTATTTCATTTTTATTATTGCTGACTTTTATATCAGATGTATAGTTGTTGTCCTTGATTCATGATAGATTTCCAGGTTACCTTATTACATTACCGTCCTTAATTTTCTTCTCTACTAGGCCTGTCAGAATGTATCATGCATTGGCCATTTGAAAGTCAGGTCTTCATTTTCATTTATGTTTCGGTATTCATTAGACTATTTTAGAAATGGGCTCAACTACACATCTAGAGCAGGAAAGGGTGTAACAGGGAGGTGGGGGAAATCCCATGTAGGGTAGATTTGCCTGGTCAGAGGCTGTACAAGGTTGTTAAATCAGTACATTGAGAAAAGAAAAAAAGTTTTTCTGCCTGGTGAAAGCTGTCCCTCATCCCCACTGTTGTTACGCCACTTGGAGCATGACTTGCAAACTGCATGTCACTCACTCAGATTGGACCTGATACTTTGGAAGTTGTTTTTTAATTGACCATACTAATACCAAGTACTGGATTTTCATTACACCTGTCACTGTCACATCACACACACGTCAAACATTACTGTAACTTGGTCCAGAAATAGAATGTAAACCACTTCCTCAAAAATATCTACGCAATCCAAAAGTATAAGAGGAAATTCAAGATCCTGGCAAATTAATGATGGACAAGTTCCGAGTAGTTCAGAAATCATGCTTTTCTGGGCAATACTTTATCACTTTCCTGTCGTTCGTGTTGTCTTCCTGTTGTACTCAACTATACTTTCATTTTACATTTTTGTAAGTCTAATAATTTATTCCTGTACATTTTGACGTTAGTTCTGAACACTTTGATACCACACTTCCTAACAGACCAGACAGCATTTGCTGAAGTGCCTGCACATTTCCTTTGAATTTCTTGGCATAATAGAATAAGAGCGACGTTTCCATTTACTTTTATGTGCAGTGACATCAGAACATGTTTCAGTGAGCTACCATAGCTTAAATTCCCTGACATGACTCCTATAATAGTGTACTGGTGTATGTAGTAACCATACGAGCAAACATATATGCAATGCATCCCAGCACTTCCATGAAAATGCTGGCCCTATCATTGGAAACTTACCAGATAATTGCGCTAAGGAGTCCATATGAACTGCAAGGAAGGGGCATTGCCCTATCATATGTGACCCAGTAGGTTGGGTTACTTGTTACAAATGGCCATTAAGCCATACCTTGTACTATCTGAACTTTCTAATGGATCTACGGCATATAATCTCCTGGCCCCAGTTCGACATACGTGGGCACACTTCGATCAGGCTGCGCACGCATGATTGAAAACTCACAAAAAGCACCCGATTGGTCAAATTTAAACTGAAACCTTTTAACGATCGTCACGTTGCGCTGTAACCACATTTGCCAACTAGTAGCATATTGAAACAGATGTGAGTTGAATATCCTAGGATTACAGTGAACACAACCTGATTCACTAACCACACATCTGAATATCTCATGACAGATCAAATTGACTACAAACCAAATGCTTATCTGAATTCACCAAGAGCCCTTTCTTTTTAAATCATGTCTTCTTCTGTGTTGAGATTTTTCAGAATTACCGGCCCTTTTTTTCAATCCATTTTTGCTCTAGTTTCTAAATAAATTGTGGCTGTCTTTAAGAATAAGAGAGAGGAACTGTGGCTTATATACTGGAAATATTTTTATACCATACCAATCAATCTTGATTGGAGTTCTCTCTCAGCAACAAGGTCCGACAACATAATTACATTAATGCTGAATGTTAGATCCTCTGGGACGAAATAATGTTTGAACCTTTGGGACTAAAGAATATTTCATCCTTTGGGACTAAAGGTTTACACAGATTTTACCTAATAACATCTTGGCTTCCTCAAGTTTAAGTTTGACATTAAAGATTGTATTCGAAATCAATAAATATACCGTTTTCTCTGAAAGAAAATATCCTTGTTTTTCACATTCACTTCATCAATGCGTCCATGATGTTGAATGTCAGGTCTCATGGGATTATTATCTTCACATTAGATTTTAATTCAAAATATTGTTGGCGTCCTTTAGCCTTTACTTTTCAAACAGATACACAACATCTTCTTTTAAAGACCATGACTTCTTTAAGGATGTTTATCATTATCATATATTATTCCATAATCGCATGCTTAATGTTATACTTATGTTGAATATCAGGCCTCTTTGGGGAATTAGAGGGACTCAACTAGACATTGCCGCTGTTGAATATTCTTGATTTGCCTTAAAGTTAGCCTTGAATTTTAAAGTCTTAGAAGATTTGTTGAAAATTGCAACACCTGGAAATATTCCAAACTATTTTCTAATTTAACATTCTGTCAGTAATTCCTGTAATAATATCAAATGGCAGTTGGACAGTGAACTCATAAAGTGGCTTGATTTACACATGGGATTTATATCAATAATTAAAAAGGAAAAAAACCTGTTTTGAATACAGTGCCTGAATACTTCCTTCCCTCTAAACCGTTTAGGAAAATGACTTAAAAATAGTTTGTTAAATATTGGGGCACTCATTGTCAAAGGTAATTTACTTTCATTCTTAAATTAATACTCCAGAATTGAAATTCATATGTTGGTAGAAACATGTTTCTTGCAAACTCCCGGTGAATGGACACATGTTAAAAGGCGAAATCTTACGGGGAAGCTAAGTTTTATTAACTGATTTTATTTTACTAGCCATGAGGTGCACCCCAACAGAGTAATGGAGCCTTGTGTGTGACCCCCTCTGGTAACTCATTTATATATCGCCCTCATTTGTTTTGGTGGACACTTGGCATTGTTTACATGTTTGCTTCACTTATGGTGGTCATCAGTTTCTAACTATGGGCGATTGGGTCGGTGTTGGGTCCTTCTCTTGAGCCCCGGCACACTTCTACTTCAGTCTGGTCATTGGAACAATCAGTCTGTCTGTCACCATTACATTGTCTCAGCTGATCTGGACTAGTGGTTGGAGCAGCTACGTCCCCGTTCAGGCAAATTGGTTCCCTTGTGATGCTTGTCTCCTGCATTTAGTGTGAGAGAGACCCTGTTTGGGTGGGACTGATGTGAGCCCCTTTGGGCTCCATATCAGGGTTCCATATTGGCGCAGTACAATAACCTTTGGTTTATCTGATATTTCCTCAGTTCTAAAAAATGATTTTAAAAATGATGAACATTTGATAGGGATTCTGATAACGTTAAAGTCAATTTCTTGTTCAGTGTGTTGTATACTTCTCTAAGTTTAAAATCTCACAAGATTATCAGATTTAAAGTTCTGTAATGGGTGTGGATTTCCCTTTTTATGGTGTTTATATTATATGAAACCCATTACCTAATAGTATTTTTTTTCTTTTTCTCTTTTGTTCTTGCAGAATGAAGAATATGCCATTGGTGAACCTTTGCCTGTGAAGCCACCGTACGCAGAACCAGTGATTAAACCCATTTTGGCAAATGCTACCCACTTGGTAAAACCCACCAAACCATCTCGTAATAACTCCCGGACAAATTCCAATGGTGAACCTAAACCACTGGTTCCTCCCAGGGGAAAGAACACAATAAAGAAATCATCAGCTGAAATCAACCTTAGCATGGCGCACAGAAGTGAGTCTGAGAGTTCATCCGATTCCAACATGTCTGTTGATTCAAATAGTTTGAAGGTGCGTAAGCGTGATAGCGACAGAGACAGGCGAAGGGCTCGGATTGGATCAGCTCTTGTCATCCAACTTGAGGAGTACATCAACTCACACGAACACACTTACGATGAAGTGAACTCTAGCAAACCATCAAATAAGAAACATTTGGCTCCTCGTTATTTTCTGGATGATAACGCTGTTGAGAAATTAGATGATTTTGCACAAGGTCGGAGAGTGGATATACTTGATATCATGAGAGAGGATGGTGAAAGACTGGGTATGGGGTTGAATATTCAGCACACCAAGGGACCAAATAGTGTCATACAAGGTGTGTTTGTGAAGAATGTCAACCCTGATGGGGCTGCTGACAGAGCGGAGGGTGCGTCGGTTGGGTTGTGTGCCGGAGATGAAATCCTGGCCGTCAACGGTGAGATATTGCGAGAGAAAACCTACACAGAGACAGTTAAATTACTGTCGGACTTACCTATCAATGTACAAGTAGTGGTAGCTCGTGAACGAGATTATGACGATGTTGAAACCGACAGGTGGTTGACAAAGAATGCTGAGAATGCTTTACAACCTGTGAACAAACTGAATGAAAACCAGCTGTGGTTGAAGATAGAGAAACAACACAGTCTTGACTCAATATCACCTCGTACTAGTATCAAGAATCTAGATCAACAGACAAAGTATCTTTGGCAGATGGTGGAGTCATTACCAACTATGAGAGATAGCTATGGACAACTCGGCTCTCAAAATTCCCTCGATCATATTGGACCCATATATGCTAGCCCAGAACAACTGACCCAGTCTGAAGAAGATATACTACAGGCACAAGAGACATCATCATTGAATACAACTTCATCTGGTCATAGCCTAACAAGGAAAAATGCACCACTTCCGGATGTACCTGTTTCAGACCGGGATGAGGAGTCGATGACATCGCCAACTTACTCTGTTGATATGAGTGATAATGAGGAAGACCTTGATGATCTTTTAATGCTTGAGACTGAGGTGTTAAGTGATCAGGAGTTGTATGAGGAGGAGCATAGGTATTCCATACCACTACCTAAATCTCAAAAAGAGTTGCCAGATCCAGGAGGACAATATGAAAGTGCATCAGAACCGGAATCTGATGAGATTATACCTGAGCAGGTTAAAAATCATGTTTATGCCACCATGGGTCCGTTCCAGGATGATGAAGAAGAAGAAGAAGGTGATAAAGTGGAAGAGAATTCAACATCACAAGATGATGCAACACGGGAACGTGTGTATGACACGCCTGCTGATTACTGGCAAGAAAACAATGCAGATCCTGAGATGTTATTCCTGGCTGATCCACCTATAACTGATATCGACGACTTGATCTCTTCAGATGCGGAAGAAGGAGATCAAGATCCGGAGGAAGAGGAATTCATAGAAGCACTTAAGATGCTGGCTGATAAAGATGCTCCGGTTGCACAGAGTTGTGATGATCCTGTATATGATGCAATGTCTACTAGTGATGAGGAAGATTCTGACATGCCTGAGGAGGAACTCCAAAGTTTGATGAATATTCCTGATAAATATGCTGCTCCTAGAGGTAAAACAAGCTGGGAGGAATTTGAAGCAGAATTCCCCTCCACTCCTATGATACCAGCTATGACACCTCCAGCTGACTCCTACTCATCTAGCTTTGACTTAGGATTACCAGATAGCAAGAGTAGTACCCTGGATTTCAGTGTGTCCTCAACACCAATGCTGCCTCCTTTACCATTTGATAGTTCACCTGAGCCTACTCCACCACCAACATTCACAACCCCACCACCTCTTCCACCGACTATGCCTCCACAATTGCGCGCACCATCGAAAAGCTCTAGTCCTTTGGAGTCTCAGGTAAATAAAGTAGAAGCAGAAGAGACTGAATCATGTGCTGAAGGCTACACAACAATTTCACCTGTCGTAGATGACAACCAGACACATGATGCTCCACCAGTAATTAATGAACCATTGTATGTCGACCCTGATGCCAATACAGATAGTTCTCTTAGTGAGAATACCAAATTTGGCAATGCTATAGATGATATCTTCTCATCAGCCATGGAACCTTTAACAGGAAATGAAACCGACGACCAAGCATCAAATCTTAACTCTGATACAGACAGTGTTGTCCGTAGAAACAGACCGACGTCATTATCACCACTCAGACCCCCAACGGCATTCTTAGATGACTCAATGTCAGCTTGCTCATCTCCAGAAAAGTCACCGGACAAATATTTTGACATTGTGCCCCCTCCGCTGTTCATGGATGGTTCAGGGATAGAAACTAAGAGTATATCTGGTGAATCCTCATCCTCTTTTGACATCAGTGATACCACTGACACGGATTATGAAGATGATGACGAGGAACCCATACTCGTCAGTCCTCTTACCGTACAAGCACCGCATAGTTACCAAGAGTTCTCCACAATACGTGATCCCGATAGTGAGATGGCAATGCTCAATAGACAAGATTCTACCGGTATTACACCTATTGGTAATAAACAATTAATCAAAGTAGATCTTGGGAACTTTTCATCCTCTTCATCTTCATCAGATGACGATGATGATTTAAATCTGAGTGTGCAGACAGCAAGAAGGCAGGTTATCAGTGGTATAAGTGATGCAGATACATCACGAGCAAGTATTGAAACTGTGTCATCAGTCATCAATGAACCAGTTATTCATCCTAACATTATTTCACCAGTGTTAGCACAAAACATCTTATCGGAACAATTACCTCAACTGCACAAGTATGGCGATTCCTCAGGAAGTGAAATAGATCCCACATCGCCACGACTTCCACCAGATGGGCGGGAATTTCCAGAAACCTCAACCTGTCAGACTGCTGAGCTGGCTAACAGAATGGAAATGGAAAATAGTTTAAAGGATGATTTCAACATGATACAGAAACCAATAGATGGAAGTGCACATGCTGCTCTTGTACAGAAATCTGCCTTAGCAAGACCCCAACACTTTGAGAGGCCTATTTTAGCAAGAAAACCAATTGCATCACCAAGGTGTCTTGTAAAAGAAAAGCCAGTCACCTCTCCAAAACCTCCCAAAAAGACTTTCCCATTTGGTTCCAATACTTCAGCCGGCCATAGAGCTCCTCCACTTAGCGGCGTTGACACGTCACCTCCAGGAAGTTTTGAGGAGCGTGCATCCAAGTTTGGAGACATTTTGAAAAGGCCGACCCCACCGGTAACTCCAAGAAATAATTCGCCGGTTTCACCGCCAAGAATCGGCTCGCCAATGTCTCCTGTTTCTCCGTGGGAAGTTGACAACAAAAACTCATGCAGTCCACCCAGGAGTCCTCCGCGGATTATGTCGCCTAAACCAAGAAGTCCAAGACATGATAGTCTTCCACCCCCTGAGCAAACCATTAATGCACCTGTTGTAGAGGAAGTCATAATGGCTCAAAGTGTTCAGACACAAAAGACATCACCTCCTGTGATATTACCAAAAAATCCACCGACCGAGTCAAGTTTTGATTCTCCCGATTCAAAAGAAGAATCGCCACGGTCGAAAGAAGTGGCGAAACTTCTCAGCTTCGATTCTAAGAGCTCTGTACCTCCGCTGAAAGTCGGTGCGTCACCAATTAAACCATCTATTCTTGATTCAGTGACTAGATCACAATCTCCGAGCCCCAAATTGAAAGGACTCTCTGTACCAAAGAAACTATCAACTACAACAAGTACTTCGCCAACAACCCGCACAGGATTGCCTAAAATAGGGCTCGGTGTTGGAAGCCCCAAGACAGCTCCTGTCATACTCCCTGTGAAATCCAACCTCGGATCTACTCAACAGTCTCCCAGTGCCAGTAAACAGAAATTAAATGTGAAAAGATTTTCATGGGGTACACAGAAAGATGATTCCACTAGTCAGGATAACAAATCAAGTGAGCCCTCTGTTGACATTCAGACAAATTCCTTCAAGAAAAGATTGCCTCTGAGAAGATTACATGCTGGTGAACATAATTTACCCAAACCTTTACTTAATGATTTAAACAAAGCATCGCCTGTTATTCCAACGAATGAGATTATCATAGTAAACAGAGCCGAAACATCACAAAGCTCGCCACAATTGACCAAAACATTTGATCTTCCCGAATATAGTCAAAAGGAAAGACCGGATTCAGGTATCGGTACATTGGAGAAAGATGGTTTTGGTCCATTAGATCAAACATCACCAAAGCCATCAGTGCCTCCCAAACCCAATTCACCGACCAGTGACATGTCTACACCACCAGCATTGCCTGTCAAAACCAGTCCGAGGACAAGCACTCCTGTAGAGTCCAACAATGAGGGCAGTACACCACCTCCCCCTATCCCCTCAAGTCTGCCGCCACCATTACCCACCTCCAGCCTGCCAAAAATAGATCAGTCCAAAGCTGGTGCCACTAATAGAAGCTCCCCTCTGGAAAGTGAAAGTGATATTGATGAGGATATGCCACCAGCTCTTCCCGCAGCACCACCCCCTCCTACCTTGAGTGTATCATCAGCAGCTGGTAGTGCTGCAGCAGACGATGTTGATTTAGGAGGTGAGAATCCGGAGGAAGGCGTGTTAGAAATTCAGGTAAGATGATTATTCTACTCCGCATTTATCTATCTATTGCATTTATTTCAATACATTTTAATGTGACAACAATCAAATTATATTATTTTAGATGTGCCTTATAATATCTTGTGATACAGTGACATGCTTGTCAAAATTAACACCAAATATCGAAAGATTATGTCTTTCAAGTTTCCAGCTGCCAAAACTAAAGCAGATGATGAAATACTGATGAAAGATTCACAATTATAAGATACGATATCAGTTGCAAGTAAAACATTTCTTGACGTCAATATCATGAATATTCTACTAATCCGATGAATCTTTTCACCGTTCACCAACTATTCATATAGTTAGCACATTTTGTTTGATAGATAGTCCTAAATTATCAAAACTATCATCAACATTTTGTATGTGTGTATTATCATTTTAAGGGCAATTGTTACAAAATAACTCGATTCATTACAATATATATCATTCATACAACTTGGATACCATAACGGATGAAACCTAAGGATATTAAAAATTATATGATGCATGGCTGCCCCATATGCTCCAACAAACTGCTACTGATGAAAATACAGGCTGTTACCATCAAAACAAAATAACAAACACACAGCAAAAGGTTTTGTGGTCCAAATTTTTCACTGTGTGTTTTCTGTAATCTATAAAAGCATGTTTGAAATACATTTGTTTAATTTGAATTGAATTATTCCATTGGTTTTCTTGATAGAAGGAGAAATTAATAACACAAATTTATGGTGGGGTATACTGTAGAAGGGGAAATGTTTGCGCTACATTTATTTTCGCGCTTAAATCAGCTAGCGTGGCAATAAAAATGTGCTTAATTATTCATTTTGTAGGTAAGTCTATGTAAGGAAGCTCAAAAATCACAAAAATAAGAACAAACAAAATTGTTTGAAATGTGCAAAGCGCGAAAAATTACATGCGCGGAAATGTCCACTTTTACAGTACCGCATTTGGAGTTAATAAACTATGTTTGTTTCATCTATCTCCCAGGACTAACATTTTGCAGGGATAATGAGATAAAAAGGGTTCTCCTCTGATTCCAAAATCGCAATAACTGTAAAAGCCAATATTTTTGCATAAAGATATGTGCGCGCATTTTGATATCATAGACATTTGGCGAATTGTTTTTTCGTCGGCGACCTTCTGGATGCACTGCATGAATGTTGAAAACATCATTTTCGCGTGTTACAAATTTTGCGGAAAAATATTTGGCCGCTTTTACAGTATAATGGAAAACATAATCTTGTCACACGCTATGAACTATATTACCTTTTAAAAATAAAAAAATTAAACAACCATCAACTATCTTAGCCATAAATGGGGCAGCAATGTGATACAATACAAAAACAGAAAATAAAAATAATTAAAAAAAATTAAACAAAGATAGAACTAGAAATAGGGTTGAATTGTTTTTCAAATTTTATAAATGTCCAAGTTACCTCTAAATGGTTTACCTTAAAATAAAATGGTAACTTTTTATTGTAACAAGCACTCGGGTACTTTGTGCCTTTTGCCGTTGACAACAAACCAGACGATTTAACTACCTATCAGTTTTACGCTCTACTCGCCCATACCAAGGGATCTTGTGACGCTGCGTACGCTGCGTAGGAGTCCCCCGAAGAGGCCTTTATTTACATTTTTGGTTTGTGGTCAACGGCATGTGATGTCACTCCATGGTGACCTATATTCACTCATACTAGATAGCATGAGTTAAGGGCAGTGTCAACCCGGCACTTGTTTCAAAAATTGAATTTCATATTTCTCTATTATTTTATACTTTTATATGTATTCTATCATTACCATCATAAGTTACTAGTCGGAAGCTATTATTTCCCGTTCTTTTGGGTGATTTTAAATTGTTGTTTTGGTAAGTTTGAGTCAGGAAAAGGCGCATAGTTATTTGGCGGGAATTTAAGCGGAGTTCCGCGATTTTCAAATGCTGCGACAGCTGTTCGATCATTGCGTCGCGCGCTGAAACTTCCCGCGCGTAATACTAGACGCGCCGCTTAATATCCGCGACGTAGACGCGAAAAACAAAAGAGCGAAAAACAATGTCTAAAATGTAAACAAAGGCCAATCTTACGATCATTTAAATTTCAGTTTTCTTCCAATTTCTTCACATTGTGACAATATAAATTGAATCTGATAGTTTATTATGATTGTTCATAATAGTATTCTCGCTTTTTAGGTCACACGCCCGTGTGTTCCGTGAACATTTAGCTATAAATGGTGGAAAATGTCAATATTTTTACTAAATCGATGTTTTCTAGAAGTTCAAATTTGAAGGAAATTTACGAATTTTCAGACAACATAACTAAAAATATATCAAACTATCAGGTAAGCTTTTACTACCATTGTGTAGAGGGCTTTCAGCGCTAGGAGGCAATTTTTTATTTTTTCGATTATGGATTTTAAACTCGAGATAGCGAAATGTACGCAAAAAAACATGACTTTTACACTTTTCCGATGTTTTTAGCAATATTTCCAAAACCAAGCTTTATTTTGGAAAAAGAAAAAATTGCCTCCTAGACAAAATTGTTTTGTTTACAAAAACGTATATTAGAACAAATTACAATTTTTTATTTTATAGTTATGTTGTCTGAAAAATTTGGGGTAAAAAAATGGCTTTTTGGTTCATTTCTCAAAATTTAGTTTATTTGGTATCACATTGATATCACCATCGGCTTCCTTATCAAATTTCCTTTCTAAAAATGTATACTTTTATGTACTTTTATTCAATATTCTCAAACTTAGAAGCAAAAGTTGATCATCAAAATAATAGGGTTGACACTTCCCTTAAAACATACATTACCATATAAAGTTAAGTATTTGACTTGACTGGGTATTTGATAAAGCGCAACTGTAATCGTTAGTTAATGTCAGTGGAAAGTGTGTGGGCAGTGAATGCTACACCCATACCATACATCATCTTATAATTAGCAAGGTAATGTAGTATTCAATGATTGGCATAATCCACATATTCTTAAATAACAAGATAATATAAAGTATCCAATAATTGGCATAATCCATAAAGCACGCTAAATGAACAGTCATCTAAAACATATTTACTCATCATATCTCAAACAATTAATTTAATTAAACGATTTAGCATATAATTGGTTGGCATAACTTCTCAGCCCCATCATACAGTTAGAATATCTAAGACATGTGTTACGATGATGTAAATAGCGCACGCATGATGCACAAATCGGCCAGTAAGCCAGTTGAATCTTACGTTTATTAATACTGTAAATAGCATACGCATGATGGAGAAAACATGCAAGTAAGCCAGTTGAGTCATTTGAATTCCAATACCATTTGTTATTCAGGCTTTTTAGCGTGTGCATTTCCTGTTTCCAAGATTTCAATATTAAGAAAAATAGCAAGTACAGAAATGTATCTACTCCAATACAAGGAAACAGATATTATACTACAGCTATGAGCTTTAGTTGCTATATTTAACTAAGGCCAAAACAACAACAAGTTGTGTTGCCCTCAGCGACCGTCCATAAAATCGCAAAAATTAGGGTCGGGTTTTTTCATTTATTTTTAGATTTAAATGTGTCCATAAAGTGTCTAAATGTTACTATTTCTTGCTTGAAATGAATAAGTTAGCTTTAATAACTGTTTTTAGACTATTATTACACTAGAAATATTAGTTATATTGACATATGGGCTTATACCAATTTTGTCTTGACATAAACCAAATATTTTTCACCCCCCCCCCCCCCCCCCCCAAAAAAAAAAGGAATACCGACCGACCGACCCAATTTTAAATTTTTAGCACTTGGAGGGCAATTCAACAAATTTGGGCCTAAGTTACATGTAGGAAGCCCTGAAAACTCCCCACATCACATCACAATTCACACCCAGAATAAGCATATGCGATATAACTTCCAAATTTGAGTGTAAAATTAGGATGACAATTTTTTCTAGCCTATAAAGTTGTTGCAGAAATACAAAAAGGAATTACAGCTCAACTTTTGCACCTGAAGTAAATCAGACAAATTTGAGGACTGGATGGATGTAGATTGTAGAATGTAGATGATATTAATCCTATGGACCATTTTATCAGTGTGACCTTACTAAAGTTCTTTAGCTGTAGGAAGTACAGGAAATAATTGCAGCAGTATTTGGAGGCTGATGATGCACTTCCATAACACATATATCTCGTAAACAACTATTTTAGTCTTTGGTGGAAATTTTGGAAACTTATCTTTTCCCCGGCATTCAATGTGTCAAGTTGATCTATATGACTTCATACGGCCTATTTTACAAACTTTAGAAATGGGAAAACCAAATCTAAGGTATCTTAATTTTCTGCTACATTTCCAGTTGTATTTTTCTGACACTTTCTCAAGTTTTAAGATATGGTTGATATCGATAATAGTGGTTTGTTCTTGGAATATTATGGGACGGTTTGTTATTTTGTTCTTAGAATTGGTTAGTTTGTTTATAATGATACTGATAGGCATTACTTTCAAAATTTCCTACTGTGGGTTTATAATGGGACTTTTATGGGTCTAATGACCTGGACTTAAGAAAAGTTTAATAAATATTATGAGTATGAAGATTTACGGCTGATTTTATGGTACATTTTGCTCTATTCAAATTGAAGGGGGAAAAGTTTCAAGAAATACAAAATTCAGACTTAAAATATATCTCTGTATTTCAATACTGAATGTACTCTGTACAGTTAATCTATCAATGTCATCATTATGCGCAATGTTTGTTTAAAAAACAACCTTTGAAGTTTCATGTTCATCAATATCCATTTTCATTATATATTATGCTGAAAATGACAATCTTTACTATCTTTACTATAGTTACTTGTTATATATCTATTAAAATGTTTCATGCAAACCTGTATGTTTTTACATTTAAGCCTGGACTATTGTTATATTATAGTTCAATGAATGGTGGAAATATTGTTATGTAACAATTGGAGCTGCTGGTATTCTAGATACCAATTTACTGGAATAAATATAATGATGTAGATATGGATAAGGTTAAACCTTGAGACTATCAGATTAGACTTTAAGAATACAAAACCTGTCCAACTTTGTGTTATGTCCATGCAATAAGAAGATAGATAGCAATAGGTTAAGGTGACTCACAAGAATGTCACCATAGCCAATCATATTTCTCCAAATGAGAATAGCCCCCCCCCCCCTTCCAATTGTTAATATTTCTATTTTTCAGACTTATCAATTACCTCCAAATACCAAATAATATGCGGAAAGAGCTTCCTGTATTCAAATCAGACCTGAATATTCAGTGACTACGCAATTCAATTTATTGGCTAAAGATTCCAAGAAATACGGAAAGTCTTATGAGCTGTTCAATAATTATAACCAAACAAGCAAACTTACTATCCCACAAAATTTGGATATTGTTTACATATGTTTACAGTACTATTTACATATGTTTCAATGACAATAGCCAGGACATTGTGTGGTTATGACCACAGTTGATCGTCCTTTTAAAAGCTTCAATTAATCACACCAATGAGGATTTCACACATATTTATGAAAATTAGTAAAACTATTAACCCAGTGACTTCTCTTCAAATCACACATTGTCCCTGTGTCTCAAGCAGACCGAGATTCTTCAGTTCTTTACAGAAATAAGATTTGGTCATTAAATCTGTCTAATAGTTGCTGGGGCTCTCGTATGGAATTAATCCTTACAACACCATTATTGACGATTCCCTACAATTTTATGTACTTTGGTGTTTCTTCTTTGGTTGGTATTATTTTGTATCCCACATTTACCAGATCAGAAAAATAGTAAGAGAAATCATTGAAATATGTGTTATTAGTATTAATTGTCCTAAATATTTTTTTAAGAACTGTAAACCTAAATTATTTTGTAGGTATATATTTTTACAAAGCTTACAATGTTCACAATTTTACGGCATATAGCAATAGAGCATCATGCAATGCGTCTCAAAAATGTTGATGCCTCTTTGAAGCCTTATATCTCCAGGGGAGTATCATACAGGATGTCTCAAAAATGTTGATGCCTTTTAAAGCCTTATACCTCCAGGGGAAAAAATCTTTTGAAGTATAACACTAAAAACATATTTAAATAAAGAAGGCATGTAACATTATTTTGACACCAAATGTGTCCCCTTCCTGAGGCCTGCAGATATACATGATGGAAGACTTGTTCACAAAACCATACATTTTACAATTCGTATGATGGCAAAGGTGCATAGCTTTAAACATGTGTTAAGTTTATCATATTGATTATTTTAATCTAAAAATTAAAACAATTTCAATGGATTGACCTATCTCTTCTCTCTCCCTCTCTTTTTCCCTGTCATTCATTACATAAGCAAATTTTACATCGTGTTATGAAAGTGCAGTTTTACAGTTCACAAAATTTTCCTCTGTGCTTTGGCAACAGAGGGTGGTTTAAGGAAGCCCCAATATTCAGTACGATTAGACAAACGAAGCCATCAACAGTCATCAATCGCTCCTTTTATTGCCTATTCTTCTGCATGTAAAAGGCGCCCGATAGCCACTTTTCAAATTCTCTGCGAAAATAAGTCGATAAGGATTTTCACGTCAATTCAAAGAATAAACTGAATGGGTATAAAACGGTATGATACCGGTGATTGATGCATGACGTCTATTCCTTTCTGTAAAGCCGATCAATTATGTGCATGGCCTATTTATTTTGTGGTTGACTGCAATACCGCTGAATACATGTAGCACCCACGGTCACACAGCGCCATAGTTTCAAAATAATATAACAACATACTAGTAATTCGTTTCATGGAATTCACTGATATTTGGAGGCTGCAGTGGCGGTTGAAATCCTGGGTAAAGAACAAGTTTGCAAGGGATTATGAGGCTTCCTTAAAGGAGGTGTCCCGCAAGCATAAAAGTGTGCTTTATTAATTAATATTTGTTAGAAAAATAACTATCGAGCCCAACTTCTGTAATTATATGGAACAAAACACCACACTTATGACAAAAACAAATAAAAACCGCAATCTCTCAACATGCACTTTTTAAAATTCGCGGCGATCGAAAGTCCCAGTGGCGACGATGTCATAGTTATACAATGCACATGCACAAATTTGAGCACCGATACCCATGACGTCATCGACACCGGGACTTTTGATCGCCACGAATTTTAAAAATTGTATGTTGAGTGATGGCACTCTTTATTAATATAATTATGTAATTTCGGCTCGATAATTATTTTTCTAACAAATAATGCTCAATGTTGTGATCGAGGGACCCTTCCTTTAAATCACCCTCTGCTTAACAAAGATAGCTGTAATTGCATGTTTGGAATCAAAACAATTACACAAGTTATCTCTATCCTAATATGGTTTCAGTTTTATACTACAAATTATTCTAATTAAAAGGGTATTGAAACTTGTTGGACACCCTGTACATATGTGGATTAATTTGTGAGGCACTTCATTACACAATTCTGAATGCCTTGGGATATTAAATATTTAATGAAAATAAGAAGTTGTACAGTTCTAGCACTACTTCTGTGCTGCCATATGCAAAACCAGTATGAGTGTACTGTTAGCAAATGGGGAATGTCAGCTGGTAGCTTGGGGGAGGGGGAAAAAGTGTGATTTATTTAACCCGAAAAATCACCGAGCACCGGACCATCCTCACCAAAGTCTGTGCCCCTATCGACTGAGCTAACTCCCCAGCGCATATGCGGGCACCAACTTCGTGCCCACATATGCCTGCGGTAGGTGACGTCATCGAGCCAATGCAGCAGCACGTGCATGGAGATTAGGGTGGGGTTAGGGTTATAGCTCAGTCATACATCATAACTTGAACCTACTTAGTGTTAATTCATACCAGTTTTCAACTCAGTGAATGATGTAAGCACAGCACGAAACCAATGATAGTACAGCTCCAAAAGTCAATCAGTAGAAACTAAACAGCTTGAAACTTACCTATGAACTAGAACTTTTGACTTATTAATAATCCATTGCCGAGTGAAATATGAATTAAACAGAACACACAGTTAGATATGAATATGAATGATTCATATCCTTATTGTGATGGAAACTACTTTTGATGTCACAATCCAATTTAAAAAACATTCCAAGAAATATTTCAAATTATCTTCATCATGTGCTGCTATTGGTTACCATTTCATGAAATAAAATGAATTTCCTGATTAACGCTATATTAGTTTTGATAGTTTGTCATTGACTCATACTAGTCATAGTCTGTGCTCTGTCTCGTAACAGGAACAGAAATGTAAGATATTCCATAGATCCTTGAGAACCAATTAGGATCTATGGATATTCTTGGTAAATATTGCTTGAAAATGTTAGATATCCTGTTCATGTGGCCAAAGGTATGTCTTATGAATGATCTGACTCCAATTAGAGGGCCAATGGTATTATTGTGTTCAGTATTGTGCAGGCTAGCCTCATTACATTGCAAATCTTTAAACTAGCATAGGCAATGCTGAATTGAACTGAGAAAAGTTATTTGGAAATTTACGATAAGAATTTTTTTTCACTTCTTCTGGGCAGTGACGGCATAGAGTCGCAGCATATACCCATGTGTGTGTACATGCCAGCGCCTTGAGTAGGCGATGCGTTTATGTACTGCAATTTGTAATGACATAGTTACGTCACTGTCATGATAGATAAATAAATAAATAGAGTTAGTTGTCTTTTCTTTTTTATTGACATGTCAGGTTTGGGATTAGAGATGACACATTTATTGTGGGTGAAGGATTGTTGACCAAAATGAATCCTTTTGAAATCAATTTTGAATTTGTGTCATAGTTAATCTTATATACTATGTAGATATCAGAATATTATCATAGAATTCAGATCTTGCAAGAGAGTTATTATTATACTTGTGATGAATGTGAAAATATATGACTGCAAAATAAACGTTTGTCATCCCCTTCACAGCTTTAGCAGACTATTGTGACATTTCAAGTTATAGAATTATGAGGTTAATGGGATACACTATATTTCCAATATTAAAAAACCTAAATTTGTTGAAGTTAATTTTTGTTAAACATTTTGTCATAATTATACCTTAGTGTCCTTTTGCCTTTAGTGTGAAGATGTGAGCACACAATGCTTTAAAATAGGATTTAACCCTTCAAGAAAGTTCCGCATGAGATGAATGTGAAAATATAATGCTGCAAAATTAAGCTGTGACACCTCCATCACAAATTTTGGCAGACAATTGTGACGTTTGAAGTTGTTGAATTGTGACGTCATGGGATACACATCTTAGAATGATAACATCACAATCCTTGGCAAAGTTCAAATAAACATTAGCAAAAGACACCTCATCATCTCTTGGAATCTTAACACATGGCGCAAAGTTCAGGGACACTGGATAAATATTAGGTTTGATTGCAGTCATGTTTTATTGCTATACTGTAATATAACCAAAGTCCAAGTTTAAGGTTCATTGACGAAATGTTGATCCATGTAGATTTGGTTCATTGGATTTGTGCAAAACTACACATATATGAATGAACGACATCAAAAATACAAGGAAACGATATGAAGATAATATTGGGACTCCATATTTTGAATTTATAAAAACATCAGTAGCATAAATATTATCATCACATGAATTCTGTTTACACATCACATGATTGCTTGTGTAAGTCATGAAAGTAAAAGTCGATACAATAGTCCTTATCGTTCATTCCTATGATCTGACAATTGATTTGGGGATTTTACTTGAAAGAAATTTCCCAATATGTATTTTGGGTCTTTTAATATCACATGATGGATAATGTTGCAATTTCGAAATCAGAGGATTCCCCAAAGGTCCAATTCACAATTCAATAACTAGACATTATATTTTTTGAAAGTAGAAACAGACTTATCTTGTGAAAGGGAAATGCACTCTTGATAACATTTCTGACCCCCAGGAAGTAATGGGCCATAACTAGTGTAATATGTATCATGTAACATTCATAGCAAATATTGGATGAATAAACCCGATTATATTATTATGAAAATATGTGTTTTTCTACTTGCTAACAATCTTGCATATAATAAAAATAGATATTTCATGTGAACCTGTACTGAATTCAATCAAATATAAAACAGCAAAGTATAGTTGTAGGAAAAAAGGTCATGTTTTACTGGATTTGACTTCACTAAAACACTGATATTGCACACAAAAGTTTCTGCTGCATAATGCATAGTGTATTTAACTAGAAATATAATCTATTTTGTAATAAAAACCATTAGGAGCTATTTTTCTAGTAACAATACAATGAAATTGACCCAGGCTCGATAGCTGTACCTACGTCTGTGTACTATTGTCAAATAATAAGTGAACTAACAGCTGTTGCATGGTACAAAGAGCACAACACATATATCGGTTATTTCTGAACAGGAATGACTTGGAACCAGTAGATTTTATGTTGTAATTCATGGAAGTGTTTCAAGTGTTGTATATTGGTAGATAGATCCACAGATAGTCAAAACCAGGGATAGATTTCTGTCGGTAAAGCTTGAAGCTATGCTTGTTTCGCAACAAGGTCGCCCCTTGCTCAGCATGTGGTGCCGATTGAGTTGTTTCTGCCACAAGCCAGTGCACAAGCATGCTTAGCAGCATACATGTATACTATAAGGATTCCCACCCAAATACTATGATTAAAGATCATCGATTGTTATTTGCATTTGCTTGATATTACAAATTCATCATATTCACAGATGGATAACTTACTGTAAAACATTCAAAACAATGGCTTCAAAGTTGTTTTCTGACGGAGATTGGTAGAAAATTCCTAAAATGTCATCATAGTACAGCACTGGTTGACACTATATCGGATCCTTTTATTATAGAAAAAAGCAACGGTGAAATCTCAATTTGCAAAGGTAGATCGAAAGAACAGGTCCTGATGTACCACCCTCAAGTGGATCCACTTTATTCCGATGAAAGATGAGGTCATGGCATCTCATTGAAAATGCAAATTGGTAATTTTCCACAGAATAGCACATGTGTTTTGTTTGTAAACATCAAATTCAGTGACCTTGCGCGTGCTTTGATTGGTTGACACTGATCATGTGATGCAACAAGCATTATGATTGGCTCAATTACTATCAAGGGCACACATGTTCAGATGCCAAACCACAGAAATCCCACGCTGAGATCATGCTGGGATCTGTCATCGGCGAAACAAGGATAGGTTGGGCTGAATTTTCTGGCCCTATATTAATACATGGGAGGATATAGGAGAAATCTATCCCTGGTTTTGACTATCTGTGATAGATCACACCATGGTTTACCACTTCCTCCAATCAGAGAGATGCACCAACCAACCTTGATCACCCACCACGTAGTCAGGTAGTACACAGATATTTCATAGTGTTGTGTTTTGGGGTTATTCAACCAAGACAAGGTGGTATAAAGGGTTTGGTGTACTTTGGACGGGTTTAGTTGTGACTATTGCTGTGACTTGATTCGTATGTATCTGTGGATAAGTGGGTTGGCAAATAGTGTTGTGATTGCCTTGTTGTGTATGCCACGCAGTGAGTGTAGAACATTGTTTTAAGAGATGGGCTGGTTAAGAAAGGTAACTTGGATGATTTTTGTCTTCTCATAGGTTTGAAGTAGAGAATATTGTATTGATAATTGTTTGTAATTTTTATTGTGTATAACATAGTTTCTTATATTAATCATTATGTATATTGAAAAAATTGTATTTTTTAGGTTTTTTTATATGCTTAATAACCATTCACAATACACATACATAGGCAAAATGCATCAGGTACTCACCTTACATATGCAACTTTTACAATCAAATCTAACAAAATGCCTTTATAAATTTATATGCCAATCTAATTAACACACATGTATTTCAACATGCTACATGATACATGCACATCCATAGATATACTTAATCAAGATCAGATATACTGAATCAAGATCATGATGGTACTCTCATATTGAAGCAGAACAAATACTGTACTGTAAAATAACAGGTGTTACTAATTCCTATCTCTATTTCTTTACAGTGGTCGTTAGCGTTTTATGTAAATTTTACATGGCCACGTAATTACACTCCCCAAATCGCCACTAGTTATGATCTCTTTGATTAATTAATCAAATGCTAATACTAGAAATGCTTTTGTTTGATCTACTTTTACAGATCAATAAATCCCAGAGCGAGGATGTCGGCATTGACATATACGGTGGATCAGATACGACACGCAGCTGTGTCTACGTGAAAGGCGTCAGGCCAAATTCCGCAGCGGAGAGAGAAGGTCGACTGAGAATCGACGATCAACTTTTAGACATCAACGGATCCTGCATGGTCGGTATTACCAATCAAGAAGCCATGGATATCCTGAGTTCACACTCGTCTAATAACAATAACATCTCATTGGTGGTTGCTAGGAAGAAAATGGATGATGAAGAAGAAGAAGAAGAAGCGTTTTCAGACAGTGAATATGATGATTATGTGGAGGACTTAGCAACAGAACTTGCAAATGCAGACTCTATGGATACCTTAGACAGATCTACGGATGATGCATATTCCGATCCAACCCGGTCTGATGGAAGCCGGGAAACGGATACCGCGGATAGTAACATTTTTGATGAAACTGATGGCATTGGGGCATCACCCAAGGACAGAAAAATACACAGTGGACTGTCGGAAAATAATAACTCTAATAAGCTGAGCATTGAGGGTGTTGTGAGGAGGACGAAGTTGAGTGCCAGAGCAAAGAGGGGATTCAGAAGTAAGTTGTCAAAATGTAGGATATTTTTGATAATTATTATAATAATCATACATTTATACATCACAATTTTTACAATTCCTGCTGTTCATTAGAATGAAATTTTGCACTCCAAAGAACGAACCCAATATCAGTTTAAACATACCAAAAGATTAACATTGGTCATATAAATTGTTTAAAGGGGAACTGAGAGATACGTTATGGGAGTGCGCCCTCAATTTTGCTGGAAATCAGGTTATTTGCACCTACGTAACACTTAGGCATATTCTACCATCTGAAACCGTTTATCTATGTCACGATTTGGTAATTTCCATGTAGATCACATAAAAACTATCAGCATCACTCACCACATAGCTTACTTCAAACTAATTTCAATCTAGCACCATTATTCAACAGTTTCCCCATAAATCATTACACTTCAGGGTTTATACGTACCTAATCTATTGAGGTTTCCTACGTACCTTATCTATTGAAACATTGCTTTTTTTATAAATTTCATTTTTCTCTGCAATCTCTCAATTCCCTACCCCTTTCATTCAAATATATTGATCCATTAGCAAGTCTTTCAAAACAAATCTTTGGGCAGGAATATCAAAATCGAATTGATATTTATTATAAATAAGGGGGGGTTGCAATTATATAAAATAAAGTGAGGTTAGGAGATCATTGACATTTCCGACATAGCATAAATTAATTGGAACACCCGCATTTTTTAAACATTTTTAATCCTGTTTGGTGAATCACACATAAACATATGATGATATAGTTAAGTTGGAACATTCCCAACCCTAATCCTCTAGATTACCTTACCCCTGAATGTTGAGTTGTCGAGGAACTGTAAAAATAATTAGAAAATCATGTTTCAAATATAATTGAGGAAAGGGGTATGTTTACATTTACTGCCAGACTGTCAAACTCTACCGTCAGTTTTCAGCCATTGATTATAACAAAATAAAGTTTGCTGATTTGAATACGGGTCAGAATCACTTGATTGGTCCCCCCCCCCCCCCCCCCCCACCCCCAATGTTACGTGCTCTGGCCTACTCTGGGGACAGATAAATAAATATCTTAATCACATTGCAAATATGCGAGCATGATAAAATAATATTTCCTCAACATCCTTGTCCTTATACAGATGTTAAAGATGGCAAGCCACCTAGGAGTATTCTTGAGAGGTCTTGGTCTGAGAGCTCCAGCTCAACAGTCCTTCTATCTACCACTGAGTTAGAGAGACTAATAGATGATGCTAACGAATCCTTAGAAGATGGTGAAGATAGTGACATCTCAGTAATCATTTTACATAAAGATGAGGGAGTTGGATTAGGGCTGACTGTGGCTGGTGGTATTGATCAAGAAGTCAAAGAAATCACGGTAAGAACCAGTTTAGGTATTACAAAATTGTTGTTAACGTGACCTGCATGAATGATTTGGGAGCAAGTTGATTTTATTTGTGTACCGTCGCGACAAAAGGATGTAGTTGTCGGTAGAATGCATTTGAACCCTAACCACCCTGAGTGCTAAAATATGCTAATCCAAAGTCCCTCTCCAAACGCATGCGCCGTCGGTTTTCGATGACGTAGTCAACCGAGCCTATATAATGAGTGCAGTATACTGCACGAATGTGTAGCTGAGGGCCGTGGCTTAGTGGTTGGAAGGTGGGGCTTGGGAATGGAGGGTCGATCCCGGCAGGTTCCCGGAGATTTAGTTGGTGTTTTTTCCTCGAAAATTGTGATCCCGGTCAAAAATCCTAAACCGGGGTTAGGGTTATGGTAACATTTGTTTTTGTTTTTTTGTGTTCTATTAACCTTAACACCCCTGAGTGCTAAAAAATGCTAATCCAAAGTCCCTCTCCAAACGCATGCGCCGTCGGTTTTCGATGATGTAGTCAACCGAGCCTATATAATGAGTGCAGTATACTGCACGAATGTGTAGCTGAGGGCCGTGGCTTAGTGGTTGGAAGGTGGGGCTTGGGAACGGAGGGTCCCCGGATCGAATCCCGGCAGGTTCCCGGAGATTTAGTTGGTGTTTTTTCCTCGAAAATTGTGATCCCGGTCAAAAATCCTAAACCGGGGTTAGGGTTATATGATATTGATGGAATTAGGAATGGAAAAACAAAGAAAACAAAGCAAATTTGACACTCATTTTTCTTCATAAAATCAGAAAACTGTGTCCAATCTTGACGGCAAAGGTGTCATTTTGAAGCATTTAAAAAGCTCTTTTAGCTGGTAATAAAATGGCAACGTTTTAGGTTTTAGTTCTGTTGCTGGAAGGATCAAGGCCCTGTCATACTGTTGCGTATAGAGCTAACATGTGCCTCACGTTTTGAACATTTGGGTGTAAGTTGTCATTCGTTAGTGACATATTTGGCATACAACTTATGACAGGGCCTTTGGCCAATGAGCACATTTGTTTTGTATTTATCATGGTCTTCCAATACTTTATTTATTTACATTGCCTATTTGGAGGGAGGGAAGGGGCAGAGAAGAAGAAGAAACCGGTTGTGTTGTATGTTTTGCTCTCAAATTACTGGATCCACACTGGTTTGATTCATTAAGTACAAAGAACAACCAGTAAAACAAGACGAGTTTCTAATTAATCTTGTCAGCATGTAACAACACCAACATATTATTGATTTGAAATGTCTTAATATCAATAAATAAAGTTAATTATTTGTCAACATTTCGCCTCCTTTCCCAGGTCCATAGAGTGATCCCTGGTGGTCTAGCTGATAGAGATGGCCGTATTCAGAGAGGTGATAGAGTGTTATCAGTCAACGGTAAAGTGCTCAAAGATGCTACACACTCACAAGCTCTGAGCTGCTTAAAGGATGACAGACCAGATGTTGTCTTAGTGGTTGCTAGACAACTGGAACTAGAAGAAGATGGTAAGAGTTACTTGATATGGAGTAACGTTAGAATATCCTCTCCTACTTGCTTCCCAGTGATGGGAGTGGTACTTTACTTGATTTTGGGTTAATTTTCGGAACACAGGGAAAATAGTCCACACAAAAAAAAATCAA
The DNA here is from genome assembly GCA_035610835.1 of Ophiura sarsii. Classification (NCBI taxonomy): domain Eukaryota; kingdom Metazoa; phylum Echinodermata; class Ophiuroidea; order Amphilepidida; family Ophiuridae; genus Ophiura; species Ophiura sarsii. Next base: position 13,248,487 of record CM069452.1, on the reverse strand, counting down.
ATTTTGATTTAAAAAGAAGGAAAATGTCAATTTTGATTTAAAAGGGGGAAAATGGCAAATTTTGATTTAAAAAGGGGGAAAATGGCAAATTTTGATTTTAAAAGGGGGAAAATGTGCTTCCTGTGCAAAAAAGAACAGCAGCAAGATTGAGAAACTTGAAAGTAAACAAGGAGTCCTTTGGATTAAGAATGATATTTCGATCACTTTAGCTTGTTTTTGCCCATCAACATATTTTGATATCGGAAGAAATCCCATATTTTCTCAACATTTCTGTAAAATGTTTGATGCAAGATATGTTCCATTTTAGACGTTATAGGCCAAAATGCAGTAAATTACTGCCAAAGGTGGTTAACCACATGGCCATTTTATGTACTTCTCAATGGGCAAATTTCATGTCACCTTATGCTTCTAAAATAAGAACCATTGGAATTATGCATCTCAAACTTTGGAATATAACTATTTTAAGGATGACCCTTCATGTACAATAGAAAACATTAAGTTGAAAATCGGGCCAGCAATCAGAACACCTACCTTTAACAAGCAATAATTTGACTTCGCAAGAACTTTAAAGTTCTTGCTTTATGGTTGACCTTCCACTATAAATCATTACACATTTCATGTGGTGTATATTGTATAGCTTACATATAATTGTGTGTTCAGTGTTATGTAGAAGCCAGTTGGAGCTTATGGAATATATTCTGTACAATTGTACAATATTTGTCTAAACTGAAAATTTGGTCTATCGGTTCTTTTTTAGATAGATCATAAACAAACAATTTGATGAACTAACCTTTTAAGTGAACACTACGCTGAATGAGGGGATCGCAATGATCCCGAAAGCTACGGAGCTAAAAAAAAACATGGTTCGAAAAAGGAACTAAATTAACTTTAAAACATGATTGAACCTAATATCAGTCGACATGCTACTAACCTTTTATCTGTTTACTATTGATCTTGCAGAAGAGATTGACGGCAATGCCATAGACATTGAAATGGCTAAAGGAGCAGCTGGTCTTGGTTTCAGTGTAGAAGGAGGAAAGAGTTCCCCCAAAGGAGATGTTCCGATCACCGTCAAGAAAATATTCATGGGAGGAGTGGGGGACAGGAGCGGCCTACTTCATGTGGGAGATGAAATAGTAGAAGTGAACAATAAAAAACTAACCAACGTCAGCCATTTTGAGGCTTGGACATTTCTCAAATCAGTGCCAACAGGCATTGTTAAAATGAAAATAAGGCCTGTCAAAAAGGCTGAATGATAAACCTACTATACTTTGTTTAGATCCAAATTGGTGAGCCTCCTTACAGCGCTAAATTAATACACTAGAACATGTACATGCATAAACGCAACAGGCACACTCTGCATTAATCAAGTGTATGCCAACTCGTGAACGAATGTGTCAAGCAGAGAGATAAAAAGCGCATATTTCTTGCCAATTTGAAACTGATCAAACTATCGTGGATCAATTGCCCACAATTTGTAATTAGGTAACATAAAGTTACCAATGGTGCCTTTTAGAGAGTTAGTATTTTTGCAGCAATCCCACCCTGAGGGTGATAATAAGGAAGCGTTATATAATAGAGTAATATGTGATGTAATGTTGGTGCCTTTATTTGTCAGGTTCTCATCAAATGAGAATTACATTGACCAAAAATAGTTGATTCAAGAGTTATATGGACGAAATCAATGATCAAATTTACAAACCCATTTCCAGCAATCGTGGTGAAAATGTTAAATCATAATTAATGTATACAAGTGATGGATGGCAGAAAATTCTGTTACCATGATTTTGATAATCTTACGATCAATCAGAATTTTTGTATGCAATTTCAGTATTTGCAAGTCTATATGTTATCTGTCGAACTATTGGTTGATTTTGATATAATAACCGAGGAAAATTACAGTAAACGTTGTATGCTTGTATAATGGGACCATTTGGTTTTTGAGTATGGTTCATCTGGGATTCGTATATAATATTATACATGTAGGGTAATTCCATCAGGGTTCGTTCAGCCATTTTACATTATGTATGTCTATTTTATTTTGATGGGCATTATTATATTTCTTCTGAGTATGGTGACGTGTTGGGCAAAAGTTTTGTATTGTAAAACTGGTAGTTTAAAAGAGGTGAATATTATCTACCTTTGTCGGTATGGGATAGATTTCCTTCGGTTTGTTTAGTTTAGTGAAATGAAATGCTGAAATGAAATGCTGTTCAGATGAAGCTTTTTGGCTTAGAATTTTTTTTTTTTAAATACTGCTCTTTATAGGCATGTATACATTTGTCATTGTTGCACTGATATTAAGTTTGAACTATCAAATTATGTAACCCCCTGATGAGCACAGACAAAATACTGCTTTTAAAATATTTCGCTCCAATCTGTATCGGGGATACAATCATTCTATCAATGTCTCTGATTGGTGCAACAAATGATGTATCCATCTTTCTGACCAATCGTTGAGTAGTTATCAAGGGTTTAGACTGAATGCACTAATACTATGTGTCAACATCAACATAAGGTGGGTGATGGCTGACATTCTTCGTTGACGGAGGAGATGCAAATACCATTGCATTCAAGTTATGTGCACAATATATGATGAGGTCACTAGAATTTGTGTGACATCGCCCTCAACTTGAGGTGACACTGAGTATACTGTAAAACCAGAAATGTTCGTGTGCATTTAAATTTCGCTAATTTAGCAAGGAGCACTTACTCACAAAAATGTCATGCCACAAATATTTCTAATTGACCTTGTAGCAGTGCATTGCAAAGTTACACAATGTAACTCCAAAGTTTACATTCGCAAAATGTTCATGCAGTGAATTAGGCCAGTATTGCCGATCCGTGAAATTTTAACTCACAAACATTTCTGGTTTTACAGTTTTCAAACAATAAAGTCAAGTCACCTTTATGCCAATATGAAGTGGATGAACAGCAGCATTGCTAAACGATCCATTGTATATTTTGTGTTAATAGAAATGAATATATTCATGAAAGAGTGCATGCATTTCTATACCAAATTTATTTGTCTACCAAACTCAATACTCAAGTAATAATTACGGGGAGTTCAGCAGTAGCCCATATGAATTAATGCGATTTTGTGTAAAGTTTGGATGATAGTATTACAGAATACGGCTGCCTGTAAATATTACTTAATAGCTCCCCCGTGTATAAAGTGCAATATATTTTTTAAGGATTTTTCAATTTATATGGAGTCTTAATAATGTAGATCCCTACACTTGTGTAAAAATGCCCTTTTTGAATTGTAACATTTTTTCTAAACCTTGGACTGCTTGTTGCCATCCTTGTATGTATAAAAATCTGATACAATTTTGTTATTCATTTTAACACTTATTATTACTCCACATTATGTTCCCACTCTCTTAACACTTTTGCACCGGTGATTTTACATTTCGCCGGTAATAAATCATCTAAGGATGTGTCTATTTCCCACTATGTGGTCCAATTAAAAGACTGCAAAGGACATAATTATGCCTCAAGGGCATAAACTAACCTTCGTAACCCTGAAAATGGGCCACATAGTCAGCGGTTGACAAAATCTTAGATGATTTATTACCAGCCAAATGTCAAAATCACTGGTCCAAAAGTGTTAAGGGATGGGAACATAATGATATTTCTGTATTCATGCATGTATCAACTTTGGACATATTATATGTAATCTATATTGTACACAGTGTATATATTGAAAATATGTATAACCATGAAGATATCTGTACATTGAATGTACATAGACAAGTTTCATTACAATTATGATATGCTCATTTTATTTTTCACATTGTACAATAATGTTCTGTCTTCATGTATACATAAAAAAGAGGATTTTTTAAAAAGATACTACTTTGGTTGCAGTTTCTGTATTTTTGTTGTTTATGTCTACTATTAAAAAGATAAAAAGTAATCATTTCTATATTTTTGTGTGTGTGGGTGGATGCATTAAATTGTGTGATTTAATTGTGGTGCCTTTGTTGTTTATAATCCCATAATGCATTAACAAAGGTGACAGGTGTATTACCCAGAATGCTTCAGTTGAATGGAAACGTAATGTTTGGCAGGATTATTACAAATTGATTATATCACAAAATGTCATGAATATTTTAATTGTCCATGTTAAATCCATCAATCCATATTTACCTGACGTAAAGATCCCTTTCTGTAGTCATTGTTAAGCAATGACATAGGTTGCAATGTCATTACAACAACTTCATTCAGCATAGTGATTCAGCATACATGTACGTCATGTGATCTCCCAAAAGGAGATCACTAACCCAGGAGGGCTATAAATGACTACGCTGAACCCTGCCATATGTTATTATTAGTTGGGATACTCTTGATAGTAACATTTGATCTTTCTCTTTAGGGGTTGACATTGGAGTTCTTAATCTTGTGCAATTGTAATCTCTGAAAGCATCATCCTAGCAGAGCTAGATTTTCAAATACTGTGCTTCTTTGCCATTGCATGCTATTAAAGCAGAATCTATCTGTCCTTGTATTAAAGAATGTCATTGACTGAAAATGGGGAAAAGATTATTCCAACTGATGAAAGAAAAAAACCACAAGCATCAGAACACTGATATGCAAGAAAAATATTTTTTTGAAAATATGAAGGAGAAAAAACCCTAGAAAAACAAAACCCTGTCTTTATCATTGCGTTAGTTTAACGTTCCTACATGTCATGATGTTTGCACAATAGTATTGGCTTTCACGCAGTGAAAATAGAATTACTATACGAGGCCAGTCTTTCTTCAACTGACTGAAGCATATTAATGGGACATACTGCAGAATATAGAAAAGTCTTGATGTTGTCACTCCATATTCATAACACATGATCGTTTACTAATTAAAAAAATTAGACCCTAATTCATCATCAAAGAAAAGCCTACTTTTTCATAGGCAGTCTTAGGTGACAGCGCCAGGATTAAATTGCGTTCACTAATTCAAAAAAGTAGCTCTTAAATCATCATCAAAGAAAAGCCTACTTTTTCAATATAATTTTCTTGGTTATAAAAAAAACGCTGACAATCTCCCCTTTAGTTTGCAAAATTGTGAATTACCATGCATACTCGTTGGCAATGTTAGGTGACAATGCCAGGATTTATTGTGCCTTGTGGAGGAAAAAAACTTCTACTTTTACAAATGGACATTTTCTGCCAAAATTAAAAACCTTGCAAAATATTAACTTAATGCAGTGCCTATGGGGGAGTAACTCGGAAAACAAGAAATGTATACATTATTTCTCGTTATATATTTAGCTCCAATCTGCAAAAGTATCCGTCACAAAAATAACCTATCAATGTATCTAGTTGTACAGCTGCTTAAATGTGACACGATCAAGAGGAACGAGTCGGATGTCGACCCTGGTCGAAAATGAGTTTTTTTTATCCCGTCTTAAAGAGAACACTCAGCGCTTTCAGACACTGAAAACCCCATGTCTATACGACTTTTTGTTATAAAGTTATGTCAAATGAAGTTCACAAATTTCCATAAAAACTTATGGATACCCCTCACACTAAATTGGCCATATCTCAATTTGGGATCCCCCGACATCCGACTCATTCCTCTTGATCGCGTCACAAATGACCTCAGGTACTATGTTGTAATAGGGAGATTTCTGCTACAATTGTTCATACTTTGTTTGAAATGGTATATGGTATTTAATTGGAATGTAAGATAGAAAGGAATCAATCTAAATTCCTAAATATATAAGATTCCATATTATTTGGCAATCTGAAAATGTTTCAGGAATGAGAGACATAGAAGTGTGAGAAGAAAAGGCTGAACCCAGCAGACAATCAGGAAATTGATCAAACTATTCAAAATTGGGCTGAAAATAATAAAAAGTGCACCATTAGCTGATAATGTTTATAGACCTTTTGGACACATATAATTTTGAATTCAAACAGTTTCACCAGTCATCAATAATTTGTTGTCAATATCTCAGTTTTAAGGCAATGTCTACTCTAAGTCATGTTAAGTACTGCATCATATCTGGTGAAAGACAATGTCAATCATAATACTCTTTGTAATAGTTTTGTAATCAAATTATAAGATTCTGCCTTCGATAAAGATTCTGCTAGGATCGAAAGCTCAGGCCCCTTACAATTTGATAATCAAATTATAACACGCATGTTCAACCATATCTAACTGGTTGCAGCATGTGCAGAGAGCATCATGCACACATTTGTATTGATTTATAAATTATGAGTTGTGCTGTATCATGTTATAGATGTCAAGTATGATTTCCTATTATAAAATGAAATATTTCATGTTTAGTTCACATAGCTAATTTCTCCCTTTCCTTATAACATACTAGCATCACTGTAGTTGTGAAATCTTTAGTTATATCTTTATTTATTTAGAAGCAGTGTTGTGGATAGATTTTAGTTTCCATGTTATTATGTTTGTAGTCATAATATCATATATTTATTACAAGATATAGTTTTAAAATACAAGGTATAGTTTAAATATTTTATCATGACTGAAATGTATAGGATATTGGTATATATAATTGTTTAGTTGACCCTTCTGCTGTATTAAGACTAAATAGTCAATTGGTCCTTTCTATATAACCACCAATATCTTGCATTACATAATTGGACAATCAGTGTTAGAATTCGCATGCAAAACAATTTAAACTCAACATTTATTGAGTTTTGCTTGCCATATGTTCTGCTATAATCATGCTTATAGGCCAACATATATCTAATTGCTACATGAATTTTGGGCGCTTAAGACTTAACAAATACATTAGCCCTTGTAATTCTGGTGCGGCTTTGCCCATGTAAACACAGCCTCTGTGGTCTACTGCCGCGATAGTGAGAGGGACCGGCTTGAGACCGTGTATTTTTAAGGTCTTTGTCAAAATTGTGTATGTTAAAATATAATGGTAGATATACCATGATATTTTAACCCAAAACATTAAGACTGGCCTTATAAGGAAGAAGCAACCATTACCTCTCCATTGCATTAACTTATGAATTGTATTTACTTTAGGACCTCTATCTTTATTTGGACCAATCATTTATAACCCTCTCATACATTAACATATTCTTTGGTTTCATAACAACGCTAGGTAATTGATTTATGGTACATTATTATATTATTTTCATTATTCTTCTTACTTAATTGCTTCATTTTGTTATCCATCCAGCATTATATTGTCGTTCACGTTGCTTCAAGGCAAGTGGGAAGAATGAATATTTAATCTACTACAGAAACAATAAATCATGTCGTTGTGTTTACTTACTGATTTTGGGGTCAATTCTTTGGTTTGTAATACAATGTGATAAATAGTGTTCAAACCCTTTGTAGGTCTATACTCTATTTGGCTTCCTCTGGACAGTGACGTAACTTAAAAAGCCTAGCTTTTACGCAAGCGTATGTATCTTCCGTCTTTCAACGCTCATGTGTATACGCCAGCGCTTCGAGTAGGCCCACACGTTATGTGCTGCAATTAGTAGAATACGCAGTGACTTCACTGTCTCGTGATGGCCAAATAGTCTATAATGTGAAGTGATCACTCCTTCCACCTCATGAATGTTGTGTCCCACATGACCTCGTAACATTTATTGGTGGGTATGAGAAAGGGGAATCTTCAGGCAATCATAATATATAAGTTTCTTTATTTATGTGACCCAAATAGTGTGTGCGCTTTGATTAAAAGTGTATGTTCTGATCACTTTTTTTTGGCTATGATTTTATTATCACATCAAGATATTTTTATATCAGAAGAATCTCCATATTTTTCTCATAATATGTCTGTAAAATATTAGGGGCCAGAAATGTTCCATTTAGAAATTATAGGCTAAAACGTGGTGAATAACTGCCAAAGGTGGTTAACCACCAGCCAGTTTGTGTTCTACTCTATGGGCAAATTTCTTGTGACCTTGTACTTCTAAAATAATAACCATTGAAGTTATGCAACTTCAATGGTTATTCATCTACTCAAACATCTACATTTAAAAACAACTTACATTGTTTATGATTGTAGAAAATATTATAGATAATAGCACATACACAGCCAATCCAGAATTCCACAAATTTCACTTATTGTACAGCTTCAGAATGCTGTAAATTTGACATCGTAAATAACCTGATTAATGACAGCACTGTAATTATTACCCAACTTGGTGTGTGTGTGTTTAATAGTAGATGATTGTCTAAGTCTGGGTGAGTGAGAGGTGTCCTACTGTGAAAGTGGTGTCTATCTGGTGTGTAGGGTAGAGCTCTGCCATATAAATCATCTCTAAAATAGTCACTGTCGATGAGTGCTATAAGTCATACTAACAGCACCAGCAGAAAAAAAAACAAGTAGATGAGCAAAAGCTGAAGATAAGTCATGTAAACCATGACTTGTTATACAGACAGAATGTCAATAGAACTTTATGAAATAAATTTATCTTCCAAGATAATGGCCCCGACAAATAAAATGTCAATGTTTTTTTATACATTTCATTAAAAAAATTGATAAACCCAAATCGAAATCTAGTTTGAATAAACTCTATGGTTACACATCCCAGGTGACAGCTGATGACCTCATCTATTATCCTGATCTGTTCATGATATCATCTTCATCATATTCCGCTTCCACTCAAATTTGCAACGGAATGACGTCACCACATACCCCAGCTGTACACGCAGTCAGTAATGTCACAGCCAACCGATTAAAAGCTGATCAAAAGGGCATTTCTCCAAAAAATGTTATGAACCTTAAGTGAGGTATTCAAGTCACTAAGACCCCATACACACTAGCAAAAATCCCTTCATTGAATTAAGCGTTAATGATGATTAATGAAATGAAGGTGTATGGTGTGTACGCTCTTCCCTTCAATGAATGAAGCAAAAACTAACCTTCATTCAATGGCGCAAAAGAGGTTCTTTCAATGAAGATACATGTTAATTGAATGAAGCCATTTGGAAGTGTGTACGCTCCCTTTATTCAACTAATATTCATTGCATAAATAAATGGTTTATAGTGTGTATGGGGTCTAATTCATGTTCTGGACTAAGCATAACCATTGAGCAAGATAACTTTGTTCACCTCTGTGAAGTGAGTTCACAGCAGATTCCAGTGATAGATACAGCATTTACAGCTTGTGCTGGGATTGGTCTTTGATTGCAGTGGTTCATACACCAATGCAGCAATGATGACTGGCCTCTGAGAGGCTCTCAAAAACAAGAAATATATCAAGGAAATTATGAATGTTATCGGTCATCCAGTAGTTTGAAGATAAATTGATAAGCTAGACCAGGGACTATCGAATGAAGGGACTAGAAACGGCCTATTGTACCGCTATATATCATATTCAATTACATAACATGAGTGTTGCGGTTGTGTTTTTATTGAAGGAACTCAAAGGTTGCCCTATAATCTTTCGAAAAAGGCCTGCATCTAACTGAATACAATTTATATGTGATTTGTTAATTAAATAGCGTTCTAGTGTTAACAATAATCGGTATATTTGAGAAAAATTTGATAATTTAATATGTATTAAAAAGTATGAAAAAATGCTAGAACAAATCAAGTGATAATTTTCCTGAACCGTTTAAACTGTAGACTTTTTGTGTCCTATTGATTTCAATAGCAAAATAATTCAGACAATGATGTTCTTTGATGATATCAATTTGCATTTCTAGAGTGTAGTAGTTCTGCAGGAATTACAAGGGCTCCATTCGTATCGAGCAAGACACACAGCGAGCCATGCAGGGTGATTGAACTGAGATTTGTACCAGGGCCCATTCATGAATGTATTATGTAGGCTTGCTCAACTGACGATATTTGAACACCGCAACATGCATAATTATATTACAATAAGAATAAAGCCGTTTCAGGTCCCTTCATTCGATTGGTTAGAGTAATACTGGAACTTACATTTTACAACAGCTATGTTGCATGTGAAACCATCACACTTCATCAGGCAACTGACCCGCTGATGATGATGGGTCACGTAATAGTTCTACGATTTCAGCTATCACACACCAAGGACCGGGACCTTAGGGGGTATTCCAAGCCATCTTCATCTATCACATGTTTTATTTATTCTGCTACATGCACCCTTTCAACCACAATACTATTACGCCATGATCTACCCTTATAGAGTTCATTCATTGTAAGTGTAAAGATGATTTATTCTTCCAAAAAGTTAGTAGATCCAGACCATGCACAAACGCCTTGCCTGATAGGTTTAAAGTGTGCCACACAGCACATTTTTGGTATAACTAAATGATTTCAGCATGTATAAAACAAACAATGAAACGTGAATTACTCATATTTCTGTCCTGTAATCCAGCACGTTAGTTTTATCATAATTTTGAAATTGCACAATTTTTCGGGATTGTTTCCAACAATTCATTGTAAACTTCAATTAAGCCTAAGCAGCTGACAAAGTCACCGCCATTCCAACTATAGCGCCATCAACAGTTTGCTCCCCAAGAAGTTAAATGTAGCTTCCACCAGCAAGCATAGTTTCTTACCCTGCTAGTATAGGATGTTCTAATCTAAACAGAAACCTTGTGCTCCCGAGGAAGAAATCATATATATTCAGCTCTGACGGTGACAGCCTGTTATAAAAGTCAGTGTCATCATGCTATGGACAATATTCCACCAATGTGTGCATACTTGTGTAAATCCTGTAGTGCGTAAATCACAGATGCCACTACTGTTCAAAAAACTTGAAGTGCCTCAAGAAAAACCTAAACAGTAAAATTAGCATTACACTTTTGTACGTGAAAAACCTGAATTCAGGCAAAAACCTGGAATGTGGCATCTCTGGTATATGTGACCTCACTGTGCGAATCCTAAGCATTAAACAAATGACTGCATGTCCTGATTGGTCACTCACCACGCGTGTCGTGTATCATGTATTTGGATGCAGCCCTAGGAACAACGTCCAATCAGGCTTATGTAAAATAACTTTAATTTTATCCATAAGAGCATTATGACAGTGACTTATACGGGCATGACACGCAACACATACACAGGCGCAAGGCGCGAGATGAACATTTTCAGGTTATAAATATGTTTCACGCAAATGGTTGGGAATGATGTACACTGACAATATGAACATTGAAGCAATTACACCAAAGACATAATAATCCTTCATATTTAAATACAATTTGATCTGGTCAAAGAAAGAACATCACATCGTTGGCTCTATCATGTGGTGATTTTTAAGTAACAAAATACTTGTCATATATATTCAGCTCCGACGGTGACAGCCTGCTATAAAGTCAGCGTCATCATGCAATGGACAATTGCACCAATGCGTGCGTATGTGAACCCTGAAGTGTGTATATGTGACCTCGCTGTGCATATCAGAGCATTAAACAAATGATTGCGTGTCATGATTGGTCACCATGTGTGTGCATGTATAGTTGTTCGCGCGTATCATGCATTTGAACGCAGCCCCGGGAACAACAAATCACACTCGCATAAAATAGCTTGAATTTCGTCAATAGCATTATGACAGCGACTATATAGGGCATGACAGGCTGAATTAACATACATGTATGTCGGAATGTGGCCAGGAGAAAATGTGCCGTAGATCTATTACACCAAAGACATGATAATCCTCCATATTTAAATAAAATTGGATCTTTTCAAAGTACATCACATCGTTGGTTCTATCATGTAGTGTTTTTTCAAGTAACAAAATACAAAACAAGACATGTCAAAATACTTCATTTTAATCAAGATTGGAATAACAGTTTAGTACATGCTAAATGAAATAAACTATTGAAATAAAATCAGACATAACATAATAGATACAATTACAATGAACATAAGGTTTGGATGCAATTTAAAGGCAGAGTAGAATTGCACAGAAGAAAAAAGCTATACAATTATGTCCAGCAACATCAATAGGAATTATCATTATCTGGAGTTCAGTAAGAAATTTTAGTAAATATAAAAAAATGCAATATACTGTAAAACAGTTTAATTTCACTGCAACTTAATTTAGCGAATTAGCATTTAGTCAACTTTTTGCGGTAATTTAATTTCACTAATTTGAATCATCTTCCAATTTATAACCATTATAAATGATTTAATTGGCGGCAATTTAATTTGGCGAAATGGATCTTCTAGTGAAATTAAGTTGTTTTACAGTAATTAAAAAGAAATTTGTTGCAAAGAAACACCACTTAGAAATAATAGCTCAGTACAAAATCCATTGGAAAATGCATCCATGCTTGTCATACCCATGTGTATTGTGTTTCAATGTGTTCCATTGTAATTAATTGTATATTTAAGCAGACATGCAAGCATCATACAATATACAATGTCTATTGGATTGCAATTCTGAGTAAAGTGGGTGTAAATATGGTTATGTACAGGGAGTGCTGTGTATTAAGCTTTGCAAAATGTAATAGAATGTTCAATCATCAAGCTCTTGCTACGACCCAAAAAGCCATTAACCATGATACTTCTTCAATTAAGATAATAATTAGTGAAGTTCCAATGTACTTGTATGCTTCTATATCACATATATCTATATCTATGCAGTGATGTCAGAGCGTATTCAAGTGATCAGTGATGTATTTGCACACATGTGTCAAGATTCGTCCGACGTTGCATGGGTACTTTAAACTTGCGTCAGCTCATAACAATCACATGGATGCGCCATGAGGTGCAATCAATCATTATATAGTTTGATCAGTTCCAAATTGGCAAAGCCTCCTTACAGCAGCGAATGAATACAGAAGGACGTGGGCACTGAAGGCAACAAGTGCACTGTGCATCATATGTGTGACGCGTGCGTTTATGTGGCCATAATTGCATTTGGATTACTTCTGCGCGCGGAGAGATAAAAAACTAATATTTTTCCACCAATTCGAAACTGATTAACTATAGATAAATGAAGTATAGTAGAAAAATCCATACATAGTTAAACCTTTACCAAATGCAAATGTCAAGAGTTGAAATGAAAGTGTAATTTCTGCAATAAACTCATTCTGACAGCATTTTCTGAAACTCAAATGACGTCACCTCCATTGATTTGAGCGATAATATAGTATGATCGCAATGCATTGTGGGAAATATTTCTAAGCTGCTGTTAGATACCCTTACAACCGCATGTTTGCAATTGAGGACTTGGACAATAACAATGCATACAGGGTACACAGACACAGGGCACCCATAGGAAAATATCAAAATGGTAGTGTTTTAAGGTTTTGAATGACTTCAAAGGACACAATGAGCTGGTTTGAAACAATGGAAACAAGAATTTTAAAATAACAATAGTTACACTGGGAATTGCAGCATGACGCACCTTGCTCTTTACTTTGAAACCTGTCATCCAGTTTCCTGACATTAATTTTTTGCAATGCATTTTGACCTCATGGCTTGCCATACACCCACTCACAAGACCATTCTCCATCTAAGTTACTGTAGCATGCGTGAGATTCTCCAGCAAAGGAAAAAGAAAATGTATAGCCAACATTATCCAAATATCAGTGAATTTAGAAAAGCAAGACATTTCTGCAAGTAGATTATATTTTGTAAAGTTGATGCTAAAAAATACACATAAACATGTACATTTGTATTATTTATTCATATATTTCTGTAGTTGATTCAATCATTCATCCACTGCTTACACAATAGTGTTTGTTGAAACACACAAGGTCGTAATATTATTATCGGTAGGGGTTCTATTCATACATGTATGGTTAACTGAACACAAGAAATTGATATGTTTGTGTATAAAATAAATTGTTTGCCCATTGACAATGATTGATGATGAACCAAAATCTCTAAGGCTCGTTCACACTAGGCAATATTTGCCATGCGATGTGGTGCGGCAGCCTTACTTCCACTGCAATGTATGTCTAGTGTGAATTGAGCTTAAGTAGGGACCTGCTTTAAGTTAACAATTAAACAGTTCAGAATTGAATGAGATGAGTCAATGGTGAGACTTTGCAATAATATATTCACCAAGTGCTTGTTTATATTACAGGTAGTACAGTAGTCATAACAAAATGTTGCTTCCAATAAAGCACATGTTTAGGCCTCGACAACTTGATCTTTAGTTTCCCGTAACATTTTGTGTCAAAACAGGGGAGGCAACCATTTCATTATTCATTATTTTTACGACTTTCATTATTATACCAAATGTGGATGTCAGACGTATAATTGTTATACACCGCTGCACACCATCATAAAATGAAATGGGTCAATTTAGATATGTAAGTTACAGAAAGGCTATTCTGGTCAAAATGAATAAACATTTCACAATTTCATCACACAAAATGCATGAATTTGGCAATTTTCATTGCAAAAACGGTATTTTTTTCTCCAAAATTTCAATAATGAATTCAAACGCGGGCATGAAAATGAAGCGCAGGCGGGCTCCGGGAAACTAAAAATCAAGTTGGCGAGGCCTTACTGTGCATTGATGAGTTTCATCAAATGATGCCATACTTTCTTTCAGATGACATCTTACTTTCAAACACTTTAAATTGACAATATCTCAAATAATGAAAAAGGGAAACAACACATGTCTCGATACAAACGCATCATTAATACTTTGACTTACCACTACACAGTGCACCATTGCAATACTTTTGTCTCTAAGATATTCTTCTTTGGAATGATTGCAATTAAACTGGAAAGTGCAATACAAACATTACAGGTGTCAATAACCTTTTGGAAATAGTGTACTTTAGGTCCCACCCAGTCATGCATCAAGTGTTTGACAGAATAAAGTTAATCATATAATCACAACAAGGCTCTTTTTTCTACCGTGTAATTGATGCATGCCTGGGACCTACGGTACACTTTATCCAACTTTTTATTTCCTGTACTGTAAAAGTGGTAATTTTTGCTCGATTGATGTTTACACTTGACTAATTATGAATAATTTTACTTGTTTGCTTGTTTTAATTCACAGATTGAAATTTCATTTTGAACACTAATAAACAAAAGATATGTACATTCGCACACTTTCATTTTCAGGTTTCCTGCTTGAAGCGCTAAAAACTCGAAAATTAATGTAGCATGAAAATTTCCACATTTACAATTTAAATATTTGACTTGATTATCAACACAGATATTGATAGTTAAACAACCTGACAATAGTCCTAAAACATAAGCATGATGAGGATGAACTTAGACCTTTGTTAAATTTTACTTGTAGAGTATAAATTATGTAATATAAATATTAATGTTTAGTCTCTTTACATGCATTTAAATACAGTTACATATTGTGCCTATAGTCCCCCATCCCATCACATCATAATCTCTTGGATATATATTTAAAATAATGCAAGCAATCAAGCATGTGCTGAGTGAATATGGATTTGATGTCCAAAGTTTGACAATATTCTCTCCAAAAACACTGAAACTCTGTGATAAAATTATTTACTGATATTCAGCTCTTGATGAGCAACCAATGATGTCAAAATGGTACTGTGTAAAATATGAATGCACTCCACGCAAGGCATATGAAGACAATCGATGGTATGTGGCATGCCGTACTGTGCAAATATGATGTGAGAGTGAATGTAAATTTACTTAGCAATGTACACCCCTTACACTCAATGCATAATTTGAACATATGCTGACCTAGTCAAGGTTGGCAATGTATTCATCAGCTGTGAAGGGATCCTTTACACAAAAGCCTACATTTCTATAATTCAAATTATACCAGATGTAATTTTTACAAATGAACTTGTTTGGATGATACACCATGACACTTTTAGTTTGGATGTGACATCTTTTTCATATTAGAATTGCAGTAAAATTAAAAATTCCATTGAGGTATCTGTACTGTATAGGAAACAAACCTGAACAACTCAATGTACATGTATTGTAACTATCACACAATTGGTGAAAAGTATGATATTTCAACCATTAACTTTAGTAAGCTTATGGGCTGATTGTATACATCTGAGCATCTCCCACGTATGGCACCACATGTGCAGTGCCAAAATATATGCTGCCAATGTCACTGGCAGTTACTGACAGGAACATTCTTCTAGTTATCACTAAACTCATACCATCTGAATAATGTCCAAGCATTTATGATACATGTTGTAGGTACGCCGTAAAGAAGTTAGCAAGTGATGTCACTTTTATCTTTACAGAGCAGACTATAAATTGTTTACAATAATGCATATTTTACAAATTATGATAAATTTATAAATATTACTACATTGAAACCCCAAAATCTTAGGGCTTGAATTAAATGAGGACTATTGACTATGATTTTGCTATGACGATTATAACTGGTTTCTTATTTTGCTTTTTAAGTCATCCATTTACATGTTAATTTACAGCCCTCTGCAAGAAGATTGCTTCTTTACCGGTATGTTAATTTACATATAGTTTATAGATATCTAAATAGATATCATTGAACCTTTTTACGTTTCTCATCACCAATGGTGTTCATTTTCAAAGTATCAGACATGAGACAAATACAGTTACGATTAAACAAGCTTAAAATTCATGGATAGACCAAAACATTTAAATGGAAGAAAAAATTCTATAAATTCACTAAATCTATAAATCATAATTACGGTTGACATGACATGACATTTTAAAATCTAATGTGGCCCCTCCATACGACAGCTAATATTACAAATTCACATAAGAATTTCATCCTGATGTGTATTGTCAAATCTACATCATTAATCACTTTATGTTATTGTTATGTTAAAAAAATACCCTTACTTTCTACATGTCGAGCAGCACCCATTACCAGTGCAACTCAATACCACTTAGTTATAGTAAATAAAAGTTAGGTAAATATAATAATACTATGTATAATATGTACACACTACTAGCACGTTGATGCAAAATCATTCTTTTGGCAAAGTCCTCAACATTTCAATATCTCCCTAGAAACAAGGAAGAAATAACAATCAATATGTAGAGAAAAAAATAAAATAAAAAATAATACAAGTAAATATGAAATCATCATTTCTAAAACAGAAAATAATAGTCAAATTTGAAATAAGCCTTTGCC
Organism: Ophiura sarsii; assembly: GCA_035610835.1. Lineage (NCBI taxonomy): Eukaryota > Metazoa > Echinodermata > Ophiuroidea > Amphilepidida > Ophiuridae > Ophiura > Ophiura sarsii. The sequence goes on along the minus strand of CM069452.1, from coordinate 13,231,508 downwards.
ATAAGAATGAAAATACAAATATCCATATATTCACACATGATTAATATACAGTCCAAAAACAAACAAAAAACATATCACACCATCAAAGTGATGGCTGCAATGTTGATGTACAATACTAGAATTACATGTTCATAAGATAAAACCAGAAGTCATTGTTAGTTTCATTTTACACTAGTTGGCAATTACATGGCAAATAGTGAACAGGGACGAGGGGGCTAGCAACTTAGTTACTTGTTCCATCATCTAAACCAGAGGGCAGCATCACAATTTTCTATCCTGTTTCTCCTCCAGTTAGCAGGTGAGGCATGTTCTTATCAGCCATAAGCATTTGTACATCATGGATGACACTCTTCTTTGATCACATGGATGCAAATGCCAGGACTTTCGTCATCCCTAACATCACCCCCACTCTGGGGCAACACAAAGTTTGTGTGAAATGTTGTTGTACTGGATCAGCATCATACACTAGTGAAAAAAAATACTTTTATCAGACATTAAAACTGTCTGGAAAGTAAGTTCACTTCTGGAATTATCATATGAACATTTAGTTATATTATGGTCCGAGCTATACATTCCATGACATTCTTTAGTAATACCACCATCTCGATCCAAAGTCAATGAAAACCTTTTTGGGGCTCCACAAGATTGATGAGAACCATGCATATCCCTATTGAAATATGTACACTTGGGATATTGTTTGTTGAGGGCACATCAATTGTCAAATTATGTTTTGCAGGGTGAACTATGCACCAGTGAGAAGTTATTTTATATATCCAAGGAAAGGTAAAATCATTACATGACAGTGTTACACCAAATGAGAGGGGAAATAATGAAATGCAAGACTTAATGTTACACATAGTTCAAAAGTTGTAAGGTACGTTATGGAGAAAACTTCACTCCTCAAAAAATAAGATCCGAGACATATTGTTTTTGAGAAGTGACATCCATCTAGCCCTTGTGAAGCAGTTCTTTAAAACCACACTTAAATCAAGTCATTACACTAGTCTATAATTTAATCAGTTCCAAAATAGCAAGAATCGTAAGGCTTGTATTTGTCCGTGTGCAAATGGATTCCATGTCGTTTGCATATTTATTGGTGAAAGTGTGCTTTTGCGCATCATAAGCCGTTATAAGCTGGTATCAGCTAGGTATTCCATTATGGCCCGTGGATAAATATCAGCCTCACAATTTTCGCCAATTTGAAACTGATTAAACTATAGGTCAATATTTTGCTTAAACAATGTTCTTGCACTTTCAGTAAGTAGTTACACACTCAATCGAGTTGCCCCCTTAAGACAATGACATCAGAGAGTACTTAGGTGATCACAGTATTAAATCAAGTGCACCAACTTGAATGATACTCTGAACACTCTATACATGACTACAATTCATCCATTTAACTCTGTGCAGTGACATCAGAGCATATTTCAGTGACTGATGCAGCGTTTAAGTGTGAGTGCCAGGATTCTTCTTTGATTGTGTGGGTTCTAAAACTAGTGCATTACAATTCAGGTGGAATAATTGGGATACGCTCTGATGTCACAGCACAGAGTTAGCCCAAAACATTTTCATGCATCATTTGAAGACTTGACTAAATGATGACACACTTGGTGCAAAGTATAGTGGTTTCATGTCACTGTCAAGGCCCGACATGAAACCACAAGTACAGAATTTTCCTAACACACTCACGGTGAAAGTATGATGTGATCATGAAGCCTGAAGTTGACCTCACGTAAAAGTATGCAAGGTTAACCTACCTCTCAAAATGATCAAAACATCTGTTGTGCAAAACACGTTCACTTGACCTACCACTGTGATTGGATCCCAGATTTTTGTGAGTTTTCAAGCATACGCAGTAATCTGGTCGCAGTGTGCCCGCATGTCTGGACATGGCCAGGAGGATATGTGCCGTCGGTTCATATCTTGATACTCTCAATGTATAAGACTGTACCAAATATTTGGGACATGTTTAAGTATTAAGAGTATTATATTCAATATTGTAATAATGACTTCTTAAAATGTTACAGACTTAACCATGGTTTGGTTAATATTAGCGGTTTTGTAAAAGTCAACCAAATTAAAATACGTGTTTTCCTGGTATCCCAACTATCCATTCACAAACGTGTCGTATAAAGGTTATATTAGAAAAACTTTTACAATGTCCACAATGGTAGAGACAGACCCCTTTTGTAGGCTCTATAGATTGAATCAGGTCAGCTGGCTTACAAGATTCCCTACTCTCTTGTTACTGTATGCAGGTGTCCTACTGTCTGTCTTTATCCCTGGAATGGTGGCGCATACATCTAATCAGAATGTCCCTAGTCTTGTTAATATATGAAGCTATTCATCTTGTATTCATTGACATATAGCATCTTTTTTCATCATCCCGGAACCACCAGCCATCATTCTTCTGTCCATAATAACAATGGCAGCGTCCATACCAGAATCCTTTACAGTTGTCTATTGGCTGGATCCAACCAGGTGTTGCACTCACATGAAACCCACATGCAGATCATATGCCATCCACATGTAGTTCACATGTCACCTACATGTTTATGCCCATCACATACATGTCAGGCACACACAGCAGCATAGTTTTACCTTCTTCAATCCATCCATAATACTAAATAATGAGTATTTGTCTTTTCCATATCAGTTTTCTCAAGGTTATACAATAAAGTCTTCATAGTAACTCTTTTTAATGCAAATATTGAAGGCAGTTGTAGTAATAACACAAATGATGAGCAGTGTGTAAGTGAAAGTAGACATGAAAAAGGTTATCTTCTTCTGTACAGACTCTTATCCTTTAAATACCATAATATTCAGAGAGAAATAACACCACAATGTTTATCACATTCATCATGAAGCAAGCTGAACTTAACATGTTTATGCTTCATAGATTGATGTTACATACTATAATCTAAACAAACAATTCTCAATCATATTCCAACAGGAATGCAGTTGCTACATTGAACCCAGAACCTGTGAGCACTTTACTAAGTTGCACATTCACGCATGTTGTCTGTAAATACTCGATGAAAGAAAATTATTTGCTTTGGTTATATACATGAATAAATAAAATGTTGTTTACAAAAGCATAAATAGTAGAGAAATATCACAACTGCTCATTGGAGTGAAGTGAGTAAAGTCTCTCACTACCATATATTCAAAACTAGATCCAGTGCAATTGCCTTTTCTCGTTATGTGTAACGGGCGCAATTTTGAATTTCTACCATGGATATATTTGGAGGTACATGTATGTCTGTATTTTTCGGACTAGGGTAAAGTCACCTATTTTCGGTCAGCGCCTATTTTTGGTCACTTCGCAAAAATCGTGTAATTGCATCGGTCGTCGCCATTTTAAAAGCAATACCGGCATCAACTGTGCGGGGGCTTTTTAGCTGTCAGTTTATAACGACGAGGTCATTTTCATTACACGATTTGGGCGAAGTGACCGAAAATAGGCGCTGACCGAAAATAGGCGGCTTTACCCTACATGAAAAAGAAGAAACCAGCAGCGGTTACCAGAGCCGTGGCTCTTTTCGAGTTGGCAGGTTTGGAAAATGTGGAAAGAGCAATGCTTTTCAGATGCTCACGTACATTTTCGGATAATTACCAACATACCTCAAACTTTGTCCCATGGTGGGAAAACCAAAATGATGGCACATCAGATCTAGTTTATAAATATGCGTTCACTACACACATCAGATCATACACACAAAATAGTGCTTCACATCAAGGTTTCAGTCCTTATCTCAAAAATTAGCAAAACAAATAAAAACACTTTCTGCTTATTGTTCTGCCATTCGCTCTTAAAACACGACGCAGCAGGATCAATTTGTTAAAATGAAACGTTGACTTTCAAACAAACCTTTCCTTCCCTCAATTCTAGAATGGGTTCGCGATGATTCTGACAAAAGAGTGCTATATTGTCTGAAGTTCTGCATGGACATCATGAAATCCATATTGATCAATCACATAGATAATTGGTGGGTTAGTGGTGTACCACTCAAGATAATAATATACAGTGAAACACTAAGTGATTGACATCAACTGGATCCTATCCGTCAATAAATAGAGGAACCCATTTCTATCGCTTGCAATTCTTGGTCCAATAAAATAACACCCACCAAAGATTTGCATTCTGAAAGAGTGAACTATGAAGACTTAATTGATGCGAGTATTTGGGTGTCTGTACAGTACACATCATGTAGCTATTATTTGATGAATGCTGATATAACAGCCCACATCACATCATTTGTCCCACTCTTTTGTACTTCAACGTCAGGGTCTAATTGCAAGAGTTCTTGAACACGTTTCATTGCCAGCTGTTGAGTAAGAAAAAAGACAAGACAATTATTAATCATATGCTGGTTTGTAATCAACTTGAGAAAGAAGAATTTATGTTGGTCCCAGGTTTGCAGCTAGCTGTATGTTAGGCTGATTAGGCCTGAAAACTAAAATGCAGTGCTTTTTTATTAATTTGAATGTGCCTTTCACCACAAATGCCTTAAATCACAACAAATGGTTAGTCAAATCAATTGTTGTATTATCATTTGTTTACATAACAAAAATATTGATTTGCGATTATGTGTATTAAAAAAACACAAACATTTCTATATATCTGAGGCATTGTTGTCTATAAAAAGGTAATTTTAAGAATTCATCAAATAAAAAACGCCTAAATGCAATAAAAACGGCTCCAAAATCATAATGCATGTGGCCTACTGGAAACAAACCCGCTCTATTTTTGGCCTTAAGACTTAAGTGTCCCAATGATGATCACATGAGGTACTTTATCCCAAAGACTTAATGCAAGCATGGGACTTATCATGTACCATTTGAGATTGGAACATCAAAGTGGTAAACAATTTTCAGTAAAAGTCTGCTTGTTTGTGGCTACCCAGCTGTTACAGGTAAATTAATTAACGTCCTCCTTTCTATCCATGTTGAAACCTCTTTTAACAAATATTTTTAACACAATCAATGTTGTGCATGATCTTTCTTCTTTAATTTATACGCCTCTTTTATTCGAGAATAATGTTTCAACCAAGCATTGTGAGAAATGCAAAATATCCATAAAACATGTGAACTGAACCAAGTCCAAATGGGAAATGGACTAAACCCATCAATATGACGTTATCCACAGCTGTTCATACACATCAATTGGTTGACTGATATTATTGTGTACATGTTTTGCTGAATGGTCCATGGGTGTGTGTGCCTTTGATATAAAGATGTGGCATAGGCTAGCTGAGTGACTTGTACATCAAGTAGTATGACATATTGTTTGAATTCCAATCATTTCTTCTGGAGATAAAAAATAAAGCATTGGGCCATTTTTTAAATTGAAATTACTGAGATTTATTCAGAATTAATTGTTAATTCATTTTTTTAATATTTCTGAAATCTTTTGAAACATTTCAGAAATATGACAAATTAAATTGTTTAGAAAAAAAAATGGTTCTTCATTCAATAATAGCCTTTTTATTATTTTCACTTGTCCATTTACATTCTAAAGTTGAAAATTAAAAATATTCATAAAATAATTCATATGCCAGACTGATGTTACCACAAATATACAGAGGAAACTATGCTGGGAAAACCAGCATATGCATAGAACATGTCATGTCCATGTAGTAACAAGCAGGGAATGCTGGGTAATTTGCCAGCAGAGGGAAACTACTAACACTAATGAATGCTGGGTAAGTTGCTAAAAGAAGGAAAGCTACATGTATAATCACAGTTATAATGCAATGAAATTTAAGCTATTTTACACAATCATGATTTGTTGTGATTTCCGGGGTGCGTCCTAATGCATGATATGCGTGAATAACTATGCATGCATTCGTGTGGTGATTTCACATTTGATCACTCAATTTTAAAAAGCTTCCGGGAAACACACTACCGGGTGCACGCACGTAGGTACCCATTGGTGGAATTTTGTCCATAGCATTACGATGCTAATATACACTGGTGAATATTGGGTAATTTGCCTGCAACGGGGGAAGCTACACTGGTGAATGCTGGGTTATTTACCAGTTACCAGCATTCACTAATAAAACATCCCATTTACATTTACATCGATACTTAGCAGGATCCTTCAATCAGGACGTAACGCCAAGTTCCCTGTAACCTAAGAAAGTGTGTGTACAGACACAGACCGGGATGATCCCCTACTCTTTAAGAAGGAGTCTGTGACCTTTAACGTGCTCGGGGATAGCTCTTCTGATACATGGGAGCAACATTTCTACTAATCATCACATTATATCACCCACCTCATATTCTTCATCTGTTAAGGGTGCAAATGCATTCTCCAAGACATCTGATGCATGAGCCAGATAGATAAGTGACAGCATCCTCTTCTCCATCCTGTGAGGATCATTGGTCCAGCGGGTTAGCACAGCATCTTGTACACGCTTGATAAGACGTTGTTTTGATGCAGAGTCTACTACAGGATGGGTGGTCATGTCAAAAAGAAGGAAGTTGGTTTTCTCGGTGGTAAGGACACCCTTTTCTACCAAGTTTTTGGCCAGTCGTTCACGGACGTTTCTGAGTTGGTAACGCAATTTCAATGGATTCCATGTTTCTCCTATGGAATAAAGAAAGATGTATGTAACACTCAGTCAATTTGGCAGTGATGAATAATAGACAACATGTTTCAATTCTCCTAACATTATATCAATTCATAATATTGTGCATGTAGCTGTGAGTGGGTGGGTGTACACTGGCGATCAAGGACGATTGTCCTTAGTGCATCCAGCATTTGGCATTGGTGCACAAATGATGCACCAATATGATGATAGGCTTGAGTTGCAAAGGTACCAACATGAAAATAAATTAAAATATCTAATAAACCCTGTATGCCTACAATTGTATATCATAGACGCTTTCTTCCTTTCTACAAAGGCTGCCAAATATATCAGATTGTAATGTATTTTCACAAGGAAATGCATGTACTTTAGGGCACCAGAAATCAGTTCACGACCAAGTTCAGCTGTTGTCGCAGGTGTACAGGATTTATGATATCAAGTACCAAGAACTAAGACATATTTATATAACAATGACAGTTACTGCAGATAAGACCATGTACAACTAATATTAATAATAAACCGTCAAAATAACTTACCGCTTAGTAGTTCAATCCAGGTTTGTACTGTTCCTTGTTCCTCTGAATCTTTTAGATGTTTAAGTGCTTCATCTAACATAACATCGCCCGTTGGAGAATCATTTTTGTAGAGTAGTTTGCGGTTTGGTAGACTTCGTCGCCGCATGCCTGTTTTTTCAAGTTCTACTCGCCCCTTGAGTCCTAGTTCTATTAGCATGCAACCACGGAGCCCTGATGATATGCAGTCATTCCAAAATGATGTGTAACCCTGTGTGTCACAAAATGTCACAAAGCAAATGGGTATTATCAATTAAATAATATATAACACCAGATACATGTAACTTACTACTTTGATAGATCTACTAAGGGTGGGAATTTCGGGTAATTGTGTACCCGGGTAACCGAAATATTTTTCGGGTGGGTACCCGCCATCCCCCCCCCCCCCAAAAAAAAAAGTGGTTTTTTTATTATTTATGTAAATTTTTCTTTTCCTGGATGTACAGCTAAGTGTATGTAATGTACACCTTTTCCCCCTGCATCCCCAATAAAGTCCTTTAAATTAAGATGTTGTTACTTTTGCATCTTCACCCGACCGATATTATTAAGCTTAGGGGTTTCCCGTGTTCACGGTATTCCTGCCGCAATTCACGGTATTCATGCTAAAATCATCAAAATCGCGGATTTTGTAAACAGTACCGTAAAATCGCGGAATTGTTATTTCAGCCGCGATAATTGTCCGACAAGCCGATTTTTACAGTTTTATTTAATAGCAAAAATCAATTTTCCGAATTCCTATTGAAATATTTCCTTTCAAGACGATATCGACGCACAATGTACAGTACAGTGCATTCAACTCTAGGCCTACTTGACACGACTGATTGAAGTTCAATTGTATAATATCGAATTTATTTGAATGAGATAAACAAAAGACCGTCTTCTTCTTCTAAAGAAATACAGGTAGGCCTACTTCAAACCATGGACTTGTTCAAACCAAATTCAAAAGAACGAAGAGATTGTTTACAAACGCCACCCCCTTCAGAAAGGTTGCTAGTTGATACAAAAGTTAATCCAGCGCGTTCAATGGGTGATTATTGATTCAAGACCCTTTTCTAAAGACACAGAAAATGAAGAGCATGACTCACTCGTTTCGTTTTGTCATCAAACAACATCAAACAACATCATATCGTCATCATTCATTGCATTGCATTGTATACAAGAGATTGAATACAAGAGATTGAATACAATAGCTTTCAATGGCTTGCGCTCTGCGTGTTGTTGTCAATTCGACTTTTCCCCACGTGCGCTGAATATTCATCAGCATTAGCACCTCATGCATTATTCATGAAGTACATGTACGAATGCGCCTTCGTATACATTGTTAATGGGCATGTACATGTACATGACTCGAAGGCGTGTTTAATTTCACGATGTCAGGAAAAAACATTACGTCACCAGATTAACCTAATTATCAGGGTTTAATATTCACGAGATGGTATTGTTTGTTTGTTTGTTAAAACGGATACTGTTGTATTAAAAATGGGGGAAATCAAACAGTTACACAGCAAGCAATAAACTTGGACGGAGATAATAATTATATAGAAAGTTATCAATATATGAAAACAATAATGACTGTAAATGACCAGAAATTAATAATAAAAATGTTATAATTACTGATGACATCAGGGGATGCGCGTGCGTATGTTAAAAATTACAATCCTTTCCACGTGCGTTGGGAAAATCTAAACAAGGACAAGGTAGCGTGAGAAAATAATAAAATCTTGTTTTGTTGAATATGTTTTCCAAAATGTTGAACAACAACAGCATTGATACTAGTTTAAACACTGTGTAAAACAATTTATGACGCATTTAGCATGAAAATTAAGTTATATTAATACTTTCACGGTTTGTTTTGTAACGAAACTGCGCATCAACTCAACGTTTAAAAAAATCAAACCACGCCGCATGTATAAATGATTTTACTTAAAAAACGTAAAATGAAAAATATTTAAATTTGTATTTTTGGGCTATATTTGTACAAAAGGTTGCGCAAAACGGAAGTTTATTTACACTCTTTAGTATTTATACAAACTAAGGTGTTTTTTTAAATATTTATTTTTTATTATTTAAAAGTGTTTTAATATTATTTTATTGTATTCCAATTTTAATTCTTTTATTATAAATGTCATCATCATCAGTATATTTATTGATTATGAAATACGTAATTGTTTATGAATATTCATTGTTTATTTGATTATAATATGGTGCGCATGCGTATGTTAACAATTACTCTCCTGGCCACGTGCGTTTGGAAAATCCCATTGAAAATCGGGACCTTTCAAAGAAAACAAATGTAACGATCTAATGTAAACAAAGGCGACGATAATAAAATATTCAAGCGAAGCGATCGATTATTTTGGAAGCTTGACAGACGGGCCACCAACCAAGGCAAGAAAGGAAAGCTAGGGAATTGGTCAGTGGTTACAGTGGCTTTTTCGAACTTCACGAAAGTTGTATTTTATCGCTTTTTCTAGTTGCCTTTTTATATTTTATTAAGCTTATTAAATGCCTAAAAATTCGACCGCTTCGTAAATCACGGAATTTCGCGCGAATTTCGCGATTTTTCGCGGTTTTTACTTGGAATCTCATTAATCACGGTAAATCACGCTTTTCACAAAAACTGCCCACGGTTTTCACCTTAAAAAATCACGGGAAATCCCGAAGCTTAGATATTATGAACGGTAACGCATTCATGAACAATGTGCATCAATTAAAATAGACCCCAGGAAAACATTTTACTCTTTGTTTTTGTTGATTAATGTAAATTTTCTGTTTCCTGGATGTACAGCTAAGACTTCAAACGATAATGTACACTTAAATAATAAGATGTTGTTGCCTTTGAAAATAATTGTATTTTTAAATACAAAACAGTGTTGAAAAAATCATACTTTTGATAAGAATTAATTAAATAATTTAGTATAAGATCTTAGGTTAGGGCCCGGGTTACTATCCCTAATGGTGTGGGTCAAGGGTATTATGTGGGTTATTAAGGGTCAAATATGGGTCATCTAATGTCCTATTTTGAAGATTTTTTTAAATATTTTTTTTAACATTTTGGGTATCGGGTAACCTTTGGAAAAAATGAATGTGTAATTCATTTTCCCCATATCTTTCATAATGTCACAATTCTGTCACAGAAATTTCTTGAGATACCTTTTCTTTAAAATGTTGCTTAAAATACTGAAATGGGTTGCCAAATTCAGCAGTCATGATACATAGAAAATGGGAAAAATAACCGAATTTAATAAAACACTTTTTGATTCATATGAAAGGTTAGATATGTATTAACAACTGGTGTGAGTACAAAGTTGAAGATTAAATGTTGCCAAGGTCAAAGGTCACAAAGAATGTTGTTGGTGTTTTTTCTACATTTTCTGTCTGGAGCCTACTCTAGACGCTTGCCAACTATTGATTATATTAGTCAGGGCTCTATCATTGCTTATGGGTAACACATGTGACTTTACAATACAAATAATATGAAGCTTTTTTGTTACTATCAACCATGATTGTGGGGGTCTTAAAATGGAAATTAATTTGTTCGATGGACAAAATTGGTGTTTTGAGCTGCCTGTAGAGAGAAAAAGGGATAAGATACACTTGTTTTGAGGCAATTTTTGGGTTATTTGGATTATAGTTACCCTAAGTCCCAATTTTCAGCTTTGTATCTCATTTCAAAGGTCCTCTAATAGGCAATTATAAACACAACATATTCAACGACGCGAATCGCGTCACTTGAAGTGGGGTTATCCTCCCAACTTTGAAGACCCATAATTGCGAAACGACTTGGATTTGGAATTTTATATTTTGCATGTGTTCATTATACCTCTAGATAAGCTTAGGGATTTCCCGTGATCACGCTATTCACGGCAAAATTCACGGTTTTCATGCTAAATCACAGATTTTGTAAACAGTACCGTGAAATCGCGGAATTGTTATTTCAGCCGCGATATTGTCCGACAAGTCGATTTTTGCTGTTTTATTTAATAACAGCCGAAACTTGAGGAAGTGTGGTCGTAAGATGAAAGAGGCAACCTACATGGCCTACATCCGACCCATAGTTGAGTATGGCACTGCTGCCTGGGACCCCCACACCCAACGCAACGTTAAAAAGGTGGAGCAAGTTCAACGAAGCAGTGCCAGATACGTCACCGGAATCTATGACCACAGACGCAGCGTCACACCAAATTGTGGAATCCCTCCAGTGGCCTTCGCTGGTGAGAAGACGCCTCCAAACCCGGCTGTGTATGCTATACAGAATTCGCTACGACCTGGTCGACATTAGCTGGAAAGACTACCTCACAGAGGCCACATCACAAACCAGAGGACATAACTCCCGCTTCTGGGCGCCATACTGCTCAACTCAGAGGTACTCCTCATCTTTCTTCCAGCGCACCTTACGTGACTGGAATGCCCTTGACAAGGATTGTCCGTTTTACATACTTGCTAATCATGAATAAACAAAATCCAATGAGACTTTTCTGAACACTTTGGCTATAAAGTATAATAATAAACAAAAATTTGTCAACCACAGCTTCATGATCCGAGCGCTCGCGATTATTACAAAGGTTGAGCGTGTCCTTGCATGAAGTTCGTACCAAAATCAGTCGCAACCCGGCGTGTGGTCTTGTTGATTAGGGCCGCGATTGGTCAATTACCTATTGTTTACAAGTATGTCATATCTTTCGGTTTTTACTGTGCCCTTGCCATCGTGAATGACGCGCTTACGCACGATACGCACCAGTCGCAGCGGACGCTGGGGAATCGTATACGCTGTGATCGACAAATCTTTGTTCTGATTAAATACATGTAGCTCTTATTTTCATAGCAATGCCATGAATAGATAGAGAATATTTAAGGACAACTTTGAGTCTTCAAAAAGGTGATTGGGACATAAGATCAAGTAACAAAAATAATGTGTTTCTCGTCCTGACTTTCGAAAAATTCGGTGAGGGAGGCCCTTATTATTTGTTATTTATCACAAATTTGTTATTTATTTCTGTGCTAGGCTAAGTTCCCATTGTTGAAGCTTTGTCGTCAATCATAAAAACGGGGAGGCACTCATATTTATTTTTTTCCTCATTGCTCTACCCCTAGCCTGGAAATCTTGTGTGTGCTGTGTTTATAAATGATACCCAGGCACTTCTTATCATCTCTTTTATCACAACAATTGATGAAACAAAGTTAAGAGGAAATAACAAAAATATTTGGCAATCTAAAAAGATTGGTGAGGGCGGGGACGAGAAACATGTTTATTATTTTAAATAAATGGCCTAAGAACGGAGGATTTTCCGGTGACTAACATTTGGTCTAAAATGGTTCCCTTCAACATTGTGCCTTTACCCGCCCCGATACCCAAATCAAAGATTTGGTATCTATCGAGACTACCCTCGCCGCCGCGCACATGCGACATCTGCGTCATCACAAGACCCCAAACAGTCTGTAGGTTTGGAATGCAGTGCGTCTGAGACCGTGTTAAACCTTGGGATGAACGCGAGCGCTCGTATTACGACGTTCGGATCGACAATTGTTTGTTTTTTATAAAATAAAGAGAGAGTAAACCGCTGCGCTGACCAATAACTTTCTTATTTATATGGATGTCTATGAATATTGGCAGCTGGCTATTTATGCCCGTCGTATGTTTTGATTTCTTACCATTTACTGCCTATTTACTTGATATTGCTTCTAATATATTTTGCAATAATGAGGATTTATTGAAATTTGAATGAAATTTATACCTCTTTATCTTTGAGTCCCAACAACAACACCTCTTCCATGAGTGTCAACCTTGTTTCTTTCGAATCCATATCCATTTCTTCTTCATCAATTTGCGGCTGATTTTCGTCATCTTCCTGATTATTACCAACATCAGCACCTTTTGAACCGGCTGTGTGTCTTTGTACTAGTGCCCCTCCTCTACGTGTGAGGCCCGACATCTTGAAATTTGTGGAATTTAAGGAGGGAAATACGATCAAAATATTGACACTTTGCGTATCGAAAAGGTCGACTTCGTCAGAAAATGGCTGCCTGATTATCTGAGTGACGTAATGAATTGGCCGTCCAGACAGCCAATCTCTTTCACAAACTCAATAATATTCGCAACAGCGATAACGAATACCGGCAACGAGGGTTGGCATTGGGGGAAGAGATTGCGGTGAACGTGGCTGCAATGTAATAGATGGCGCTATATAATAGGGGAGGATGGGGCAACTGGTCCGGTAAGCATATTTGTTTGTTTGTTTCATGATATAAAAGATAAAATCTCGTGTAAATATTTATGGAATTGCTATGAAAATATCACCCATGTAACTGTTTACATAAAACATATAATCAATGTTAAAAAATATCTAAAGAAAAGGCCAATTACCACTAACTGAAAACTTTACTTGGCACAGACCAGTTACCCCATCATTTATTGGGGCAACGCCGTCATATATGTTCCAACGGTTAGAATACACAGAAATCAGTGAATGACAACAACACGGAAACTAGTCAGTATTTTCTTTACAAACACATTTCCATATTATTATACGACGTGTGAACGCAGTGTCACGAGTATATTGGATTCGTTAGCTTAAATCTGGTAAAATTTGCTCCGCATAAAAAGCAGCAAGTGTTATGTAGTGATTTGTCTGTATACAACCTTCTATTTTTTCAGTCCCGATCCCTTTTCCGGAAAAGTAAGGCAATTGGAGACCCACAAAATGGATATGTGCTGTGTTAGATAGTTACCCAGTGCTGCGTGTATCATGCGGTCAAAAATATGTTGAAGAACTTGTGTGTTGGCGTGTTTTAGTGGCTTACAATGTATTGTGGGATCATTCCTGAGCCTGCTCTGGGTCGAATTCTGTTCGAGCCAATCATATAAGGTCATGTTTTTTATACTGGGTACCCCAAAAAGGTGGATCTGTTACATTTGCACTACATATTATTACTTTGCATGCATATATTTTGGCTATTCTTTATCACACATACTCAAATTTGGTCTTATTTTGATGAGAAAGTATTTGGCCTTTATTTTAAAAAGAAAAATATAAACTATAATGGTTCTGTTAATTACAATAGTTCGTTAAACCTAATTAGTCAGGGGTGGAAGAGTATGTGGAGGAGGAGTATGCGGAGGAGGAGGAGGAGGAGGAGTGCATAGTTGAACAAGTATAGTGCAATATATACATTGGGCAAACATAAAATGCACTGGTTTCACTCTTGGTACAATTCTATATTGAAAACATAACATTATTGAAGCATATTTGAATTAAAAATATAATTGGTTAATTAAGGAATCATTAATTAGCATTAAGAAGCTCAAAAGATTGTTAAGAAACGTAAGTTGGTTGCAGTTTGCGAATGTATGCAAACATTTGCCTGCACCAAACTGTCCATTTTAAAAGTATAGAAAGGTTGAGGTACCCTTTTGAATAAATAAATTTAACTATTTAATTAAAAATTAAAAGAAGATATGTAATTAACCTCATGTAGGAAGGACCTGATCTTTACTCTAGACTCGCAAACTGCCATCATACCCTATGCAAGTCTGATATACTGTGCTGTAGACCTACGTCCAGGGAACTATAACCAGTATCTTCTTGCCAATGAAGATCATGCTGAAATATTGTGCAACTTTTCTTTGTAACTAAGTCTTCAAGTAGTGTGAAAACTTGAGTTTGAAAAGTAAGTTGAAACGATAGTACTAGTGACTACTAGTTTGCCAATCAACATTGGATCACCCTTTATGTTGAATACAACTTAAAACGATAACATTTTATAATTCAATCTTAAATCAGACTCTTGAAATTTGAATACTGGGTTCAAACATTGTGGAAACTAACCTAATTTGTTCATTTGAATGTGCTTTGCACATCATAAATGTGCAAGAAGGCTGAACGCAATTAATTGTGTGCCACTAAACATTTAAGCATTTGCCACTTCAAATTGGAATGTAAAATCATGTTTCAGATGCAAATTTAAATTCATTCAATTTAATAATTTGTGGATAATCACGTATACGTAAATTAATGTTTTAAACACCCTATATGTTTAAAATTAACACCTTTACATAAGAAAAGGGTGACTTTTAAAATCAATCAATGTTCATGTACATGTAATTGATGCATTTTTATTTGAAATCTACTTGAATTTTGTTAAAATACTAGTCTTTGTATGTATAGAAGCATTTTCCGGAACTAAATAAACATATTTTTAGACACCCTGTATGTAGAATTTCAGATTCATAAATAATGTCATAATGAAATTTAATTTGCATATGTCTGGATGGGTATTTTATTAAACTACTTTAAATCTGTACTGAACTTTTTTCTCATCACTTCATATACATAGTGGAAGTAATTATTGAAACCCTTCTTTTTTAGAAAATTTTGCTTGTTACACCCTGTACAATTTCGGGCCACCCTGTATAATCAACTTGTTTGTATGCTATTTGCATCCGTTACAGTATATGCTTTCAGAATATGTATACTTTTACCAACTTAAAATGTAAACTTTTTCAGATATAATGCATTAACTGAACTAGAGCGGTTCTCGGGCTTCGCGGTTCGCGGGTTTTGCGGTTATCGGGTTGCATGGTTTTTCGGGTTGCATGGTTTTTGATTGAGCGGTTTCGGTAGACATGTTTAATGTTGTTGGTACTTTAGGATCCCAGCGGAACCAGATTCGATGACTGTCACACTCACATTGTTAGCGATGTGTTGTTATAATGGATAGTTTGATTCTCGAAATGTCTCTAAACATTTGATTTGAAAATTATCCATCATTTCATTCATCAAAATAATAAACAAAAATAACAAAAATAAGCTTACTTAAAAACACCTTTTCGGCTAAATCACGATTATTTAATGTAAACTTATATTGGAGATAAAATTTGAAATGCGAACATCATTTGATACGTCAAATGTGTTGCGGTTTGATCAGTTCATTATACACATACTTTACACGTAGCTCAAAAAGTGAAATCATATCAAAAAAATCAAATCGGGACACATTTTATGGTGTCCGTCATTTTTTAGGCTAAATTGCCGGAATTTTTTTCTCCATCAAATTTGTTGCGGTTTGACCAGTTAGCTACACAGACTTTATACGTAGCTCATAAAGTGAAATCATATCTAAAAAATCAAATCGGGAGACATTTTATGGTGTCACTCATTTTTTAGGCTAAATTGCCGGATTTGTTTTCTCCGTCAAATATGTTGCGGTTTGACCGGTTAGCTACACAGACTTTATACGTAGCTCAAAATGTGAAATCATGTCCAAAAAGTCAAATCAGGACACATTTTATGGTGTCTGTCATTTTTTAGGCTAAATTGTCGGATTTGTTTTCTCCGTCAAATGTGTTGCAGTATGACCGGCTAGCTACACAGACTTTATATGTAGCTCAAAATGTGAAATCATATCCAAAATATGAAATCGGGACACATTTCATGGTGTCCACCATTTTTTAGGCTAAATTGCCGGAATGTTTTTTCTCTGTCAAATGTGTTGCGGTTTGACCCGTTAGCTACATACGCAGCTCAAAAAATGAAATCATATCCAAACAATCAAATCGGGACACATTTTATGGGGTCTGTCATTTTTTAGGCTAAATTGCCGGAATTATTTTTTCTCCGTCAAATGTGTTGCAGTTTGACCCGTTAGCTACACAGACTTTATACGTAACTCAAAATGTGAAATCAAATCCAAAAAATCAAATCGGGACACATTATTATGGTGTCCGTCATTTTTTAGGCTAAATTGCCAGATTTCTTTTTCTCCCAGTCAAATGTGTTGCGGTTTGACCCGTTAGCTACACAGACTTTATATGTAGCTCAAAAAGTGAAATCATATCCAAAAAATCAAATCGGGACACTTTTTGTGGTGTCCGTCATTTTTTAGGCTAAATTGCCAGATTTTTTTTTCTCCGTCAAATGTGTTGCAGTATGACCGGCTAGCTACACAGACTTTATACGTAGCTCAAAATGTGAAATCATATCCAAAAAATCAAATCGGGACACATTTCACTGATGTCCGCCATTTTTTAGGCTAAATTGCCGGAATGTTTTTTTCTCCGTCAAATGTGTTGCGGTTTGACCCGTTAGCTACACAGACTTGATACGCAGCTCAAAATGTGAAATCATGTCCAAAAAATCAAATCAGGACACATTTTATGGTGTTTGTCATTTTTTAGGCTAAATTGTCGGATTTTTTTTCTCTCCGTCAAATGTGTTGCAATATGACCGGCTAGCTACACAGACTTCATATGTGTGACATTTCACATTTTTATCCCCCTGGTTTGTAAAACCAGAAGGGGATTTGTCATCATGTCAATGTATGTGTGTGCGTATGTGTGTGTGTGTGTCGGGGGGGGGGGGGGGGGGGTTGGTTAGTTTTTTTTCCGAATGCTGTATCTTTTGAACGGATGGACGGATTGACTTCAAGCTCAAAATGTGAAATCATATCCAAAAAATCAAATTGGGACACATTTCAAGGTGTCCGCCATTTTTTAGGCTAAATTGCCAGAATGTTTTTTTCTCCGTCAAATGTGTTGCGGTTTGACCCGTTAGCTACACAGACTTTATACGCAGCTCAAAATGTGAAATCATGTCCAAAAAATCAAATCAGGACACATTTTATGGTGTCTGTCATTTTTTAGGCTAAATTGTCTGATTTTTTTCTCTCCGTCAAATGTGTTGCAGTATGACCGGCTAGCTACACAGACTTTATACGCAACTCAAAATGTGAAATCATATCCAAAAAATCAAATCGGGACACATTTCATGGTGCCCGCCATTTTTTAGGCTAAATTGCCGGAATGTTTTTTTCTCCGTCAAATGTGTTGCGGTTTGACCCGTTAGCTACACAGACTTTATACGCAGCTCAAAATGTGAAATCATGTCCAAAAAATCAAATCAGGATACATTTTATGGTGTCTGTCATTTTTTAGGCTAAATTGTATGATTTTTTTTTCTCCGTCAAATGTGTTGCAGTATGACCGGCTAGCTACACAGACTTTATACATAGCTCAAAATGTGAAATCATATCCAAAAAATCAAATCAGGACACATTTTATGGTGTCTGTCATTTTTTAGGCTAAATTGTCAGATTTTTTTCTTCTCCGTCAAATATGTTGCGGTTTGACCGGTTAGCTACACAGACTTCATACGTAGCTCAAAATGTGAAAAAAATCCCAAAAATTCAAATCGGTACACATTTTATGGTGTCCATTCATTTCTTTAGGCTAAATTGCTGGACATTTTTTTTCTGCGTCAAATGTGTTGCAGTTTGACCCGTCCCTTATGAAAATCGCAATCAATTCTGCAACCTTAAATTTGGAAAAATACAACCTTGCGCAACCAGTTTGGTTGTTCTGAGAAGGTTGCGCAACCTTGAAGCAATCATCCACAACCTTTGTGCAACCTTGCGACAAACTTGTGCAACCTTACGCAACCGTGCGACAACCTGTGACAAACTTGTGCAACCTTACGCAACCGTGCGACAACCTTGTGCAACCTGGTACCACCTTGCTGCAATCACATTTTGGTGATTGCATTTTCGTAAAGGGAATACAATACACAGACTTTATTATAAGTAGCTCAAAATGTGAGAGAAAGCCGCTCTAACTGATAATAGCACAATAGCACCTATAATAGCAAGGGCTGCAATAGCGTGCCTCTCTCATAGACTAAGTATGTAAGAACGCAGTAATCGCACTGCTATTCTTTAAATGTTGCAATTGTGCTATTACCACTCGTCTTTTCTAACTTAGAGTAATTTCAAGTCGGGAGAAATGGATATAGCGGCAATGGCGCTATATTGCGCATCAAGGGCAAATATACTTCTTATGTGCTATTCGCGCTATTGTGCGCTGCTCCTTCCAACAATTTTAGTAGTGCGCTGTTCGCGCTATAGTGCGAATGATTATTATATTTCATCCATCTGATGTGCTATTCGCGCTATTGTGCGTGTTCCTTTCAACAATGTTAGTAGTGCGCTATTCGCGCTATTGTGCGATGTACCTTTCAACAATTTTAGTAATGCGCTGTTCGCGCTATTGTGCGAATGATTATTATATTTCATCCATCTTATGTGCTATTCGCGCTATTGTGCGCTGTTCCTTCCAACAATTTTAGTAGTGCGCTATTCGCGCTATTGTGCGAATGATTATTATATTTCATCCATCTGATGTGCTATTCGCGCTATTGTGCGTGTTTCTTTCAACAATGTTAGTAGTGCGCTATTCGCGCTATTGTGCGAATGATTATTATATTTCATCCATCTGATGTGCTATTCGCGCTATTGTGCGCTGTTCCTTCCAACAATTTTAGTAGTGCGCTATTCGCGCTATTGTGCGAATGATTATTATATTTCATCCATCTGATGTGCTATTCGCGCTATTGTGCGTGTTTCTTTCAACAATGTTAGTAGTGCGCTATTCGCGCTATTGTGCGAATGATTATTATATTTCATTCATCTTATGTGCTATTCGCGCTATTGTGCGATGTACCTTTCAACAATTTTAGTAATGCGCTGTTCGCGCTATTGTGCGAATGATTATTGTATTTCATTCATCTTATGTGCTATTCGCGCTATTGTGCGCTGTTCCTTCCAACAATTTTAGTAGTGCGCTATTCGCGCTATTGTGCGAATGATTATTAAACTTCATTTTTGAGACTTGACAAGGATGTGCTATTCGCGCTATTGTGCGATGTTCCTTTGAACAATGTTAGTAGTGCGCTATTCGCGCTATTGTGCGAATGATTATTAAACTTCATTCATCTTTTAGAGGGCTCAATAGTTTGGATGGGGCTTTTAAAAAACGACCCATACTCTATTATGCCAAACCTGTCACTTGATACTGAAATTCAGTCCCACAATGCAATATTAAATAATTTGAATGGGCGGTGTCACTTTACAAGGGGATTCTAAAGAACGACCTATCATTTGTTGCATTGTGGGATTGGATATCAACAGTTTGAATGCATTTTAGAGGGCTCAATAGTTTGGATGGGGCTTTTAAAGAACGACCCATAATATATTATGCCAAACCTGTCACTTGATACTGAAATTCAGTCCCACAATGCAATATTAAACAATTTGAACAATGGGCGGTGTCATTTTACAGGGGGATTTTAAAGAACGACCTATCATTTCTTGCATTGCGGGATAGGATATTAACAGTTTAGGGAGCACACCACTAAGTCTGTTTTGCGCGGCACTTCCGGCAAAACTTGAGTACGATAATAGTTCCTTTTGACCAAATGAATGTGCAAAATTGGCATCAATTTGAGAGGTAATGATATCAAATTTGTGTTTTATGGATTTTATGGATTATATATTTAATGTTTAGAACAGAAAATTCGATGAATTTAGCTGAAATATAAATAACGGGCCGATTTACACACATGGTGCATGAACGGGAAATAACCGAATATTGACTCGCGTAATCATACCATTTATTTTCGCCGACTTCTAGCAAAAAATCTTGACGATGATTTGTAGTTCATATTAAGATATGTTAAAGATCACGGATGGTTCTAAAACATATCAAAATTTCATTGATCTAGTCACTAGCACTCTGGATTTACAGCGTTTTGAATATGGAGTACTCGCCGTGTAAAGTCAATGGGAGACGACATAGTGTTGTGCTCCCTTTAAGGTAAATAACCGGTGCTCCACACGAAACGGGAATACCATAAATGGTGAATGCTGTTCACACCCAAATCTATGCGTAGATTTCAGATCTGGGCAGTTTAAATATCGCACTATGCCAAAATTGTTTGGTTTAACAAGGACCAGGGGGGGGGGGGGGGGGTGCTCTTTTTTATACATTAAATGTGACTTTTTCAGTTGTTATGTTAGTTCAACATTATCAGTGACTGATCAAAATCAAAATCGGTTGGATTTGCACCCCGGATTTCACTCAAAAAAGTTGAATTTACTTGAGTATGTTGAGTGTAGGCCTAGAACGCGCATCCGATAGGATAAAAACCCCGGAATATAGTGATTTTACGCAAGATGCGCTCTCCGCAATCTGAGCATATCTCAAAAACGGAGTGTTCGATTGACATGATATCTGGCTAGTTTATTCAAAATTTTATGCTGAACAAGTTGATATCAAATGTTTAATGATTTTGACCAAAAGTGTCACCTTGAAGGGAGCACACCACTAAGTCTGTTTTGCGCGGCACTTCCGGCAAAACTTGAGTACGATAATAGTTCCTTTTGACCAAATGAATGTGCAAAATTGGCATCAATTTGAGAGGTAATGATATCAAATTTGTGTTTTATGGATTTTATGGATTATATATTTAATGTTTAGAACAGAAAATTCGATGAATTTAGCTGAAATATAAATAACGGGCCGATTTACACACATGGTGCATGAACGGGAAATAACCGAATATTGACTCGCGTAATCATACCATTTATTTTCGCCGACTTCTAGCAAAAAATCTTGACGATGATTTGTAGTTCATATTAAGATATGTTAAAGATCACGGATGGTTCTAAAACATATCAAAATTTCATTGATCTAGTCACTAGCACTCTGGATTTACAGCGTTTTGAATATGGAGTACTCGCCGTGTAAAGTCAATGGGAGACGACATAGTGTTGTGCTCCCTTTAGTTTGGATGGGTTTTTTGACGGGGCTTTTAAAGAACGACCTATCATGCATTTTAGAGGGCTCAATAGTTTGGATGGGGGCTTTTAAAAAACGACCCATAATACATTATGCCAAACCTGTCACTTGATACTGAAATTCAGTCCCACAATGCAAACCCCCACAATGCAAATTCGAAAGATTACCAGAGATATAGTGGGGGGAAATGCATATCGTATCATAGTAAAAGTTGGGAACGGGTTTCCCGGGCTTGGTGAAGAGTATTTAGTGGTGTGCTACCTTAGAACATAATAGATTTGTTTATTTGCAAACCTGGTTTTGTTATTTTTGATTAATCATAAGCAAGGCTCAAGATAACAGGTTTTTAACCGGGAGCTACTTTTTTTCAAAAGTAGCGCCTGGATCATGGGATTTATTGAGAACCGGGAGCTACTTTCAGTCTACCGAGAGCTAACTTTTTATTAAATCCTGCGTGGCAGCATTGTCAACTCGAAATTAAATGTCTTGGGCAAGCTTCCCGATCGTCAACGGGCGCTGCTTTGGACAAAATATCAGCGCCCGGTTGTTTATTTTTCAGCATTACCGGGCGCTTTGGCAGAAGAACCGAGGGGTAAAAATCGCCCAGCGCCCGCTTATCTTGAGCCTTGATCATAAGGCACACATAATATTAAACCTATTTTGAAGGATAAGACTTTTCGATTTATACCAATTTCACGAAAGAGTAGAAAACTTAAAAATGAGTCCAAAAGTTCACAAATCAGCCGTAGCCTATATATCTGTAGGCCTATAGTGCATTAACATGATTAATGACCAAACAATGCTAACTTTGGTCATTCTCATTCATTACTTTTATTCAAACAACATGTGTGATCGTTTCTATAACATGCCCTGAAATCCATCCCTGCTCAATTTAACCCCGTTGTTGCCCCCACCCCGGCTCCCCCCATACACACCCCACACACCCCGACTCCTTTCCCTGGCCTCCCCTCCCAGTTCGTTATGAGAAACCCTTGCCCCGACACACGTCCCATCCTTTACCCCGTTCTCCTGGTCCTCAGCCTCATCCTAGTCCAAAGCCAAAGTTATTCTTAGTCCTAACCATAACTCTAAGTCTAACCTAACCTTACCCTAACGCTAGGGACTAGTCCTAAGCTTAACCCTGAGCTTTTCGTTCAAACCATCGGTGTATAGCCCGCTTTCCAATCATATCTTACGCATGGACGCCGTTGCTAGGCGTATACTAAATTATCTTCTGAAGATAGCAAATGTTAGATGCTATCTACAGAAGATAGTAACCCGTTAATTGCTATCTTAAGAAGATAGCAACTTGTAAATGCTATTTTGAGAAGATAGCAGCCCGTATGTCGGCATGCGTCGTTTATGTGTGTATACAGCGTACTCTAAAAAGCGCCAACGGACGCGTTGTAAGTCGCGTTTTTGATGCGTTACGTCTCCAGCTGCTATCTACTGAAGATAGCATACCTAAATATCCTTCAATTTCGAGCTGAAATGTACAGGATATCTTGATGTATAACACGACGCATTATAACATGAAAAGTAAAATGCTTGATTCAACAGGAAGAGTTGTCATTGTTAAAGGGACACTAAGAGATGTCTTGGAGGCAGCGCCCTCAATTATGATAAAAACTGAGATTAGTTTATTTTTATAATTGTATTACATGTATGAACTTACACCTATAAGGATTAAGAAAAAATCAGCTCTCTTTGTACAAGAAAACGTCGATTCAAAAATGCTCGTCCCACGGGACGAGCATTTTACGTCCGACAGTATCCCACTGCAGTACGCGTGATACATAACGCGAACCATATTTGCATAGAGGGCGTTTTACAATAAATAGCGATAATAATTGTTTTAATCAAGTTTTGCTGTGTTTTTGTTAGTAGAAACAACAATAACCATGATAACGGCAATTTGTAATGTTCATCTTGAATTCTGAAGTAAATTTTTAAACATTTAAAATTTTCAACACCACTTAATGTCCCTTTAAACTATGTTCCTTTACACCTATAGATATTTGTACCACGGAAATTCAAGTTTTCGGGCTCGTTGGGAGTATATTGGAATTTACGGATTTTCTATTCAAATCGACATAACTCAAAAACTATTTGACCAATATCAATGAGACTTTGAATATAAGTTTGAAACTAAATTTGCTTTAGGAGATTTGAAAATAATGAACCAAAATGAGAAAATAAAGTTCTTGTTTCTAAGGTAGCAACGTCACTAAATAGTTCCGGAGAAAAACCCGTGATACCTTTCACAACTGTATGTATAAATGCGCATGTTTCTTTGAACCATATCTCGGCTAATACTATAGTCCGAGTTAAGACTTGAAAATGGCACCAAATTAAAGCTAGGAATTTTGTCTGTTACCAGATGTGGATAAAATATGATGTCACCTTGTGTGGAATAAAAACCGAACACCGTACTACATGACCGTTACAGTGGCCAGCGCCAGGCCATGTTTTCATACACGCGATTGAAGCATTTTAACCAGTCGACATTCATTGTGACTTCGATTAGTGTATCTTCCGGAACCCTGCGGGGCTCTATATAAACATGCTCCGCTCTGGGCGGTTACGCACAACAGGGTCCACTGCACCTAGGACCGCTTTTAAAGAACGCCCCACCATTGGGCATATTTGGGCCACGGGCATATTTGGGCCACGGGCATCTTCGACCGCTCTTTTATCATAATTTTGTTGGGCGCTTATTTTTGACACAACATATTTAAACCATTATCAATGTCTCCATCTTAACTCTCATTGAATCGAAATTGGAATTGGGCATCTTTGGGCCACGGGCATCTTCGACCGCTCTTTTATCATAATTTTGTTGGACGCTTATTTTTGACACAACAACACATTTAAACCATTATGAAATCACAAAACTTGCAAATGCACCGGCGTGTCATTTACTGATGAAGATAGCATTCATTGTGACTTCGATTAGTGTATCTTCCGGAACCCTGCGGGGCTCTACATAACTTGCTCCGCTCTGGGCGGGTACGCACAACAGGGTCCACTGCACCTAGGACAGCTTTTAAAGAACGCCCCACCATTGGGCATCTTTGGGCCACGGACATCTTCGACCGCTCTTTTATCATAATTTTGTTGAAATTTTCTATTCTACATGAAAGGTCATCCTTAAAAAAGTCGTGTTCCAAAGTTTGAGTTGCATAGCTCTAATGGTTCTTATTTTAGACGCACAAGATGCTGTGAACTGTACCCATTGAGTAGTACACAAACTATATCGGTGGTTACCACCATGCATTTTAGAGGGCTCATAGTTTGATTGGGGCGTTTAAAGAACGACCCTTAATTCACTTGATACTATCAAACGGTGTGTTAGTAACATCTTGAAATTCACCAAGTAAATGTCTGACATGTCCACCACCGTCTGATTAACTCCAAAAAGCGTGAACGGGTGGGTGGGGAAGTCGGACATTTTCAAGATTTGATGAATAGTATGTCCACAGAATGTCATCTACTAATGAAGATGGCATTCATTGTGACTTCGATTAGTGTATCTTCCGGAACCCTGCGGGGCTCTATATAAACATGCTCCGCTCTGGGCGGTTACGCACAACAGGGTCCACTGCACCTAGGACCGCTTTTAAAGAACGCCCCACCATTGGGCATCTTTGGGCCACGGGCATATTTGGGCCACGGGCATCTTCGACCGCTCTTTTATCATAATTTTGTTGGGCGCTTATTTTTGACACAACATATTTAAACCATTATCAATGTCTCCATCTTTACTCTCATTGAATCGAAATTGGAATTGGGCATCTTTGGGCCACGGGCATCTTCGACCGCTCGTTGATCATAATTTTGTTGGACGCTTATTTTTGACACAACAACACATTTAAACCATTATAAAATCACAAAACTTGCAAATGCACCGGCGTGTCATTTACTGATGAAGATAGCATTCATTGTGACTTCGATTAGTGTATCTTCCGGAACCCTGCGGGGCTCTATATAACTTGCTCCACTCTGGGCGGTTACGCACAACAGGGTCCACTGCACCTAGGACCGCCTTTAAAGAACGCCCCACCATTGGGCATCTTTGGGCAACGGGCATCTTCGACCGCTCTTTTATCATAATTTTTTTGAAATTTTCTATTCTACATGAAAGGTCATCCTTAAAAAAGTCGTGTTCCAAAGTTTGAGTTGCATAGCTCTAATGGTTCTTATTTTAGACGCACAAGATGCTGTGAACTGTACCCATTGAGTAGTACACAAACTATATCGGTGGTTACCACCATGCAATTTAGAGGGCTCATAGTTTGATTGGGGCGTTTAAAGAACGACCCATAATCTATTATGCCAAACCTGTCACTTGATACTATCAAACGGTGTGTTAGTAACATCTTGAAATTCACCAAGTAAATGTCTGACATGTCCACCACCGTCTGATTAACTCCAAAAAGCGTGAACGGATGGGGAAGTCGGACATTTTCAAGATTTGATGAATAGTATGTCCACAGAATGTCATCTACTGATGAAGATGGCATTCATTGTGACTTCGATTAGTGTATCTTCCGGAACCCTGCGGGGCTCTATATAAACATGCTCCGCTCTGGGCGGTTACGCACAACAGGGTCCACTGCACCCAGGACCGCTTTTAAAGAACGCCCCACCATTGGGCATCTTTGGGCCACGGGCATCTTCGACCGCTCTTTTAACATACTTTTGTTGGGCGCTTATTTTTGACACAACATATTTAAACCATGCACCGGCGTGTCATTTACTGATGAAGATAGCATTCATTGTGACTTCGATTAGTGTATCTTCCGGAACCCTGCGGGCTCTATATAACTTGCTCCGCTCTGGGCGGTTACGCACAACAGGGTCCACTGCACCTAGGACCGCTTTTAAAGAACGCCCTACCATTGGGCATCTTTGGGCCACGGGCATCTTCCACCATAGTGTCTGATTAACTCCAAAAAGCGTGAACGGATGGGGAAGTCGGACATTTTCAAGATTTGATGAATAGTATGTCCACAGAATGTCATTGTCACTTAAAATGCTTATCAGGTTCGGACAAAATTAGTTTATTTCCTGAGACTAACATTGTTGAAAGGAACATCGCACAATAGCGCGAATAGCACATCCTTGGCAGGTCTCATAGATGAATGAAGTATAATGATCATTCGCACAATAGCGCGAATAGCACACTACTAACATTGTTGAAAGGAACATCGCACAATAGCGCGAATAGCGCATCCTTGGCATGTCTCATAGATGAATGAAGTATAATAATCATTCGCACAATAGCGCGATTAGCGCAATACTAACTTAGTGTTGAAAGGAACATCGCACAATAGCGCGAATAACGCAAAATAGCGCGAGTAACACACTAAATGCTCACTACTATTGTTAAACGGAACATCGCACAATAGCGCGAATAGCACATCCTTGGCATGTCTCATAGATGAAGTATCATTCGCACAATAGCGCACTACTAACATTGTTGAAAGGAACATCGCACAATAGCGCGAATAGCACATGTGAAGGTGCTATTGTGCAATTGCAGCAGAAAGATGCACACAATCGCGCGATCGCACACACCTGTGCTCTTTTGTGCTATTGTATAGCAAGTGACAATGTGCTCGCGTAAAATAGCGCGATTATATGCTCCTAATTTTTCGCACTATCACATACGCCCGTGCTCTTCTGTGCTATAATCGCTATATATATTATACTGCTCGCACTATCGCACAAACTCGTGCTCTTCTGTGCTACTGACGCTATTGATTGTCGCTATCGCGTAAAATAGCGCAATCATATGATCATAATGCGATTGCTTTAATGCTCGCACTATCGCACACGCCTGTGTTCTACTTTGCTATTGTCGCTATCGCCTTACTGCTCGCACTATCACATACGCCCGTGCTCTTCTGTGCTACTGACGCTATTGATTGTCGCTATCGCGTAAAATAGCGCAAATGATCATAATGCGATTGCTTTAATGCTCGCACTATCGCACACGCCTGTGCTCTACTTTGCTATTGTCGCTATCGCCTTACTGCTCGCACTATCACATACGCCCGTGCTCTTCTGTGCTACTAACGCTATCGATTGACGCTATCGCGTAAAATAGCGCGATTATTATGCTCCTAATACGATTGACTTACTGCTCGCACTATCGCGCACACCAGTGCTCTTTTGTGCTATTGTCGCTATTATCAGTTTGAGCGGCTTTATGAAATGTGAAATCATCCAAAAAATCACATCGGGACACATTTTATCATGGTATCCATCCGAGTCATTTTTTAGACTAAGTCGATATCCCGGGGACCATTTTGGGACCCGAGATTCCCAAAATGTCTCTAAACATTTGATTCTGGAATTATCCATCATTTCATTCATCAAAAGAAAAATAATAAAAAATAATAATAAGCTTATTTAAAAAAAATTGTCGGCTAAATCACGATTATTTAATGCACATTTAATGTGGAGATTCATTTGAAATTGATTTATTTTGTATTTAATCTGTGCATTATTTTTACTCTTTCGCTAAAATGTGATTCTTCGCCGGGTATTTTCATTTTCGTAACTGATGTAAGCTCTAGTTTCGATAGATTGGTACCAAATCTATAATTTGGGTATCGGGTAAAAGTACTATGTTGGAAGGGAATCATTTTTATGGCCCACTTGGTCCCACCGTCCATGGACTCACTCACATTTTTGGAGACTCAAACTTGTCCTTTTATGTTCTCTTTGGAATTCATGACATTGCTATGAAACTAAGAGCTAGCAAAAGTGGTTCAGAAAAGTCGCATTGGATCTTTTTATTTATGACTAGCAAGTAATCAACTGTGGTATTAATACAAAATCCTGAGAGTGGTATATACGTACTAGTCTTAGACAAAATCTTCGTCGGCCATCTTAAAAAACAATAATCACATTGGTAATTTTGTTTTTCTGTGTAAGCATGTAAGGCTACCGGATTGAATTTCATCCAAATAATAGATGCATATGGGTCAAGAAACAGGTGAGCACTCATTTTTTAAGTTAAACCTCTCCGATATGTCCGTGAAAAACCGAATTTAGACATTAATTATTATGTTAAAATTAGTCACATGATAGCCTTGTCTTTTTGGTATGGTTCCCCCTTATTCATTTGCCTGAAGAAGTACTGAAAAGGACTACGTGAGCTCATGGTATCAATGAACTCACGCCAGCCGATTTGCTTGAATTATAATTGACTATAACTATCCGCATTCATTAACGTAGGCAAATAACCTTATAAATAGCGTATAAATGACAACAAACACCAACATATTATGCCAGTGAGAAGAATGAGAGGAAAATGATTGATGAAATACAATAAATACAAACACAAACCACATTTTAATTCCATGTAATTCGGGGTCTACTTCTTTATGCGTAGAAACTATCGTAGGGGCGCATCACTGTACATCCTAACACATATACCTAAATGTGAAACAGAGAACGTGCCTTGGTTACGGCCCAAAAACATCTTAGTAACGCCTAATTCTGGACCTCAAAAATATGCTCATGCAGTAGGTATCAATATAATACACAACTTATCAAAATTTCCTTCAACCAACGTCCTTACTTTTCAAGATTCTTGTGCCACAAAAAATACGATAAAAAGCCACGATAAAAGGCAGTAACTGGTCCGTGATAACACAACACATACGGACAAAAACCCCTAAAAAATGGCTACAAATGGAGATGATCAGAATCATGCTACCAAACACAGTATTCGAGACTTGTAGTCATCTCATAAATCACATAAAAACATGACCATAACCACTCTTCAGCAGATTTGAGAGTTATATTCTGGTGAGCATAGAAACACATTTATAGTTGAATGTATAGTTGGAGTTAAGTTAATATGAAGTTTATGATGTTAACCTTTTTTTTTGTGGACGAAAAGCCTAACGAAACGATTGATCAAATTTTATTCAATGAAATAAGAGGCACAAACAGTGTATATTTGCGAATCACTGCATCAGTGACCAGTCAGCAAATACAAGCTAGGTAACTCTACTGTATATCATAGTTTCCAACCACTTTTTCGACAACTCGCGCCTATGCAACTCTAGAATATGTGGGCTAAAATCATCTATAAACAGGTGGAATGATCATGTTGATCGACAAGGCTGCATGGGTGTTCAAGCGATTTGAACGTTTCGGGTTAACGCAAATTATATTCAGGTACTGTAAACTTAATTTCGCTAGCAATTTAATTTCGCTAATTTTGGCTAATTTCGCTAGGCGATCTAATTCGCCAAATTAAATTGCCAACATTTATATTAATTATAATGGTTATATATAGGAAGATGGTACAAATTAGTGACATTGAATTGCCGCAAAAGGTTGGCCAAATGCTAATTCGCTAAATTAAGTAGCCGTGAAATTGAGTTGTATTTACACTCCTACCGTATAATATTAATAGTCTCATATTTCAGGGTACCGACCATGACCAGTAGCATTTGAGATGTTGCTGAACTTCTGAATTATACCGGGTTTTTGTTGTTGCATCCCTTGTGGTGTGAATACATTATCTTTTAAAACTACTGGAGGGGGAATTACCCCTCCCCGATATTGATTGATTAATTGATTGATTGATTGATTGATTGATTGATTGATTGATTGATTGATTGATTGATTGATTGATTGATTGATTGATTGATTGATTGATTGATTGATTGATTGATTGATTGATTGATTGATTGATTGATTGATTGATTGATTGATTGATTGATTGATTGATTGGTTGATTGATTGATTGATTGATTGATTGATTGATTGATTGATTGATTGATTGATTGATTGATTGATTGATTGATTGATTGATTGATTGATTGATTGATTGATTGATTGATTGATTGATTGATCGACTGATCGATTGATCGATTGATCGATTGATTGATTGATAATAGTAATAATAGTCGGTTTTTATATAGCGCTTTAACTAGAGCATGCTGTTTTGTTTAAGACACAAACTAAATGACGCTCCCGTGGACAAGTCAGTTCTGTACATGTTTTCTGTAATGAACCATATCTGAAGAACCAAACAAGCTAAACGTGCCATCTTTTCAGGATAATTTCAAAACTTACTGCTCAGTGATTAAGACAAATTAAACGCAAATTCTCTGAAAATTTAAATGTGGTTATAAAATTACTTTGAACTTGGGTCAACTTTTTTTGAACCACCCGGTATTGTCAAAACTCAAAATCAGCCAGGTCACATATAAGCGTTGATGAGCAGCACATTAGCGCAATTTGATATTGTCCTAGTGCTCTGTAAACGCTAATGTGCACTATTTCAAGATGTACCAAGTCATGGAGGCATAAGATAATAGCGGGAATTTTGATAGTTGCCCATGGCGATGACCTGTCCTGTCTGTCTTCTCGGACCTTCTGAGCATTTGGAGTTTTAAATTCATCCTTTTTAATTGTAAAGAAGTACGCCTGTCATCCCCATTAAATTTGTCCCGGATTATGCTAATCAAGTCTACAGCACAACAAGAACAGCTAATCAAAATTCCCGCTATTATCTTCACGCTGAATCAGAGGGATCAATAGGAGTTACTGCAACAATGGAAATGGGCACTTTTCATCTGTAAGCACATACCGCGACAACAATACTTTATCGATTTTAACAAACAAGGTGTCAAAATCACCGTAATTACATTTTCCGTCTCCTGGTATTTTCATTTTTAGAATATGAGTAACAATTTTAAAATTATAGGTGCTTTTACAACAGCCGAGTTACTTTTTTTTGCTGTCTTTAGTATCCCCTGTGGCGAATTTGGATTTCTGGAGCTATTAAAAGTAATTTGAACCCTATAAATTCCCAAATGAACCAATGGCAGGCCGTTTAATAAGAGGTCTTTGGCATAAACAATCTTTCGATTAAGTTTTGACAAACTTGGAGAGCCAAGGCCCAAGTGACGATAAGCTTCACTGACTTTCAAGGCCTTTTTCTCCAATTCAATAATTCAATGGTGATTAATTTCAATGTATTATAAAGTTCACTTTAGAATGTCCTATTATAACAACTTTGGTGTGATTTTAAACCTGAGGACATCTACTTTCTGAAAATGTGAAGAAGAAAAAAATAAGAAAAAATAAAAAATAAAATAAAATCATTTTTTATTTTTTGCGACTTTACTCTCATTTTGTGGTGCCAGGTCACATATAGCGCTAGACTGATACTCAACGCTAATGCGTATCTCCTTTACTTGGTATATCTTGATAAATAGCTATTTGACAAATCATGAACTCAACTTGAGTTACCGGTAGGGGAGACCGGGGATGGAAGTTAAACGGGTAAGTTGTTACACCTCCTAGTGTGACAAGCTGGAACAAGAGAGGGCAGGCTAACTAACATCCATGTTGCCTTCACATAGCAGGGATATTATACCAATTGTGAGGTTTCTCCAATGTTCCACTAAAAAAGTAAGTCAACAAAACTTTTTTTGTACTCTCTGAGTAACTTTTTGACAAAATTTGCTAACAACTGGAGGTGCATAATGATAGCTTGTTATTGTAAATATACTACATGTATGTCACTAATATATCCCTAGCCATGACCTGTAATTCTGCCTCAAGGGTATGCTACAGTAGGTTTTGTGTGTAAAATGCCCTATGGGGTAAGTTGTTACAACCTACCCCTTGTCAATGTAACAACCTACCCCAATTACATTTACATATGTTAAACTAAATTTTGTTTCAAGTTTCAGGTATAAATATTTGTATATGTCTTTTGTGTATTCTGCTTTACCTACAGCTAACTGGTTTACTGTTAACAATGCCAAGAACCTATAAAAGGAAGACGGAGAGGGGGGAAACACCCCTGAACAATGCTGAATGTAATGGAAGTAGAAAAAGATAGTATTTACTACTGTACATACAAAATGAATGATAACAAGTTACCCTGAACGGTGTAACAACTTACCTCGTACGCGGGGTAAGTTGTTACAAAAAATTACCTTAATTAGTTAATGAGTTGTTAATTAGTTGTTTGACGTTTACATGTTCTGTATGCTCCAGTTTTTAGCAAACGTAATAGGCTAACCACAGACCCAAGATGGAGTGTCTGAGTTCTTTCATTATATTTTTTTGGCTCAAAATGTAAATTTTGTAACGTCCATCAGCGGTCTCCCCTACTACTCATATGAATCTCATTAAAGGGACATTAAGGGTATACACCACCAATGCACTCCCCATAGACGCTACGTGCAAAGTAGGGGTCAAACAATCGGCTCTAACTGGAGTTATCCCATACATCCTTATATGACATTTACAGAGATTATTCCTAAGGGATGTCCGCAAAACATATCAAAAGGAAATGGCAAAGTGTCGGACTAGATTTTTCAATATTATGCGATGAATTTGATGTAGCGATTTCGGCCCTTTATTTACGCCCCAAAACCCAGGACGGACCTTCCGCCGATTTCAGTCGTTTAAAACTTTAAAATGTTCAAACTAGTGCGATTTTTTTGGAAATATGTACTGTGCACACTCATAAAAATGTGTAATACCCAAAACTAATAGATATAATTGAAAAAAGTATGTCAACATCTCGCAATTTGTACCGCAAAAAGGAACTATTGCTGTGATAAACTTTTACCGGACGTGCTATCCCATAGTGCATTGGTGGTGTATACCCTTTAAGAGCACACACTTTGTCTACAGCAAACGAGACATATTTCATATTGTTGCCAGTGAAATCCTGAGCTAAATTCCCGAGTTATATTACATTTCATGCTTCCGTTTTGAAGATACGGCCTCCACAAGAAACATGGTCAAAACGTGAAATTTCAAAATTGCATGTTCTAACGGTGCGAAGGTGCGCGTGTACGCGCTTTTTAAAGAAAATTTCTCCCCGAGGGCCTTTGACTAGATTACTGAAAAGTCTATATAGGTCCGCTCGTATTGTTTACCCTGTAGATAGTGAAAAATTAAGCATTATTATCGATTTTAAAATCTTTTCATTTCACAATTACTTGAATTTAAGATCATTATAGGCGAGTAGGCCTAACATTCAGATGGCTGAAACGCATATAATATGACCCGACAATTACGCCCGACATGCAGTTTCATTTAATCCACTAGCTTTGAAGCGTCTTTTGACATGAGTGAAACCCAAAGGACCCCTCTCAGTGCTCCTGGCCTACTATTTATCATCATTCAAAAACACATAGATCACTAGAAATAACTTTAATAGACTCCTTATCGACGCCCCCCCCCCCCCCCCCCTAGCCCCGGCTTTTTTAACATGTTTAATCCAATTTGCATTGGAAGTGGGGTTGTGTTTGAGAACTTAACCGTGTCAAAGAAAGCCGCGACTCAACCTAATGATCATTTTGACTCTTTTAAAACAATAAAAGCCTCATGAGTTTTAATTCGAACTCGTGTATGATTCATCATATGAAATGTCCTGGCCTTTTCAAGGTGTTTCTTGTTGAAAACCTCCTAAGAAAACGACAACATTTAGATGATTAAAAACGATTTTTGAAAGGATTAAACAATGTAGGCCTAACTAGACATTGCCCCGCGTGTTGATCATCATGTAATATATGAGATTTCATTGATAATTTTGATGATGCCCAACGTCTTTTGGTACCTACATGCCCAGTTGGAGCCCGCAGCTTCAAGGGTATACACCACCAATGCACTCCCCATAGACGCTACGTGCAAAGTAGGGGTCAAACAATCGGCTCTAACTGGAGTTATCCCATACATCCTTATATGACATTTACAGAGATTATTCCTAAGGGATGTCCGCAAAACATATCAAAAGGAAATGGCAAAGTGTCGGACTAGATTTTTCAATATTATGCGATGAATTTGATGTAGCG
Source organism: Ophiura sarsii (assembly GCA_035610835.1). Classification (NCBI taxonomy): domain Eukaryota; kingdom Metazoa; phylum Echinodermata; class Ophiuroidea; order Amphilepidida; family Ophiuridae; genus Ophiura; species Ophiura sarsii. Next base: position 13,196,863 of record CM069452.1, on the reverse strand, counting down.
ATTTCGGCCCTTTATTTACGCCCCAAAACCCAGGACGGACCTTCCGCCGATTTCAGTCGTTTAAAACTTTAAAATGTTCAAACTAGTGCGATTTTTTTGGAAATATGTACTGTGCACACTCATAAAAATGTGTAATACCCAAAACTAATAGATATAATTGAAAAAAGTATGTCAACATCTCGCAATTTGTACCGCAAAAAGGAACTATTGCTGTGATAAACTTTTACCGGACGTGCTATCCCATAGTGTATTGGTGGTGTATACCATTAAAGGGACATTAAGTGGTGTTGAAAATTTTAAATGTTTAAAAAATTACTTCAGAATTCAAGATGAACATTAAAAATTGCCATTATTGTTGTTTCTATTAACAAAAACACAGCCAAACCTGATTAAAACAATACCATCGCTATTTATTGTAAAACGCCCTCTATGCAAATATGGTTCGCGTTATGTATCACGCGTACTGCAGGGGAATACTGTCGGACGTAAAATGCTCGTTGCGGCTCTACGAGCATTTTTGAATCGACGTTTTGTTGTACAAAGAGGGCTGATTTTACTTAATCCTTATAGGTGTAAGTTTATACATGTAATACAATTATAAAAATATACAAATCTCAGTTTTTATCATATATTTTGTAATTGAGGGCGCTGCCTCCACCACATCTCTTATGACTGTTATGACTCTTTAATTTGCTTATCTAGCGGGGACCCGAGCGTAGCGAGGGTATCCCGCTAGTGAAAACAAAAATAGAAACACTGCCGTTGCCAGGCGCAGGTAATCAAAATCACTTCTGCTGTAAAAATATTACCGCTGGTGTGTGTACTTTGTTTCCATTTAAATAAACTAATTTAATAGAAGTTTTGATATATAACTGATTAATAAGATGAGTGTAAGAACCTACAATCCAAACGTGCGAGTCGGAAACTGGAACGAAGATCTTTGTCTAGAAGAGGTAAACCTTTTTGTTTTTACGTTTTTGATTAGCCTCAAGTCTCAACTTCAATTCAATCAAGGGAGGCAAGATTTAAGAAGACAACCTGTCGAATTCGACTCTTTGAGTCTTGACTTTATACTCGATAATGCACTTATCAATAGGTTGGGGCGGACCTACGTCACGCCGGTGAAAACAAATCAAACGCTGGTGAAAACAAAAACAACTTGCGCAGATCAATCAATTAAGGCAACCGCACATTGCGCCTACTACTGCGGATCAAGTGCGTAACGCTCAGCGTTGAGTGCGTGCATGGAATGTTTTGTTTCTGAAACTGGTTGCCAAGCAAATTTGCTAAAAATAACTCAAAGTTCCCGTATGTCCGCCCCTTCCTATTGCAAGCCCGGCCCCAGGGGACTCGGGACAGGGCGGGGACCATGAGTGTATCAACGTACGTAAACGGGGACTGTACACGAATGTACAAAAGACATGGTACCGACATGGACGTACAAACTGTGCCCCCGCTAGCCGGGGCGTTTAGCGGGGACATACAAGGCTAGCCTAGGCCAGGGTGCACAAATGATGTACACCCGGTCGTAGCTGCAGCATACATAAGCGGCATGAGCGAGAGATGCGATGCGCTTGACGGAATAAGCCTATTAATTAACAGAAATGCAACCCGGCATTTTTTTATATGGTTGCAGAAAGATATCAAGCGACATGCGGAACGTTCATAACTGGAGAGCGTACACTTTGTCCTGTTTAAGGGTCGCCGGGACTGTACACTTTGTCGCAACTAAAAGGGGGCCACTCCAGGACTGTTAGCTGGGACTGTAGCGTACATGAATGTATCGGGGACATCACATTTGCAATTTGTACGCCCTGGCCCTAAAGGCCTAGTCCCGGGCTTGCAATTGATATACAGTCATCAAAAAAAGTAACTATACAGGTAATAAATGGGCTTCTAACTCTTAAAATATATACCCTACCTAAAAATATTAAATTATAAAGTTGTTGAGAAATTTGTCTTCTTTAATATGAGATACTGCACGCTAGGATCGGGTGATTATTGAAGAAGTGGCACTCAAAAATATAAGGAGAAGTCCAATTTTCATGTTCACATTTTTATTTTCTACACGCGGGCCAATCTACGGGTACCTTATCGATTACCGGTAGTGCAATTGGGGGATGAATGCGCAGGTTGGACTGTCGGCAGCACTGTTCCGATGGATCAATACGTCACACACACGCTACCTGTCATTCTCTCCCCCGTGTTGAAATATAAAATGTGAATTTGAAATTGTGACTTTACCTTACATTTTGGATTGTCGCTTCTTAAATATTCAACCGATCCTAGCGTGCAATATCTCATATTAAAGAAGATAAATTTCTCAACAACTTTATGATTTGATATTTCTAGGTAGGATATATATTTTTAAAGTTAAAAGTACATTTATTACCTGTATAGTTACTTTTTTTGATGACTGTACATGTGCATATAATATACTTCAAGGAATTATTCAACTTCCAAGATGCTGCGTAAAGCTATGAATCTGTCTGAGAGCTATGAAATGAAAGCATCTGAGTCGGCATCATATATTTTCATCAACATTTTTTCAACTTTTCTAAATAAAATTACTATTTATTAGAACTTGTCAAACTTCCACTAGGCATAGCTTGAATGAAAACATTTTGAAAATTTTGCTAATGTAAACAACAGTCACTTACAAGTTACATGGCCTCACACGATCACTAGGAACGGTCTTGTGTATGGTTGAGTAGAACGTACAAACTGATGTGTTAAAAACGTTTTGCTTTGTTGTCAACGGTAGCCTAGGAATGTTCATATCATTGACTACAGAGGGCAACATTTTTTTGAACATTTGGTAGCCAAAACTCCCATCCCTATTCACCCTGTTTTACGGTACACAAACTGGCCGGATGACATTTAAAAAACTGTTCCCATTTTTGTCCCTATTCTCCCCATGTCCCTATTTTACGGTACCTATAATTTAATATCAATATTCCCGACATCTTACGCTTGATCATGTCACATTTATAGATATAGAATGCAGTAATGTCAGACGGCAGTGATTGCTTTAGTCCTCTGCCTCCTCAATATGAAGGACTCTCAACTGATTTTTGAGGGAGGTCATGTGCAGACATGGCCTGAAAAAATGGGTTTTTCCCGGCAAGCGATTCCAAATTTCCCTCCAAAATGGAATGCATTTCTTAAAGGGGCACTAAGAGATGTGTTGGAAGCTGCGCCCTCAATTATGATAAAAACTGAGATTAGTATATTTTTATAATTGTATTACATGTATGGACTTACAGTTACACCTATAAGGATTAAGAAAAATCAGCTCTCTTTGTACAAGAAAACATCGATTCAAAAATGCTCGTACAGCCGCAACGAGCATTTTACGTCCGACAGTATCCCCCTGCAGTACGCGTGATACATAACGCGAACCATATTTGCATAGAGGGCGTTTTTCAATAAATAGTGATGATATTGTTTTAATCAAGTTTTGCTGTGTTTTTGTTAGTAGAAACAACAATAATGGCAATTTTTAATGTTCATCTTGAATTCTGAAGTAAATTTTTAAACATTTAAAATTTTCAACACCACTTAATGTCCCTTTAATGAAATAGTAACATTTCCTTCCAAATGCCAACATTTCCCTCCAAATGCTCAAATTTCCCTGCAAGGAGCTTTCCGTATTGCCTACTTTTTCAGCCTGTGGATGCAGAAACAAGTATTTTATCAGTTTGTTCCAAGCATTAACTTTAAGTGAGCAGAAATGATCTTTATCAGGTGATAGATGCAGTACTTTCTGTGCCATGGCTGACATTCTTCTTTGATTAGGCTGATTCAAATGCCTTACTGTTGTTGGAGTTGCACTCGTGATAGCATGATGTGTTCATAGTAGGCCTACTGAAAAACCCGTAAAAGGTCCCCAATTTGTTTGGCCGTCAGCTCGTGAAATTCTGCTAAGTGGGGGTGGGGGGGGGGGGGCGACGAACCTACCTATGTCTCTGAAAAAGGTAAAGTGGTACAATATATTGTCAAATTTTACGGGGGCGCGTACACAAAAAAAGGTATATTGTAAAATTTTATGGGGGGCGCCTGCCCCTCCGCCCCCCCTGTATCCGCCACTGATCACCTCCCAACTACAAAGTACAAGAGTGTGTGAGGTGTGTTTTTTTTATTTAAAAAAAAGGTAAAGTGTGAGAACTTATACACTCCATCCATGCGAGCATGACTTTCTTTCAAGTATGGCTACAATTTCACAGTGTACTATAATATCACTGGCCCTCCCCCACTGGAAATCTGCACAACTGACCGTGACTGATGAATAATATACCTTGGTGGAGGCCCTATCACAGTCACATATTCATGACAACAATGAAACAACAATATGGCAATTGAGATTGGATCAAGACAGCAAAAATTCATTGGTTCCCATCAAATAGTGACTTGCAGTGTTTTGAGATGTTTATCACAGTGACTTTAGGTATAGTGATAAGCAAAATTATCGACAAACAGTGACTTTTCTATTGGAATTATGGTCCCAGAAAATAAGACTGTTTATTGATAGCTGTAAGTAACATAATATTGTTTGCTCTTTTTATAGGACATGATAAAGGATCATCTTGAAAAAAGGGAACGAGGGGAGCTAGAAATTCAGAAGGCATCTCGTTTACGAGGAAGTGTACTGGCACAGGTATAGTACTGTATAATTATAGCAAATATAATGTGGTACTGTGTATGCAATATTGTAACCAGGGCTCAAATTAACCCAATGCATCAAGAGGCATTTGCCTTGGATGCCCCACCTAGTTGCCTTGACGCCCTCAATGTTTGGCTGTTTTCAAAAGTACATAATTGCCTTGGGGAAAGTTGGTGCCCCTATTAAATTTGTACAATAAACACTTTTTGTCAGTTTTCAAAATTATGGTAGGTTGGAAATGGACCCAATAAATTGGCCTAAGAGGAAAGCTTATTTTGTCTGGAGGAGCTAAATTAAGAATTATCCCAAATGTCACACTAGAGAAGTCATATGAGAGGGATGTGGGTTAATTGTAGAAAGGGGTCCTGTCAGGGCTCTCTCTATCTAGTCACCCGGTCTTATTGTTTTTGGTTGCTTGTTTTAAAATTAATATCCATGTGAATTAATTTTGTGTCCTCTACAGACTGAACTCTCTGTTACTTCTGATGGCTTCATCCATTTTGGAGATCGGGTGATGTTGGTAAATGAAGCAGATGCCAATCAAATCAGTACTAAACCTGGAGTAGAACCTCGTCAGGCTAATGCTTTCTCTATCAATATGCCACAGAGTAAACTGCATGATTCTATGAAATTTGAAGGCACTTGTTCTGTATCTGCAAGCAAGTCTCTGGAGCCATCAGCCAGGAACACTTTTGTTATAGTACCGTAAGTAAGACCAACATTTGGTTTCCTTCTCATATATCCCATTTGGAGTAGTAATAATAGGGGAGCAGACATTTTGTTTTCTTCCTTGATGGTGATCAGTAGAAAGTAAATTGTTTTTGAGAGTCAAATGAACATATTAACCCTAACTCTAGATCACCACACGACAACAGATTTATTTTCCGACACCCAAAATTCACCAGAAAGGTCACCCAACCCCCCAACCCCAGGATTTGAACCACGGACATCCAGCACCCGGGCCCAGATCCTAGCCACTACACCACGGCTGCCAGTTGACACTCGGCGAGTATCTTCGCCTCGTTATATAGCCTGGGTCCCTTTTGTAGCCCAAAACCTGCACGCCGGGTTATAAAAACATTTTTTCCGCACAGTTGCCGTGTGGTGTAGTAGAGTTAGGGTTAAATGTGCAATGTGTGAACTGGATGTGATGCCTGCATGTTACCAATTACACCAAAAAGACATGTTGTCAGCAGATACAGTTATTGTCCATCCTTGGAATCCAAGTACATTATGAAGAAAATAATAGGACAATTATGCTTCTTGTAATCGTATAATCTCAAGTCTGCTGTATTATTAATTGAATCTATCTGATGGGGTTTGATTCTCGCCCTCAAAGTGTCCTTTTCAATGTGATATGTCGCATATTGCAACTATGCCAAGTAGGATTCTTTTATAATAGCCTCAGAATTCCTGCCCATATGGTACTTGGTACTTAGTCAACTGACTATAATGACAACTGGGATATTGACATGTGACCCGTCACATCAAAATGGACATTTAGGAGGCCCGAGTCAAATCTGAGTTATTGGTGTGGATTGAAAGAGCACATTTTAAGCTTTGAAATGACACCATGTTGAAGGTAATCAGACTTTGTAATCATAAGATTGATTTGAAGAAGCATATTTTTGTCTATAATTTTCTTTATAATTCACCAAATATATTGGTCTCCATCTCAAAACTGTGTTTGCTGGCAACATGTCCTTTTGACGCGACAGGTCACGTATCGAGGGTTGAGCGCCAGAAGGCCGTAACTCAGTTAGACTCCCAAATTGTCTGTTTTGTTGGGCTACCTTAGAGGCAAGGGAAGGGTGATTAAGAGGAGCTATTTGTAATTTAAAAAGTGGATGATTCAAGTATTAAAGTCCAATTTGGTGTCATTCCCACAGAGAGTATGTGTGTGTCCCCTCACACTTACCATGTTGGTCAGATTAAGATCAAGTAAAAATCAATCATTTTTTGTTTCATTCCCAATAAACAGGACAGACCTAGCCATCCGAGCTGGCACAGTTCTAACCTATGGACAACATTTCCGCCTTTGTACACTTTCTGGAATTGGAGGAGATGTAAGTTGAATAAAATGTGTATTAATTTTTGACAATTTACCCAATCCACTGGAAAGAGGGAATTTGTTTGTTTGTTTGCCCTCCGCAATCGACCCCCAAAAACACGGAAATCGGTGGCCGCTTTCTAAGACTTTAATGTAATTTAACTTAGTTTTCAAGCAACTTCAATAGGGTGAACAAACCATTTAACTGGACCTTTGAAACAATTCTTCATTCCTTGTCCAAGAGGTAATACAGCAGATGCTTCACCGGCTGATTTTTGCTTAGTTTTAGTGGTGAAATATATGAGCCATTTTCTTAGCTTTGTTATGGTGTGTGTGTTGGGGGGTGGGGGGGGGGGGGGGGGGGGCGGGGTTGAGAGAGTAAACTGCAAGAATCCAAAATGTCACATTGCATCCATACTACATCCAAGCATGAACAGTTTTTGTGTTTAACATTTATAAACACAATTCAAACTGGCCTGGAAACCTAAGCAAATTAAAGAAGGATCTTTTTTTTAATTGACAGGCCGACACTCCCGATTTTTCACTTGAGGCAAACAAACAATTTTTGTGCCTAAGCTTCAGAACAAGTGGACTGATGATCCAACATACTGGCAGGAATCTTGACTCGTCATGAAGTCAATGTAATTTGTGCAACAGAACATTTCAATAGTGGATACATAACTGAGATTTGAGACTCCCTTGTTTTCTCAGTTCATGTAACTAGTGCCTTGTTTTCATATTCAAAATGGCCTCCCTGACTAATCTATCTTTTCTATCTAAATTTTCCCACTGTAAATAGCTCAAACTTCAGAGTGATATAGCTACATTCCAATCATCAGCCAAGAAGTCAAGGAAACAGCTTGTTACATTTGTAGACTTCGTAGAGAGTCCATATTTGACAGAATGGAGAATACTCAATTTCAACCCTCAGACCCGTATGGAGACAGAAGGACTACCTGTACCGGTAAGTTTGAATAGAAAACTTTTAGAAAACCTTAAATTTCTATAGTAGATTCACAGACTTTGGCCAGTGTACCACATTTCAGAATAGGTAATATCTTCCTATTGAGGGGGAGGTAGTGATTTAAAATCGTAAGTCTGATCATTGACACATATGGTTCTATGCTTCCCTTTGTCTTGAATCACATCATAGGTGGTTCATATCCAGAATAGTGACAAAGTTTTCTCGTGCCGTTGTCCAAATTGATTTTCTTTCTAATTTAATCCTCATCAATACAAGAATTAGCAATGATGATCAATATGTGTCACTTGTCAAGATGGCACATTTGAATAGCGCGCTTTTTGCTTGGGTAGTTTTAATTTGTGCATGGACGCAGGGATGTTTGGGGATGTGTTGCTTCAATAGCAGCAAAGTCGTGATTGGTTCATTGTGGTTCCTCAAATGTTTAATGGAATAGGTCCAAATCAATTACTGATCGACCAATGTTTATGAATCTACTATTATTCAAGGTGGCGGGATATCGAAGAGGATCCATTCATTTTATCGGGCAATAATTTGGTAAAACCAGTGATATTCATAATTCACTTCTAAAATCCACCGTATGTGCCCTTCTCATTGTGTGTACTGTGATGTAAGAGTCACCAAGTCACAACTGATGCAATTGGCTAAAAATGGCTCTCTGGAACTATTAAAGGCTGAAGGGGACTTAGGGTAAATGCCGATTTTAAGTCACTCGAGTGAATTATGAAACACAAATTGCTCTGAGCTACTTGCCAGATCGAACGATCGGTTGCACGTATAAGTTAGATGGAAGTCAACTGCAGCGATTCAGTAATTTGGGGCCCTGATGTTGATGAACAAAATCATCGGCTAATAAGTGCATAAAAAGTTGATCGATAAATTTGAACAACTTTGCAATAGACACTGTAATAGACGCTGTGTCATGTGCTCATTTCGTTTCTTAATTTATTTATTTAATTTGTCTTTTTATTAATAGGCTAACCAAAAGATTATCTTCAACCATTGTAAGACCAATCAGGATCTGTGTGTTATCAGTGACAGCATGTTGAAGTAAGTACATATTTGAACCTCATATGTGCCATCTAATTTGACGTAGGAAATTTGGGCTAATGTATAGGCTACTTGTCTAATAACTAAACTCACAAGGGGCATTGCATCTTGGAAAAGGGTTGTTTATCTGAGGATAATAATTCTTAGGACATTTATCAGTGACTTTTGCTAAGTGAAATACCTAAAATATATATTTGAGTAATTTTGATGCAATAAAGGTAAATAAAATCCAGACGTCAAAACTGCCTGGAACAGCAAGCTCAAATTTGGAATTACCTCTATGAAATGTTCTTATCACGTTTCCTTGGATTCATGATGAAACTATTCTCAGGTAAATAAATTGTTTGCCATTCTTGGTTGTCAGATTGTACTGTTACAATAGCAAACACTTATACAACCTTGGATACATACATATCGTCAGCCTGCTTCGATAATTGCCTAACTAATTTTTTCTAGTTTAGAGAAAACAACAAAAATAGGAAAAGTGAGTTAGACAGTTATCGAAGCAGGCTGACAATAAGTTGAATTGCATCATGAATAGTACAGGTGAACTCCAACAGGAGCAGTACATGTTGGATAGAATTAGGTTGGGGATATATACCTTTAAGTGAAATGTGGCTTGTTATAGGCCTAATACGTATTTAATATGACCCATTTTAAACATTTTACATAATTATTACAATCTGCCTAACTCACAATGCTGACTTAGGCAGAATTGCAATTGTGCATTTATCAACACTTTTGATTTGTCAATGACTTTGGTATTATTACAGCATGTGCATAATGTAATGAAGTCATAATTTATGCCAAAAACTCAATTTCGCTGAAAAGTTAGTTTATTGAAGCAGGCTGACTATATGGCATCTGCATGGTGCCAGTATCACTTGTTATAAATACTGACATTTAAATGTCCTACCCCACAAAGTTGCCATCCCGGCCCCCCAACTCAACACAAAAGTTGGTAACCATGACTGTTCTAAAAATCGCGGAAAAGGGGTATATTTTCAATTGTCAGCGCTGACAATCATGAAAATAGGGGGTATTTCAGGAATTAGTCTCTGCGAAATTTAAAAAAGGGGTATTTTACGAAGTGGAAAAAACAAAAAACATCACAGTATGGATTTAATCATTTGATTTAATAGAACATGGTAACAGCCCAAATAAACCATTTGGGGTACACCAGTTTATAACACAGGATCATAAACACCTGTTACTGTTGGGAGCAACAATTTTTATCTATAATGTATGTATACAGTGTCTTTGAAATGATAGTCATTGAAAACCCAAAATAGTGGGTATTTTTCACACCAATTTTGTCCTTGTTTTTGCCAAAAAAGGGGGTTAAATTGTTGAAAAACCCTTGCAAAGGGGTACTTTGAAAAAATGAAGAACAGTCATGGGTACCAACTTATGTGTTGAGTTGGGGGCCGGGGTTGCCATCAAAATGGATGATTACATTTATAACATTTTACCCCGTTTTGTTTGAAACTTTTCAGGGGACCATTTGGAATGGAATATGAGGTGGTAGCCTGCACTGACTTAGATTCTCACAAAGCTGAAAAGGATGTGAACCATTGGCTGATCAAGACCGGTCATCCCGGGGAACCTACCACAGCAGCAGCCACACTCCCTGTGGGTCAGCCTCAATGAAAAGGCAAATGATGGACAAATTGTTATTGATTTGAATGGGGAGTAATATTTGTCTGAAAGATAAATGTATTGAAATAAGATCAGATAGATTGATTCACTCATGGTTTGAAAGATGGTACTGATGCAGATATGTTATATGAGTATCAGTCTGTCATACCTAACAACAGTGAAACCATGGTAATGCAAAGTTGCCTGGGATGCTCTTTCTAGTTACTATATTATAATGCTAATGCTAATATATATTGATATATTTGCTAAAATGTAATATATTACACTTTGATGATCAGATTAGTGAACTTTGTTATGACTACATCGGAGTTGACAAATAATAAATATTAATGAGCGAGTGTTAATGGTACAAATATTTTCATGAAGTGAAAGATGAAAGTTTTAATTAATGAGGCATAAGGAACCCACTCCATTTTCACTGAATGAATTTTTTTTACACCAATGAGAAAACATTTATTATTTGTTTTAGATGACACCTAAATAATATGCATAGGTGGTGGAAGGGGGACGTCCCCGATAGACCATGTGTAATAAATATGTCCACGCTCCCCCTTAAATTTTGATACTTCCGCCACCATTGCTAATATAATATGGACGTGTATCTAAAAATACTTGAGGCATGATATATTGATATGGAAATTGCTTTACCATTAGTTTTGGGTGAAGCAAGTATTTTGGGGTCAGGTTTCAAATTTCAGCAACAAAAAGGTTCTACAAGCAAGGCTCAAAATAAGCAGGCGCTGGGCGATTTTTACCCCTCAGTCCTTCTGCCAAAGCGCCCGGTAATGCTGAAAAATAAACAACCGAGCGCTGATATTTTGTCCAAACCAGCGCCCGGGAAGCTTGCCCAAAACATTGAATTTCACCTTTAAGCGTATGATTTAATAATTAAAAAAAAGTTATCTTGAGCCTTGTTTGCAAGAATCAAAATGAATTGAATTTGAGTTAAATTTACAGTTCGTTATATGACTGACAATGTTGTCAATTCAATTGGCACAATTTTATTTGGATTCTTGCAAAATTGAATGAAGTTTTAACCCTGTAGAATTCCAACACATAGCCTGATGATGTAGGTTTGAGAACTCATGGGAGGGTAGTATAATATAATATGATGTAATATATCTGTATATTTATAATTCATAATTTGATATGAACCTAGTTGTACATACATACTGTACATATCAAAAGTGTAGATATTTGGCCTATAAAAAGATGAACAAACGTTGATGTTATGTCGGGGGGGGGGGGGGGGGGGGGAGGTTCTTGTTCTTTAGTTCTTAGCAATTGATACCTGTCATCGCAAAATATGAGTTAAGTCGGAAAATATTATATTCAGGTTTGTCCAGATTCAAAATGCTCAGAAAACAAGCTTTAAAACATGTAATGATTGCTCAACGTTTATCCAAATCCACGTAAGAGGTAGTTTGGCCTGTAGAATAGGGTTTTCATGTCATTGCCTTCTAGAGGGGAAAAAATGAAATGACACAAACATTCATTCTTGTAGATCAAATAATACAAATACATTCTTTGTATTTTGAAGTTTCACATTTATTCATACAACATTCAACTCTCATACAATTTACCCACCGTCCAGATAAAATAAAACACTTTACCAAAAATATACTTGTAATCTTGTAGCATTATATTCGAAGTCTTATACAATTGTAACTCTTCCGTCCAGATACAATAAATATACAAAGTTCAAAGAATTAATCACATAATGTTGTACTTTTGTTTTACTATAAAGTCTCATATAATACATTGATATTTCAGTAAGCTTAGGGCTCAGAGAGACAGTGTTTTATTATGTCCATGATCATGGTCTATATAACTAAGCAAGCAAGGAGTGTTTAATGGAGATACGGCTGTGGTTTACCGGAAAGATTTCTTCCTGAATATTTTGGTATCAAAATATGTGATGCGATCTGTGAAAACCCGCCACATGTCGGGATTTTTCATATTGGAGATATTTATATCATAATAAAGCTGAATCTGTGCTGATTACAGAACTGTTTCGATCATTTTTCTACGATCACTACAACAAAAGTTATGAGTGAAAGATGATTGTGATGTCATAAAACGCTACAAAACAAGAAATCATGAAAACAGGGCATAAAAGATACATAGTTCAATAGAATAACATAAGGCTACTTAGAAAAGTGACTTAAGTTTTTGAAGGTGAAATTTCATTAAAGGTGATGACACAAAGTAATAGAACTTAATTTTCTAAACAAAATCTTAAAAAAAAAAAAAGTTTTTTTATTTTAATTTTTATTTTACCCATAATCCCTATTTCACGACATCCGACGGGTTTTCACAGATCGCATCTCATTCAAATGGAGTTGAAGCATTTGTGTTACACATAGGTATTGATGTAAACACCTCAAAAAAAGTTTCGAATATTTTTCCTATCACCTAAATTTTGTATATTTCGTTATATGCTTTTGTGTGTTGTACATCAATGAAAAGCTGAAGTGTTCATCTTCTCAATAATACCAAATGCGTAGCAATTACTTGTTTCAGTGCTCAGCCACTTGGCTCAAGAATATAGGGAAGTCTTAATCTGAATGCCAAAGTCACCACTATTTTTGTGCTCAAAAGTCAATAGTAGGCCTACATCACTCTACTGTAAGTCTACACTGTTTATAGGTCAATAAATGCGTATGTGTTGTTTCGAGAGAAATTAGACAAATCAATTCACGCGCGCTGATGTTGTTGATAGTGTGAATAATGGCACGACCCGGCAAGGGGAGTGCTATTGTGAGCATATCAACATTTGCGCAAGTGCATTGATTTTTCGAGAAACAAAACATACGCATGTATTGACTTAATTCATACACGACACTTGCAAATCAAAATTCACAATTTGAGCATAATTTTTGATCTATGTAAAAACGAATAAAAACATGTGAAAGGGGCCCATTGAGAGATGTATCGATATACTGAAATCCAAAATGCCATACAATTCCGACATCGCCTTCATGCCAAATAAGCAAATAACGGCACTTCCGGGTTGAGATTTGCCACGAAAGGCCGCATGTAAAACGATAGCATAACTTCCGAATTCAGCACCTAGTTTCGATATGATATCGAAACTAAGAAAATCATGAAATTTTATATGATAAACGGCGAATGTTGGTTAACTTTTTCAGATGGTAGTTAGTATATGCCTAAGTATTACTTTGACGCAAAAAAACCCTGATTTCCAGGATAATTGAGGGTGCACTCTCATACTATCTCTCAATGCCCCTTTAACAAGTTTGCTAACACCATTCCTGAACAAGGAATCAAACAAAGTGTGTGGTGTGCGCAGTAAACGGCGCACCGCGGAGTGCAATAGACACTTTCTATGCACTCCGCATATTTTAGTTTCTTGCTTTCTGATTGGTTCGACACCACTAAGAGTGTATGAATAGTTGTCAATGTTGTCTCTTCACTGAACAGACGACAAAGTTGTTCTTATGAGCACAGAATAATAATGAATTTGGCACCATATTATGTTGAATGAGATCTCCCACATTCTCCAGCAAGTGGCTGAGCACTAACAAGTGATTGCTATGAATGGGGTATTGTTGGAAAGAGGAACACATCAGCTTTTCATTGATAAGTAACACAATCTTACTATAATTCGCCGTATGGTGTATGTATGTATGTATGTATGTATGTATCCATAAAAGGCTCTCTCAGTTTGCAACTAAACGCCGTGAACATTGCACTGATAAAAGATGATTATAATGTGAGTGTTATAAGCTATAAATGGCCGAAAACCGTACAGAATTGACCGAGATATGAGGAAAATTATGGCAATTTACCGGCTTTTGAGACTATTTTTTACGGGCCATGTTTGTTTTTCTCTGCGTACGTACACTGTAACCATGCAGTCGGCGCGCGTAACACAAAACGCGTCGCACTGCGCCATGCAAAATAAACGCGCACGCACTACACCCACGCACGCCTACAAAGGCGGGCGGGCAAATATTGGAGAAATACGCTGCGCCACGGGAGTTGGTTACGGTTTAGGCCTTAGCCACGTGGCGGGGGCGGGAGCGGGTGACGGGTTAGGGGTTGTGTGTAATGATCCTCTTATGGCCTATGTTAGGGTTATGTGGTTTGGGATGGGGTTAATAAAGAAATGTATTATTAAATCCCACATCTGACACCATCGATGGTGTCAGATGTGGGATTTGATACTGTGCTAAATTGTAAATTGCGTAACGGATATGCCACGGGGCGGGGGCGGGCGGGCGGGGACGGGGCGGGGGAGGGACGGATGGGATACGGGAGATGGTTAAGGTTTAAGCCTTGGAGTTGAAATATGCCACGGGGCGTGGGTGGGGGGGGGGGGGGGGGGTGGGGTGGTGCTTTTTCAAGTTTTTTAATTGAAATTTGAAAACTTTTGAATTAAAACCTTTTGATTTAAAACAAAAATGTTTTAAATATTGTTCTATTCCTATGAGTTTCGTTATAAATTTTCCAACACTTTAAGTTGTTTTATTTTGTAGGTGTTCTATCTGGTGGGCCCACAGAATTATATATATTTTTAAATCTATGGGTAGGCCCTACTCCCTAGCGGGAAAGCCCGTCCGAAGGACGGGTGTGCCGCTAGTATGAATAAAATATCAAACAAATTGGTGATTGGAAAAAGTTTCTGAGGAGTTTATGGTATGTGACACCCAATTGTCACCCGTCCCCTGGACGCAATTATTTTTTTCGTACATCAATTTAACCAAAATCAGTTCATTTGTTAAAAAATGTTAAAAAACGGAATAAATAAATTTGGTTAAAATGATGTACGAAAGAAATTATCGCCCTCTGGACCCAATTTCAGGATAGCATCCAATTGTTGGCAATGACACACACATCATTAATACATTTCTATTGCAGTACATAAATGCCCCTATTTGAACAAAATATATCCGGGTAATACTTGTGGCAGGAGACTGGGAAATGAAATCGCTCAGGTTTGAATTTCAGATGCTTTACCATGCGAGGTCTTGTGGCCCAATGGATAAGGCAGTTGCCAAGCAAGCAACAGATCCTGGGTTCGATTCCCGGGCGAGATCGTTTTCCCATTATTGTCTCTTTTCTACCCTCGACGGCGAACCTGTTTAAAATATTTATAAAATAAATCCTGTTTATTTTTGTTTGTAACGTTCACGACACTCCAGACAAAAGGGTGTTAACTTCATGTAAGATAAGAGAGCCAGAGTTAGTCTACGGATTTGATGATGTTTTTACGCTAGACTAGTTTCGTAAAAGCTTACATGAAGGATACACAAACAAAAACTTGCAAACAAAACTAATAAAACAAGGCGGTTCTCGAACGGCGCGTCTCGCCTGTTCATCAAAAGTGACTTGAAAGAAATGATGATGAAACATATGATACAATGTAGCACTGTCACCCCCTTCCCTCCACCAAATCCCATCAAGATAGGCCTTACTGATCTATTTGACCCCCAATGACCCCGAAAAATTAATCAACAAAAAGAACACACCATCCCTCTTCCGTCCACCAAATCCCATCAAGATAGGCCTTACTGATCTATTTGACCCCATATTTGACCCCCAATGACCCCGAAAAATTAAGAACAAAAAGAACACACCATCCCTCTTCCGTCCACCAAATCCCATCAAGATAGGCCTTACTGATCTATTTGACCCCATATTTGACCCCCAATGATCCCGAAAAATTAAGAACAAAAAGAACACACCATCCCTCTTCCGTCCACCAAATCCCATCAAGATAGGCCTTACTGATCTATTTGACCCCATATTTGACCCCCGATGACCCCGAAAAATTAATCAACAAAAAGAACACACCACCCCCCTTCCCTCCACCAAATCCCATCAAGATAGGCCTTACTGATCTATTTGACCCCATATTTGACCCCCGAAAATTAATCAACATAAAGAACACACCATCCCTCTTCCGTCCACCAAATCCCATCAAGATAGGCCTTACTGATCTATTTGACCCCATATTTGACCCCCGATGACCCCGAAAAAATAATCAACAAAAAGAACACCCCATCCCTCTTCCGTCCACCAAATCCCATCAAGATAGGCCTTACTGATCTATGTGACCCCATATTTGACCCCCGGTGACCCCGAAAAATTAATCAACAAAAAGAACACACCATCCCTCTTCCGTCCACCAAATCCCATCAAGATAGGCCTTACTGATCTATTTGACCCCATATTTGACCCCCGATGACACCGAAAAATTAATCAACAAAAAGAACACACCACCCCCTTCCCTCCACCAAATCCCATCAAGATAGGCCTTACTGATCTATTTGACCCCATATTTGACCCCCAATGACCCCGAAAAATTAATCAACAAAAAGAACACACCATCCCTCTTCCGTCCACCAAATCCCATCAAGATAGGCCTTACTGATCTATTTGACCCATATTTGACCCCCGATGACCCCTAAAAATTAATCAACAAAAAGAACACCCCCCTTCTCTCCACCAAATCCCATCAAGATAGGCCTTACTGATCTATTTGACCCCATATTTGACCCCTGATGACCCCGAAAAATTAAGAACAAAAAGAACACACCATCTCCCTTCCCTCCACCAAATCCAATCAAAATAGGCCTTATGGATCTTATTTGACCCCCGATGACCTTGAATGACCTCTAATGACCTTGAAAATTTATTCAGCAAAAAGAACACACCACTCCCCTTCCCTCCACCAAATCTCATCAATATAGGCCTTACTGATCTATTTGACCCCATATTTGACCCCGATGACCTCTGGTGACCTTGAAAATTTAATCAGCAAAAAGAACACACCACCCCCCTTCCCTCCACCAAATCCCATCAAGATAGGCCTTACTGATCTATTTGACCCCATATTTGACCCCAGATGACCTTGAATGACCTCCGATGACCTTGAAAATTTAATCAGCAAAAAGAACACACCACCCCCTTCCCTCCACCAAATCCCATCAAGATCGGCCTTACGGATCTTATTTGACCCCATATTTGACCCCGACGACCTTGAATGACCTCCAATGACCTTTAAAATCTAATCAGCAAAAGAACACCCCACCCCCTTCCCTGACATCAAGTCCCATCAAGATAGGCCTTACGGATCTCTAGATATCGCGTCACAACGCGTCTCAAAAGTTTTAAGCATATTTGACCCCGATGACCTTGTATGACCCCCGATGACCTTGAAAAATCAATCAGCAACAGAACTCCCCACCCCCCTTCCCTCCACCAAGTCCCATCACGATAGGCCTTACAGATCTCCAGATATCGCGTCACAAAGGTATTTCTTAGCACACGGCATACGGCATACGGCGGACGCCGGACAGAAATAGTGATAACATAGTCTCTTTCTGATTACATCAGGCGAGACAAAAACCACTTTAAACTTTTGATAAAAATCCACAAATAGATATAAACTGCTCAAAGAAAGTTTCGATTTTTTTTCTTCAATCATACTTTTTGAATATCCCACGATATGTTCATATTGTTTTGCATATCAATGGAAAACTGATGGGTTCATTTCCAATGATATCAAATCTGCAGCAATTACTTATTTCAGAGCAGTCTCACAAAATATTCAACACATTGGTGATTGAAAAACAAATTTCCAAACTTTTTTGAGCAGTTTAGTACAAGGGATTTATTAATATTCTCTATAAAAGAATTTCAATGGGGATGATTACTTCAGATATACTAATATGTGACCTATCACCTTACTGAAATGAAATCGAACATACATGTAGAACAAGGATCTTACGCAGTTCAGCAGGGGATGAATTCTTTTAATTGTCCTCATTTTTCTTGTCTTCAGAGCTTGAAACTCAGCGAGAATCCAATAATCTGATTCTCAATTGATTCTCGTGGACAGATTTGCGAGAATCTAATTGGATTCTCCCAAATTTTTAAAAATCACACACAATCTCAATTGACAAGAATCTTGGATTCTCGGAAAATGTGGTTGCGAAAATATTCTAGCCCTGGTGTTCTGCTATTATCTGCCAATAAGGTTTGCCTACAACTGGCCGTTTTGATGTGATGGGTCACATGACTATATATCTAGTCTATAATAATATTGTACTCTGGGTCAGTGTAATGAACTTTCCATACAAGATTCTAATTAACGATCCTTATTGGTGCTACAATATTACTATATTACAACCGTCATCTTATAGGTTAAAGTGAGGTGACAATCTATTATAGTCAGGAAAAATGACCATGCCTGGGCATCGTCTTTTTCATGGTATTATTAAAAAACACATACAATCTGGTTTGGATCACTAAATCATTTGCACAGTTGACCGTGGGCTTTTTTGTTGCGGCCATACACGTAAAATAGGAAATGACACGAAACCCAATTGCCCCTTTGATGAGGAATCAAAGATATCATCAGTTGATAGTGTGTATGTATACCAAATGTCGATTAAACATGTCATAGCAATTTTGAGGAATATAATTATAACGTGTCCTCAAAAAATGGGTCCAAAAATGTGCAAGATGATAATTTGGTAAACAACATGAAATTCTTCTCTATATGGCATAAAAGTGTATGTATGTGACCTTTTACTGCGCTACAATATTGTAATGAAGTGATTTCTTAGCTAATAATTCTAATTCTTAAATCCACGACATTGTGTATGAAATATTATAAACGTGTGGTTTTCAAATGTGCTGTTTGATCGATCTATAATGACTTCTTGATGTAACTTATGCTCCACTGTCTGGCACCCAATGGTGACCGTCGGACGTCCTCATTTTTCGGCCGATCATTCAATGAATGAAAGAATTTCATACACTTGACCAATTACGAGGCTCCACAATTAATTTACCCTTTTGTTTATTAGCCAATTAGAGCCCTTCATTACTTTTTGGTCCTTAGGAATGGGAATTACGTCAAAGTTAAGGTCACTCTTTTTCTACTTGTCAAAATAAGAAGGCGTTTTTGGATTGAGCTTAAACGTTTTAGTGTCAAATTCAGAAGCGTTTTTGGATTGAGCTTAAACGTTTTGTTAACTGTCTGCTTATATCGGATATGGCGTATCACGGTGAGCAACATGAAAAGTTACAGGGTTTAAAGCAGGGTAGGCAACCTTTTTTAATAAAATGGGCTAGATATAAGGAGTGAAAAATTAACTGGGCCGCACCTCATCAAATTTTCTAGCAATGACCTGCTGTTGATTTCAAACCTTTGCTTCCGGAGACTTTCAAGCAATAGGTGTGTGTGCTTAATAATCTATCTTCACAAAAACATAATCTTAATACAGTACAGATGACAATTAATGGCTAATAGTTTTCTATGCCAGGATCCGTATAAAAGGCGTACGTAAACAAGTTTGCTCTTCATTATCCAGATTTCACTCAACGCCTCTCCGTATACCGTTAACACGCTCCAATAATGGAAAATCCTACTGCATCCACCCCGGCTTTAGCTGAGGAGAAAATGGAAGAACGTATTGGAGGTGTGCTTTCTTCACAAGCAGAAGTTGATGGAACCGCTTTGGACGATGAGATGAAAAATCTTGTCAACTCTCAAGCGGATCAAATCGACATCTGGTATAAGAAGTTGGCTAATTTAGAAAAACGGCGTGACCAACTACAACGGGCGATCAGAAGTGGAAAAGCCGAGGACATCCCGGCTGATTTGAGAGTGAAAAGGATGGACCTACCGACATTACCGGGGGGCCTGAATTATTCTATGGAGGTTCTTTTGAATTTCCAGAGGAGAACGAGGGAACACCAAGTAAGTTTGTTGAGACTCATCATAGAAGCTAGAGTATAGGAATTTTCAAATTCCTAAGGTCGAGGCCTCTATCAATAGTTTGATAGAGGAATCTAAAGCTGGTTTTACACGAATGAAATTCCCCTTGGAAGCCACTAAACAGTATTTATTGTTAGTGGACGGCAAGAAGAAGAATCGTGCCCAGTTTTTGGATGTTCCTCAGCCATCAACTAAATCGGAAAGTCCAACCAATCACACTCAACAGCAGCAATCTACAAGCAACGGGGAAAACCGACACGCCACTTCCACAGTTAGACACAAACCAAAGTTTAGCAGAAAACCTTACGAGAGAGGCAAGGATGGACATCAGAAAGATTTCCATCGAGAGAAAAACCAACGGTAGTTTAATTCACTACCACCAAACGGCTCTTTTCAGAGCCACCCTGTTTTCCAAAAAGAGAAAATGACCACATAAATGGATTGCTAAGTAAACTATTTTGTTTAACTGTACGATGTACCACGGCTCTTTTCAGAGCCACCTTAACTTCATAAAAAGAAGTTAATGAAAGAGATCAATCAGTGCACGTGTAATATACACATATATTATATTGTTCCCCAACCATAATAATTTGGTTCATATTACAATATTTATTTACAAGACCTGGGTTTCACGAAATAAATGTCATTTTTTTATTTACATTAACACAATCATTACCCCCACCATAATGATTATGATTAAATAAAAAAATAATAAAAACATACTATGACATCGATCCTTGAGATAAATACTTTTCATAAGCTTGACATGAAATATTTCATTTCATTTTACATGAAAAACTTCATTTTATATGAAACTTTTTTATGTGCAACACTTTGTTTACAAAAGACACAGTGCAACGGAGATTTTTCAGAACCTGAACCTAAAGTGAATAGAACAAAACTTTGATCTTTCTTTTGAGATTGAAAGAAGGTTCCAACCTATTTACCCATCTCTTTTATTATAAAAAGAGTTTACTATTTGTTGATTGGCTAATAGTTTTCTATGCCAGGATCCGATAGTTTTCTAAGCCAGGATCATATAGTTTTCTATGCCAGGATCCGATAGTTTTCTATGACAGGATCCGTATAAAAGGCGTACGTAAACAAGTTTGCTCTTCATTATCCAGATTTCACTCAACGCCTCTCCGTATACCGTTAACACGCTCCAATAATGGAAAATCCTACTGCATCCACCCCGGCTTTAGCTGAGGAGAAAATGGAAGAACGTATTGGAGGTGTGCTTTCTTCACAAGCAGAAGTTGATGGAACCGCTTTGGACGATGAGATGAAAAATCTTGTCAACTCTCAAGCGGATCAAATCGACATCTGGTATAAGAAGTTGGCTAATTTAGAAAGACGGCGTGACCAACTACAACGGGCGATCAGCAGTGGAAAAGCCGAGGACATCCCGGCTGATTTGAGAGTGAAAAGGATGGACCTACCGACATTACCGGGTGGCCTGAATTATTCTATGGAGGTTCTTTTGAATTTCCAGAGGAGAACGAGGGAACACCAAGTAAGTTTGTTGAGACTCAATAGTTTGATAGAGGAATCTAAAGCTGGTTTTACACGAATGAAATTCCCCTTGAAAGCCACTAAACAGTATTTATTGTTAGTGGACGGCAAGAGGAAGAATCGTGCCCAGTTTTTGGATGTTCCTCCGCCATCAACTAAATCGAAAGGTCCAACCAATCACACTCAACAGCAGCAATCTACAAGCAACGGGAAAAACCGACACGCCACTTCCACAGCTAGACACAAACCAAAGTTTAGCAGAAAACCTTACGAGAGAGGCAAGGATGGACATCAGAAAGATTTCCATCGAGAGAAAAACCAACGGTAGTTTAATTCACTACCACCAAACGGCTCTTTTCAGAGCCACCCTGTTTTCCAAAAAGAGAAAATGACCACATAAATGGATTGCTAAGTAAACTATTTTGTTTAACTGTACGATGTACCACGGCTCTTTTCAGAGCCACCTTAACTTCATAAAAAGAAGTTAATGAAAGAGATCACTCACTCCACGTGTAATATACACAAATAATATTGTTCCCCAACCATAATAATTTGGTTCATATTACAATATTTATTTACAAGACCTGGGTTTCACAAAATAAATGTCATTTTTTGATTTACATTAACACAATCATTACCCCCACCATAATGATTATGATTAAATAAAAAAATAAAAAACATACTATGACATCGATCCTTGAGAGAAATACTTTTCATAAGCTTGACATGAAATATTTCATTTCATTTTACATGAAAAACTTCATTTTATATGAAACTTTTTTATGTGCAACACTTTGTTTACAAAAGACACAGTGCAACGGAGATTTTTCAGAACCTGAACCTTAACCCTTTGAACCCGGAGTTATTATAAGGGTTCGGTACACCCACCCTGACTTCTCCGGGGGTAAAATGGTAAATATAGTACACCTATATCATCGGTAATATATGTTACCGATGATAGAGGGCAGTATGCCATTACACTACACGTATAACGTAACCTATTTATATCATAAAAACGTCCGTTTTTATCGCCAAAATTGCCAATCATGACCGTAAAACAATGCATCCATGTCTACCTGAGTACCATCTGCGCCATATTGGGTTGTATATTCATCCAATATCGCGCTATTTTGACTGTTTTCTTCATCTAAATGACATCAAAACACAACGAAAACCTTGCTAAACAATGTATTTCACATCGGGGGAACATCACATGACTTTCAGGTCACATGACCACTCAGTCATATGATCAATGTGTCATCTGTTCGCTCAGGTCGATTTATCGACCTATCGGGTTATATGGCGTTCCCCGATAGGTCGATAAATCGACCTATCGGGTTCAAAGGGTTAAGTGAATAGAACAAAACTTTGATCTTTCTTTTGAGATTGAAAGAAGGTTCCAACCTATTTACCCATCTCTTTTATTATAATTTGGATTCAAAATAAAAGAGTTAGACCAAAGAATAATCAGGTAGTCAGAGGCGGAATTGGTGGGGGCTGCGGGTGAGGGCTGCCATAGTTTGCACACAAATCTGCCAAAATGATGCCTTTAGAGTCTCATATCTTGAAAACTATAACTGATAGGCATTTCAAAATGCACAGGTATTACAATCAATAACACACATATCTAGTAATATATCATTTGTTACCAAAAATCTAATTACTTAATTAAGCTAATTAAATAATTTTTCAAGGTGAATTAATAGGTTTCTGTGTGATAAGGATGTATTCAAGAAATATTGTTTTACAGTAGATACAAATAGATTCAATGCTATTTTTGAACTAACTATAATTGAATGCAACAATTATATGGTATTTTTATTAATTATATTAATTATATTAATTAATTAATTAAAGACTAATTGATTTTGAAATTTGTATATTGTTATATGATGAATTTTTTTTTGTCAAATAAATTCTACTATAATTGTCTTTCATCATCAATTGGCTAATTGCCAATGATTCAAATACACAAACCGATCAGCAGGGTGCGAGTCCAAGCTCTAGGACAACTGTAAATAGGCCTATGCCTGTTATTCCTAATAATAATAAAAATAGGGGTGGTCTCACAGTACTCGGTTCGCAGCGAAATATTTCTCAGTCTTAGATCTCCAATCTGGGTACTGGCAAATGGGAATCGAACCCGAGTCACGCCCAATTACAGCTATTAACACATCTCTAGTTAGTTTTCAATTTAGGAAACTTTGTTTTGGTCTAAATGGTGCACCAGCAAGCTTTGTAAAATTGATGACCAAAATCATGGCCAATTCGCAATGGAATATCTGTTTAGTATATCTGGAACACCTAATTGTGTTTTCAAAAACCTTCACCGAGGCAGTTGATAGGCTAGACGCAGTTTTTCAAAGGCTGGCTAATGCTGGGTTGAAATTAAATCCCTGAAAATGTTGCCTATTTCAAAAGAAAGTACAATATCTAGGTTTTGAAGTATCTGAAGATGGCATACACACCTGCCAATCTAAAGTCCAAGCTGTACATGTAGTTGATTGGCCAGTCCCTAAGAATCTAACAGAAGTGAGTTGTCTGGGAACATGCTCATTGCTCATATCGTAAATTTGTGAAGGATTTTGCCAACATAGCAAAACCACTATTCCTCCTCACTGAGAAAAACAGTCTGCTCATTTGGAAATAGGAGACACAAGAAGCCTTTCAGACATTCAAAAACACTCATTTCTAGCCCAAATCTGGCCTATCTCAACGAAACAGACTCTTTTATCATAGATTGTGACGCAAGTGCGGTAGGTGTAGGAAGTGTGCTCAGTCAAGTTCAGAATGATACAGAGAAAGTAATAGTGTACTATAGTAGAACCTTAAACAAATCAGAGAGAAATTATTGTACCACACATAGAAAATTGCTTGCCGTAATTGCAGCCGTCAAATATATCAGACATTATCTGTTGGGAAAAAAGTTCTTAATTAGGACCGACCACAGTAGTCTATGATGGATAACACAACTTAAAGCCTCTGAAGGTCAATTAGCATGGTGGATAGAAGTGCCAGGTCAATACCAATTCGTCATTGAATATAGGCCGGGTAGGTGTCATGGAAATGCCGATGGTCTTTCTAGACGACCATGTGATGGACGCGACTGCATCCAATGTGAGAGAATGGCTAAAAACATGGATGAAAAACCGGTACATGTTCCCAAGAATAGAAAGGGTAGGAAATCAGAGGTAGACAAATTAGGTTCATCAACTAAAAATGGGTCCAGGGAGAAAGTGTGTAGGGTGAAAAAGGTTTTACAATCCAGTTGGCTACCTGTCCGATTGCCACGGAGGGGATGTTTTTGCTGTTGTACTCTTTCTGTCTGCTTACCTAAATCTCATGCATCAATCCATTTTATTCATGTTATTCAACTCTTTTACTTATTATTGTGTATTTATAAAAATTGTAGCATGTTTTAAATTTTTGTATAGATCTTGTTCCAAGTGCCGGTCCACTCATTTTAATGCTTTGTTTTAATTATCATTGTGCATTATTAATTATCATTGTGCATTTATAGCCCATTGCTTGTATCTGTTTTATTGTAAAATAAATTGACACCATTTGATTGGTGTAATAAGAACCAGGAATGTTGCCTTGTCCCTTTCATAAAAATAAATATGTTTGTTCTTCAGGAAGTTCTGCTTCGTTTATTAAGATTGTTTTCTCTCCTTTGAATTTGATTAATATTAAATTTCCCTTCAGATGCCGCTTGCCATAAATCCTAAACAGCTAGGTTCCAAAATATACCGGTGTTTCAAATGCAACACGTTCACTACCACGGATCGGAAAGCATTACGTTACCACGTGAATTCCCCCAAGATCATGTATAAGTGCAGCTACTGTCCGAAGTATGTAAGCCCACGGAGGAGTAAAGTGTTGTCACATGAGCAGCTAAAACATGCCACGGTAATGCCCTATAATACCCAGCCCTGGCCGGCAACCCAGCCCCAGGATCCTTTCAAGGAGGCTGTGGATCAGTATTTTCCGGATGATATTACAAGCGGTGAAAGCCCGGTGTCGATGGAATATGTCCACGGAAGCTATATACAGCCCTCCTAGCGTACCTGTGTCTTCCGGTGAGACAACTCCGGAAGCTATATATCCCCATGGTACACCCATGTCTGCCGGGGAGACTGTACCAACTCCACAGGTTCCTAACCTGTTGCCCATACCCCCCACCTTGAGGGAGATGCCAGCCACCTCCACTCTATCTGGTAAAATCATAGCTCAAGCCCGGCGTGACGCGGCCAAAGACTTCACCATCCAGCGTGAATGGGATCAGCCCATGTATTACTGGTTGATCCAGAACGGTGATTTTTGTAAATGAATGAAATAAAATGCCAATTATTTAATAATATACGGGTTGATCCCGTTTTGTGGCTGTATTATTATTATATTCAAATGTAAAATTAAATTGTAATTGTGATATTGGTCGTAACTAGGTGTGGAGGAAGGCCTGAAAGGGACTATAAATATGTGCTATTTGGCATGTCACACCGAAATACAATTTCTGAATTTCTTTGAAGCTAGTTTTAAGTTTAGGCTCAAGAAAACATTTCAGTATGGACCAAATTTTACATGTTGTAGTCACTCTAGGAATGACTGGGTGCTGAATTTTCAGCAGTGTGATTTTAAAATCCAAATTTCAGGTTTATACCGTTACGAGAGGAAATTTCTACTTTTTTTTACTCACTATTTTTCTTAATGTTCACCGTAATTGCGTCGATTGACCTTTGACATGATTATAAAATCCATTTGGCTATTCTTGGAAATTGGCGAAGTTTGTAGTTTTTCGCTACACTAATATTTATTGAGAACCCTATAATTATATGTTATGTATTAAGCAGATAATGTTAGTGGCAGGGGGGGGGGGGGGGGGGGGGGGGTATTGGCAGGTGGTTCGCGCTCATATGAGCTTGAAAATGATCATTTAAAAATTAGCTCCCTATTAATTAATTTCTCTACTTTTCCCAAGGCAACTATTAAATGACCAACTCCACCAGATTAAATCCCATCAATCTTCAGTGAAAGAAGTCGACTTATTGCTAGATCAAGATTTCAACAGTATGAAAGAAGATGCAAAAGGATTCAAATAACAAATGTACTCGACAACCACAAGTGCCATCACATGATCAAGACAGTCTAGAAACCGTAAGCGTGGATGGAGATCAACATCTTCTATCATCACAGCCTTTAATTTCATCACCTGATACCTTTGAAGAATCCACCATTAAAGAATTCAACTCAAAAATTTCCCTGATGAAGAACCCCCCCCCCCCCCCGCCCCCAAACTTCCCCTGATAAAGACACTACCCCAATGACCCCTCTAGACATTCTTCAGAAGAAGTTGGACAAGCAGGTGGCGCACAATGCCTTGATGTTGGAATACAACAGCTCTCTTCAGGAGGAACGAGATTGAACAAAAGATGACTTGGTTACAAAATGTAATTCAAAATTTTCTGCATCTAGTATTAAAGACGATAACAGTCGCTGCAAATTTTATACAGGTCTATCTTGTAATGTGTTTTTAATGACTTTCAACTTTATTTCCAATCATGTTCAAGGTAAAACAAATTAAAAGTAGTTTGCCTTTCATTGGTTAATATTTTGGGGCACTTGTCAAATTAAGACTTGATATATCTTTTGAATTAATTGCATATCTGACAGGTTGCGGAGTGCAAACAGTTAGTGATTATTTTTGGAAGTGATTATTTTTGTGATTATTTTTGGAAGATTATTTTTGGAAGTTTTAAATGCAAAACTCAAATTTCTTATTAAACAACCTGATAGTGAAGCCATTATCATAACTCTTCCACCAAAATGTAAGCAGAATTGTCCATGTCTCACTTCTATCATAGACTGCTTCGAAATCTTTATTGATATGCCAGGAGAACTTGTTGCTCTCAGCAAACATATTCAAATTACAAGATTTTAATATCTTGTAGCCTTTTTGGAGCTATAATTTTTTATCATTGGCCGAGCTATAATTTTTTATCATTGGCCTGGGGTGGATGTGTTTCAGATGTTGAACTGGTTAGAAAATTAGGATTTATAGATCACGTAGACACCAACATGGGGATCAAATCCTTGCTGACAGAAGTTTTCCCTTGCAAGATGATTTTGCAGTACACCATCATTTACAAAAGGCAAGTCTCAACTCTCACCAAACCAGTCGAAACCTCAAGAGTGAAGTCTTCTATCAGGATCCATGTGGAGCGAGTAATTGGTCTTCTTAGGAACAGATACACAAACTTAAAGGGAACCCTCCCCATCCAAATGGTTTAAGCAGAATTGTCCACGTCTCACTTCTATCATAGACTGCTTCGATATCTTTATTGATATGCCAGGAGAATTTGTTGCTCGTCAGCAAACATATTCAAATTACCAGAAACATACAACTGTTAAAGTTTTAATATTGTAACGAAATGCCATGCCATTTCGTGTATTACTATACTATTACATTGTAGGCCTATGGACTAAGGCCAGGATTTTCACATTTTTATTTCCTTATGATCCTTTTATTTAATCAATTCCAAACTTCTACCGAGCTTACTTATTATAACTGTGATTTTTATAGACCATGTCTGAGTATCGGATGTGCCTCGGAATTTCAGTAATTCAGACATTTATATTTAGTCACAGCGTTCATCTATTTTATTCAGAGATCGTTTTTCCCCTATGCAAATGCACGTTGGAATAAATAATTGTCATGGTCGCCATTTTAATGGCCCCGATCTACCTCAAATGACGATTTGTTTTTGCCGATCATAATGTACCAACTCACTTTTCTTAACATATCATCCCTCTGGTTCATTTTCAGCACATTCAGGAGACACCTTTTCCCGTCATTTTTCTGTCAGATTGTTTACAATACTGATGTCAAAGTTCATTTTAAGTTTCGTAATATTTTATAACTGTCAAGATTTGCTCGATCTCTTTTCCACATTTTCGTGACGTAATATTGAGAAGATTAACTTTCAGCGAATCACGATACAGGGTTTTGATCACGTGTGTGAGGGCGTTTCAGAAGCATATATAAGGGGGGCGCCGGACAACCGTCTGCATTACTTTTACTTTTGCTCTTTTGGAGAAACCAGTTTTTAACCTCCTCAGTTAAGCTGGTAATTACCAAATTTCCTTGTTTTAAATAATAATATTAGGCCGAGATTTTCAGATCTCTAATACATAATGTCTGAACACCTTTAATAGTTATCAGCTTTTTCATAATGCATATATTTACGCTCATAATCCAGTTTATGATGGTCATTTTTGAAGATGCCTTTTCCGGCGCTCAAAGTCCTAACGAGCGCGAATGGCTCCAATCTCCAGGAGCTGACCTGGCTCCGAGAGCTAACCTGGCTCCGAGAGCTTGCCTGGCTCTGAGCATGACTAGCTCCTCAGTTTTAAGAGCGCGACCAGCTCTGAGCGTGAATAGCTCACCAACTCTGATGAGCGTTTCTGGCTCCGCATCTCTGAAGGGCATATCCAGCTTTTCGACTCGTAAAGAGTGCGACCAGCAGCCCTCGGAAGAGTTTGACTGGCTTTCTATCAATAACATTAAAAGCGATCCCGATTATAGACGGACGGACGTTTAGACCCTTCATAACTGGACTGTGTAAATGTAACTAGGCCTATTTATAATTAGTTTGGGTAAAACTTGTACCTAAACATGATCAAAATGTAAATATCATTTTGATCAACACGATCTCCCCTCAGTTTTATCAGAGGAGATGCGTTTCAAATACTAAGCATCATTTCATTTGACGATGCATGTAAATACGTTCTATATTTCTTCAGGATAAACCTATGACATTTCTGATAACAATATTTGATTATAAGTCAGATTAAAAGTACCATTTTGCTTGATTTACTTTAATGCGCCGTACTGCGCATGCGTAACACTCGTCGTATCATAAATCCGACAAGTCACCTCCAGACGGTGTCGGACATGACGAGTGCGACTACGCAATTGCATGTAGGCGACCGATATTCATTATAAGCAAAACTTGTATTTCTTTTTGAATATTTTCACCAGATTTTAACATCAGCTATTCTTAATTAAGGACTATTCCTTACAAATAGATCGGGATATTTTAGTCCTATTTTATGTCAATTGTGAACGAAATGCAGTCAGTCGCACGCTCTGAAAGTCATTCATCTCATCGTCATAACATTATGCCTGTCTGATAAATTATTGAGATAATATGTAATGTATTGCAAGATAATATCCTACAAATATAATTGATATTACTTGCCCAACATAAGGCAGCTTTGTACAATCTCGTTCATTTCTGAGTCATTTATTGAGTATGTTTTCCACTGTGAGTTTGTACCTCACATTGATGAGCCGTCGTCCGACATTTGTTTAAGCCGACATGATAACCATACACTGAATTACATGATCAGTTTATTAACCTGGCTTAGAAGGACTGTCACGCTACCATGATTTTTATATGATATTCTCACAATTATACATCGCAACATCAAGACTCGTACACAACTATTTCTCAAATCTCTGATCTAACACTCCCATACTTTATGATTAAAATATATAGATACCCGGAAGTGAGTACTTTACAATATCTTGTAGCCTTCTTCGAGCTATAACTTTTTATCATTGGCCTGGGTGGACATGTTTCAGATGTTGAACTGGTTAGAATATTAGGATTTATAGATCCACGTAGACACCAACATGGGGATCAAATCCTTGCTGACAGAAGTTTTTCCTTGCAAGATGATTTTGCAGTACACCATCATTTACAAAGGGCAAGTCTCAACTCTCACCAAACCAGTCGAAACCTCAAGAGTGAAGTCTTCTATCAGGATCCATGTGGAGCGAGTAATTGGTCTTCTTAGGAACAGATACACAAACTTAAAGGGAACCCTCCCCATCCAAATGGTTAAGTGCAAGAAGGATGAGGCCGACAAGGTTGATCTTGCCAGTATAGACCAACTTCTGACAGTTTGTGCTTTTATGAGCCAATCTGGTTAGTTACAATTTGAAACTGGAACTTTTGGTTTTTGAAGATAATTATATTTAGGGTTAGGCGTAGGGCCTTACTTAGTAGGCTTGTGTGATGGCCATGATTACCCATGTTTTCCCAATTTATTTCACTATAATTATAGGATCATGCGTTACTGTAGTATAACTACTTTACTGTTACTAGTAGGATCATGCGTTACTGTAGTATTACTACTTTACTGTTGTCGACAACACAAATATGGTACAGCCTATCATTATAAGACCATCGTCTACATGTATAGCAAAACAGCTAAGAACTATATGTTATTCTCATTCTTATTAATTTTATTGGTTATTTTGATCTTTTATCATAAAATAAAGCAGTTTGTTAGATTTATTTGAAACAAACAACAAATTTCCCCATTTTTAAAATCGGCGAATCTAGCGAGCTGTTTTCTAACTACCTGCTTACAATTAATTGAGTTCTTAAGCACACACGCACCTGTGTCATCGCTGCGTTATACCTACAACGCATACGGCGATTACTTTGTGTAGGGCACGCTAACGCGATGACACATTGATCATACACGCTGAAGGTATTATTTTTCAAACAAATTAAACCCCGCCCCAAACTATACCATTGTCTCATAGTCATAATGATCATACACGCTGAAGGTATTATTTTTCAAATGAATTAAACCCCGCCCAAACTATATACCATTGTCTCATAGTCATAATGTATGGGTGACTGGGCGTATCGGCTGAAAATCAGCCAAAAAACAATCAAATTGCATGACATCCCAAACCACACCCACTTTTATAAGAATAGTTTATTTTATGATTCTATCCATAAGACCCGTCACAATTGAAGAAGCATGGGTTATTACTACACACACTTAAAAGTGATAAATTAATCTTTCTCTCCATAGCCCGAGAATATTAAAATATTAATGAATCAGATAATGGCCCAGACGGACAGAGAGACAGAGAACATAAGCATAGCAAAGAGGCAGGTTCTACTGAACATGGCAACTGACACAATGGACATATTCCAGACGTTGTTGACATCATACGCAAAAGTCGATGCATTCATCAACCATTCCAGGCCAGTTGATTCTGAAGAAATTCTCCAAGCAGGTATTGAAATATATCAAATAAATGGCAGCACCCTCCCTTCAAGTGGGTGTGCAATACTTGGTAAATGTTACGGTGGCTTTTTCGAATGGCCTAAAATATGACTGCTCCGTAAATCCCAGAAATCTCAATAATCACGGATCTCACAAAAAACTGCCCACGGTTTTCACCTTAAAAAATCATGGGAAATCCGAATCTTAGCAATACTGCCATGAATTATTCTGGGTAATAGCTTAAATAAAAGCAATTCACAAGCAACGTCACATTATTGGAACATTGTTTAAATAAAAATATGACACCTCTTTCAAAAGTGAAAGCGTCCAACCCCAAAAAAAGTTTTCAGTCCGAGCATGCCGCGGCCGTGTGTTCTGAGAAAATAATGGCGTCTTCTCACCTTATTTCATGTTCTGTTTCTTGTTGTTCTGTTTTATCTAATTACTTTAAGTTGTTTTCATCTGCACCTACTTTGACGTTAATTTTTGAAGATTTACATCGTGGGGATCAAATTTAAGGGGGGGGGGGGGGTGGAGACATGCATCAGTTAAAATCAGCGGAATCAAAAGGGGCGATAATCGACCAAAATTTGTTTAATGTGCCAATTAGCAATCTTGTAAATATGGGTTTGTCTCCGTATCATCTGTCATGTTCATATTCCGTTTCCATTGAAGAGCCAATAGCGATGAAGCCTAACACGTTTACTGTTTTGATGCAAAGCGCCAAGGGACTGAAACGAAAATTGCCACCGACAAGAATGTAAGTTCAAATGCTTTTATTTTATGAGTTTTTTACGGAACATGAAGTGATTTTGTCAACACATGTTGAAGCATCGATCGGCTTTTCTCAAATCAAATCTGACATCAGCGTATTTTCTACTATTTGCATTGATACAATTGCCATATTTTAAATTTAATCCTTGCCATACATTTCAGATTTACTCACATCAACTGTACGAACATATTAATTTCACTACTGAATGGGGATATTTGTATGATTTGTGTGGATAAAAAAAAGAAAAATGTCATTTATCGCTGGTATTTTGTTAACATCATGATTGTTCAATCATGCAAGAGATATTGTACATGCACCGTGCATGCACACATACGCGTGTCGATTGCCGGGGTGTGTCGGTGGGTGTGTCGTGCATGAGCCAATCACAGGCCGAATTCATGGTTTCGATGTATTGAAGTGGGCTTTAGTGGGGAGATTTCATCAACACTTTGAAATGTTAGATCACGACTTGGGCGATTATTTTATTTATTTTTAAAAATGTAATATACTCTGTATTTTTTTTAAAATCTGATATAAATGATGCTAACATTATGCCCCTTCACTGAGAATTATGAAATTAATACTTTCAAAAATATAAACCTAAAACATAGATTTGAATGAAATTATAAAAGAAATTATGATTATTAAATTAAAAAATAGTCAATTGAAAACTTAAAGGGTACTGGTATTGAAAAATAATATGAATTCTAAATAGATTTTTTTTTTAATTCTTAAAAAATGGTGATTTTGATGGTTCAGTCCTAAAAAGATATCAAATAAGTATATTATATTCTAATACTTGTTTCAATCTGGAGACCTAGATTTTACTGATTCAATTTTTGTGTGTGTGTGTGTCCCTCCCAGGAAATAAATACAAATTTTATTGCTCAATTTTTAATAGGATAGAGATTGTCTCTTAAAGGGGCATGGTCCGATTTTTCAATTTAAGTTTTCTATTTCATTTGATGGAGCATCACTCAAGAGACTATAATTCGAAATTTCAGTAATATTGTAGGGTTAATTAACTTTCTGATGTAATATTGATATTAGGAGTAAACAATTGCTATTAAAACTTCACACCGTTACTATTTATAAATATTATTTTCAGACTTGCTGGAGTTAAGGGTACGAGTTCAGATGCTAATAACATCTGACAAAGAATAACCAGAAAGGATGAACTGTATAATGATGTGATTCAGGAGATGAGCAAGAATGGTGTGGACTTCGCATCAGTTGATGAAGGCTCTTATGTCGCACAGGTATATAAATTTAATAGGCATTTTATTTGTGTGATTGTTTAAAACATATTTGTAATGAAATCAAATGAGATGAAATTGTATTCAAATTAAAGGAATACTAAAAGATGTGTTGAAAGCTGCGCCCTCAATTAGGATAAAAAAATTAAGTTGAATCATGGATAAAATATTTTTTCAAAATAAAATATTTTTCCTACCTACCTACCCAAAAAAATTATTTTTGTATGGCCTAAAGAAGAGAATGGGAACTCGCTTACGACGTCTTTTGAACAAAATGACAGGTATGTTAAAGTTAAAGGCATATTATGTCAGAATGATGGTGGGCACAACAAATCATATATTTAAGGTATTTAATATGCCGAAACAACTTGATTTACAACATTCACAACCTACATAAAAATTAGGAATCTGTTTTATGAAGGTTTGATACTTGTTAAAATCACTGTGGTGGCATTCACAACCTAAAGAAAAATTAGGACTGTTTCATGAAGGTTTGATACTTGAAGAGGTATTTTGCAAAAGGGCCTACATCCACTTTGGCTCTTATTGAGAAAAAGTCAAAAAACTGTTCTAAATATTCAAGTTGAGCAATTGAAAAACTGAATGGATTATGAAAGAGGTACACTACATACTAATTGAAATTGATATAAATTTTAAATGTGCTAGTTTTAATTTTTTTTTAAATCATGTTTACATTTTTTGAAAATTTGGATGTAGGCCCTTTTGCAACAAAACTCGCCTTTTGCAACAAAACAACAACTTCAATGGCTGTTTACAATGAGATGTAGGTATTTTTGAAAAAAATGACTTTATTTCCTTGAAACATATGATTGTGACCTATACATTTCAATATCAAACTTATTTATTTTCAATGATTAAAATAAATGATTTTTTGTGTGTGGTATTTTTTCTTTATGTACAAACAGATGGAGTATCCCGATATAATTCTGGATACAGGCCCTTTTGCAACAAAACAACAATTTCAATGGCTGTTTACAATGAGATGTAGGTCTTTTTGAAAAAAAATGACTTTGTTCCCTTGAAACATATGATTTTTCCCTATACATTTCTATATCAAACTCATTTTTTGAAAAAATGCACCATAGCCCTTTTGCAAAATACCTCTTCATTGTTAAAATCATTGTGGTGGCAGAAGCGAAGAAATTACTTCTAGTTTTTGAATTAAAATGATACAGATAAATATTCCTAAAGCCATCTTGTGTGACAAATTAAACTTATTCATATAGCTTAGATATGGATGAAACATTGAACCAATGTGCACAAAGCACACAAAATGGTAATGTTAAAGGTATATTATGTGATCTTTTCCAGGGGACGCCCTCAATCCTCGAAAAAAAATTGGATGCAGATTTTCTTGCAGATTTACTTTTCTGATCATAAATCATAAATATATTCCAAGTTACAGAGCGATACGATTCCTAATAACCTCAAAATCATGGTTTTAGAGTGAATTTAGAGTAAACATTTGAAAAATAGTTTGTACCGCGGTACAATCTATTTTCAAACCATGATTTTGTAATTAGGAATCGTATCGATCTGTGACTTAGGAAGATCTTTATGATTTATGATCAAAAATGCAAATCTGCAAGAAAATCTGCTTTCATAGTAAAAATCAATGATAGAGGGCGCTACTTCGAAAAGATCACATAATATGCCTTTAAAGGTATATTATGTGATCTTTCCAGGGAGCGCCCTCAACATCGAAAAAAAAATAGAAAGAAGATTTTCTTGCAGATTTACATTTCTGATCATAAATCATGCATACATTCCAAGTTACAGGGCGATACGATTCTTAATTACTTCAAAATCATGGTTTTAGAGTGAAAATAAACTGTCGGAATCCCGACAGTTTATATTTTTCACTCTAAATTCACTCTAAAACCATGATTTTGAGGTAATTAGGAATCGTATCGCTCTGTAACTTGGAATGTATGTATGATTTATGATCGGAAATGTAAATCTGCAAGAAAATCTACTTTCTAAAAAAAAATCATGAATAGAGGGCGCTCTCTGGAAAAGATCACACAATATGCCTTTAAACAGAGAAATGGTCCAGAGGGCATTAAAAACATGTCCCCCCTGTGTAATTGCCTAACTCACTTTTCAGCGAAATTTAGCTTTTGGCCTATATCATGTCTCAAATATGTTGTGCACAATGCTGTAAAACGGACTAACGTGTTATTTAATTTCCCCAGGGTATCTTATTATATGTATTATTAAAACAGATAAGCAAATATGCGCATTGTGCCCCATCCCAGACCTGATATTTCATTGTTTTTCTTTCTTTTCATATTTAAAAGGAGGAGGGCACAATTGGGAATTTGCTGTCAGGTAGAGAGGGGGGGGGGGGGGGGGGGGGGGGGTATCCCTCTAGTTATGCCACTTTTGGGTTGACCCAAGTATATAGGGATCAACCATTACATTCTAAGGGGTTGAAGAAAAAACATTGCAAAATATCCACTATTGCTATATAATTTAATTCACTTCACATTTTGTGTACGTTTCAGGAGCTATCCGACTTAAAGTTGTTGGAACATTGCACCAAATGTGCGACTCAAAACGCAAATGAAAGTTTCCATTCCTTGCTTTGGACGATGGCTCCGAAGGACACTTTCAACTCGGCAAACGAAATCATGTTGGCACTTGAAATGACAAGGTTGTACTTCAAGCAGGGCCGTTTGAGATGCCCAGCAATGCCCACACCGGCACTGCAACCGGCAAAAACCGTCACCATGGACTGCTCCATAGATATCCATCCATCCAAGCCCAACCAGCTGGTGCCAGCAAACAGCCCGGTGGTAAAGAAGGAAGGGCCAGCCATACCTACTACTTCTACTAGACCCACAAAGAAGACCCGGCTCCAACTACAAATAGAGCTAGATGTGACAGTGGGAGTGAATGGAGAGATAATCATAGATACAGTGGTGACACAGGTCAAACAGATAGCCCCTAAAGATATCCCTGCGTATATACCACACACAGATCTACTCTTCCAGCCCCGGCCACTGCCACACTGTATGAACTTTATATCTGAAATATATTAATTATTATGTAATTGCCAAAATCGGCATAGTCAGAATGTTGTTTTGAGGCTGTAAGTATTCACCTATTATTATTTGCTATTACTCACCTGGTGAAAAATTTGACAAAGTATACCCCTTAGGCTTTGGTTCACATTTTCAAGTTGACTTGTAGCAGTCGTCCCCATAATTATCCGAGTTTTAGGATGACATGACAGAGATAACAACATAATTTTAAATTGTTTGTACGGTTTGATTGACGTTTCCGGTCGTGTGTCAGTGCACACGACACGGAAACGTGGTTACCACGGTGTTTGTTTTATCGAATTTAGGACTTTATCTAAAAAGATTGAAAGTTATGGTATTGTTATGTCTTTTACTCTTCGGAAAGTAGCCAGGTGGGTAATATATGTTTTCCTTGCAGCATACAACGAGCCTAGGTCCTGATTCTGTAGAGTTTAATACATTTAGTTCTTTGATGCGACATCATAGAAATACCAAATTAATTAACATATGATTGATGATGCGCAGGTTGGGAGATGAGCTGTATTAAGAATTTGTTTATCTTTTAGCTCTCGCCCGGATGGTAATTGTCTAAATTTTAAATTATTATTGTCCGTTTTTGATCAATTGTATAGTGTAATTTTTGGATACAAAATCTTTTGAAGATGTTAGAGGTGATGAAGAAGATGATAGCAACCCGTAGTGATGGCAGCGTAATACTACCAGAACAGAAACCTACAAGGCTTGCACCACTAAGAAAGATACAACTGCCGCAACCTACCAGGAGATCACCAATGCAAATACTCAGGCAAGAGGCAGCCATGAAGAGGAAGTACAGCTTTACTAAGCCATACGCGGGAAAGAAGTTTGTCCCGGAAACAAGGGTTTCAAGCCCTAACAGGCAAACCGAGGTGACCAGGCAGGCCATCGTCTCATCAACACCACCACTTCCAACGGTACCAACACTAGCAGACATGATCCCCAAATTATCTATGGAGGGAGCTCCAGTTGTTGAGTTACATCCTAGCCCGTCACAGCATCTGTTAATGCAGACAGATAGCCAGGACCAGGTGGTCCCCAGCCAGAAACCAAGAAATGATAGATGCTGCAGTAAATACGACCGGCGTGGCACATCTGGAGAAGAAATTTAATGTCAATATGGTTCCCAGGAGATTGCAGCTTATACCTGACTGTAAATGGATGTGGCAAAGTCCAAAAGAGAATGTGCGCGAAGACGATGAAGTGTGGTTTGATAATGCTCCGTTAGGAAAGAATATACTCAGTGACATGACCAAGAAGATATCTGTTGACATAAGCTGCTCAAAAGTGTATACAAATCACTGCTTGCGAGCAACAAGTGTTACCCTGCTAGACAAAGCCGGCTACGCTTCTCGCGACATAATGACCGTGTAAGCTCACAAATCTGGTACTATTTTTCTGAGACCGAAGGTCGAGGGAAAATAGTACCCTACGGTCTCCAGTTCACCTCGGGCCCAATAGATTCCACCAGATCCCTCAAGAGCAGTAAATATTTGTATAATATATCATTTGTTACCAAAAATCTAATTACTTAATTAGAAATTAAGTGCTAATTAAATCATTTTTCAAGGTGAATTAATAGGTTTCTGTGTGATTAGAATAATATGTATTCAAGAAATATTGTTTTACAGTAGATGTCAGATTCAAATCAGATTCAATGCTATTTTTGATTAATTGAATGCGACAATTATAGTCTTTTTATTACTTATATAATTAATTAATTTAAGATTAATTGTCTTTGCATTTGATTAATGTCAAATTTCCCTTCAGATGCCGCTTGCCATAAACCCAAAACAGTCAGGCTCAGAAACGTACCGGTGTTCTAAATGCAATACCTTTACGACTACTGACCGGAAAGCGTTACGTTACCACATCAACTCACACAAGATCATGTTCAAGTGCAGTTTCTGTCCAAATTATGTAATCCCCAGAAGAAGTAAAGTGGTATCCCATGAGCAGTTGAAGCATGCACCGTTAATACCCTATACTCAGCCTTGGCGGCAACCCAGCCCCAGGATCCTTTCAAGGAGGCTGTGGATCAGTATTTTTCGGATGATATTACAAGCGGTGAAGGCCCGGTGTCCATGGAATATGCAGGGAATCCAGCTCCGGAAGCTACATACAGCCCTCCTAGCGTACCTGTGTTTTCCGGAGACCGTACACACTCCAGAGGTTCCTAACCTGTTGCCCATACCCCCCACCTTGAGGGAGATGCCAGCCCCCTCCACTCTATCTGGTAAAATCATAGCTCAAGCCCGGCGTGACGCGGCCAAAGACTTCACCATCCAGCGTGAATGGGATCAGCCCATGTATCTGACCAATGGAGGCGTCAAACGTCAAGGGTTGGAGACTGTCATCCTGCCTGACTGTACAATCTACAAGAGTGAGGTGGTGGAGAGAGAAAAGCCAAGGAGGAGTAATCCAAGGAAGTTGAGGTCCAGCAGCCAGCCAACACCTGAAGCAGAAAATGTGCTGTAGTTTAATTACATGCCAACAATAAATAATGTTCATTATAAAAAGATTTACTTATTAATTACTGGTTGATCCAGTACGGTGATTTTTGTAAATGAATGAAATAAAATGCCAATTATTTAATAATATACGGGTTGATCCCATTTTGTGGCTGTATGATTATTATATTCAAATGTAAAATTAAATTGTAATTGTGATATTGGTCGTATCTAGGTGTGGAGGAAGGCCCGAAAGTGACTATAAATATGTGCTACTTTGGCATGTGATCACACCGAAATACAATTTCTGAATTTCTTTGAAGCTAGTTTTAAGTTTAGGCTCAAGAAAACATTTCAGTATGGACCAAATTTTACATGTTGTAGTCACTCTAGGAATGACTGAGTGCTGAATTTTCAGAGCAGATACTTCAGAAACTAAGGCAAGAAATCACAGGGAAACGGTTACATTGAAAGAATAAAGTAAACCGAACAATCTAAGCCATGATCAGTAGATATGTCAGTGAGAATCACTATATACGAATGCCAATTGATTTGTTGTATGGAACACCTCCATCAAAGCATGGAAAAGTGGATACATGAATTTGTCCAAATTCAAACAGATCATGCATCAAGTACATGAGCTAACTAGAGAACACTTGCAAATAGCCAGTG
This sequence comes from Ophiura sarsii, assembly GCA_035610835.1. NCBI lineage: Eukaryota > Metazoa > Echinodermata > Ophiuroidea > Amphilepidida > Ophiuridae > Ophiura > Ophiura sarsii. The sequence continues at coordinate 13,156,859 of CM069452.1, read as the reverse complement.
AAAAACAGAAAAGATCCTATGATCACAGAACCAAATTACTGTCGTTCACAGCAGGTGAAAAGGTATGGTACTTCCACCCTCAAAGGAAAAGCAGGTTATACCCAAAGTTCCAAAAACCCTAGACACTCTCTACGGTAATAAAACAGATTTCACCAATATTATACAAAATTCGACCCAGAGTGTATAGAAATCGTTTTCCATTATCAAAATGCCTGGAAATTGTGAAGCTGTAGGGTGTACGAATCATACACTCATGACTAAAAAGAAACCTTTCTTTCATAGATTTCCCATCCCCCTTAAACGGCGAAAACGGTGGATTGTTGCACTACGAAAATTAAATTGTGATCGTACAGAATGGTCACCATCACCATCAGCTAGAATATGCGGTGAGCATTTCATTGAAGGTTAAAAAAAAGTTGATTGTGGTTTGTGGTGTTGTGTTATAATTGAATTTGAAAGTCAGTCAAATTTCTATTAATTTTCATTCTTAAAATTAAATTGAATTAGGACTAGGCCTAAGCTTATTCTTTCAGAGCTCTCTGAGAGAGATAACCAGAGTAGAGCTAATGATTCAGAGCTACATGTCTAATCAAACAGATGGAGAATTAAGCATCAGATTGACTGGGAGCCAGCTAACACAACAAGCCCCTTCTCCCCTGATCGCTCACCCTCCACAACCGTCCTGGAAACCATCCACACTACCCGCTACGACGCACCTAGCATCAAGCTCCCATCAACCACAGAGGGCACCCAGTTCACCCAAGCTATAAATAAAGGATAGAACTCTATGCACATAGGCTTTAGCCTATGCTTCATAAAAATAGGCCATTCTGCACATACATATTAAATGAAAATGTTATTATTTAGTGTTCATTCTTTGCCCAATTCTTGTTGGACATGGGAGTTACCTTTGCCTCCCTTGGCATACGGGCTGCGTGTATGGGTCACCCACTTGTTGAATGCCAGCGTAGTATTGTCACTGTCTAAAAATCACCATAATCAATCGTTTAATCGAGGTTTGTACATAGTAATCCTTCGATACAGTAAGTAGACGTTTTGTCTACTGTTGCCCAGGGGCGATGGCCTAGCCCTAATTGACCCTAGTTTTTGTAAGCTTATTTTGTTGTTGTTGATATAGTATAATTACACAGTGACAATTATATGCGATACAGTGACATGGTTAGAAATCCCCAATTAAAAATGATTGTGTTAGGAGTTATATAAATGTATTTTATAATTGTAAATATTATGTACCTATTCTAATAGTAGACGGTTTACAATTCATACTGAAACGGAAGTGCCTTTTCCCTTAGGCCTATTTCAGGTACTGTAAAAGTGGAAATGTTCGCGCGTGTAAATCTTCGCGCATTGCACATTTTGAATAATTTTGCTTGTTTTTATTTTCGCGATTTTGAGCTTCGATGCATAGACCTACATACAAAACGAATATATTCGCGCGTTTTAATTTTCGCGCTTGCTGATTTGAGCGCGAAAAGCGCGAAAATAAATGTAGCGCAAACATTTCCACTTTTACAGTATTGCTTTTATTTAGGCTTATCCATTGGTTCCCATTGGATCATACAGTCAAAAACGACTAGTATCCAAAACTAGAAAAATGTAAAACCGATCGAGCCCAGACTTTGACCGAGTGTTATAAATACGTTTGTGCACATGTGTAGGCAATTTGAATGTATTTGATTAACTATTTTTTGAGAATGAAGCAAAATGGAATATTTTTTATAATTTCTTTTATATTATGTATTTTCTGGTTTTATGTGTGCTTATACTTGTTGATGTATATTGTTTTTGGGTTTTATGCTATGTAAAGCGCTTAGTTCTATTTTAAGCGCTTAATTAAATTTATTTTATTATTATTATTATTATTATTTTCGGTACCTTTTGCATAGAAAAAGCATGTGCGCAACACGTAAACATTCTGCTCACATAAACATTCTGACATACGAATGTTTCCGCAAATCTCCAATGCAGGTGGTGCGAGACCAGGCAGCTACACGGAAACATTCGCACACGAAACCCTACCATGGTAGGAAAATCTATGTACACCGTCAGCCAACAATTCCAGAGATCCCTCTTGCTGCAGGGCAAGATAACCCAGAAATTCCAGCTACACGGACCGTCCCTCCTCTCGCAGATCTACTCTTCCAGCCCCGGCCAATGCCACACTGAATGAACTTTAAATTTGAAATCTAATTATGTAATTGCCGAATTCGGCATAGTCAGAATGTTGTTTTGAGGCCGTAAGTATTCACCTATTATTTGCTATTACTCACCTGGTGAAAATTTTGACGAAGTATACCCCTTAGGCTTTAGTTCACATTTTCAAGTTGACTCGTAGCAGTCGTCCCCATATGCTAGTATATATAATTATCCGAGTTTTAGGATGACATGCCAGAGATAACAACATAAATTTTAAATTATTTGTACGGTTTGATTTACATTTCCGGTCACGTGTCAGTGCACACAACACGGAAACCGTGGTTACCACGGTGTTTGTTTTATCGAATTTAGGACTTTATCTAAAAAATTTGAAAGTTATGGTATTTTTATGTGTTTTACTCTTCGGAAAGTAGCCAGGTGGGTAATATATGTTTTCCGTGCAGCATACAACGAGCCCAGGTCCTGATTCTGTAGAGTTTATTACATTTAGTTCTTTGATGCGACATCATAGAAATACCAAATTAATTAACATATTCAACAAGATCAATAAACTATGACAACATCTGCGTACACAACATCAGACCAACGATCAATGCAGTGAACAGCCTGTAAACCTGCCATGCCAACTATGTCCAAAGACCTTCCCAAGAAGGTATAATCTCAAGAGACACCTTTTCAATGATCATGGCGCGATAGCAACCCGTAGTGATGGCAGCGTAACACTACCAGAACAGCAACCTACAAGGCCTGCACCACTAAGAAAGATACAACTGCCGCAACCTACCAGGAGATCACCAATGCAAATACTCAGGCAAGAGGCAGCCATGAAGAGGAAGTACAGCTTTACTAAGCCATACGCGGGAAAGAAGTTTATTCCGGAAACAAGGGTTTCAAGCCCTAACAGGGAAACCGAGGTGACCAGGCAGGCCATCGTCTCATCAACACCACCACTTCCAACGGTGCCAACACTAGCAGACATGATCCCCCGATTATCTATGGAGGGAGCTCCAATTGTTGAGTTACATCCTAGCCCATCACAGCATCTGTTAATGCAGACAGATAGCCCAGACCAGGTGGTCCCCAGTTAGAAACGAAGAATGATAGATGTTGCAGTAAATACGACAGGCGTGGCACATCTGGAGAAGAAATTCAATGTCATTATGGTTCCCAGGAGATTGCAGCTACAGATTGATTTGGAGATGGAGGGGACAGCGGAGGACAGCGGGGAACTGATCATCAAGACCGTGGGGACAGAGGTTAGGCAGCTGGCCCCACCAGACATCCCAAAATTTTCCTCAAGACCAGACATTCTATCACCAGCGGTATCTACCAGGATTGCAGAGCAGTAGTGATATTCTTTTTCATAATACTATCTATTTTGGTAATGATTACTACATGTATACCCAGGTTATCAAAGTTTTACCTCTGTCAATAACTAGGCCCATAGTATAATAGGATTTATTAGTCACAAATTTAGTCCTAGTTACACTTACCAGTTACGGTTATACAGACTGCATTGCAGTGTTCCAAAACTTCAACCTCGTTCAACTGTTCAAGTCACATACATTGTAGAACACATTATTTCGTACTCACCTCTTGTTAATGAAGCTTGTATATGATTACTGCGATATTCTAGTATGCAGTAGTAGGTTGAGACCGATGGAAGCAGTGGCATTTAGGTCCCTTCAGGCAAAGGAAGACGCTTCACATAAAAAAGTGCCGAGATAGTTTGTGAGTTAGTTTGAATTAAAACATTTACATCCTTGGTTCAATTCACATAATCAGGTGTTAAACTGTTCATATTTGGACAAATTCTAATGAATGAAAAAAGTGTTTTTAAATCATCTTGATATATGCAATTGAGCATTTTCCATTTCATTTTTGTCTCTCTCTCTCTCTCTCTTTTATTTGTATTTTGTAATCTTCATTAATTAAGAAAAACTTATCAACTGTCACCATTGTCAGGATCTAAGGCTTACACAGGCTATAATACGCAACACAGTGCGCAATGCGACAATACGCGGGCGTCATGGCGACGAGACAACACGGGATGACAGCAAAAACAAAACAAACGAAAAGGCAGAACAAAGACGCTGGAGAACGGGACAGAAGGGCGGTGAAGGCCAGGCAGAAAAACTTAATAGAAAGATACGGCACTGCGAGAAACTTCTGTTGTCTATGGCAGAACTATTCTAGCTCATTCCTGTTGAATGAGATGGGAGAACAAAAAAGATACAACACTGCGAGTCTAACTTCTGTAGTCTATGGCAGACTTGTGAACCGGTCCAGTACGGAACTGTCTGAAGAACTGACTTCTGTAATTTGCCGATGATATTGAAGACCTTCAATAAGATTCTCGAGCCCACGACAACCGATCTTCTAGTGGAACATGTTATACGATAAGTGCACTTAGTCAACCAAATCAGTGATCACTGAGCGCGTGAAATGTGTTGCGTTGTTTATTCATGATTTATGTTTTATTTATATTAAATTGTTGTTTACAAAGTCTGGGTATTATAGTGAATCGTTTAATTGTTAAGTCTGAGCTAACTCGGGTCGTGACAACCATATTGTTTTTCTTTTCTATTTGTTGTGCAGAATGTTGGTCTATTAGGCAGAGTGAAGATTTTGAAGAATTGTGTCTCCTACTTAAGGCACTTTGACGGGAAAGTACAACATACGATGGTGATTATAACAGCAGATCCAGCCGCTGCAACATTCGCGAAGGCATTCAAAGACATCTATCATCGCCACCGTACAACCGCATCGTTAACAATATCAAATATGAATGTCATGTGACAAGAGGCAAACAATGTCCTAGATGGGTTTCTCAAAAACCAGAAGCGTGAAAAGAAGGACACTACAACAAGTTACCCGCCAATCTCCAAGGTTATATTAGACAATCTAATAATGAAAAAAAAATCAAAAAGCTTGGTCCTTCTTAAGTGCAATGGACTCTATCCATGGAGGATAGGGTGGCCACGGGGCCGACATAGATTTTCTTTATACTTTCGTATTTGATAGACCTTAACCCGAAACTAACATATCTGGAAATATTTTTGAAAAATAATCCTTGGTACCATGGGAATAGCCAAAATGGCATTTTCGGACTATTATTGCCATTTTGGCATTTTTAATCTTTCAATTTTTCAAATTTTGAAGCCTGCGTAACTATTGCACTCAGTGGTCATGATTTTTTTTCATTACAAGCTATGGGTAGATAGATACTTAAATGCTTCATTGAATGTATCCAAAAAATTGCCAGGTGTCACGGAGGGTTATACTATTTATTTGAAATAGGGGTGTTTTTCAACTTTTTCAAAGTATGCAAATATACCAATTCTGCATAGCTTACAACCCACATGGTAACGCTCCGATTTCAACGTGGACCATGTCATGGTGAGATGAGACATTAGTCTTATCAAAAATGTTAATTTGAGTTTGGGGAAAATACTTCCTGTATATGCAGTGTTGCCAGACATTTTCACCAAAAATCACATTTTGTTCAAAATCAAATCCACTTTTTATTCTATTTAATGATATGAGACTGGAACTTATCATTCACAGCTAAGTTTTAACAATGGGATGTATGTGTTAGACCACTAGAAACTCAAATCTAGTATTTTTGCTTTGTTAACATACTTTAAAACCAAAATGGCCGCCAAATGAATGGTCAAAAGTGGTCAAAATTCCATACAATAGCATAATATCAACTGAAATGTATGATACAAATATAATTTTAATGATGGGATGTATGTGTTAGACCACAAGTAACTCATATCCATTATTTGTGCTCTGTTAAAAAAATTCAAAATCCAAAATGGCTGCCAAAATGGCCCCCAAAATAGTTCCTAAAGTGGCTGCAAAATTGTCAAATTCCATAAAATGGGATAATATCAACCTAAATGTATGATGAAAATATAGTTTTAATGATGGGATGTATGTATTAGACCACTAGTAACTCATATCTAGTATTTTTGCTTTATTAACATACTTAGAAATCCAAAATGGCCCCCAAAATGGGTCCCAAAATGGCTGAACAAATTGTCGAAATTCCATAAAATGGTATAATATATCAACCAAAATGTATGATGAAAGTATGAAAGTATAGTTTTAAAATATATGGATGGTATGTATTAGACCACTAGCAACTCATATTCAGTATATTTGCATTGTAATAACATATTTTAAATCCAAGATGGCCACCAATATGGCCGCTGTAAATGTACAAATAGTGTACAATAATCCACAAAAGATATTGCAAGAGTGTATATTACATCACATTCACCAAATATTATGTTCAAAACTGCTAAGCTTTTGCTTTTAGATATAAGGCCCACCTCTATATGAACATTTTGACTCGCTGTATCACTTTCCAAAATGGCTTCCAAAGTGGTTAATTTGATGTTAAATGACCTAAAACCAATACGTCTATGATAAAGCCTAGGGGCTGTAGATTTAGTTTGAGTATTTTAAAATATATAAGATGGCTGCAAAAGGTTAAAATAACTGAAAAACAGTATTAGTCTTATTGTTAGTGTTACATTAGATATGAACAAAAGATTATATCTATGGATTTTAATCCACCCAGTAAACGTAACTATATGTGACAAGGTATGATTGTATCCATATCTTAATCAATTGGTGGCCACCTGTGGTAATTATGTTGACCATTTGGAGGTAATTTTATTGACCAGGGGGTAATTTTAATAAAATGGTCATTATAATTCCCATCTTTATAACATCACATTGTCAAAATGGAGTCTATACCATTTAAGTATACCTTGTCACATATACAAATACGTTTACTGGATGGATTAAAAGTTGTAGATATACTTATTTGGTCATATCTAATGTAACACTAACAATAAACTAATACTGTTTTTCAGTTATTTTAACCTTTTGCAGCCATCTTGGATATGTTAAACTACTCAAAGCTGTATAGATCTACAGCCCTAGGCATTATCATAGATATACTGAATACTGTCCCATCACATTTGGGTGTATTGGTATTACATAGTATGGTACAAAACCATTGTTTTAGGTCATTTAACATTAACTTATCCATTCTGGCAGCCATTTTGGAAAGTGATACTGAATCAAAATTGTCAGAGAAGGGCCTTATTTCTAAAAGCAATAGCTTAGCAGTTTAGAATAATACTATTTGGTGAATTTGATGTAATTTACACTCTTACAATATCTATTTTGGATTATCATACCCTCATGTAGACTATTTTTACATTTACAGCGGCCATTTTAGTGGCCATCTTGGTTTTAAATTACTACAATGCAAATTATTACAATGCAAATATACTGGATATGAGTTACTAGTGGTTAATTACATACATCCCAATGTTAAAACTATATATACTTTCATCATACATTTTGGTTGATAATATGCTATTTTATGGAATTTTGACCACTTTTGGCCATTAATTTGATTTAATTTGGTGGCCATTTTGGTTTTAAAGTATGTTAACAAAGCAAAAATACTGGATATGAGTCTCTAGTGGTCTAACTCATACATCCCATTGTTAAAACTATACTCAGATCATATATGTTGGTTTAAATATGCTAATATATAGAATTTTGGCGGCCATTTTGGTGGCCATCTTGGATATAGGTGTGTTAACAAAGCAAGAGTTCTGGATATGAGTATCTAGTGGTCTAAAACATACATCCCACTATTAAAACTACACTCTCACCATACAAAGTGATTGCTAATACCATTTTATGAGATTTGACCAGTTGTGGCGGCCATTTTGGACGCCATCTTGCATAACCCCTTAGCATTATGAAAATATTGTTGGTAACATCCTGATTATGTCTTAGGATCATGATAGGAAGTACAAAAGTTGGTTTGGGGAGGCCTTGGGGGGGGGGGGGGGGGGGGTGCACACTAACCCTTTGTAGATACCCGACTAATATCTAAGACTAATCCCTCAGATCACAATCATGGCACATGTATTCAAATTGGTAAAGACAGCCCGTAGCCAAGGTGTATGGCAAGTCAAACGTGTCATAATAATGTAATCATTTGTATTTAGTGGTATTTGTAGTCTTTACATGTTTTTTAATACTACTGTGGTTTACTTTTTCCTAATGATGCATGTAAAGTTGATTGACAATTAATTTGTGATTATAATGAGTACACATGACAACATATTTGGGGTTATAAGGGTTTTTCACGTTGAAAACGTAATCTGTAATCATATTACTTGCTATGGCAACACCCGTTAAGTTAATGACTGGCAACACTGACCATTTAAAATGATCAAATTTATTATAATATCAAATTTTCTTCTAATTAACATCTCGCTGTGAATTTAAGGTTCCGGTTTCATATCATTAAACACAGCGAAACATGCGTTAGCTTTTGAAGGAATTGTGAAATTTTGTGAAAATATCTGGCAACACTGCATATTCAGGAAGTATTTTCCCCAAACTCAAATTAACATTTTTCATAAGACTTATGTCTCATCTCAACATGACATAGTCCACGTTGAAATCGGAGCGTTACCATGTGAGTTGTAAGCTATGCAGATTTGGTATATTTGTATACTTTGAAAAAGTTGAAAAACACCCCTATTTCAAATAAATGGTATGACCCATCATGATATCCCATATTTATGTCTATGCACTCAGTGGAGCATCTAATATTCACCTATTCAGCTTATATAAAGAAAATATTTCATATACTTTTTGTCTATTAGAAATAGACGCTTACAAATTTGATAATTTGTGAGGTTAAAAAGGCCAAAATGGGGAAAATATCCCTAAAATGGTATTTTGGCCGTTGCCATGGAAACGAGAATTATTTTTCAAAATTAATTCCACATTTGTTAGTTTTAACTAAAGGGTCATCAAATATGAAAGTATAAAGAAATTCCATTCCGGGGCCGTGGCCAACATTTTAAATAAATCCTCCATATTTACAGTCCATTGCACTTAACTACTCCTGACATGATTAAAGTCTAATGAAGCAATGAGTATTATGAAGGAAGCCTTCTTTCTTGGAAATAAATTCTTAATTTTAATGAAGATATAGGTAATTCAATTTTTAAGAATGGAGATGCATTACTAGACTGATGTTAAAATAATATCATGATTTTAAATAGCAATTCAAATAACCAAGAGATTTGTTTGTATACCCATAAAAGTCAATTGGAAATTAACAAACATTTCCTTCTAAATTTATCAATTTCAGACAATTCATTCACTCCCGTCATTAAAGTGTATAGATAATTAATACCCAAAAGAGTTAGTCTCTGGTTCATTTGAGTATTCATTTTAATAGTAACACTTATCACATCCATATAAAAAGCGTAAAAAAAAAAAGTGTTAGGATTTCACTTTGTGATGTCAACAATGTCTTTTGAAAAAGGGGTGCTTTTTTATATTGCATCAACATTTACGGGTAGTTTTTGAGAAAATGTGAGGCTTGTCCATGGAGAAAAAAATAATATGAATCCATAGATTTGTCCAGGGATGAATGATAGAGAGGGACCGTTATAGCAAATGAATACTAAAATTATTTAAAATCATTTATACAATAATGACCAGGTCGCAGGTCATGCCAAACATTAGGAACAGGTCATATCTCAATCTTACAGTTTAGGGTTTCAGCACTGGGCCAGATTATTCTAAACTTCAGTCCCATAAATAATGCAATGAAAGCCGGTGTACTAACCTTTGGCATGTCAACTCTGTATGAATTGCAGTGCAACTTGTTTTTATTGCTTGGTGCTGAAACTTTAAACCCATGTATTATTGGTGTCCATAGTTTACAAATGCAGCACAACTTATTGATCGGTTTGTGCTGTGAGTACACAATTCACAACCAACAATTCAAAACCAGTTTGTAACAGACCCCTGAAAAAATATAGACACTCTTTGCAAAAAGCATAACTTTTTACCTAAAATAAGATAAAAAAAGTTATCCTTTCTCAGGCAGAAATTTCACATAATCTTCTTATACATTGTTATTGTTTCTTTGGTCATTTTAAAATGAAAATGTATGTTTACCTCCTACCTATGCAAAGGCTATTGATCTGTACAGGCTATATCATGATTCTTCATACCCAATTGCAAATAAAACAAAAATGGACAATCAACCAGTACAAAGAATAACAATCATACAGTCTGTATCGATACAGTAGTGTTCATATTATGTTTGGTGGGAGTATATTTTGTTCATTCCATGAAACGATTGTATGATATGTTATCAATGTGTTATACAGGGTGACCCAGAAAATGTTGAACCCAAAATTCACAAACTTAAAAAAGATAATTAAAAATGAAAATAAATAAATATGGCATTCTGTTTTCAACAGTTATGTAAACAATTTATTCAGCTTTCTGGAGAACTTTAGATCATGTAAATTAGCCTTACCAAACTAAAGATACACTTCATTGTGTGACGGGGGTGTTTTCGGCCTTTTGTAAAAGTGAAAAAAATTGTAACTTAATTCTGTTCAATGCACTTTGAAAGAAAACAGTCGTGCAATGAACTTTATAAATTATTATGCACAGTATCTCACCAATATTCATTTATTATGTAAATCAATATTATTATTATATAAGAGACTTTAAAAACAAAAACTGAAGTCCCCTTGACTTCATTTGAAAATGTTAATTTGATAAAATACAGATCAAAAGAAAAGATTACTTAACTCACCGTACTTAGAACAGAATTACGTTTCATATCTGAACCAAGTTACAATTTTTTCACTTTTACAAAAGGGCGAAAACACCCCCTGCCACACAATCAATTGTATCTTTAGTTTGGTAAGGCCAATTTACATGATCTAAAGTTCTCCAGAAAGCTGAATAAATTGTTTACATAACTGTTGAAAACAGAATGCCATATTTATTTATTTTCATTTTTAATTATTTTTTTTAAGTTTGTGATTTATGGGTTCAACATTTTCTGGGTCACCCTGTAGCTTGACCATTAAAAGCTTTGTAAAAATAACCAGTACACTCTGAAAATATCAACAATAAAAACAAACACAACTTTTAGCAAAAGGATAACTCTGGCTGAGCTTGGTGATCGTTCGATGAAGGACACACACAGGTTCATCAAATGTTTGTTCCACTTGGTTGGGAGTCCATTGCAGTAAGATTGTATTGCACTTAAAGTAGAATGGTGAATAATGTAGTTGTAGGGTTTCTCAACTTGGTGATATTTCTCAGCAAGCTTTCTCAATCTGACCCTGCACTGTAGTGGAACTGAAAAGCTTGTAGTGTAGGTACTTCATCTTATCTTCTTCATCTTCCAGTAGGTTCCATTCATAGTATGGTATCTGAGGGGAAAGAACACACATTTTATTGTTCAAAATAATTGTTGACAGAATTGAGAAGATGACGCCCAAATAGTCAGCATCAATAATGATAGTAGATAGATGAAAAGTGACCATCACATAATTTTAGTGATCTTTTGTTAAAAAAATAGGAGAATCCGAAAAACAGCTTAAAACCACAGATGTGGTAATCCAAAACCAGGTTGAAAATAAATAAAAACATGTACATTTTCGCTTTAAAAAAAATAGGATTTCCTATTCAAATTAATCTCTCCCTCTAAGTCTAAAGCAAATTGTTTGATGAACCAATCTACAGTTCTAGATGTATTAGCCACATAATTCATTACTACACATACTATGCTATATGAAACCTAGGTTGTAGAATCACCCATTCAATAAGTCAAAACTTGAAAATTATTTCCCCCATGAAATTTAACGCCAACATGCCAATGAAAAGTCATTAATCGGCCAATACATATTGGTGATTTGATTTGGGATTTTCATTCATTTAAACCCAAGTTGGACAACAACCTGTAAAATGTGATGAATGAGAATGTAACACAAAACTGAGTGGATTACAACATATTTCACCAAACAGCTTGAAATAGATTTAACTTCAAACTTCATTTCCCCATAATAAATAGACCTTACTCTTCATTGTAAATAAGAAAAAATTGCCATCCATTGGCACTTTTGTCCAGAGCAACTTATCAATAACTACAACTGAGCTACTTTCAAAGAGAAAATTAAAAGGGGAATTTGTGAAACGTACATTTTGTTTGTTTTAACGCACTAGGAAACATTTGTAAGTGTTATTTTAAAGGGATACAATAAAGATCACAATACTAGTGATTTAGTTTGAAATCCATCAATGGCACAGATTAGTGCAAGCTAGTAAGTGCAAGCCACACTTCGAAAATATACCCAAAAGAGATTTCTAAAACAAAATGTTATATAGAGCAATCGTTTCATTAAAAAACACAATTGAAGTAAACATACCTCTACAACTTTGTATCCCACTTTTCTCAATTGTCTCATCTTCATTACATGGACCCCTACCAGCTGTGATGAGTTGATGTGATGCTGCTTATCCAAAGTCACTAAGATTGCCAATCTGTGTAAATAAAGTAGATGACAAAGAGAAATTAAGATAAACTTCTCAACAGGGCTCATGCTTTTTTCACACTTAACCCTAATGCTCCGAGTCTTACAAAGTACTACAGTATGTCATACTCAAATGTAATAATTTGTCGTACTTGGCTGTATACCCCTGTATTAACTGGATTTGTAGTAGTTTGTAGCACTTGGAGTTTCACCCCCAAAAGCAAACATGTAGTAGTTTGTAATACTCAGTGGTCTGATACACCAGTGCATGCACTCAAATGAGGTGGCCCAATCACTCATTACTACAAAATGACACGTATCATTATATATGCGGAGTAATTTGTAAAAATTGTAGTACTCTGTGCGTAGTAATTTGTAGTACTCTGTGTTTTAGCTCCTGAGCAATACAGGTATAACATCACAGGGGAAACTCCAACTACTACAAATTGTAGTAATCAGGGATCTTACAGAGACCAATCGTTTGGGGTTAGGGTTAATATTGTTATTTGTTTGTGTTTTACTTAACACTTTTGAAGCGGCTATCAATTTACCATTTACAAGACAGATTTATCTCAAGGAATACTGAACCAATACTAGGCATGTTTGTACTTATTTAAATGCATTTCTCATGGTGACTCCAAATATGGAGATGAGAATTAATAATTTTGACATCTTTGAAACATTTTGTGAAATTTGGAACTGTCGTCTGCAGACGAATGTCACGTGGAAAGTGATAACTTAAAAAGGTCCTTCACTGAAATAGTTTTTTTCACTAATTTAGAAAATGACCATAACGTGGATTTGTCAATTACAAAATTACTGTAGTTTAGGTTGCAGAATGCGCCAATTACACAGCAGACTTAAGTGCATCATAGAGTTCCAAATGAGGTACTTTTTTCTACTGTGTATCGGACCTAAAGTCCACTTTAACCACACTTACCTTTGTATACCTGTTGTGTTTCTCGACTCCAGTGTATCTGTGACAACCTGATTCAATTTGTAGTAAGGAATGGCAACATTAGTAAGACTGTGTCCTATGGTAGGATTGGATTGGTTATCTCTGAGTAATAGCGGTTTGTCTTCGGAATCCAGGTGAACTTCAATATCTACAGAAACAAGTATAAATTTGTGTAAACAATAAAAGAACCACTACATCCAGCAGCCGGCGTAGATGAAGCGAAATGATTGTGACGATTTCCCAACGACAGCGTAATAATAAATAGGCTACAGCGCCATGAGCGTCGCTTGCGACGGATACCGGCGCTATATAAATGTCCATTATTGTTATTATTATTATTATTAAATGTAAATGGTTGAAACAAAATGCGCTAAGTCCAAATATTATGTTGTTTCTCTATTTTCCCCATTTGAATAATAAATGATCATTTGCTGCTGTTGCAGTTTGTTTCCACTCACTATAACTATATGCAGTGGTGGGGTGGGGCACTACATGTAGTAAGTAGCTAATAAGCCAGGATTCTTAAACTGGGTGAAGGGAGTTAAACCAACCAGGGGATGGGGGATGGTAGGATACAGTTTTTTCAGCAAATTATGACCAAAAGTGGGTCAAATAGAAACGCAACACAAGTGAGTTACAACACCGCAGATTTTACAGGAAATTATTATCTCTGATGACAGCAACAACTAGACTGGCAAATTGCAATATTGAGGATGGGGATTTCCCCCTCAACCCATTCTGGCTACATCACTGTATATATGTGTAAATCTACACCTGGTTGACTTCTATTTCCTGGCTGTCCGTTGCTTTAATTTTAAAGTTCAAATCCATTCTATTGTCTTCTGGTTGCACAGAAACATATTTTCCCATACTTTGTTTTTCATCAGGTGTTCAACCGTTCACCCTCCATTTTAGGCCAAACATTTCTTCCCAAACATTAAGGTCAAATAATTTCACATGATATTATCATATTAACTGCAGGCCCGTCAGATGTGGGGGGGGGGGGGGGGGGGGGGGGGGGCGACGGTTGCGATCGCCCCCCCCCCCCCCCCCCCCCCCTTTGAAAATCTTCTTTTTTTTTGTTAAGGTAAAAATTTGCGTTTTTCTTATTTTCAAATATCAATGATAGTAAAACTACTCATAAAACATTGACTACAGTGCTTTTTGGACTGCGAAATTTTGTGTCCGTGCACAAAATTTTGACGAGCGAAATTTTTTGACTTCTACCCCCCCCCCGCACTTACGTGAAATTCACGAGGTGACTGACTTGGAAAAAATTTGGGGCAACCTTTTACGAACATTTTAGGTGAAAACGCCCCCCCTTGGGCAAAAGTGTCTTACGGGGATGAACTGTGTCCTTAATATACTCCTTACCAGCTGGTGTCTTGATATGTGGTAGAATAGGGTGAACCTTCACATAGTCATCATGCCCAAGCATCTGACGTAGTAATCGTATCACTTCAGCAGTATCCCCGATCTCCTCCATCTTGAAGTGAAAAGAACCATGCGGAACTTCTTCGTACATCTCAAAGTATTTCTATTGCATGAAAAGAAAAGAAAGTGTTTTTCAAATATTATTCTTTGTTTACCGGTAAGTATATGAGATATGCCACACGAGAAAGATTTGACATTGCATACAATTATTATTCTCATTTTTCAACCCTTGATCCCGTATAGGCGTATACAATGTGGTCGGGAGATGGCAGGTTCTTAATATTTTGGTGATGAATCTTTCGTTATGGTGCCAATTGTATGCGTAATGACCAGGAAAGGCCAAGTGATCGTAAACCAAGAGGCCAGGCAGAACACACTTTGACTCTGATTGGACAAGAGGGATGACACCAAAGCAACCCATGGACAAACTTCCGCTTGTAACATTGCCGTTTTAGATCCAATGATTTAGACACCATTTTCATAAGGTGTCCGAGGTGGGACTGGGAGGCAATGCTATCTTTCAACCATTTGCTTACAAGTGTTATCAACTCAGAGATATAGTAGCCTAATTGGATTACTTGTGAATAGGAGGTGGGCTTCTCATCATGCATTTGTTTTAAAATTGTAATGCTAAACCTCTTACGTTTAAATCAAAGGTTTTCATCCATTACACTGTTCACCTCAGCAAAGTAATGTAAGAGCGTATTCCAGTGTTGTTGCAATTTATCATCACCCACATAATTCTAAGGACAATTATCCACAAACTCAAAGAGGAATTGCAGCACTCAAGTTGAGTGTAAATGCTGTGAAAATATCAGGAATACGCTCTGAGGTAGATGGAGTATAGTTACCGAGTAGACTAATACCAGGGTCAGAAATTTGAGGGGAATCCAAAGATTCCCGCCGGTAAAGTTACGAGAATCCAAGTTGATTCTCGTAGAGTAGATAATCTGTCTAAACACATTATTTGAATGGAAAAGAATCTGTAGATTTTGCGAGAATCTAAATGGATTCCTGCAACCTTTGAAGAACTTCTGACCATGCTTACGTTTGGTCAAACTTTAAAAAAAGAGATTTTTTTCTTACCTCTGGTAGTCGATGGCCATCATAGTTTGGACATTCAATTGCAACAGAACAGTCCAATAAATACAGCTGTTTGCAGATTTCAGTAGGACGGTTGGCCATTTGTTCTGTAAAATGAAAATCAGGTTGCTATTTTATGTGGAAGAATAGATATAAAAGAAATGCTTCCAAGTCTAAAATAATGAAATTTGTATGGTCTTTATTTAAATTAAGTATCATGTCTTAAATGGGTGTTTTGCTTTGAGAAGACCAGACCCAAATAAGTTTAATATAGTATAGCAATAGCATACTTCAGGCAAACAGGATTCCTTTGTGCATAAAAACAAAAGCAGAGTTATTTCCCCCAATTTTATATATGATATTGATATCAACTGCATATAAAAAAAAAACTTACGCTTGGTGCTGGTAGATGTGTGTAACCGTCAAATGAATATAAATATTCATTTGTTTTGATGATGTAATTTGGCATAAAATATCTGATCAGATATTTTATGCCAAATTATTTCATCAATATAACTGAATGATCGATATTATTAGGCATTTTTTGTTGTTGTTGTGTTGCCCTCTGCCTCAAGTGCCAAAAGTCTTGAGATCGGGTCAAACAGTCAATTTTCCCTTTTCCCTTTTTTTTGTCAAGAAAAATTGGTAAATGTAAATTTTACTAATGTTTCTAGAGTGATAATAGTTTATAAACTATTTATTCAAGCTAACATTTTCATCTCTAGCAGAAAATAGTAATATTTTGACAATTTGGGTAAAATTAAATCTTATAAAAAGGAAGAAAATCAAATTTTGACCCTGTTTTTTTGAGATCTTAGGGTCGGTCGCTGAGGGCAACACAACAATTTTGTTTTTGTCCTTATAAGCCTGCATACAGTGCAAGAAATGTTAACATATACACAACAATAGAATCAAATTGCAACAGTAAAGGATAGGATCAATGTCATAAGTAGAAAAGAGACCTACATTTAATTGGGCATATTCCCATTTGGTTGATGACAGTCTACTCTTACAAACCTTATACCTTTATAACCCTCATATTAATACTAGCCCTAATTTGTTGGGTTCAAATGAAATGGCTGTATACCATTTGATTATTACACAAAGGTGGAATAGAGAGACCTAATGCCATTATTTCAACCAACTTATAGTCTCTTTCATATTTAGTCTTTTATTGACTGGTTACTCACCATAAAAATGCACTGCTTTATTACATTTCCGTTCTTGAAAAACATGACTAAATATAGATGTGGGTTCAGTCTGATATGGGCTGATTTGCCATTCTCAAGGAGACTGGGTTTTGAAAATAAGGTATTCCTACTTACCATCACATATCTGTAGAAATTGAGGACTGAAAGCTTGGTTTATCAAAGTAGTTGGGTAGTACTCCAAAAATGTCAATGACACCAAGCTCCTGAGGAAGACCAGCGGATACTCCGTGCTACTCTGTACTTTGGCATGTATCATCTGGATTATAATTTGGAAGAACTTATCACTATGTTCAGGTTTGTAGTTCAAACGCCCGAACGACCACAAAAGCAGATGAATATCCTTGGTGCGCATAACATGTCGAGGTCTACTGTTGTATAATACACTCTTTATGACAGCATCCATGAGCGTTTTATGAAACATTCTTGTTTTTGCAAATGCTGCAGCTACCTGTGATACATGTACATGATCACAATTATTGTTTATTAGTGGTGTAAGATATGCTGCAAGGACATTGAAGGTTTTTTCATCATAGAGATATCGCCGTGATATATAACGCATGATTAGCGTTACACTGTAGGGATCAATTTTATTAGCTTGAAGACCATTGACAAATCTGCGATTCAATGCCATTAGGAACCTGTTAGACTCTTCACTCAGTGGAACCCCTCCTTTCACTAAGCCAAAGCAAATGGCAGATAATTCAAACCATGATAGTTCACCTAGAGATTTCTCGACTATGTGAAGTAATTTCATCACCGTTCCATTTCGAGGATATATCTTGCACAACCCAATGATGTAAAACATCTGCGTTACATTCTGTCCAGTCAATTCAGGACCATAATAAAGTGTAGCTACTGACAACATCTTTTGGTGATAGGAAAGCTTACTTTGGTGTAAACTAAGCCAACAGTCCGACACCAGTAACATTGTATTCAGATCCCACGATTTCAAATGACGAAGACACTGTTTCTCAAGATCCTCAATTTGGGCTGGCAACAAGGTGCAATGAAGACGTACCAACATTAGTAGAGCATCGCAAAGTGTATCCGTATTGAACGAATCAGCAAATTCCCACAGAAATTTGGCAAACATAGATGGCAGTTCTATTGAAGAGAGAACATGTAATTTATTTTCAGGAAGTCTGCATAAGCTTTGAATACCGTCTTGCAAATCCTCACGAGTTGTTGGGCAGTTGTTTAGTATAGAATCTAGCATTGCTATTGCCTTCATATCATCGGTATCAGGATTGTAGGATTTAATTCTGTTCTGTATTACTTTGGACACACTAGAATTGTCATATTCACCTAACTGCTCAATTAACTCTCTTCTTGTGTGAAGTGTTGCTGCATTCATATAAAAATCATCAGATTCTACATCTTCCTTCATACCATTGAGATATTCTGATTCTGTTCCATCCACATAGGCATCAGATGGAGATGATACCACTTTCATGTAACCACTGGCAGTATGCAATGGTCCAGTTTTGTTCCTATGATGGAAACTGTTTGTGTAAGATGTTGAACCAATCAAGCCTTCACCATGTCTTTTACCTTCTCTAGTTCTATTTGAACCGGCAATTACATTAGATACATATCGATGCAATGAGTGGTTTCGTCTTCGACCACCTTGGTTTTGATCCTTCGCATTGTCCTGCCCTACATAGTTTTGTTTGTCTTTACGAGGACCATATTTTGTATCAGTTCTGCTGACATACTGTGACGTCTTTTCCCTTGATTGTCCTAATTTCTCGATGGCAATAGCTGCTGGGGTAAATTTAAAACTAGATGCCCATCTTCCTTGTTGTTTGTAAATGACTTGGGATAGTCTACCACATGCTAGTCCTTTGCCAAGTCCATACTGGTAGACGCCTAGGCCTTGGGCAGCAATACAGTGTGGAAGATTACATATTCTAGTTACAGATTGGCAAACACTCATTCTAGCACTATTTTTGAGAGATGAGACTCTAATTAATGCTGACACCTCAGTTGTACATGTCTGTTTATCATCTGTAATATAATAGAAAATTACAAAACATAAGGTCATACGTGGTGAATTTGTCTATCAAATAAGGCTGACTTGTTACACATATAAAAAATAATTGTGAATTGTGATTAACATATACATTTATTTTGAAAGTACTTGACAATGTTGAAAGTATTTAATAATCGCTCGAGGCCCTGCATTTGTGTCTAGAGCCCTTGAGCGCCGCTGCTAGCGCAAAAATTATGCTAAATTGCTAATGTAGTTAATATTATGGGTGAGGCATACACCAATACCAATTCCTACCTGAGATGGATGCAAGTCAAAGCTTGACGTTATCACAGGGAGAATAATCAATACTACAATAGGTAATTCTTAGTTAATTGGAGCATGTTTACAAATTTGAATGAGATTTGTGAAAGTGCGCGAACCGGTAAATATCTTTAAAAGTGTCAATTGCAGGGTGTTCAAATTCATACACAAAAGAGCGACGGAGTGTTTACAATTTTTACAGTCAGTTGGGAAAGGGCAATCCAACCTTCTTTTTTCTGCCTTATATAATAGAATTTGCAAGCCCGGCCCTGTGGGAAGCTGTGGGACCTGCATGGTCGGTAGTAACTGAGACAAAGTGGCAGGGACAAACAAAAATCATTGTCTGGCTATGCTGGGACCTGTGCCAGGAATGTTCGAAGTGATGAGGAGAGGGGATACACTATTGTATGCCATTGGCATTTTCTTTATGCATATAAAATAAAGAGTAACAGAGCATTGAACTTCCAAATATTTTTTGATGTGGTGCCTCCTGGAAAACTTGAGCGATAGTGTTTGCCATCAAATTTACACATTTTAAATTTATCCCTGGCTAAATAGCCAGAAGGGGATATTGTGATAATGTTGTGTGTGTGGTGCATCTGTAATTACCTGCAAACAAAGACGCACACCAACTTTTAACATTCCAACTGCGGACGCACCGCCAAATATGGACGTCCTAGTTTTCCTGATATGTGCAAACTGCAAAGTATTGCAAACAACATAAAAACGCTATCTAAACAAGGTCCTCTTTGGTGATACTCTCCCCCCATACACCCATTAGGCCTCATTTGGATAGCACACAGTCTAGTTGGCGGTTTGTCACATCCAACACAACCACCATTTTGGTCTTCGGTGTCACGGTGTGTGTCCAGGTTGGTGGGTCCTCATTTGGATAGAAGTTAAATAGAACCATGTTTGGTCCTCGTTTGCAGGTCATTACTAACACTGAGTAACAGGGGTGTGTATGTAGGGGGTATAGTAGCTCTGAATCATCTCCCTGTCTGAGAGTTATGAAATAAAAGCATCTCAGTCGGCGTCAGATATTTCATCAACTGGATGTTTCATTCAACTGGATGACCTTTGACCTCAAATGACCTCGGACGACCTCTAATTATTTTTTGACATGTTCCCCAGTGTTCATTGCACATTTTAACCGCTTGTTAACCTTGGTTGACCTCTAATGACCGTTGACCTCAGATGACCTCTAATTTATTTTAGACATGTTCCCCCGGTGTTCATGTTTCTTGTCTTCAAGTTTGACATCAATCAAGCAACTTTTACGATTTGACCTCTGGATGAACTTTGACCTCAGATGACCTCTAATTTATTTTAGACATGTTCACCCGGTGTTCATGTTTCTTGTCTGCAAGTTTGATGTCAATCGGGCAACTTTTACAATTTGACCTCTGGATGACCTTTGACCTCTGGATGACCTTTGACCTCTGGATGACCTTTGACCTCTGGATGACCTTTGACCTCAGATGACCTTTAATTTAGACATGTTCACCCGGTGTTCATGTTTCTTGTCTCCAAGTTTGACGTCAATCGGGCAACTTTTACGATTTGACCTCTGGATGACCTTTGACCTCAGATGACCTTGGATGACCTCTAATTTATTTTAGACATGTTCACCCGGTGTTCATGTTTCTTTTCTCCAAGTTTGAAGTCAATCCTGCAACTTTTACGATTTGACCCCTGGATGATCTTTGACCTCAGATGACCTATGCAAATTAGACCCAAAAAAAAATTCACCTGGAGTTCATGTTTCTTTTCTCTAAGTTTGACGTCAATCAGGCAACTTTTACGATTTGACCTATGGCCCCAGCTAACACACAACGTTCTTAAAACGTTATTAAACGTTCACGTTCTCAGAACGTTTTTGGAATGTTGTGTGTTAGCTGGGGGATGACCTTTGACCTCAGATGACCTATGCAAATTACACCCCAAAACAAGCAGCCACATCTTTTTACCATGGCCTACCTATCGCTGAAGGTTTGAAGTCAATCCGTCCATCCGTTCAAAAGATACAGCATTCGGAAAAAAAGGCTAACCAAAAGGCACACACACCCCCACCTACGCATGGTCAGACGCACATTACATGATGACAAAAGACAAAATCCCCTCTGGTTTTACAAACCAGGGGGTTTTACAAACCAGGGGGATAAATAGGGATGCAAATATGAGTAGACTCCTTTATAAAAGAAACAAAATGCAAAGCCAAGGCAGTAGGTGGTTGTAGGACATAATTAACAGCATTTGAATTGTATTTGTACCTTGGATAATAAATAGTTAACAACGCCGACAATATTAAATCAGGTGACTTTACCCCAAAATATTACAATATTAATATTAAATAGTCACCTCGTCCTGCTTTTCAAAAACGCAACAGTAAACTAACATTTAATTGCAAGGGGCCTTATAAATTTTTTTAAGTGGCCTAATGGCTGTGCGCATTTCACGCAATATAGGCAATACACTGCTTCAAAGTGTTTGTTCAATTATAAATTCGACTATAGGCCTACATGTATTTTGTTATTACTCTCAAATCTCACACAAGTCTTAGACCATGAGAATGAAAGTTTAAGATTTGCACCCGACGCCCGAATGCTCCAAAACCTCCCACCTAAAAACTCATTATTTAAAAAAACCCTTATTATATGAAAAAGCATCACTATCAAATAAAATGCAAGCTTTGAATCATCAAACAATTGTAACCGAGTATAAATACGCACTTTTACGTAGCCCATACCCCTGACAAGCTTCGATTTTCTCACCCGGTCACCTCACACATCAATATCAAGTCAACAATCGGCATCTTGAAGGCCTGATCAAACTCCACTACGCTCGAACGCTGAGTGCAAGCGTTGTCAAAGCTACGCTTGTCACAAAATGTATCAACGCTCTGCCGCTCATCGGGGATCTACGCTGAACGCTAGCGTTGGTCAACGCTCGACCAAATCAGCAAATGCGTCAACGCTGTGGGCAGGGCCTATATATGGTGTTCTGGAGAACGGATGACCAAACTACCTCATTCCCATGGCCTGAATTGAGATGTTAAAACAAACTTTTAAATGGGAAGATATCAGAAAATGTGTTACAATAAAAAAATTGTAGGCAGAGTAAGAGTTGTCTCGTACTCGTAGACAGAGTCGCCTTATCATGGCCGAGTTGTCTCGGAGGCGGAGTTGTCCGACACTCACATTTTCAGGACACCCACATGGCACGCATGCAAATTTTAATTTCTTATGTCATGATCATGCGCACATTATCAGTTTCATGTGACGATAATTCTGGTATGGTTCAAGTAGGCCTAAATCAAGTTTTTTACTATAATCCAAACAAATAATTGTCCATCCGGCCGACGACCACGATCATCCAAAATACCAAATGTTGAAGTTGAACCGGTCTGCGATGGCATGGCTAGGGATTTTCATGATATTATTGACTACAGAGGGCAACATTTTTTTGAAAATTAGTTGGCCAAAATATTAGGCTATGTAGAAAACTCCATGTTTTCCACTTTTAAATACAGCGATGTAGTACGATGTGGCTATAGGACGTATTCACTGATGTCTATATAGGCCTAACTCCGCACAAGCAACTAGACATCATGAAAGTAGGCTAAACCTTTTTTACCTAAAATGGTTTAAAATGTGCATGACTTGCCCAGTTTTCAGCATGAGGCAAACTACTTTTGAGTTTTGGTTATAACTTTTTTATTATTCAGCCTGCAGACATGATGGTTGAACCATCATTTTTCATTGTTAAGTCCTAGGCCTACTTTGTTTCCATGCATTCCATTTTCAAAGAGATAATTTTATTTTTAAAATTTTATGAACATGCCTAGTCTAGAATAGATGGCATGCACTCAATCAAATGAATCTTCTCTTCTTCTTCTTTTGTAGTACTGGCCAACGTTCCACTGGAACCAAGCGGTCAGGGTTGTTCTGTATGCAGTTCTACTTGGTTTGGTTGCTTAGTCTTGTTTAGTTGCGAGGTAAACTTTGGTTGCGTTTTTGAATTGTTCACTGTCGGTTAGTGTGACAATTGAGTCCGGGAGACTGTTCCAGTCTCTGATGGTCTTTGGAAGAAAGGAGAACTTATAGCAGTCTTTCGATGCGGCGATGGTTTTGAAGGCTTGAGAGTTCGTGTGCCGTGAGGTACGTGATGGTGGCTGGGTGAGGTTACCAATTGGGATGGATAGGTGACCGTGGATCGCTTTGTGAAGGATGACCAGTCTCCTGGTTTGGCGTCTATCTGTGAGTGATTCCCACTGCAGTTTCCTTAACATGTTGGTGACGGATCCAGGAGATCTTGATTTAAAATCATTCATACAGAATCTTGCTGCTCTGCGTTGGAGCAGACACAACTCACAAGTCAACAGATATCTGCGTTGGAATCAAGGTGGCGCAGTCGGTTAGAGCGTCGTACACTGCTGCGCACCGTAGTTCTGTTGGTGGATCGTTTGAGTGAGAGTTCAAAACGATACACCAACACAGCCTCGTCCCCATGCCTCCTTCAGACCGTGCAGACTGAAGTTGGCATATTCATGGCGCATCGTGCTTCGGAAGGTACGTAGAAATGTTGGTCCCGTGTATCAGAAGAGCTATCCCCGAGCACGTTAAAAGGTCACAGACTCCTTCGTAAAGAGTAGGGGATCATCCCGGTCTGTGTTTGTACACACATCGTTCTAGGTCACAGAGCAGGGGTTGCACAGTTAACACAGTCTGTGTATTCAAGCCCCCTTCGCGTTTGATTCCACTAGGAATGTTGCGAAGTATTCAAGAAGAAGAAGAAGAAGAACACAACTCACAACACAAGTCAACAGATATCTGATATGGAGATGCACGGCGACGTTGCTGTGCTGTGCATGTACAATTTAAAGTCGCATAGTACGCGAGGAAATGGTTTACAATGATCGACAATTATTTGTTTTGATTATAGTTTTTAATTTAGGCACGTGTATTTACAAGACGTTCAAACCTGACTTTACGTCCCATTGATATTACAATAGATACAAAAGCCACCAATCATCTTTTGTGCGACGTCTTTGAAATGCAATCTAATCCGCTGCTACTTAGCTACTTGACACACGACACGGTGACCAACCTCTCAATAGTGATCACGTGATGGTTATGGTTTATCGATACAGTCAGTCTATACATAGACGAAATCCAATTGCTTTAATTGCCTCAACTCTGCTCATTGAAAACCAGATTATAAAGTTGTTATTAGCAATTTTGAATAGAGGGCGGCACGCTTTGACAATAAATGGGTCCTGTCACTCCTGAGATCTAACGGTGATACCAATTGCTTTAATCCAAAATAAACTCCGTATTAAATATTTTAAGAGACTTCGGCAAATGCAAACCAACAGATGGCCGAATCTAGTTTTCAGCGCTATGCATTCTATATATATTGATAAGTATTATAAGAGCAATTGTAACAAATTAAGATGGAAGTGGTTTGTTCATATTGAAACTGCTATGGCAGAGTGTGATATGGACCATATATTTAAAGATAATCTATATAATAGCCACTTGTGGATCAATAATTTTAATAACTTAAGTATAGATAATTCTAACAACAAGTGGCTACAATCTGCCATGACAAAATCATCATTAAAGGACTATGTATTATTCAAAACCAAACCTGGTTTGGAAGATTACTTATTATGTAAATTAGATTTTTATGGTGCAACGATGAAATTCAAAGCACGGTGCAATACCTTACCCCTCAATGGCCGCGCTCATTCATGGAAACCTGATGTAAATATTTACTGCCCATTATGTGATAAAGATGTTGAGGATCTTAGACATTTCTTATTTATTTGTAGTGCGTTAAATCATATCAGAGTTGATGAATTCCTTAAACTTGAAAATCAACTATCACTCCATAATTTAGAAGAGTTTTGGAGAATATTTATATCTGGTAATTTAACTATAAAAATGTGTCTTATGCTAGGTCTTTCAAATGATGTTCTTACTGTATGTGATGATTTACCCGTACTCCAAATATTTGATGTGTTCTGCAAATCCTATTTAAAACGTGCATGGACCGCACGTAGCATTCAACTTGTATGATTCTATGTTATCATGTAAATATTTGTATATATTCTTCCTTTTTATTTATACATGTGATAATATTGTGTAATATGTTTTAAGGACGCATCAGTCGAGAAGACTCGTGCCACTGTTTCAAAAGTGTATGTCCAAATAAAAAAATAAATAAATAATAAAAAAAATTAGTACTAGCGTGATCGATATTAGTCATCACCGTTAGATCTCAGGAGTGACAGGACCCATTTATTGTCAAAGCGTGCCGCCCTCTATTCAAAATTGCTAATAACAACTTTATAATCTGGTTTTCAATGAGCAGAGTTGAGGCACTTATCTTTTATTATATTGATATCAATATCGAGTTAGGTTTAGACTTGAATAGGAATGAGAATTTGTATTATTTAGTCTATTAGACCATCAATTGTTTGCAGTTTATAACGGAAAATCATCATTTACAGAGAGAATTTTATCAGAAAAATCTACCATAAGGCCAAGTCAAATTTAAAAAAAACATGATTCTTGTTTGGGTTTTTGAAAAAAATAGGAGCGGCTTGTTATTTATTTATTTTTAATTTTATTTTTACACAGCGTTTTAGCCAATATTACAAAGGGCGGGAAGTTATCAAGCTTAGGTAGGGTAAAGTCGCCTATTTTCGGTCAGCGCCTATTTTCGGTCACTTCGCCCAAATAGTGTAATGAAAATGACCTCGTCGTTATAAACTGACAGGTAAAAAACTGCCGCATAGTTGATGCCGGTATTGCTTTTAAAATGGCGACAACCGATGCAATTACACGATTTGGCCAAGTGACCGAAAATAGGCGGTGACCGAAAATAGGCGACTTTACCCTACCTGCTTTTGGACTCACTAAAATGTAAAATGCTCTTTTAAATCACCGATTAACGAATGCTAAAACAGAAAACATTTATCCTTACGATATTAAATAGTCCGACTTCTAGTCTGGTTAATAAATATTCGCGTATCGAATTAAATTATCTAATAACGAACTCAAATTGGTTATAAAACTAATTCCTGATATTTGAAAAAAATCCCGTATATTTCATTAGACAATAAATAAATATTCTAAGTGAAATAATGCAGTGGACGAACAACGGCGAGTCCAGCCCTCGCTGATATGAGTTGGAAATGACGTCATGCATTAACACCGACGGCGACACTCATCGATTGGTAATCGATAGCATTGATGCTAGGTTGAAGTGGAAGTTTAACGACAGCGGATAAGATTGCATTTCAAAGACGTTGCACAAAAGACGATTGGTGGCTATTGTATCTATTGTAATATCAATGGGACGTAAAGTCAGGTTTGAACGTCTTGTGTGTATTTTGTGAACACATGAATCTGACTGCCATGCTGCCGAATTCGACTACTTTTCACTCGGACTTCTCAATGCAAGTTGATTTTAAAGTAGGAATTGCCCTAACAAGAGACTAAACATATGGTTTTTCTGTCAATAGTCTTGACACACAAAACTTACTTAGGTCCCTCTCTATCACAGAATAAAGTTTATATACCCGTCTTATGTGACCGTACTAAATTTACCTGAATTTTCCTTCTGCTTTTTTGCGAATTTCGTAAATTGTGGATTCGTGGAAATTCCTTTTTTGTACAAGAGAGAACACAAACTTCGCCGACCGGGCGGGGCCGGACGGAAATCGGCATTCGAGATTCAGGGGGAGAGATCCGACAGTTCAGTTTTAGGGATGAATACAAAAATACATTGTAGAATTAATAATATATGAGAGAGTGTCTTGGCTTCCGGATCCACCAAATCAAAAAAGACCCTGGCCAAGGGCGGACTTGAGTTATTTTTAGCAAATTTGCTTGGCAACAAGTGTTTCAAAAGCAAAACATTCCATGCACGCACTCAACGCTGAGCGCTACGCACTCAACGCTACGCACTTGATTCGCAGTAGGCGCAATGTGCGGTTGCCTTAATTGATTGATCTGCGCAAGTTGTTTTCAACGGCATTCGATTATTTTACCGGTATGACGTAGGTCCGTCCTGTCCTATTCGGCACTCAACTCAATATTGGGGCGTTTCCGTAACCTGACATACTTTATCTGACACACTGACATCTGACACAGTTTTTTTAGGCGTTCGAGAGGGTGTTCAAGGGGGTGTTAAGGGGGGGGGGTGTTCAAGGGGGGGGGGGGGTGTTTAAGGGGGTGTTCAAGGGTTGTTAAAGAAGTGTTCAAGTAAAGGGGGTATTCAAGAGGTGGTCAAGGGGTGTTCAAGGGTTGTTAAAGAAGTGTTCAAGGGTTGTTAAAGAAGTGTTCAAGGGGGTGTGTTCACTACCTTTTACATTTCTACACTCCCTTGAACACCCCCTTGAACACTTCTTTAACAACCCTTGAACACTTCTTTAACAATCCTTGAACACTCCCTTGAACACTTCTTTAACAACCCTTGAACACCCCCTTGAACGCCTAAACAAACTGTGTCAGATAAAAGTGTGTCAGTGTGTCAGATAAAGTATGTCAGGTTACGGAAACACCCTCAATATCGTGCCCGTGATCAGTACTTTGAATAAAAAGGCAGCGGTAGCTGGAAGACACAACAAAATTTATGTTTTAAACTTGAATCTCACCCGGTTTTGTGTGGAATTTGTACCACTGCCTTTCCCCCTTCTGGGCCTCCCTCCGTCTCTTTCTTTCTGTTATTCCTCTTTAGTCTTTTCTACATATCTCAGCCCTTCCCTCTATTTCTTCTATTCCCTCTTTCTTTTCCACCTATTTTTGACCTTTTCCCAAAAATTTCCACTCATAATGTCCCAGGGTGGGTGTTGACTCGCCCACCCTAGTTTACGCCATTGATGAGTTTACAAAAAATGCCCGGACTCGTCTATCACCAGCTTTTAATGGTCCATCACCAGCTTTTAATTGGTCAATGGTAAAGATGGTTTACAAATGTGAGGCTACTGTAGCCTATATTTTATAAAAGGGGTCATTGGGTGGATGGATTTTTAAAAAAAAAAAGGGGGGGGGGGTAGACTGGTAGAACTTTCTTTTTTATGTGACATAGCTTAAAACCAAACACAATTCCATAAATAATCAGCCAAAATTGCAAAACCTAAAAATGGGTTTATATTTTTAATTCATATCTCGGGATTCAAAGATACATTTTATAGTCAACACTCAACCAACGATACATGATATCAACCAGTTCACAAATTCTACTGTATACACACATTGTACAACATACAGGGTGTCCCATTATGGCGCGTGATTATAATTTACACCTATATTAATATCTGTCATTGATGTATGTACAGGGTGTGTCAAAAAAAGCGTCCCATGAGTTAGAAAATGAATTATAAATACATCACAATGTCTTTTTGTTTTAAAAGATAGACGTAAGCCTGCTATCAAATACACTTTATCCCACTGAATTTCACCACCTAATTACAAAGATAAAGGGTTCAACAAAAGAAAGTATACACTTTGTTTATGTCATTTTGAGTAACATTCAATTTTTTTGGATGACCAAACAAGCTAGATAGGCATTTAGATGAATCTTTTAGGCATTATTTGATACCAAATTTGCCCCCTAACAACAAAGATGAACCATGATTAGCACCATTTAAAGAAAATGGGTCACTTTTCAAAAGTCACATTTTCAACGCACGCAAGCCGCGAGAAAATGCTGTGCGTGGCACTTTGAATGGCCGGGAATGAAATGGATATTGATCACACAGTGGGGATGCGTTGGGTTGTGCCTGAACGAGCAGTCTATTTGATTATGGACAGGTAACATGTGGTCTTTTCTTCCCGCATAGTGTATTGAAAATGTGACTTTTGAAAAGTGACTAATTTTCTTTAAATGGTGCTAATCATGGTTTATCTTTGTTGTTAGGGGGCAAATTTGGTATCAAATTATGCTTAAAAGATATCTAAATGCCTATCTAGCCTGTTTGGTCAACAACAAATAATTGAATGTTTCTCAAAATGACATAAACAAAGTGTACACTTTCTTTTGTTGAACCCTTTATATGATCAATTCAGTAACAAGAGTGCAAATCCCACTTTGGCCACTTTTCAAATTACTTTCAACTGAGAAAAAAACCGGTCTTAGTGGTTCCGATGATGGTTTTAGGATATGTAAATGTATTGTTATAACAAATACCGTCTATAATTCAAATATTTTATTACATGTCATGGATAATATGGATGAAAAATTTGTTTTTTTTATCAAATTCAACTAACCGTCAACATTTAATAGGTTGATTATTATTGATTTTATTGATTATGTTCAATTACACACTGAATGACGATTCTAATAAAAGAGCTCCCTTCACATGAAAAGTGGCCAAAGCTGAATTTGAACATGCCCGAGTAGATTTGCCATGATTTGATAACGGAAGCTCCAAAATGGATAAACAAAATTCTTATGGGACAAACACGATTACTATGTAGTATTTCGTGAACAATTTTTATATCATGTCCACAAAAAAAAAAAAAAAAGTTTCACATGGGACACTTATTTTAATAACGTTGATATCACTACAAATTATGAGCGTTTACTTTTGGACAAACTAAAAGTAAACTAAAAAGTAAACGCAATTCTAAACAAAAAAGTAGACGTAAAAGTAAACTCAAAACTAAACTTTTCTTTCATTTTGCACCCAATTGACCTCAAAGCACGCTCCAAGTGAGTGAATATAGTCACAGATGTTTCCACCATCTGTGATTTAATGGAATAGTTATTGATTAGAGGCTGGGTGGAAAACAGCTGAGTTGTTGGGCTCACGTAAGTGTAATAGTATTGTGTTTACTTTTTAGTTTACTTTTAGTTTGTCCAAAAGTAAATTTGCACATCAGTAAGTGATTTAAATCACCTCTATATTCAAGAAGAATATTTATCAAACTAAGAAATATCGGGGGGGGGGGGGGGGGGGGGGGGGGGGGGGAGGGTACTCACCCAATACGGTATACGGGGGTGTGCCGCTCTAATGGGTAGGTTTTTGGGCACAAAATTCCTAAACATGGGGTATGATTTTGTGCTGGAAATCCCTAATAATGGGGTCACTTTTTACAAATGGGTCTATTTTCGCGAAATTTGTGTCTATTTTCGCGAAATTTGTGTCTATTTTCGCGAAATTTGTGTCTATTTTCGCGAAATTTGTGTCTATTTTCGCGAAAATTTGCAAAAATTAGGTCTATTTTCCCGATAATTTGCGAAAATTTAGTCTAAAATGAAGCAAAACCCCTAAAAATGGGTACCGATTTTTCCAAAATCACCCCTAAAACTGGGTATGGGTTTTGAATCTCCAGCGGCACACCCCCGACCAAACCAAATCCGAGTACCCCCCCCCCCCCCGGGGAAATATCAGCAAAAAGCAAACCATTCTTGACCCGTGTGTAGTCTTCCCAGAACAATGATTATTCACACCACTGGATTCTATACTGGTTTCACACTCATAAAATCTCTCTAGATAATGTATTTAATGTTCTTCGGAAATAAAGTTATTCATTAAAGTGGGTAGTTATTGGTAGGGTGGTATACAAAATATACAAATCTACTCTAGTTTACAACTTTGCTTTATTTTTTAAATGAACTTTGAACTGTGTTGGTGATAGATCATAGTCCCAATGTCCTTTCATAATCATCCTTGCACCAATTCTACCCATTTCATATGACATTCTAGCTCCTACTGCATTCCCACCAACCATGATACCAATAGATGGTGCCACCATGTCACAATATGGCAATCCACTTCTGGTCAAAGTTGAAATACAGGTATCTGCTTTTGTGGCTATCGGCTTGATTCCTGAAAAAAAGAAACATGAAGAAATACTTATTATTCAAGTAAACGGGACATTTTGTTTATGCTTATTATCATTAAATGGATCTTAACTTTGAACTTTGGGTCTGTCTTATTCTAACTTGAAAATGTAAATTTTGCCACACTTTTGTAATCTGTAATTACGTTATTTCGAAGACGTCCATTTTATAGCTTTAACAATCTGTATAACTTATGTATACATTTTGTCTAACTTCAACAGTCTGACTAATACCTAACTTTGAAGTGTAATGTCTGCTCAATTTTGAAGGCTTGCACTTTGCCTAACTTTAACTATCTGTACTTTGCTTTACTTTGAAGCTGTACATTTGGCCTAACTTTAACAGGCTGTAATCTGCCTAATTTTGAGAGTGTTATGTCTGCTCAACTTATAAGGCTTGCACTTTGCCTAACTTTAACCATCTGTAATCTACATAACTTTTGAAGTTTATATTCTTCATAACTTATACTGTTTGCCTAACTTTGAAAGTGTGCATTCTGCAATCTACCTAACTTTGGAGGTTTACAGTCTGCCCGACTTTAGAGGTGAATTCTGCCTAACTTTAACAGTATGTAATCTACCTAACATTTTAAATTGTGAGATAGGCTTTTACGACGGGTATTCATAATATAAGTTAAAAGTTTAACGGGTTCGCCGTCGGACGAGTTTTGATCTGTCAAGCTTTCGTCAGGATTAGCTCTGACTTCTTCAGGACCAAATTATTATAATATTAAACAAAACATAGCGATTGCCACTTCTCTTGTTATCATCATTTGGGCTACCCCTTGCCCGATGATTTGAGAGTAGATGCCCTTTCCTACTTGTGAAAGAATTGGTGGCTCTGAAAAGAGCCGTTCAGTAGGATTGCCGCTTCCACTGAACACGTAGGTTGCGCCACTGGCCTACTATATATAAATTTGGTTCTAATTTGGTACCTAACATTGAAGATGTGAATTCTGCCTAACTTCTACCGTTTGCCTAACTTTGAAGCTGTACATAATACCTAACTTTAACAGTCTGCAATCTATCTAACTTTGATGCTGTAAATCTATGTCATTTTGAAGCTGTACATTTTGCCTAACTTTAACAGTCTGCAATCTACCTAACTTTGGAGATTTACATTCTGCCTAACTTATACCGTTTGCCTAACTTTGAAAGTGTGCATTCTGCCTAACTTTAACAGTCTGTAATCTACCTATTATTGAAGGTGTGGATTCTGCCTAACTTGTAGGGCCGTATTATCGTACTTAACACGGTTTAGTTTAAAACCGTGACTAACTAAACTTGTGTCTAAATGAAACTGCAAATTTATCTTTGAAACGACGTGTTTAACAAACCCCGCTTTCAACTCTGCTAATCTCGTTGCGAGAGTGACCGTGTGTTAAACTACCCCCATACCCATGGTTAAAGATAAACACTTTTCAGTGAGTTAGACACATGTTTAAGTTAAATGATGTGTTTAAAGTCACAGCTAAACGATGTGTTTAAAGTCAAAGTTAAACGCATGTTTAGCTTAAAACTGTGTTTAAATACGTACGAGAATACGGGCCATACTGTTTGCTTAACTTTGAAGGTGTGCATTCTGCCTAACTTTAGCAGTCTATAAGCTGCCTAACTTTGAAAGTGAACATTATATCTAACTTTAGCAGTCCTTTCAAGGTGTGCATGCATTCTGTGTATCTTTAGCAATCTATAATCTGCCTAAACCCTGTTCTATGGACGTACCAACCTCTCAGGAAGGGTCAGTCAGTTGAACATTTTTCCCAAGAATTTTGTTAATTTTTAACAATTTCAAAGATTTTCAAAATTAAAATATCCAAATCTCAATTTTGACAAATATGGGTCTGCCAAACCCATAAACAGGGTTTTCTCCTTGGCCTAATGCCAATTTGAAACATACCTGGCATAATCATCTTCATTATTTGCATCAAATGGGTCTTCAGTTGAACACATCCATTTCCTCTATACCACGCTACCGCATCTTCCTTACTATGCAGAACAAAATCAAGGTCATCATGTCCGATTTTAACATAATATTTTCCTGTTGGAAGAAAAAGTTTCAGTATTAAAATATTCGAAAGAAAATGGTCATCTTGTGTTATAAGTAAAACAATATACGTATGAGTAAAATTATGTTCATTTATAGTACATGAGGTGGGGGGAGGCCTGTTGTGATGGGGTGGGGGCATAACCGATTATTTTTATTATTACATAGAGTTTATCATTTCATTGGAGGGGTGAGCAAATGCCCCCTCTCCTGATTCCCTCAGCTACCGTGGCCACTCCTCCCTCAACTACACCACTCTCTCAACTATCCAATAACCCTCTCTGACCTCCCATCCCACCAACCCACCACCCCTCTCTCAGTTACCAACCTACTCCTCTCAGCTATAAAAAAAAAAGTCAACATCATAATGCTATGGACATAATTCCAATAATGTGTGCGTACATGAGTGCGCCGGGGAGGGGGGGGGGAGACGGACGAGCGTGCATGAATAAACGTGGATGCATTTCATGTATCTGGATGCAGCTCCGCAAACAACAACAAAACTAGTTTGCATGAAATAGCTTGAATTTTGTCCATAGTATTATGACAGTGACTATATCCCCAGCAAAGCTACCAATACAACCACCCCTCTCTCAGCCATGAACACTTACCATCAGGATACTTGATGGGCGGTAGTATATAGCAATCAGTAGCCTCATTTACACCTGTCATAGAGTTGACACAAGGCATATCTTTCAATAGCATCAGATCCTTCTCACTAACTTCCATTCGTAATGTCTGTTCTGGTGACATGATGATATCAGGAAGCAGATGCTCTGGAAGTAAGTTCTTGAAACTTGTGAATACACCGGTACAAAGCAACACTTTTCTTGCTCGAACCACTTTCCCCCTGTCCATTGTAAGAACTTGTACTATACTACCATCTAGTAAGTGACATTCTCGTATATCGTCAACAACATGATCCAAAATATTGCAGCCCTTTAGATGAGCTAACATTTTCATTGCAGTAAGATAGGCACGCGGGTTCATTATACCAGACTTTGATAACTGTAGAACACACTGGTTAGATTCCTGTATATCTATGTATGGGTATCTATCCATTAACTGCTTTCTTGATAGTTGTAAATGTTGCAATCCTAGTGCTTCAGACACTCTCTTGGAGTCATTTATGTACTGGCCACCTGAAGGGCCAAAGTTTATGTTACTCCTTTCTGTGAAGAATTGGATACCTGTGAGTACCAGAATGAAGGAATCAAGTGGAGGGAGTGAACAAAATATGAATTATACAAAATAAATATTTCAATTTGGTACAAAACATTTATTAATATTATAATTCTTTTTCATTTTAATATGCAAAAGTAATTTAAAACCACTTAATTATATTAAAACTATTTATGCTTAGTCGACAGACAATTGCATTTCTAACCTGGGCTAAAGTAGATAATACAGAAAAAGAATGTTAATCAATACCTCTACTGGTCTGGCATTACCCTACTTTTCCCTACACCATATTATAAAATCCAAATATTTTGCTGATAATGCTACACTAGTTTTATTATTCTAACACTGACCTGTGTTTTGCTCTATCTCATGATATTTAGCAGATGATCGGTTTACAATAACTGCTTCCACCATACTGCTTACATTCATTCTGCAGATACGACCTTCATCATAATGAGCACCAAATATCTCACTAGAGGGGTAATCCTAGTAAAACAATATAGCACATAATTAATTAAAATGTAACAACCATACTAAACTAGAAACTTCAAATAATATTGAACTAAATTAACCTAAAAACCTGCTATGGGAGAGGTATTGAAACAGAATTACTGGTGGAATAACCATTTTTAAACAGTTATTTTAATGTATTGCTTCTGTTTGAAAACATGGTTCTGTGAAACACTGTTTGGGGGAGATGCAGATATGTTCTTTTTTGCGGTGGATGGAATTTTGGCAAAACTGTTAATTGCAACATACATTTATAGAAAGGATGCAATATGTTAAAACAAGTACCGTACAATACACAATAAAGCAAATCAATGCTAAATTAGCAAGATGTGTATCTAGAGGAGTCTGTGTTGGATTCAACATTACTCTCAATTCCGATTCAAAAGAAGGTAATTGAAGGGCTACAAGATGTATTGCAGCATAAAACACATTCATACACTCTTAGTATAGTGTCGAACCAATCAGAAAGCAAGAAATTAAAATAAGCGGAGTGCATTGAAAGTGTCCAATGCACTCCGCGGGTGCGCTGTTCAATGAGTGGGCCACACGCTTTGTTTTGATTCGTCTTTTACTGCGGGTGTTAGCAAACTTATTAACATGTTTTTATTTGTTATTACAAATTATCAAAATTATGCCCAAATTGTGAATTTTGATTTGTATAGTGTGGTGTATGAATTAGGTCAATACATGCATATATTTTGTTTCTAGAAAAATTAGAAAAATCAATGTACTTGCGTAAATGTTGATATGCTCACAATAGCACTCCTCCTGCAGGGTCATGCCATTATTCACATCAATATCAGAGCGTGTGCATTGATTTGTCCAATTTCTCTCGAAACAACACATACGCATTTATTGACCTATATTGAAAACAACACGGTAGGCCGCCTGTATATTAAAGCAGTTTTCCCAATTGACCTTACCTGTATGGATGGTTCTTTTGGTCCAATTAAACAGACTTTGTTCCCTGGTATCAGTGCAAGGTGATAGGCTGCAGATGAACCCCACAATCCTGCCCCAACTACACACACATCATATGTCAAATCCATTGATGGCTCCATTCTGTACACAAATAGTCAAGTCAGATTTGAATGTCCTTAGTGTCACTTTTTAGTTTGTGTTAACAGGAACATTAGCGTAGCCAGAGTGGGGCAAAGGTGGATATTTCCCCCATTCAATATTTGAGTCCCTCGGTTGAGATTGGTATGGTCGGTTCATTTAATAATAATAATAATATTTATTTCTTATATAGCGCAATTACATCAAAAAAACTCAAGGCGCTTTACAAAGATAAATTAAAAGTATAAAGCACGGGAGTAATATATTATAGATACAATATTAAAACATACTCTACCGATAACAACAAGATAAAATACGGTATGAATATTGCACAGTTAAGGGGGGACTCAAGGAAGTTTTTGATTTGATTTTTTGGTGCTGTAATTATTGAACTATTAATCAAATGCATACATTTTTGGAAAGGAAATGGATCAGAGAATCCAAATTTAGCAACAACAATTGTGACCAAAAATGTTGATTTTTTTGAGAAAATCACAAAATGCACTTTTTTGACCCATTTTTTTTGAATAAAGCTAAAAAAAATAATTTTTAGTAAAAAATGCCCAAATCGCTTGATTATGATGTAAAGACACTAACTTAGGGACGAATTTCTCATTTTTTAACCTAATCTAATATTTTTTGACATTTTTACTAAAAAGTGCCAAAAAAGTGAAACAATTGGAAACTTTTTGTTGTTGGCACTTTTTAGTCAAAATTTCAAAAAATATTATATTAGGCTAAAAAATGAGAAATTCGTCCCTAAGTTATTGTCTTTACATCATCATCAAGAATTTGGAATCTCTGATCCATTTCCTTTCCAAAAATGTATACTTTTATATACATTTGAGTCATAGTTCAGTAATTACAGCTCTCACAAAATTTAAAAAAAAGTTCCTTAAGTCTAAATAAGAAGAGCAAGAACAGACAACTGGGATAACTGTGAAATATACATAAGTAAAAATAGAAATAGTAAAGAGCGTGATGCACAGAATACATTGCACAATCAATATTGCATTAATATTAAAGCCTGAGAAAAGGGTGAAATGTGCATTGCAATTACAATTTACAAGGGTCATGTAAAGAAAAGGTTTCAAATGTATCCCTCCTCATGGGCCATTACAAACTACAATACAGTACAACCTCAGAGATGGTGGAATAACAGGGCTTTATAATTGAAAACAATTTTTTGTTTTCCTATTCAGTTTTCTAAGTGACCACATCTTATTGTGGGCAACCATTTGGGTGAAAGCAGTCTTGAACAAGGCTCAAGATAAGCGGGCGATGGGCAATTTTTACCCCTCGGTCCTTCTGCCATAGCGCCCGGTAATGCTGAAAAATAAACAACCGAGCGCTGATATTTTGTCCAAACCAGCGCCCGTTGACGATCGGGAAGCTTGCCTAAGACATCGAATTTCGAGTTGACAATGCTGCCATGCTGGATTTAATAAAAAGTTAGCTCCCGGTAGACTGAAAGTAGCTCCTTTCTCGATAAATGCCATGATCCGGGCGCGACTTTTGAAATAAGTAGCTCCCGGTAAAATACTGTTATCTTGAGCCTTGGTCCTGAAGTCGGTTCACTTTATTTCTTGCCCCCCCCCCCCACCTAATATGAAAAATATGAAATGAAATTGCCTGAAGAAGTAATGAATTTCTTATTTATTGGAATATAATGTGCTACTATTTTTTTCTAGTAAACAATTTTTGGGGAAACATGAGAACTAAATAAACAATAGCCATACTGATGAGCCAATTCAATTATATTTTACATAGTTTTTTTTATTAATCATGCTTCTGTAATGAAATACAAACTATCATACCTACACCCCACACACAACCTCAATACATTCATTTCAGAGAGTGCAGTACTAGAAACATTTCACTATTGTTGGACGCACAAGCGTAGCCAGGGGGACAAGGGGGGGGGGGGGGGGGGGGGGGGTCAGAGTGCCCCCCTCAAAAAAAATTGACCGGGAAAATCAGGAAGGCAAAAAAGGGAGAAGAGGAGACCAAAAGGGAAGGAAAGGGAAAAGGGAAAGAAAAGGGACAGAAAGTCAGTGTTGCCAACTGACAATAGTCCAAAACCGCGACCCAAGTGTCCTCTAAACCGCAGCCCACGACAAAAAGTAGCCCAATTTTTGTTTGCCCATAGAAAATACATTGTAGCTTGACTTTTCCCAAACGCGGCACCCGTTTTTTGCCCGCGGCGCAGGGGTCAAAAGTCACCTAATAGCGCTGCCAAACCGCGGTGTTGGCAACACTGCACAAAGTGTACCCTGACAGTCTGCGCTCAAGTAATGTAATGACATTTATACTGCACATTGGATCAAATCTATTATATAATAGTAATACTCTTAAACTACTAAAGAAGATATAAAATGCTTATAATTTCAATCTCAAGTTTTATATTTAAAACTATATATATTAATTAAGGCTGTGACTTATACCCGGGAACCCGGGTACCCGCCCGCTATTCCGGGTACCCGGGTACCAAATTGGGTACCCGAATACCCGAAATGTAAAAAAAAAAAAAAATAAAAATTTTTTTTTTAGTACAAATGTGTCCCCAAATGACCTCTATTGACCCCATCATGTGTCATTTTGGGGGACAAATTTGTACTTTAAAAAAAAAAATTGTAAAAAAAAAATTTGTAAAAAAAAAAAAAAAAAAATATATTTTTAATTTTTTTAGTTTCTTTTTTCGGGTACCCGGGTACCCGCCCGAAAAA
Organism: Ophiura sarsii; assembly: GCA_035610835.1. NCBI lineage: Eukaryota > Metazoa > Echinodermata > Ophiuroidea > Amphilepidida > Ophiuridae > Ophiura > Ophiura sarsii. The sequence goes on along the minus strand of CM069452.1, from coordinate 13,117,911 downwards.
CGGGTCGGGTACCCGGGTACGAAACTACCCGTGCATTCACAGCCTTAATATATTTCAGAGATAAGTTTTTCTCTATAATAAAGTTGTTATTTCATTGTTTTATAGAGTATATTTCGGAGTAAATACTTGGAACTGGTATCTGGGATACTTTAGAAAAGTAAATAATCAAATTTGTTAATAAAGTTCTAAATACTAATATTTCTAGGGTTTCTAACCATGGTTATTGAGCTCTGTTGGGATCATCGCAACCCCTTTATTCAGTGTAGTGTTTACTTCCCTCCACCTGCTGTCATGTGATCGCCCAAAAGGCAGTCATGTGACATCTAAATTAACCCTAAAAACATGATCGAAATCAATATCACTATCAGTCTAAATGCTGCTACTGATATTTTTGTTTAATGTTTATAACAGATCTTGAATTCTTCCTGTGGCAGATCATAATCCCATTGGCCTTTCATGATCATCTTAGCTGCAATGTTTCCAATCTCATGCGCCAGTTGAGCCCCCTCACCATTCCCACCGATCGCAAGACCAATATTTGATGTCAGCATATCACAATAAGGTTTTCCAGTAGGAGTGCACACTGAAATACAAGTGTCAGTCTGTGTACTTTCAATGTTGATATCTGCATAAAGAGAAAGAAAGAAATGGAAAAAATAAATTATAAGAGTGTGAAATGCATTCCCAAAAGATTAAAAATAATGCAGACAGTTTCAATGTAATACCGGCCTGAAAAACTGCAATTTCCAACTAATTTGCCTGCCTTCCCGATTTTCAGCTGCCTTCCCTATTTCCTGGTCAAATTTTTTTTCAAGGGGGCACTCTGTCCCCCTTGCCCCCTGAAATTCGCGATTTGATACCCTTAGCACGTGCCCGCATTGTGGTAACTGCCCCCACCCAGAATAGAAAGCTCTTTTTCATTCATTCATTCATAAAAGGTTTATTAAAAACTGTTCTTGCAGCAAATACAAAGTAGCTGAATTACAACAATTTTACATATAAAAATACAATGATTAAAGGAAACAATATAATCTACTAAAATTAATTACATGAACCCAATCTCACACTCACCGAATACCACTAAAACAACCAACACTCAAAAACATCCACACACACACCCCCACCCCCACCCCCTACCATTCAGACTCGGCTCATTCATTCATTCATGACTGGTTAATTAACATTGATATAGCAATACATACAATAAAAATACATTATAGTTATAATATAAAAGACCATTAGATTATAAAATATTGCACATAGAATTTAAAACATCAACAATTGAAAACCCAGAGCCCGCACACATCAAACAGACATGCATACTCCAACTTCAAAACTCACTGAACGAAACACAACCCTCACAAATAATCATTACATTTACACCTAGCTCTTTTAACTCATAAACACACACCATAACCCCCCCCCCCCCCACACACCGCCCCCCCCCCCACTTCAAAACTCACTTAACGAAACACAACCCTCACAAAAATTCCAAACATTTACACCAACTTATAACTCAAAGACACACACCGCACCCCCCACCCCATGGAAAAATTGCACAATAAGACACATAACAAGAAATTACCCAATATAAAATAACAGAGTGAATTGAGTCATAAGTCGGATAGAGTCACCAAATTTGCCATCGGATCGGAGTCAGATCACTACAACATCACTGCAAATATTGGTAAGTTACTAAATAATTAGAAAAACATTGAAATGTTTCAATGACTTGTCAGTGTCAAAAAAAAGGGTTCAAGTGGAGTTTTACTACATTCACCTAACTCTGTGCTGAGTGACAACACAGTGTATGTTCTAATGAATGCACCCTATCATCACACACATACTTGCACCCAAGCGATCAAAGACGACAACTCCCAGCCAGTGGCGGCGTCAGCATCATAATTTTTTTTTGGGAAAAGGGGGGCACGAAAAGAAGAAGCGCGCAGTTTTTGTGTCTAAACATAACTAATTTGGTATGAAAATGCGTGCTTGTGCGAAAAATTAACTGTTTTATGCTAAAATTGTAAAATAGTTTAACCTAATTTGGAGAAAATGCGCACTTTCGCACACAATTCTTTTCTCCATTTTATACTAAAATTGTTAAATTTTGTATAATTTAACTAAACTGAATTTTTTGGAGGGGCAGAATTTTTTTTTTTTTGGGGGGGGGGGAAGGGGAGCAAGATTGTTTTTAGGGGCATGAAGAAAAGAAGATATTTTTTGCCATTTTATGCTAAAATTGTCAAATTGGGTCTACTAACTAATTTGGTATGAAAATGCTCTCGAAGTGCGTACAAAAATTGCTATTTATGCTAAAATTGTCAAATGTTGTCCAATTTTAATAAAATTGCTCCCATCACTCATCCATGTGTAAAGGCTGCGTCTATCACTCAAATAGGCTGTGATGATACGAAACTACACAATAAATGAAGGATAGTATAATAGTAGGGTTAACACTTTATATATTTTATGGCCATCATAGTTATTGCCAACTGCATGCAGTGCAGAAACGACGAGTTAATAAAATACCTGGTATCACCATTGTTAGCAATTCCATCAGTTTCTTCTTCACCTCAGGTTTCCCTTTTCCTTTAAACCATGACACCGCATCTTTCTCATTGTTCAATACAAAGTGTAAACTACCATGACCTATCTTTAGGTATCTTTTACCTTGTAGGGTGAAATATAAAAAAATATTGCAAATATAAAATTATGAAATATGGAAATTGGTAAAAGGAATAATATAACTAAACTTAAGACTACAAATGTTTTGTTTGGTCATACTTGGTTTGAATTAAGGTGGGATTGATAAGGACAAAACAAATCTAATAACAGAAATATAATTGCCTGCAAAATCAAGGCATTGTCTGTTGTGGTTGACAGCTAAATACAGATATTGAAAGCATCCAAATTATCAGTTTATTGTATATAATGGAGAAACATTCCATGAATATTTTTAGGAATTTTGAATAAAGGTAGAAAAGGATTCTCTATTTCATTTTTTTACACCAAGTAGTCCAAATGCATATATTCTCAAGAAAACATTTTCTTTTTTTTAAAGACTATAATTTAATCAGTTTCAAATTGGCAAGAAATATGCGGTTTTTATCTCTCTGCAGGCAAAAGTAATCCAAGTGTACACATTACACAAGCTACTTTGGCCCATGAAGTCATTCGCTACTGTAAATAGGTTTGATAATTGGGAACTGACTGAACTATAGTCAACATCATCCAAATATTTCTCCAATCCGAATGACTTACCATCAGGATACAGTATTGGCGGTATAAGATAGCAATCTGTATCTTCAGTTACTCTAGTAAATGAGCAAATAGTCGGCATATCTTGTAACTGTGGGTCATCCGCCATAACCTCTACCCTTAATGTCTGTTCAGGTGACATCACTAAAGCAGGGGGTGTCGGAACCAATGTTTTGAAATTAGTAAATGCACCAGTACAAAGGAGCGCCTTATGGGATAGGATGAGTTGTCCACTTTCTGTAGTTAGTTGAAGTAATACACTGCCATCTGATTGGCTGATTTCAGTCATGTGATCTACGATGTCATCAATGACATCACAACCCCGAAGCTGAGCTGCCCGCTTGTGAGCATTTACGTAATTCCGTGCATTGATAATACCAGCCTTAGAGAGCTGCAGCACACATTGTCTTCCCTCTTGGATATCTATGTATGGGTAATGTTCTTTCAGTTGAGTATTGTCAAGTAAGATATGGTCCACTCCTAGGATTTCACAGGTTTTCTTTGATTTTATGATGCAATCACTTCCAGACAAAGCAAAGTTTATGTTTTTACATTCTTGGAAGAACAACATCCCTGAAGATAAAGTAAATAAATGCATGTGAAATAGTTTTAGAAATGTTACATATGGAAACGTTGTCTCATCTGCTCACCCCGACCTTAATAGTCACGTTTTAACACGAGAAAGTGAGACCGCAGTGGCGGGAAGTTGACTTTTCATCAGCTAAATATCTTAATTCTTGTATAATTGTGAAAACAAAAATCATCAATGTTATATATGGGGGGAGGGTTGTGTAATAATGGTGGACTTTGAGATGTGTAATAAGGGTGGATTTTAAGATCATATGTAACATGATAAGGGGTCTAATGTCATTTTAAGGGGTTAATGTCATCCATTCATCTTCCTTTCTCCTCCACTTCTAGGCACCCCTCTGTTGGGGGTGTAATAAGGGTGGATTTAGAGACCAGGTCGACCTGGCACTTCATTCCTTACATATGTAAGACAATTACTGGGGGACAAAGAAGGTGCAATCCAAGAAAAACAGATTGCCGCACTTGCTACTGATCGTCGTGCATGGAGAATTCTTGTAGTCGCCTGATGATGATGTCATCCATTTTCAAGAAAAAGGATACTTTATTCAAAATCCTGTCAATATCTTGCACGTTTAGGGGTCAAACCGGATGGAAGAAATACACGCAAAATCCTCATTTTATGATGAATTTTAGCTTTGCAGGTAATACACATTTGGCAAATCTCTGATCATGCATGATATGTGACTGGCCCTACCAGGGAGGGAGAGGGGATCGAGTCTTTCCATAGGGGTAAAATGTCTACACCACTCTGTACATACAACCAATCTTGTTAAATCTATACTGTATCAAGTGAGTGATAAACTGACCTGATTTCTCCTCCACTTCTACGCAACCCTCTGTTGCTCTTTTAGTAACCTCTCCTAGAATTGGATTGTCCAAATTCAGCCTAGTTAATCTTGCTTCATCATAGTATGAGCCAAATATGGTCCTCTGGGCATATTCCTTCAAATAAAGATACAACATAAAACACTAAATAAAACACTTTGCACAGAATTATTTACACATTAGGCCCGATCCTGCACCCGCTCCCCCCCCCCCCCCCCCAAAAAAAAATATATATATTAAAAATATATATAAGAATTTCTTTCTTCAAATACATCATGTAGCTGATAATATAGATTTTTTGCAGTATTTCATAAAAAAGAGAGGTGTCCATACTTAAGGGGGCTGTCAAGTGTCAGAAATAGCTTCCGTAAAACTGCCGTAACTACGTAATTATTCATATATTCCATATACAAGTATACATTTTTTTGAAGAAAAGGGTTCAATAAATCTAACCATGAACATGAAATTGCTCTAAAAAGAACCATTTTGGAGAAAATCATAAAAAACGAGAATTTTGACCAGTCTTCAATTAGGACAAGGTAACCCAAAAAATAATTTTTGAAAATCTGTCCTTTTACGATTTTTGTAATCTTAAGAAAATTACCCGGGTTCCATTTTTTTTGTTTTTTGATATCTGAGATATTTTTTTATTTATTGACCAAATAAGGCAACAAAATGGGATTTTTAAATACAAACGTGAATTTCCACAAAATGATCCGAAAAATCGGAAAATAGGCCTAAAACAAAAAACAAAAAAATGGAACCTGGCGAAGATCATGGTTGTTGCGTTAAACTTACTTGCTGTCCATCAGATGCAGTTTGTATTGAGTTATCGTGTCTGTAAATCGTATTTTTACTCAAAAATGAACATAAAGAAATCAACCGATGAATGTGAAAAGTGACAATACCGCCGTTTGATCATGGTTTACGGGGAAATACACATATTTCAAATCCTGTTCTTTAGATATTGTGGGAAGCATATAAATCCCCAACTTCGTGCAAAGTTTCAATACAAACCATTCTTTTCTTGGTATCAATATAACCTCAAATGTGTGTTAAAAAACACCTTTTTCATGATGTCGAGTGTAAAAAAGAAGCCATACCATTTCATGCGCATTCGAAGTGCGTTCACAATTTCCGGGAAGCGTAACGCATGAAAGCGCGTGCGTTAATCGACAATGAGCGCAGACGCGCGTGGAATGTTTTGATTTGGCAAAATAAATGGTGACGCGTGCGCGTTGAACCGGTTGACAAAGATTAGACGCTCGTGTATTAATTTCTGTGCGCAACACTCTGCGGCTAATCCCCGGGCTAATCATCAGAGTTTATCATTATAGGCCCAGTGTAGTCGAGTCTTTATCAATGTGATCATTTAAAAATGCACCGTGGCGGGATTAGTGAGTAGTCTGGGTGTAAAAAATCAACACCTATCCTAGATAAAGGACTTAGTAAAGGAGAGAGAAAATTGGAAACATTAGAGAGAAAGCGAGAAATGGGGATGAAGATTTAATTTATGACCTGTCGTTTGGTAGGCCTAGGTCTACATGTTTTCTCTTCTTCTACTTCAGATATTAAAAGAGACGGAATCGGGTAAGCTTCTGATTAACATGATTAATATGAGTCACGTCACGAATTGTAATTTCATCATAGTAAAAGGCCACAACATGCCACCTGAACTTGATCCTCGTTATGCCAGCGCGCCACTGAAAAAGAAATTGAAATATATGTCCGATAGGTCTAATGTTTAATGAAGCAGGAAAATAAAATTAACGGTTTGTAAAATGACTATAGGAATTGTCTATGGGTAAACTGTCAAGCGAACGAGTAACAGTAGCGTATCAGCAGAGTGTCCCCCTCCCTCGATGGATTTGACCGGGTAGAACAGCTCAACTACCGGGCTAAAAGGTTTTATTTTCTGTAAATACAGTGGGTTGGGGGAGCAAGGGCCCCAATTTGAGTCGGATGGGGTGAATTTTGAGAACACCCCACCCTCCCCGTTTTCAAATGTCGGACTCGGCGGCGGCAATCCTCAGCCTGTAAAGTTAAAGCCTACCGGGAAGATACCATTTCCCCCTCTGACAAGAGATCTCATCAGATACGCCACTGGCGGGTAATGGATCACATTTCACAGTAGTTAAATGATGAGTATTTTCCATTAGAATGGACTTGGATCCTTTTAAAATTGGTTTGCTATCTACCAAAGATAATTATTAAATAGTGATTGTTCAGTGTTATAACAATAGCTCTATTAAGCATTTCGGTTGGATCTCGTATAAAAGTAGTTTGCTATCTACTGAAGATAACAATGATAACGGTGAAAACACGGTCATTATTAACAATTAGCTCTAGTAGGCCTATATATACAGTCATGTGGGTGTTTCCATTACCGGTACTGCATATGGTTTTATTATTTATTGGCTATCCCTATGAATTGCCTTGTCACCTATAGATTGAAACTTTCATTGAGAGGACACAAAAGTACAAGGATATCAAAGGTGCAACCACACATTTAATTAATCAGGCCTATTGCTTATATCTCATAACTTCGTGATAAACCAAACCGATGTTACCCTATTTTTTTGTTGGGGTGGGTCCGAGGGGCAGAAATATAGAGCATCCTCTCCCACCATAATCCCATCCCTTTCACCTTTGCTTTCAGTCTAGAACATTCGGACATATCATTGATTCAAAAATATGAATGATGGGCTTAGCGATCGAAATGGGAAGATCTCTGTTCTTTGTTCAGTCCGAATTTCATTTGGAATGTTCCAGAATTTTATATTATTCAATTTAACTATGACATTTTAGGAGGATTTTTTAGAAACATGACTTGTTTGGCCGTATAGGCCTACTTCTGGTTATCTTGGAACTTATTTTGTCTCATATTATGGCATGTCACCAAACCGTAATAGGCCTAACAGCGGGGCCTTAAACCCGAACGCAACTGAAATAAATGAGCTTATAATGGATATTATTTTAAAATACATGCCAGGAGAGGCTGTCCATCCCTGCTCTCCATGGCCCTATACCCCCCCCCCCCCACCCCAACTCCACATGTCGTGTTTTTGATTGCCGCGTGTGCACATAACTATACAAAGTTAGACTATAACTATGAGATAACCATGTGAACCATTTTATAGCATCGGCTCATCGGCCCGAGGATGCTTCTCCGATCATGCCCATGTAGGCTTATAATTAGTCAAATGGCACTTATAATTGATATTATGTTTGATATAACTGAATGACAAATTAGTACACCGAGTTGAACTAATTGAGAACTAGCTAACTTAACAACGATGCGAAGTAATAGGCCTACCATATTCAGTAATGACAATAAATAGATAAACAGGTAGGCCTATTGGATGGACGGGGCGGGTGGAACGGACTTGTACAACATCGAAAGGCCAAACAAAAACAAAACATTAACGTCTTCGGATAAAACCCGGTGTAAGCCTTTTTGATACTCCTTACATCCTTTATATTTTATCTTTTTTCCTTCTCTCTTTCCAAACTCCTTGACACTAACGCTTGTGCTAAAGCCTTGTTTTACTGGTAGGCCTACTTGCTTCAGGCTCAGCCACACCCCGGCAAAAATGATGGTTTGATTAGTCGGGCCTCCGATGCGTAAACAATGCGTATGAACAAGCCCTCAAACGCGGCAAAAACATAGCGGGTAACGCAGCACGAACTGACGGCTTTCGAAACAACAGCGTCGCGTATTTTAAACGAACTGGCGCGTGCTAATTTGCGTGAAAAACAAAACACGGGATACGCGGCGCATGGGAGTTTCGCTGATCCCCTGCGGGCAGACTTTTCTATTCTACTTTGTCAATGATCACAATAAGGGATTTAAATCCTACTAAATAGGCTTTTGGAATTTCAAAATTGAAAATTTCTTTGCATGTACTGATAGATAACACTCTGAAGTTTTGAAAAATGAAGAAAAGTGAAATTCCTGGAAAATACGAAATGACACTTGACAGCCCCCTTAAATCAGAATAACCGATACAGTAATGTAATGAGATTTGTTACAAGTCATTTGAATGAAAGGGGAGATATTCACTAATCAAAACATTTTCACTTTAAACAATCACCGAGGAATTACATAGGAAACAAAATGATTTAGGAGCATTATGAAAAAATAGAATATTTCATGTCAATTGGATGTTAGATATAAACAAAAGCTTACAAAGGTTTCCTCATTTTGAATCTTACATTATAAAAATGTTGAATTTAACTTCACATTATGAACTGCCTAATTTCTCAAAACATGCCCGACCACTTGCTACAGCATCTTCAAATCTTTCCATGCTCCAGAAATAAATGAATAAACCGCATTCGTTACATACCTGAGGAGATGCCGGTTCCCTTGGTCCAATAAGGCACACTTTATTGTCAGAAATTTGAGAGAGATGGTAGGCTGCAGAGGACCCCCACATACCAGCTCCAACAACGCAAACGTCGTATATAGTGGGTGCTGTCATGGTTATATCTGATGGTGAAAGGATCTGATAAGTGATAAGAGTCAATGGTTTGATGTCTGTGGCGTGGCATTCCACAAACCATTGAGACCCCCCCTCTTGGGGTGGGGGTCTCAATTGGTTTTACCCCATTGGCAAAACAACACATCTTTGAACCTCAAAAGGATCACCATTCACCCCATCTATAAATGATTGAATTGAATTAATTTTAAAACTAAAACTCAAATTGTATTGATGAATTGTATCATTTAAAAATGATACCAGTATACCAGTATCTGTACAATGTTCGCTCCCAATACCTTAAATTATGTAATGATATCTATAATTTATTGTGACATACTGTCTCAATAAATACATGATACTTACAGGGCATAGAGAGATTTCTCAAAAAATAAAAATTCAACATTTTTACCATGTTTAGATAGATGTTATACATAGAAACCCTCTCATGTAAAAATCAAAAAATCAACAACAAAAAATCAGTAAAAATGAAAAATAAAGACATTTTCTCAGCATTTCTAAAGGTATATTAGTGATATAAGTTAAGAATTTAACGGCTTCGCAGCGGACAAGTTTAAAACTGTCTAGCTCTAGAAGTTTATTAGTGCTTTTCACTTTAATGATATACATAGAAACCCTCTCATGTAAGATTTTTAAAAAGAAAATCAGTAAAAATGAAAAAAGACATTTTCTCAGCATTTCTAAGGTATAATAGTGATACTAGCGGGACGCCCGTCCTGCGGACGGGCTCTCCCGCTAGGGAGTAGGGCCTACCAGATAGACACCTACAAAAATAAAGTGTTGAAAATTTATAACGAAACACATAGGAATAGAACAATATTTAAAACATTTTTGTTTTAAATCAAAAGGTTTTGTAGCCTAATTCAAAAGTTTTTAAATTTCAATTTAAAAAAAAAATTACCCCCGCCCGCACACGCCCCGTGGCATATTTCAACACCAAGGCCTAAACCTTAACCATCTCCCGTACCCCACCCGTCCCTCCCCCTCCCTGTCCCCTCCCGGCCCGCCCCCGTCCAGTGGCATATCCGTTACGCAATTTAGCATCACATTTTTTCATTAACCCCCTGTCTCCCAAACCACATTACATCATTACACACAACCCCCATTCGTCACCGCCCGCCCGCCCCTTCCCGTGGCATACCTCAACCCCAAAGCCCAAAGTTCCCCGCCCGCAATTTATCTCAACGCCAAGGCCTAACCTTAACTATCTCCCGTAGCGCGGCGTACTTCTCCAATATTTGTCCGCCCGCGTGTCACATACAGTATCAAATCCCACATCTGACACCATCGTTACGCAATTTAATAATACATTTCTTTATTAACCCCATCCCAAACTACATAACCATAACATAACCTAGGCCCTAAAGGGATCATTACACACAACCCCTAACCGCCCCGCCCCCGCCCCGTGGCTTATGCAACCCCAAGGCCTAAACCGAAACCAACTCCCGTGGCGCAGCGTATTTTTCCAATATTTGCCCGCCCGTGTGTGTAGGGGTGCGTGGGTGTAGTGCGAAGTGCGCGTTTATTTTGCATGGCGCACTGCTGCGCGCTATGTGTAACGCGCGCCGACTGCATGGTTACAGTGTACGCAGAGAAAAACAAACATGGCCCGTAGAAATTAGTCTCAAAAGCCGGGCTGAAAAGGCCTAAATTGGACATCATTTTGCTCATATCTCGGTCAATTCTGTACGGTTTTCGGCCATTTATAGATTATAACCCGTGTCCGGTCATTATTTAGTATCAGTGAAATAGTCACGGCTTTAAAATGCAAAATAAGAAAGCCTTTTCAGGATACACACATACATACACCCCCCCACACATACATACAACATACGGTGAATTATAGTAAGATAAGTTAAGAATTTAACGGCTTTGCAGCAGTTAAAAACTGTCTAGCTCTAGAAGTATATTAGTGCTTTTCCATGAAGGATCTCTTATCTTTTAGTGCCCCTTTTAGGTACTATGACATAATGAATGAATTATTTTAATCCATGAAATTTACCTTTTTAGTATAAGTAGATTTTCAACCAAGTCACTTTCATTGCCTGGTAGTGTTATCAAGAGACATGCAGTTGATGACTGCAGACCACTTTATCTGTAAGCTGTACATATCACACCATGACTAGGCAAATTGTAAGGGGACATAGGTCAAAGTTTGCTGCTTGCCTGAGAACTTAAACACCTGGTTTTCATGTTTACAGTCAATCAATGGCCATTGTAATCATGCAGCTTGTTCATAAGCTGTCTACATGTCACTTGTTTGTAGGATTAACTTTGATTGTGCTCATCAGCCTATCCAAACACAATCAACCTTTGTCTTAGACCAAATTTCTCACAATATACCCTCCCTTCTCAGCATAGGGTGCAGTATTGTAGAATTATTTCCCCATCCTCAATTTTGTTTTAAAAATCTGCCATTGGGGATCATTCATTATTGATGGTGGAGGGAGGATGTGAAAATATATGGGGAGGGGGGGGGGGGGGGGGGGGGGGGGGGTGTCATGTAACTTTTATACTTAAACGGGGTGGGGGGGGGGGGGTAATTAACTTTGTTTAGATTTCAATTGAACCATTGAAGTGGTGGTGATAGGGTGATTTAAGAGGCTATTTTTGAGTGAAATGCCATTTTTTTTCTGTGCTTTGTTCAAATGTAGAGCTGTATCTCGACTTGAAAAGTGCATCTCGGACATAAGAAGTTGGATGATTACAAATCAGCTGATGCTAAATGACAATAAAACAGAAGTCCTTCATCTAACCTCGCGATTCACCTCTACCACACAAATTCCATCTCTTCGTGTCGGCGAAGCTGCTGTCGCAACATCATCGTCTGCACGTAATCTGGGTGTTGTCATCGACGATCATGTTACCATGAATAATCATGTGAGTAGTGTTTGCCGCGGTGCTTCGTTTGCTCTCTACAATATTGGCAAACTCAAAATTTACCTGAACAAAGCGTCGGCAGACACTTTGGTTCACGCCTTTGTGAGCTCAAGACTTGACTCATGTAACAGTTTTATATTGTATGGTCTTCCTCAGAATGAAATTGACAGACTCCAAAGAGTGCAAAACGCCGCTGCAAGGCTTGTCACCGGTGTTCGAGGCCACGTCTACATGAAACCTGTTCTCCGTCAGTTGCATTGGCTGCCCATCAGTAAAAGAATCAAGTTCAAGATCCTGTTACGGTACTCTGTTTAAGGCTATTAATGGACTTGCACCGCAATACATAGTTGACATGCTGACTATCCACACTCCCGCGAGGAACTTAAGATCATCAACAGCGGGTGGCAAGTTATTAAAACCCCCTTCTGTCAAAGCCATACATACTATTACTGCAACATACCGCGATCGTTCGTTTTCTCCGCGGCACCAAAGTTGTGGAATCAACTGCCATCGACCATCCGCATAATCAAATCCATCGGATGCTTCAAGACTGCACTGAAGACTCATCTTTTCAATCTGTCAGAACATTCTTACATGTCGTTCCTCATCATTGTTTTGTTTTTTCCTTGTCTTAGTTTTATTAGGTTCTTTAATTCATGTGTATATTATTCTTTTTATGTTTGTTAAGCGCTTTGAGGTGTTTCGTAAAGCGCTATATAAATGCGGTTTTATTATTATTATTATTCAAGATGCCAACCTTTCCCTACAGGTGCAGTGGCGTAGCCAGGAGGGAATGCCCCCCCCCCCTAAAATTACCCCGTTGGTACACAACGCATGCCGTTGGTACATTCGTGATTTTGACCATGCAAAATTGTTTGCGCGCTATGCACGCACGTTTCCCCAAAATGCAATACTTGTTATAAGTACAAGCTTATTTAGAGCCAAAATGTACCTCAATCATAGTAACAATAAGTGTAAAGTCCAAACATTTCGCACGCTACATGTACTCGCGCATTTCTTTAGTCAAAACAATCTTGTCGGTACACTTTCATTTCTTGCCCCCCAATATGAAAAACCTAGCTACGCCACTGTACAGATATCTCACCTATGGCTATGCCACTGCTGGGTACATTGAAGCATTATATGGTTAGTGGAGTTTTATAAAGAGCTTCAGCTTAAAATTGTTGCATTTTTCTTGTTCCCTGATTCAAATATGAATCGATCGAGATATGAATACTGGAACTGGAACACCTTGAGTTTTAGGGGGCTGTCATTTTCTTCGGGAGGGGGGGGGGGGGGTCATAATTTTGTAAAATCAAAAATAGGGGGGGTTATAATTTTGTGTAGCAATTCAGATTCTAAAATTTCAAAACGGCATTTTTTTTCGCTCTTCGAGCGCATTCATCTAAGCATATTAACCCTTATAATAATATAAATGTACATATTTACAACACCTTTTCTGCTCATTTTTCATTATTTGCTATTTTAGTCTTAACAAAATCTAACTTCGATAGGCTGGGAGGGGGGGGGGGGGTCATAACATTATTTTGTATCGGATAGGGGAGGTTATAAAATTATTGACAACGGCCATTGACATATTTGTGACCCCCCCCTCCCAAAGAAAATGATAGCCCCCTTATGCTCCTAGAACCCTTGATTATTTATGCTCCTATATTCTGCTGGAATACATGTTTTCACACATGTCTGTCAGGAATGGCTGCATTTATTTTTGAATTGCATATATGAACAAACAGGGTATATAATTATTATTTACCTTATTTCCCTCACTTAACTGGTTGTAGACTATAAGGTAACAGTACAGTTGTCGTGTTACATTACATGGTACAAGGGTCATATATGGGTTAAATCATAGATCCTTGAGACTCAAGGATCTATGGTTAAATGTGATGTTATCACCCAGTGTTATCAATATCATTGTCCACGTACATGTATGTGTAGCTCTGCTGCTGCATGCCTGATTGGCTACATACACCAAGTAAGTGTATATTTGCAGCTCTGCCCTCTGTGGATATGGTCAGTTTTTCTATCAAAATATTAGAGGGCTCTCTTCACCATATCATCTCCCACACATTTCAGAAAATCTTGATTTGGGGAAACCATGTTAAAATATCTGCTAATGTTGGTCGGATGGGCTTTTTTAAAATCAATTAACAAACAAATTCTCAATTTTGGAAAATATTTGAGAATTTTTCTATTTAAAAACAAGTTCTAGAAGAAGAAAAAAACACCAGCATTTTGCACATTATGGGCTTGTTGGGCCCACTGAACATTGTTTTCTATTATGCCTAAATATGCATAATTTTGTTTTGAATTATTATAATCGGAAAGAATGGGACAATTTCTGTCAGAAAAGGGACATGGTTTGATATCATTTTCATTTTTTCTCTATCCAATGTTTTCAGTTTTAAACTATGATTTATTTTAACAGAGATATAAAGCTTTAAAAAGGTATCGATACTTTTGAGACACCCTGCACTTCATGGTTTCAGGGGAAATAGGGACTTCTATTTCCATGAGGTAACGGCTTTGAGGCAGTGGCGGTACAAGGGTGGAGGGGGGCAAGGGGGCATTTGTTTTCCCCCACAATTTTAGCATAAAATGGAATTTTCTTACTAAATTAGGTTAAACTAGACCAAGTTTGACAATTTTAGCATAAAACAGCTAAATTCTGTGTGCAAGCGCGCATTTTCATACCAAATTAGTTCGGTTTTAGACCAAATTGGCAAATTTTAGCGTAAAATTGCTAAAAAGATTTGTGCGATTCTCTCGTATCTTATTTTCGACATGCCCATAAAAACAAATCTTGCCCCTTCCCCCAAAAGAATCTAATACAGCGTATCCAATTGGTTCTAATGTTGTAATAAACCAAAACATGCACTTTCTTACATGTTAGAATCGAAAGGGTATAATATCAAAATTAGACAAACATATTGAAGACTTTTCAAGATATAGGCGATGATGTAATCCCTTACCAGAAACTCTAGGCATATTTAAGCAATATACTTAGCAATATAATAAGGCATATATGCCTTAAAATATATTGCTTATAAGCAATATCAATATTGCTTATAAGCAATATCAATATTGCTTATAAGCAATATGTTAGCAATATTTAAGCAATATATTAAGCAATATATTGCTTAAATAGGCAATATAAATAAGCAATATATTACTTGTGAAAATAAGCAATATATTGTGTATTGAAAATAAGCAATATATTGCTTAAATAGGCAATATAAATAAGCAATATATTGCGCAAAAAATAAGCAATATCTTGTTTGGTTAGCAATATATTGCTTATAAGCAATATCAATATTGCTTATAAGCAATATCAATATTGCTTATAAGCAATATCAATATGCCTTATAAGCAATATACCTATCTAAGCAATATTTAAGCAATATATTTAAGCAATGTTTTAGCATTATATGTCATTATTGCTTATTTCTATAGGCAATATATTGCTTATTCTATAACAATAAATATATTGCTTATACAAAAAAGTAATTATATTTAATCCCGTTTGATAACGCAATACGGGAAGATACTTATGGTTGGGTGCAATATCACACGAGGCCAGAGGCCGAATGTGATATGGCACCAACCATAGGTATCGACCTAACCCAATATATTTGGTATTACATTTAAGTAGCTTCTGATTGGATTAATCAAGTTCTGGATTGATCCATTATTATTTGATTGGTTAAAACCATAAGATGTGTTAGGGGTCGGAACACTGGGAACCATCAAAATGTCACTGGGAACCATCAAAAAGCTAATTTGTCATCCAACCCCTTTTTATTTACCATAACCCCCCCCCCCCCAATATATATGTATTAAGCACTTAAACAACTCGAAACCCAAAATACTGGGAACCACCAAAATGGGCCATTTTGACAATCCATCCTCCTCTTTATAGTAGAGTCATTATCGTTTAGTAAGTGTAAATACTTCAATCTCATTGGTTAACACGTATGAAATCTGATCCATATCGTGTAAACAAGAAAGTCAAACCACACGATATATTCCATATCGTCGATTAACCACGTTCCCAGGACCGCGTTACCAGTTAACCGTGTAAAGCGATTGCTTTGTGTCTGTGGAAGAGTTGCCTAAAATATGAGACGTAAATAATAAATGGCGGATGATTTAAACGCAAGTGACTCGATTTCTGTTACATTCTGAGGCCGAAATAGACCGCGAAAAGGTATAATCCACGCCGAAAAATAAATGATCTGCATATAACATAACCAGACATATTTTTTGCGATGATTCTATGGACAGAGGTGCGGCGCAGAGCCTGTTAATTCATTCACTCTAACACCAACAAAAATATGTTCTCGGCAAAAACAGTGTGATTACACCATGCATTTTATTTAAATCAACGCCTCCAATTTTCGTTTAATAAGGAAATATTATTTGTTCCCCTCCAAATATAAATATAATAATATATCCAGTCAGATTGTATGATTGCGCACTGCTTTTATGTAAAATAAGATAGTTTAGGCCCAAATGCACCGTGTATATTTTTGAATGTTGCCTACATGTTACCTCCGAATACAACATGAAGTCATGCACGAGATGCTATTTATATAAACATTAATCACCCCTATTGCGATTTAAATCAACTGTCAGAGGATGTCTTTGCGTGAATAGCATAAAAAACTACACTAACAGGAGTAATAAGATTGAGACAGAGGGAGGCTATATACAATCAACTTTTAAGACAATAACATATTATTAATGCATTTGTACAAAAACTACAGAATTTTGTTTAAAGTTACTTACAAAAGCTGAAAGATTGATGCAAAATTTCTATGTTGCTTGCCGAAAGCAGCGCATACTTCTACTTTATTCCAGTCGATACAAGTATGTAACAACAGAGGGAAGTACCACGGTATCGTTATTTGTATTTGAAGGTAAAAGTTCATATTTCAAATTTGCCTACGAATACAGCCTTTTATTGCTGATATTTCAAAAAATCTTGCCTTCAAAATGATAAAACTTGGCACACATGTACATTGTATCACACTTCGCTTATTCTATAGATATCATTCACTAATCTGTGTTTATATTAAAATGGCAGTGTTTTAAATAGGTATTCGGAGGTAATGCATTTTTTTTACCAAACCGATCGTTTCCGCTTTTAACATTTCTAACAGCTTTATCAAAAAACAGACTTGAATGGGGACAATGCATTTAAGTATTTAATATATTTAGGCTTCCTTACAGCACAAATTACTCTACCTCATGCGAATTCTTCCCCGAAAGTGAGATTTAACAAAACATGTATTTGTAGGTAACGTCAAAACTTACCACAGCGAAAAAAATCACAACAATTCAGGGGATTTATCGAAAGTAACAAAAATTAAAAGAGGCATTCTTGAGATATCCACCAACCAAACAGGCAACATTATTTCCGCTTAAGCTCGTTTTCATCTAAACGGTTATATGTCCAACAAAAAACATTAACAACTATTTTGTAAAAAGGGTAAAAAATAGCAGGTTTATTGCTCGTAGGGCCCTATAGGCCAAATTGTGCATTAAAGTTAGTCATGTTATATATGGCGCGAACCGTCTCATCGAGGCGGATACGTATAACACAAAATTAAAATTTTCAAGATATAGATTATTTTATTATAGGCCTGAACATCGCGTGTACACTTTTCGTTGGATTCGACCATATATATATATTGCGTGGTTGCTATAAAATGGCTCATTACCAATCAGATTACAGCATTTGTAAAATTGCTACTAAGTGATAAAACAGTTGATCGGTTCCCAATCAAGCATTATACGTATGCTGATGCTGTATATGCCATTCATATTCACTCAAGTTAAATTTCATTGCTTAATAATATATAAACTACACATTTAATTCACATCATGTTTCACTCACACAAAACCTCTGATTGCAATACAAATTATAAACAATACCAAATGTATACCATTGAGTAAATGCACATGAATGCAAGCAACTCTGCCAAATTCTGCTCCCTACAGAACTTCTTAAAATCTTTTGCTTTAAAATTCAAATAATATGCATCCAATTGTACTGTGTAAAGTCAAAAGATAGGCTAGAGATCAACAGAATCATGTTACATGCAAAAAGAATTATTTATGCAATCTGTTTAGGCCAAAATCATAATATTTAACCGTCAACTCAGACACATGTACTAACCTTTGTGTTTTCCCTCCATGGCAGTTATAACCTTTAACCCCATCCCACAATGCTTTACTATAAGCAATATATTGCTTATTCAATAACAAGAATTATATAATGCTCATAAAATTGATTGTGTCGATATATTGCTAAAAAGATATGCCTATAATTTTGATATTGCTTATTATCGAAATATGCTTAATTTGGATATGCTTAATGGTTTAGATACAAATAAGCAATATATTGCTTGTAATATTTCTTAATTTTGATATGCTTAAGGGTTTGGATACACATAAGCAATATATTGCTTGCATGGTCACTTAATACTGCTTAATTAGCAATATTTTCTGATATTGCTTGCAGTATTGCTTAAATATTGCTTAATAAGGAATATACATAGCAGCTAGGTTGAAAACCAATTTCCCCAATATCACTAGAAATCAGTAAGCCATTGTACCTTTGTTGACCTTGCCTTAATTGGATTAAAATCATACTGGTTGTCAATATTTTAGGAGTTCTAGCAGGCGTGTGCGACTCAAATTGCCAATCGGGAGATACTTTGTGAGCACATGTTTGATGGCACTGTAGGCGCTGTTTGTCTTCTGCCTTAGGTATAGACTTAATTGAAGCCTGATTTTATCTTTGCTCTGCTGAATTCATGAAATACTGACATTATTATTATTATTATTATTATTATTTTGCAATTAATGTATGAAAACAATATCTGAGCAAGTTCGTTTTGTCTTTTTAATTAGCTATTGTGTCTCATATATGTAACCACCTTTAAGTAAATATCATGTGTCATTGAGGACAATACTCAATATTTTGTTCTGTTTCAAAATTTTACCAAAATAGTCATAACTGGATAACGATACCATAATTGTATTGTTGTTGATAAAAGTAAATAAATGCAGCTATTGGTTGCCTTCATATTTTGGTAAGAAATATTGTAAATATTTATTTTACTTTGAGTACACTTTTTTGACTCACCCTGTATGCTTCACTAACGGGGAGCATGTTGGCGCAGCGGTTAGTTCTCTCGCCTTGCACCAATGAAACCCGGGTCAATTCTGTGCACGACCGCGGGCTTTATGTGCATTTGGTTTATCACGATCCAGGACACGCTTCGCAGGTTTTCTCCGGGTACTCCGGTTTCCTCCTGCTTCCAAAATCTGTGATCAGTTGTTTCGGTTATCAAAAACTTCCTTGACCCAAAGGTATTTGGGGAGCTGCGTTGAAAAATGGTGGATGTTACAATCTAACTGCGGATAGGTTTGCGCTAGAAATTGGCAGCACCCTATGCGACATGATTCTGATGATTCACCAGCAGCAAAATCACAGCGCTTTGAGCCACTTGGAAAAGGCGCTATATAAATCCTGATTATTATTATATTATTATTATTAATTCAAGCACCGATATGATGATGAGAGTGTGAACGGGCAATAACTAGTGGAGTCTATGTACCCGGCTACACCCATGGTCTGGGACCATACCAGTACACCCATACTTCGGACCTGGTACCTAAGGGCATACCCATCAAGACCCATGCACATCGTCTGGGACACGTACCCATACCAGTCCTCACTGTCTGGAATCTGTAACCATACCCGCACTTGTGGTCTGGAACCAATACCTATACTTGTATTATTCATGAATTCAACTCATACTACATCACACGTCTTGTGAAAAGTGGCAACATCACTGAATAAATACTTTGGCAGTTAATTAGGTCTACATATTAAATCCTATATTGCTCCAAAGGCAACCACAGTAACTTTTCAATCCAATATCATGCAGTTTACCATCATGTTCTCACAGTATAGCACATATCACGCACAAGATTGTAACACAAAGTCAATGTTGCCAACTGAGATTAGTCCAAAACAGCGACCCAAGTGTCCTCTAAACCGCGGCCCATGACAAAAAGTAGCAACATTTTTGTTTGCCCATAGAAAATACATTGTAGCTTGACTTTTCCCAAACCACAGCACCCTTTTTTTGTGCCCGCGACGCAGGGGTCAAAAGTAGCCCAATAGCGCGGCCAAACCGCGGTGTTGGCAACACTGCACAAAGTGTACCTTGACAGTCTGCGCTCAAGTGATGTAATGAAATTTATACTGCACATTGGATCAAATCTATTATATAATACTCTTAATTAAACTACTAAAGAAGATAAATAAAATGCTTCTAATTTCAATCTCAAGTTTTATATTTAAAACTATATATATTTCAGAGATACGTTTTTCTCTATAATAAAGTTATTATTTCATTGTTTTATAGAGTATACATATATTTCAGAGTAAATACTTGGAACTGGTATCTGGGATACTTTAGAAAAGTAAATAAACAAATCTAAAGTTCTAAATACTAATATTTCTAGGGTTTCTAACCATAGTTATTGAGCTCTGTTGGGATTATGGCAACCCCTTTATTCAGTGTAGTGTTTACTTCCCTCCACCTGCTGTCATGTGATCGCCCAAAAGGCGGTCATGTGACATCTAAATTAACCCTAAAAACATGATCGAAACCAATATCAGTCTAAATGCTGCTATCGATATTTCTGTTTAATGTTTATAACAGATCTTGAATTCTTCCTGTGGCAGATCATAATCCCATTGGCCTTTCATGATCATCTTAGCTGCAATGTTTCCAATCTAATGCGCCAGTTTAGCCCCCTCACCATTCCCACCGATCGCAACCCCAATATTTGGTGTCAGCATATCACAATATGGTTTACCGGTAGGAGTGCACACTGAAATACAAGTGTCAGTCTGTGTACTTTCAATGTTGATATCTGCATAAAGAGAAAGAAAGAAATGGACAAATAATTATAAGAGTGTGAAATGCATTCCCAAAAGGTTAAAAATAATGAAGTCGGTTTCAATGTTATAAATATGTAGTGATAATGCATTAATGATATTCTGTTTTGCATGCCCTTTAGTAAACCCGGGGGAGGGGCACTCATGTATAAAAGTTGTAACCACATCCGTGTGAACCCACTCTCACAAACTATCCTTAACGGGGATTCTCAATGGAGGGAAAAGTGACCCTTTACAAGGATTATAGCTTGACGTATCATACTCATAGCAAAGGATATATGTCTTAAGAGAGTTAAGACTGAAAGGAACATATGAAGTATTGTGTTTGTTTGTTTGTTTGTTGATTCAGTTTTGTAAGCAAATTTGTCTTATTTGAACTAACCATTTTGGGCTATATTTACAGTGATGACAGGTGACATCGGTCCAAGCAACCCTTAACACGGATTCAGGTAAAAGACACCCTTATTCTCTGAAATTGGCAATTTTGATACCCTTAGCATGTGCCCGCGTTGTGGTTGAAAAAGCACCCTTATTCCGCGTTTTTGTTCATGCGGATGATTACAACATTATACCTGACTGCCCTCCGGGATAGTAAGCTCTTGACAAGAAGTTACCCAATAGAAATAACAGAGTGAATTGAGTCATTAGGCGGATAGAGTCACCAAATTTGCCAAAAAAAGAACTGACTCAAGTCACAAAATGAGTGACTCTATTACCATCGGAGTCAGAACACTACAACATCACTGCAAATATTAGTCAGTTACTAAATAATTTGACTTTTCAGTGTCAATAAAAAGGTTCAAGTGGAGTTTTACTACTTTCACCCAACTCTATGCAGTGACATCAGTGTATGTTCTAATGAATGCACCCTACCATCACACGCATACTTGTATGTGCTGGCATCAACCGAAGCAATCAAATAGGCTGTGATGCTGAACAATATATGAAGGATAGTAGGGATGACACTATTTTACAGGCATCACAGTGCAGTGCAGAATAAAGACCTATATAGTTTGTATAATACCTGGCATCACCATTGTCATCAATCCTATCAGCTTCTTCTTCACCTCAGGTGTCCCTTTTCCTTTAAACCATGACACCGCATCTTTCTCATTGTTCAATACAAAGTCCAAACTACCATGACCTATCTTTAGGTATGTTTTACCTAGTAGGGTTAAATATTAAAAAAATATTGCAAATATCAAATTATGAAATATGGAAATTGGTAAAAGGAAATATATAACATTAAAATATTAATTATTAATTAATACAAACTGTCCGAAAGTGGCTTTTTCATTCTAAAGGTCTTCACTTATCGCCAAAGATACTAGAGTTTTCAATATCAACAAGTATTATAGATTGCGATGACCATTATGATCAAAAATGTCAAGAGAACCATCATGCAGGGGACACTGACAAATATTAATTTTAACACTGTTCTCCCCTAACGAATGTTTAACGCACATTACATATGCTACATTTCCCGAATATATATTCAATTACTTTATAAAAATGTTTTGTTTACAAATCCAAATATCTACTCACGACTAGACAGTTTCGTCTTCCCGTTCGGAAGACTTCCTCGGTAGTGACTTGATCCACTTGTTTTTCCCGCGAGAATTTCTTCCAATCTCGTTCCCAGGAAGCTCAGGTGTTATTAACAGTGGATCGTATACATGATTTAGAGAATAAATACCCTCGTCGCGGTTGATGATTTTGGCCCCCTGCCTTCGTATCCAAATGGATTCTCTTATCCATCGTTTGTGTTTGTCATAGTCTTTGTCGAGGATTGATGCCCCTTTCCAGTCGATGGTGTGATTCTCTTGTGCTATATGATCGGTGACCGCTGATTTATGTTGTTCCGTCGTGGAATCTTTTCTGTTGGCTCTCGTGAACTTTTTGTCGCTAACTTTCTTGGCGTCTTTCTTATGTTCATTCAACCTTGTTCCAAACAGACGGCCTGTCTCACCAACATGTAAGTAAACACATGTTTGTAAACACAGTCGCTGGTCTGTAACTTGTCTCGTTTGTCCTTGGGATGCACTAACAGTCGCTTAAGTGTGTTATAGGGTTTCATTGCAGTCTGGATGTCATACTTCTTAAAGGACCTTTGTAGCCTTTCAGACACACCTTGGATGTAGGGGATAACCACCATGCCATTGCTCACTTTGGTGTCATCCTTTTTCTTGGCTTTCTTCGTGGTCTTATCCTTCATCTGTTGTTGCACTCTTTTGAAGGTCCAGCTGGGGTATCCACAGCGTCCCAATGCTTCTTTGATTCGTTTTTCCTCTGCTATCCTGTCTGGTTCTTCTGTGACAATTTTGTTCATTCTGTCGAACAGTGTTCGTATGACTCCCAGTTTTTGGTGTAGAGGATGTTGTGACGAAAAATTCAAGTACTGGTCCGTGTGTGTCTTTTTCCTGTAAATGAGCAACTTCACAGAGCCATCTGCCTTACGGACGATAAGGGTGTCGCGGAATGGTATCTGTCCTTTCTCTTCCTCTTCGTATGTAAACTTTATGTTGCCCGTGTCGTCAATTGTGTTAAGATGGTCTGTTAGTTGTTGTGTGGTGTCTTTCTTGATGATCTCGAGGATGTCATCTACATAACGCTTCCACAGTTTTGGTTTGCAAGTGATGGGAGCTGTAGCAATGGCTTCCTGTTCTAGCCATTCCATGAACAAGTTAGCAATGATGGGGCTGACAGGACTGCCCATGGCGGCTCCGAACTTCTGTTTGTAGACGTCTCCTCGAAAAATGAAATAGGTGGTTGTTAGCACAAATTGTAAGAGTTCTATTAGGTCGTCTATGTTGAGTTTTGTTCTGTTTTTGAGTGTGGTGTCCTTCTCCAGTCTTGCTTTGATGATTTCCAGTGTCTTCTGGATGGGAGTATTGGTGAATAACGCTATTACATCATGTGAGTTAAAGATGTCATCCTCTTCAATCATGATGCCTGCGAGTTCCTCCGATAACTGTCTGGAATTCAAGACATGGTGTGGGGAGTTTCCGACTAATGGTCCAAAATGGGAAAAACAAGTGGATCAAGTCACTACCGAGGAAGTCTTCCGAACGGGAAGACGAAACTGTCTAGTCATGAGTAGATATTTGGATTTGTAAACAAAACATTTTTATAATTTCAATCTACAATCCTGATGAACTTATTCAAAGATATTCAATTACTTTATTAACAAACATGGTTAAAAAGCATACATAAAACCCAGGACATGACCAGCATGACAATGGAGACCATCAACATGGGCCAAAGCAGGGTAGACAAAATACATTAAAACTACATTATAATACATCAAAAAATTACAGGGAATAAAACAATCAGGTTTTATCTGATTTGTTTTGGTCAGAATGTGAAAAAATTACAGGGAATAAAACAATCAATTTTATCTGATTTCTTTTGGTCAGAATGTGAAAAAATTATGTTAAATTGGCCCTGTTACCAAACCTTGATGAGAGTTATGACTACAAATGTCTTGTTTGGTCATACTTGGTTTGAATTAAGGTGGAATGGAAAAGGACAAAACAATTCTAATAACAGAAATATAATTGCCTGCAAAACCTAGACATTGTCTGTTGTGGTTGACAGCCAAATACATTTATTGAAAGTATCCAAATCAGTTTATCATTAATGGAGAACCATTTCATGAATTTTGAATATGTAGAAAAGGTTTCTCAATCTCTTTCTTTTACTTCAAGTAGTCTAAATGCACATATTCTCAAGAAAACATTTTCTTTTTTAAAGACTAGGCCTATAGTTTAATCAGTTTCAAATTGGCAAGAAATACTTTGGCGTACGCAAGCGTCATGCACACGATTCACAATGCGGCAAGTGCGCCATGCGAGCTAAAACGCTTCTGAAGTCATTTGCTGCTGTAAACAGGTTCGACAATTTGGAACTGACTGAACTAGCAGTTAAAGGTTTATTATGTGATCTTTTCCAGGGAACGCCCTCAATCCTCAAAAACAAAACTGAATGCAGATTTACATTTCCGATCATAAATCGTACATACATTCCAAGTTACAGGGCGATACGATTCTTAATTACTTCAAAATCATGGTTTTAGAGTGAAAATAAACTGTCGGAGTCTGCGCCGACAACTTATTTTTACTCTAAATTCCCTCTAAAACAATGATTTTGAGGTAATTAGGAATCGCATCGCTCTGTAACCTGGAATATATTCATGATTTATGATCCGAAATGTAAATCTGCAAGAAAATCTACTTTCTAAAAAAAATCATGAATAGAGGGCGCTCCCTGGAAAAGATCACATAATATGCCTTTAAGAATATTCTTAACTGTCACTGACTATAGTCAACATCATCAAAATATTTCTCCAATCCGAATTACTTACCATCAGGATACAGTGTTGGCGGTATAAAATAGCAATCTGTATCTTCAGTTACTCTAGTAAATGAGCAAATAGTCGGCATATCTTGCAAATGTGGGTCATCCGCCATAACCTCTACCCTTAATGTCTGTTCAGGTAACATCACTAAAGCAGGGGGTGTCGGAACCAATGTTTTGAAATTAGTAAATGCACCAGTACAAAGGAGCGCCTTATGGGCTAGGATGAGTTGTCCACTTTCTGTAGTTAGTTGAAGTAATACACTGCTATCTGATTGACTGATTTCAGTCATGTGATCTACGATGTCATCAATGACATCACAACCCCGAAGCTGAGCTGCCCGCTTGTGAGCATTAACGTAATTCCGTGCATTGATAATACCAGCCTTAGAGAGCTGCAGCACGCATTGTCTTCCCTCTTGGATATCTATGTATGGGTAATGTTCTTTCAGTTGAGTATTGTCTAGTAAGATATGGTCAACTCCTAAGATTTCACAGGTTTTCTTTGATTTTATGATGTAATCACTTCCAGACAAAGCAAAATTGATGTTTTTACATTCTTGGAAGAACGACATCCCTAAAGATAAAGTAAATAAATGTGCAAATTGTGTTAGAAATGTTAAATTGCTGTATTTTTTCAAAAAAACCCAGACAATCTGTGACTTGTGTCATAAGTTGATATTGTGCTAGGATCATCATAGGGGTGTGTGTAATAAGTGGTGGTTTTTGACATCATACGTAATACGTTGAGACGTTGAGGGGTCTGATGTCATCCATTTTCAATAAAAAGGGTACTTTATTCAAAATCCTGTCAATATCTTGCACGTTTAGGGGTCACATTGGGGGAGAAATACATGCAAAATCCTCATTTTATGGTGAATTTTATCTTCACATGTTATACACATTTAGGGGGTGTCTGGAAAATCTTTGATCATGCATGATATGTGACTGGCCCCACAAGGGAGGGGGAGAGGGAGAGGAGGAGACTTTCCATAGGGATCAAATGTCTACACCACTCAGTACATACATCTTGTTGAATCTATACTGTATCAAGTGAGTGATAATTAAACTGACCTGATTTCTCCTCCACTTCTACGCAACCCTCTGTTGCTCTTTTAGTAACCTCTCCTAGAATTGGATTGCTCAAACTCAGCCTAGTCGTTCTTGCTTCATCATAGTATGAGCCAAATATGGTCCTCTGTGCATATTCCTTCAAAAAAAGATACAACATAAAACACTAAATAATACTCTTTGCACAGAATTATTTACACATTAGACCTGATCCCGCAGCCCCCACCCCAAATATATAAATAAAATAAATGATAATAATAATATTAAAAAAACCACAATTTTTCAACTACATCATTTAGCTGATATTACAGATTTGTTGCACTATTTCAAAAAAAGAGTTGTCCATATTTATCAGAATAACCGATACGGTAATGTAATGAGATTTGTTCCAAGTCATTTGAAAGGGGAGATATTCATTAATCAAAGCATTTTCACTTTTAACAATCACCTAGGAATTACATAGGAAACAAAATGTGCTTACATGGATCTTGATTTAGGAGCTTTATGAAAAAATAGAATATTTCATGTCAATTGGATGTTAGATATAAACAAAAGCTGAAAACGCTTTCCTCATTTTGAATGCCTGAATATTTTATTATAAAAATATGTTGAATTAAACTTCACAATATGAACTGCCTAATTTCTCAAAACATGCCGGACCACTTGGGGGACCACCGGCTTCAGCATCATAAAATCTTTCCATGCTCCAGAAATAAATGAATAAACCGCATTCGTTACATACCTGAGGAGATGCCGGTTCCCTTGGTCCAATAAGGCACACTTTATTATCAGAAATTTGAGAGAGATGGTAGGCTGCAGAGGACCCCCACATACCAGCTCCAATGACGCAAACATCATATATTGTGGGTGCTGTCATGGTTATATCTGATGGTGAAAGGATC
This sequence comes from Ophiura sarsii, assembly GCA_035610835.1. Classification (NCBI taxonomy): domain Eukaryota; kingdom Metazoa; phylum Echinodermata; class Ophiuroidea; order Amphilepidida; family Ophiuridae; genus Ophiura; species Ophiura sarsii. The sequence goes on along the minus strand of CM069452.1, from coordinate 13,090,516 downwards.
TGATAAGAATCAATGGTTTGCTGTCTGTGGCGTGGCATTCCACAAACCGTTTAGACCCCCCCCCCCTCACTTGGCTTGGCTACCCCATTGGCAAAACAACACATCTTTGTACCTCAAAAGGATCACCATTCACCCATCTATAAATGGTTGAATTGAATTAATTTTTAAACAAAAACTCATCCTTTGAGACATATTTACATTTTGTCAGAGTTTGATATAAAATTGGATGGATTGAGCGTGATACACAAAGATATTGGTCGAGCTATGAGTTTTAAAAAATATTGTGCGAGACGCACAATATTTTTAAAACTCATAGCGAGACCAATATATTTGTGTATCACACGAAAAAATCCATCCAATTTTATCATTATTATGCAGTGAGAATCTGACTTGACAAAAAAAAATCAGAAATAAAAAATAAAAAATAAAAAATAAAAAAAATAAAAAAAAATCACCATAATAAAAATAAAAAAATAGGGGAAAAATGATAAAAGGCCGAGGTGGCGTGCTGGGGCACTGGTTATGTGTGGGTGTGGGTCACTGGTAATGTGTGGGTGTGGGTAATATTCAGCCCAAATAGCCAAGTATAAGGCAAAACTGTGTACTGTGCGATTTTTTCTTTTGACCGTGCGAAATTGTTTGACCTCCTACCTCCCCCCCCACTTACGTGAAATTCACGAGTTGGTGATTGCAAACATTTTTGGGGCAACCTTTTACGAAAATTTCAGAAATCTTGCCCCCCCTGAAAAAATCCTAGCTACGCCACTGTGAGGGCCCCCAAATGAAGGACCTCTTAGTGCCCCTTTAAGGTACTATGACATAATGAATGAATAAATTATTTTAATCCATAAAATTTACCTTTTTAGTATAAGTAGATTTTCAACCAAGTCACTTTCATTGCCTGGTACATTGTAGTGTTATCAAGAGACAGTTGAGGCAGCAGATCACTTTATCTGTAAGCTGTACATATCACACTATGACTAGGCTGGGACAAAGGTCAAAGTTTGCTGCTTGCCTGAGAACTTGAACACCAGGTATTCATGTTTACAGTCAATCAATGGATATTGTAAATAATCATGCAGCTTGTTCATAAGCTGTCTAAAGTCACTTATTTGTAGGATCGGTACCCTTGATTGTGCTCATCAGCCGATCTAAACACAGCCATAAAATGATCTTTATATAAAGTAGAAATTTTCGCGAGGTTTTTATTTTAGCGAATTTCGTGAATCAATCCTCATCCGCGAAAAATATAAACTCACGAAATGCCTGTTATGATCATTTTCGTGAAAATATCTTCTCGCGAAAATATTGACTTTTTCAATCAACCTGCCCGTGTCTACTGTTTCACCAAATGCTGTGATGCTTCCCCCTTGATTGATCTTAAATCAGATTATTTCTCACAGCACCCCTTCCCTTCTCAGCATAGGGTGCAGTATTGTAAAATTATTTCCCTATAAATCCTTAATTTTGTTTTAAAAATCTGCCATTGGGGATCAATCATTATTGATGGTGTAGGTGAGGGAGTGTAATATTTTTTATACTTCAAGGGATGGAGAGGAGGTATTAACTTGGTTTGGATTTCAATTGACCCATTGAGATGGTGGTGAATAGGTTGATTTCAGAGGCTATTTTTGAGTGAAATGTCATTTTTTCTTGCACTTCGGTCACATTTTCAGGATGCCAACCTTTCCCTACAGATGGGCAGGTAACTCACCTATGGCTATGCCACTGCTTGAGGGTACATTGAAGCATTACAATGGTTAGTGCAGTTTTATAAATAGCTGCATCTTGAGTTAATTAGCATTTTTCTTGTTCCCTGATTCAAATATGAATCGGGATATGAATACTGGAACTGGAACACCTTGAGTTTTATGCTCCTGATTATTTATGTTCCTATTTATGCTCCTTATATTCTGCTGGAATACATGTTTTCACACTTATCTGTCATGGAGTGGTTGTTGAATTGCATGAACAAACAGGGGATTATAAGCTTACCTTATTTCCCTTAATTCACTGACTGACTGATTGTACTCTTTCGTAACTGAGAAAAACTATGAACAGTAGAGTTGTCGTGTTACTGTACAAGGGTCATCATATAGGTTATCATTGTACATGTGTTAGTCCTGCTGTTGATTGGCTTGGCTACATACATGTACAGTACATATCTGGTACATGAAGTATATTTGCTCTGCCCTCTGTGGATTATGATCAGTTTTCCCTTCAAAATACTAGAGGGCTCTCTTCACCATATAATCTCCTAACTCCTACGCAATTCAGGATATGAGGGTATATACATGTATATCTTGATTTGGGGAAACCATGTTCAAATATCTGCTAATGTTGGTTGGATGGGCTTTTTCACTAAACAAAGTATTTCTCAATTTTGGGCAATATTTGAGAATTTTTCTAGTGATTTAGAAAAGACACACCAGCATAGTGCACATTTGTCTTGGCCTAAGTATGCATGCTTTTGTTTTGAATGATTAAAATCGAAAAGAAAAAACAATGGGACAATTTGAAAAAGACATACATTCAAAGCCAGGAAGACACAACCAATTCACAATTATTTTACATTATACAGATACAAGATGTGTCAAAAGTTTAGATACCTTTTCCAAGTTTCATATCTCCGATACGGTATATGGGGATGTGCCGCTTTAATGAGTTGTGCTGAAAAATCCCTAATAATAGGGTCACTTTTTACATATGGGTCTATTTTCCCGATAATTTGCGAAAATTGGGTCTATAATGAAGCAAAATCCTTAGAAATGGTACCGTCTTTCCAAAATCACCCTTAGAAATGGGTAGGGGTTTTGAATCTCCAGCGGCAAAACCTAGACCAAACCAAATCTGAGTACCCCCCCCCCCCCCGGGTTTGGCATCCTTCAAGTTGAACAATATAGTAGTTTGAGTTATGTAACAAAACTTTCAGCTCATTTTAATTATGAAGGGGCCTCAGAAAAGGGGACGGGGTTTGATATCATCTACAAGTTTTCTCTATCCAAATATGTTTTCAGTTTTAAACTATGAATTATTCAATCAGAGATATAAAGCTTTAAAAAGGTATCGATACTTTTGAGACACCCTGTACTTCATGGTTTTAGAGGGGTAATAGAACAATTATTTCAATGAGGTACTGGCTTCGGGGTGATAGGCACTAATATCGAGAGATGATACTTGTTGTAAAAACAAGTTAAATTTAAAATGGTTTGGAAGATTAGGCTATATTAAAACATCTTTTGTCTCAAAGCTCTTCAGTTTTTCAAAACCTAATGCGGAATGCGGTTTTCTTTTTTTTAAATCTTTTTTTTTTAAATATAAAATATTGAAATTCTTGTAAAAGTGACCTTTTGTATTTAAATTTTGTGTCCCATTTCGATATGTAATGTTTGCGTGCTCTGGCGCATATTGGCGGCAATGGTACCCGTAGATGCCCGTAACCCTTGTGTCATGTACAGCGCACAATACTTGCTGGTGGTAGTGATTTTACAATACTTGCTGGTGGTAGTGATAAAATGATGTGAGCAATGAAAATCTGAAAAATCGGTTAAAAGTTTTTGTAAAAAGAAAAGAAAAAAAGAAGATTTTTAAGATTTTTGTTTTTCTAATGCGCATCAATAAACTAACGTGCGCGGTAGCTTTGAGACAAATGATTTTTTAATATAGCCTTAGTTCATGAACATTTATGAAGTGTAATAATAAGATAATTTCATTACAGAAGCCATATAGGGAGTGTTCATAAATACATTGGTGGTGGGGGCGGGAATTGAGCCATGGACATCATTTCTTTTGATCCCCCCCCCCCAAAAAAAATAGGGTGTTTTTTCTGATCCCCTTTAAGAACCTTTGTTGTTGTTTATCCCCCCTCATTTTTTCAAACCCCCACCCAAAAAAGTGTCGCTTCTTACAGAGAATCTAATACAGTGTATCCAAAAAAATTGGTTCTAAAAATGGGAGAGCCAATACTAGTTTTAGTAATAAACCAAACCATGCACTGTCTTACATGTTAGAATCGAAAGGGTATATCAAAATTAGACAAATATATTGAAGACTTTTTAAGATCGTTGATGATGTAATAAGCAGGTTGAAAACCACTTCCCTAATTTGACTAGATATCAGTCAACGATTGTACCAAAGTTGACCTTGCCTTGAGCGGAGCTAGCCAACCAATATTGTCATAGCGAGCCCTCTATAGGGTTAAAGACAGAAAGGAGCATTGTTAAACCAAGTCTTTGGTTAAACACAAGTTTAACATTTTGCTAACCAATGCAAAACCATTATTTAATTGGATTAAAATCATACCGGTTGTCAATATATTAAGAGTTCTAGTTCATTAACAGGATACACTCCCTGCCTAAAGCTCAAACAGCACATGTTACAGGGGTGTCAGAGGCCACAAATAAATATAAAAAAGAGGAAAACAGGACAAAAAACCAGGAAAAACAGTGTAAAATTGGGTAAAAATGCATATAAAAATATGGGCTGAAAAGAAAAGAAAAGGCTGACATTTTGGCATAAGAAAAAAACGAGAAAATCACTTAAAAGGAGGAACTCTCACACCTCTGTGTATAGCATGAGTGGATTTCCCAATGATTTTGTTTGGGAAAAGGTTTCAGACATGTCTAACTTCAACAACTTTTATCCCAAAAGTTGGCATGAAATTTACATGGTAAAAGGAAAAATACATACACTTTTTTTAATAATAAGTAATTTTTTTTAATTAAGAAGTAGTTCACATTATTTTCAAAATGATTTTTTTAGGACACGCTGTACATCAAAATTATTAACAAATAAGAAATGGTCCAAATGCTAGTTAGTTATATCAATTTTTATTGGGTACAGTTTTACTTAAACAGTAATATTGATTTTTATTGGGTACAGTTTTACTACGTATTCATGTCTTATATTACCTTCTAATTAAGTACCATCGATTTCAGTTTTAATTTTATATAAATTACATAGTCTTTAACTCACAGACTTACATCATTTTAATACAATTCTATCTATTTTCAATTCCCTTAAAAAATCTCACATAATAAAACATGTTGTAGCTATTAGTTATAATTAACTGAATGAAGAATGATGCTCATATGTTTTCCCAGTTTATGTGCCTATAAATTAAAAACTCCAGCCAGGGAATTATGGTGAAAGTCAAATTGCTTTAAAACAATATTAGGCTATATTAAAAAAATAGCCTTATGTGATCTTTTTCAAACGTGTACACTTATTTTGTTCTCTTTTATAATGAAGTTTGACATGTCAGGAAATAGTTTCCTTGACTCATAAATCTATCTTGACCATATTTTTCGTAAAAAAACATCACACAATTAAACTTATAATAGTAGTTACTTGAGGTGACACAGTAAAGGAAATCTGCTTCCAATTTTGGGAATTCATCAACATATTTGTTTCAATTGTCATCATCAAGCATACCCTATAATATTATATACTGTAAAAGTCAATATTTTCACGAAAATGGTCATAACAGGCATTTCGCGATTTTTTATTTTCGCGATTTTCAACATTTGTGAACAAAAGTCAATGGAAGTCAATAATTTTTGTGAGTTTATATTTTCGCGGATGAGGATTGATTCGCGAAATTCGCGAAAATAAAAACCTTGCGAAAAGTTCTACTTTTACAGTGTTTACATTACGTATTGTATGTACAGTTAGTTGTGATCATTGCCCGAAACACTGTAAACGGTGTTAAAACAGTGTCAAACCATGGAATTCTATTTACGAACAAGAAAACTACTCAGAAAATAAACTGTCAGGTTATCCAACAACTTAGTTTCAAATTAGGAAATCTATTGCTATGTAACTTAGAAGATATTGTAGTTTCATGTTTATAATGTAATTTGACATAGAAGTCCATTTAGAGGATGAAATCTAAGATAGCGAGCGTTCCATAAAAAGATTGCAGACTATACCTTTAATTCACAGGCATAAAACAATTGTAAAGGCCAAACAAAAAATAGGTTCGTCTCAAAGCTTTCGCGTGCATTGGTTTTGAAATGCCAAAAATACCGCGTCTGAAATGCAGGAAATTGTATTTTTTTTTTTTTTGCCCTACAAATTTTTATTTTGAGTTTAAAAAAAATATCGGCAGATTTTCCTTTTCTCAAACTTTTTACATGACTCAGTTCTTCAAAATACGCTGCACAATTGCTCTTCACACAACTACATCACAATATTAATTTCAAATAGAAAAAAACAATATCAGAAAGTGTCAACGGTTGCAAATAGTAAGCGTAAAAATTGACACACAAAAAAAGAATGTAAAAAAAGAAGAAAAAAGTATGACAAAAAACCGCGCTCGTCACCCGATTTTGAAGCCTTAGCAAGCTTTGAGACAAACTTTTGTTGTTGTGCCTAAACAAAATAGTGACCATTTCAACCGAATATGAATTATAATTTAGAACCTGTTTATCTGTAATTCCATTAGCTATGATGTTAGCAGCTCAAAAATATTAACCATATATATGATTTTCACCCTAATAATATTAACTAAATGTAATGTATATAGCTGTAATAACACAGAATATCTTTTTACAGTAAAATAGCCATGATTTTAAAGTGGACTTTCAATAAAACACTTCACTTGGGGGAATTATATGGACATTACATTAAAATTACTGGATATATTTTCTTTATTACCAGTGTATTCAATTGTAAGTCAATTTTGTAGTTTTAAAATAGTGAAATAGAACTGTTATGGTTTCACTGAACAATTAGTTTAGATAGGCTATACATGATCATTTGAAATGTTTTATTTCTCAACCCCAAAACAGTCTTATTCTTTTATCCATGCGTAAAACTACTTCACTGATAAGACTCCATATAATGATCATATTATTTTGTGAAGCATTTCTAAACAACATGTACATGTATAATAACCATAACCGTGTAAACTTTAACAAATCAAAACTAGATCAAAATATCCATTAACTTAATGTCACCTACATCCTATCTAGAAAGCGATCAAGAGAAGGCAAGGCTTCACTCAATCCTTTACGCTTCCTTGTCTCCATGACAACCACTCCTGATTTGGAAGTTGAATCTAGTGGATCTCCAGGCAAGTTTTGCCAGTGGTCAAACATGCACTGAGGGGAGGCATGTCCGCCCGTGCTCAGACGTAGCTCTTGATCAAATCCTGTAAAGTAATTGAAGAAGAAACAAGATATTAATTACTACTCCAGTCATTCAATATTTAGAGGAGGATAGAACCACTCCCTCTTTCTATATCTCAAGTTGGAAGGTGACGCACTGGTGTTTTCTACCAATAACACCATAATATCGCATGCATAACTCTAATTTGATGCAAATCAAAGTTTGTATATTGTGATTAAAGACAAATGTTGATCATGTCACACCAAAATGCTGCGTCGTGTGTATGACTATATTGCACCCTGATGTCAACACCATACTTGAGATCCAAAAATGTCATTCCAATGGGATTGTTCTCTTGTTAAAACGAGGTTGAGCAAATTCAATAGATCAATTGAAAACCAATATACAAACCGAAAGTGAATTAGGCACTATTCAAATTGCATTGTTTTGCTGACTGCGTATGTGGCTTTTACAAATGGTAGAATATTTTCCATAAACTTTGAATAAAGGCTGATGATATATATAAGATTAAGCAACTAAAATTGGTCACTTTCATCGTGAGGTAAAACAGCAACATTGTTTTGCAGAAAAGGAATGCTACTTTTAGATCAAAATAACTCGCTATATTCATTTTAAAACTATAATAAATATGTGAGCAAATACAATGAAATAAAAAACTTACCAAAAGACTCATTAACAGGTAGATAAGCCTTAACGATTCTCATCGGTGTTCCTATAGCCTGAGTTTCCTCAAAGACATGACCACGTCTCTTGGTCAACACACCATAGATACCCCCTATTGCTGCTTCAGAACACTGCAATCACAAAACCATATAATAAATTTGGTTAAAGGGGGAACAAATTGATTTATATTGTTGTTGTTTTTAAGATAAAGAAATAGCAAAGATTCATAAAAGGTGCCCAAGAAGCTAGCTAAACCATATGTGAAATTTGGAAAAAAGGTTTGCTCCTTATTGGAATTAAAGTGTGCACTACTAAATTCAGGGGATGAAAATGATTATCAGATTGAGCCCATGCAAGGTACAATGGGCTATTCTAGTTGGAAATCCATACACCCCCTTTAGAAGATATGACCTTAATCTTCCACACACAGGAGATTTCAAATGGAGTTACCCATTGAGATTCACACTTCCTTTGGAGAAGATTAAGGTAATGTCTTCTATAGGGGATATATGGATTTCAAATGGAATAGCCCAATCTGATACTCATACAGCTCATCCATTAGCCAAACTTTTTTTGTAAGGGACAAGCAAAATATAATGCATTAATATTTTGAATTTCACAATATAATTTGTAAATACATAGGTTGTGATACTTATATGTGCAGCAATATTTTTTGACTTTATTCTCTGTCTCACCTGAATTTCTACTAGAAACACTGGTTCCATGATGCGTGGTTGAGCTGTGAGCATGCTGGCCAGTACAGCACGACGAGCAGCTGGTATGATTTGACCTCCCTTGCGTTGCATTGAATCTCTGTGTATTTTCATGTCTTGAATGTTGAATCGTACTCCTCGCATGTTTTCCTCACACAAGACACTCTAAATTGAAAATAAAATATATGGTTTAATTGTTAGAATTTTATTTCATACATCAGCTTCAAAGAGTTTTGAATTTGTTGTAAGGGGAAATAAAAACAATTCCAACCTAATTTATATCAACATACGTTGATGAATTATCTCATAAAACAGTCAAAATGGTAGTTGTTTGGATGGACCAATCAAATAAACGAATGTTCTGAGTTGGCTTATTGTAGTTGGCCGGGTGATATAAATACTAAAGAAAGACATTGATGATCTGGAGGTTTCATGGTGTTCATGATAAACCTTATATTATAACATACACACTTTTTAAGTGCTACTGCTAGGTAGGCCTATTTCAAAATGCTATATCCCAAACTGACCCAGAGGTGCAAAACCCAACCCACCTCAAAAACACCAAGAGAAAAACAACAAACAAACATACACACCAACAAACAAACAAATAACAACAACAAACAGGTCCGATGCATATATTTTGAATTTGAGATTTTATCTTTTTATTTTCAATTTATTTTTGAATTTTTTTCGAGAGTTTTGAAACTATTTGATTTTAAAAAATCTCCAATTTTTTTTGGTTGAAAATGTGAATTTTGTCAAACATTTCTAACAAAATCTAATTTGTTGTTGTTGAATATTACCAACATATTGCACTAACCTCTTTGACAGCCCACTGAAATCCAGCCACCACACTATCCTTGATGTCACTGACATTCTGCACACCTTTTGTGCAGTCAACCAGTAGATTGGGGCCATTGCCATCAGGGCCAAAACACCAGATTTTACGTGCTTCGGCAACATCATAGCCATAGTTGTCTGCTAGATATCGAGCACGCTCCTTGTAGTCTTGTCTTGAGTTAACATCACCCTAAGTGGAAAGTATAATGATGTCAAGTAATTAATACACTGAGTCTTTATTTTTCATTTGACTTCAAAGATATTATTTGATTCAAACAAAATCCAGCTGCCAAAGAGGTAAATTCATTCTCACGGCAAAGTGGTCCATTCTGTGGTACAAATGTTCAAGTCTTACAAACTTAAATATAATTGGAGTAAAACTAAAGCATTGTTGGTTTTAACATAGAGCAATATTGGTGTTCCTTCGCAATCAATAATCAATCATTGTCATTTATCAAGATTCCTTTTAATTTTGAACAAAAAGAAGTATTAGGTCATAGGAAAGAAAAACCTGTTCTATGGGTCTGGCGAAACAATTTTTTATTCTTCCAAATTTGAGATAGATTTTTAGTTTTTGAATTTTTTTTATTATCTTTGTGACAATATTTTGCATTTTTATGAACATTTTGAAATAAATTGTTTTGAAAATGTTCATCAAAGGTTTTGGAAAATTGGGAAAAAATACCAGAATCTTAAAGAAAATGTGAAAATAAAAAGGCCTGAAGGTAGGGTCGGTTTTTCTGCCTGTAAAACAGTTTTTTCATAGCCTTATTCTGTTTGTTTAAATACCTATTTATTTATATGGCTAAATTTGAATTCCAAACATTCCCTGATGTTTCTTGATTCAACTGTTTCCTTGCACATTTGTCTGACATTGAGAACATTTACTTACAATTATAGGTAAATTACAAAACAGTCACCAAAATATGCTTAGAGGTTTATGTTCCGATCACTTTTTTTGGGCTGTGATATTTTTTCTCATTGTGTCTGTAAAATACTACAGGCCAAAATTGTTCCATTTAGAAATTATAGGCTAAAATGTGGTGAATTACTGCCAAAGGTGGTTAACCACCAACCGGTTTGTGTACTACTCAATGGGCTAATTTATTTATGTGTGACTTCTAAAAATAGAACCATTGTAGTTATGCAACTCAAACTTTGGAATGGGATAATTTTAAGGATGACCTTTCATTTGAAATAGAAAACATTAAGTTGAAAATCGGGCCAGCAATTGGACCACCTACCTTGTGGATGAGATTTAAAATTCCTTACTTGTACCAGAGCTGATGATATACTTACATTTTCTATGGCCTCAGAGAGTCCATCGGGGAAGGGAACCGCTCTCATGAATATTCTATTATGCTTATTAGCGGATTTAGCCAGGCATACACGGTCAGATTCTGCCCCTATTGTCTCCTTGTATGAAACACAAGGGTTGGATTTCTGGAATGCAAAAACAAGATTTTATGACTAAATAGCGAGTAATTAATTGATAACATGTAAAGAAGTATTTTTTTTGTAGTAAAGTAGTGCGTCCTTGCTTTTCATTTACATGGTATTTACATCAGGTTTAAATCAAAACAAGTTAATTTAGTTCAATTTTTTCTATTTATCTTTCAACTGACATTGATTGATTTGATTTGATATTAAACTTGTAGATCTGTATGTGAAACAAATATTTCTCAACAAATATGTTATGTTACATTATACATAATTTATGAATGTGATGTGCCCTACGAATTGTAAACTACAGTAAATTCTTCATTTCCCAATCAACTTTCTTGACTTGTGAAATAGTTTAGGAACAAGTATTTAGATAGTTCTGTATGCAAGCAATCATTTACCATTTACATACATACATAATCAACATTTATATGGTGCCTTTCCAGAAAGATCAAAGTGCCATAAAACAAAAATAAACCAAAAACCAAAAAAGAACAATGCATTTGAAGTATCTAGTAAAAAGATGCATGATTAACACATGCCAAGCTTACCTTGATTGGGATACAAGCATGATCTTCTTCCAGATCTTTGAGACAGATCTCCAAATGAAGTTCTCCCGCCCCAGCAACAATGTGTTCACCTGACTCATCTGTACTACACTGTACCATTGGGTCAGATTGGGCCAGACGCTTTAGACCTTTCACAAGCTTAGGTAGATCAGCTGGGTTACGGGGCTGTACAGCAACTCGCACTACTGGGCTGACAGAGAATTTCATCACCTAAGAGCAGATGAGAATTTGTATTAGATTAAAATATAGTAAAATACATTATTTTAGGCAAATCCTAGGTTGATATCAAAAAATAATTCAAATTTAATTTAAATCGTTCACATTTACAAACATGCTTTGATTTGTGTAAATACCTGGTAGGGTTTTGCATATGTCCACCATTTCGCTGGGGTTTTATTTGAACATTCAGAGGTATGTTAGTACTTGAAATTTAAAAAAAATCAATTTATATTTTGAAAATCTGATTTAAATCAAATAAATCCGACTTAAAACAAATTGCCAACCCTGCCGTTTCCTTTTCTTCTAAGAGAAAGCTTTGTTTAGACACAATAAATTTACCTTCATATTATGTGCCTGGTCATATGTGGTGATTGTACCAGTTTTCACCAAAAAGTCATCCACACCAGCAAGCCCTACAATGTTACCACACGGCACACTCTCTATTGGAGCTGTAAAACGCCCCATCATCAAAATAGTCCTAATTAGCAAAGAATACAAAACAAAATAAGAGTTATCTAGATTAGAATATTATATACAAGTACTACAAATCACTACAATGCTAGGTGCTGGGAGCACATTATTCCCTGGTCTATCTCATGGTGCGATCAAGCGGGCTACCAAATGGCAAAGAAAATCTTAAGATTTTTCAGCTGACTCTGTGGCACAATCATTTGAGTGCCGGACTTCCACGCGGACGACCTGGGTTCAATCTCTGCAGCTGGCGCAGCCTGATTTCCCCTACAAATTTCACCAGTTTTTCTCCCCTGATAGTTTCATTCCCCCCAAAAAAATGCCGGGGGAGTTGGGGTTAATGCTGCAAAACCTAGTTGGGATGATTTTGGATTCAAAAATGTTTTAGTGTGTTAAGCAATCTTTTTTTTGTCTGCATGGTTTATTTCATAGAGACAATGCTGGAGTAAACAAATCCATGCAAAATACCAAGTTGTGCATTGGTAATGCATGTACATGTATACATGATATAAATCCTTTTAAAGGAGGTGTCCAGCAAGGACAACATTGTGCATTATATGTTAGAAAAATAATTATCGAGCCAAAATTGCATAGTTACATAGAACAAAACATCATACTTATCATAAAAACAAATAGAACAAAACATCATACTTATCATAAAAACAAATAAAACTGCCATCTCTCAACATGCCATTTTAAAATATTCGCAGTGATCAAAGATCCCGGTATCAATGACGTCATGGTTATTGGTGCTCAAATTTGCGGAAGTACATTGTATAACTATGACTTAATTGATACAGGGATCTTTGATCACTAACATTTTTTTTTAAATGGCATTTTGATAGATGGCAGTATTATTTGTTTTCATGATAAGCATGATGTTTTGTTCTATATAACTACACGATTTGGCCTCTATAATAATTTGAGTAACATATAATGCACAATGTTGTGCTTGCTGGACACCGCCTGTAAACAATGGCAAAACTCTGTAAATGTGTGATCATTGATCAGTATTTACATTTCATTTAAAGCACAGTAGATCTATTTGAGAAAACATGTACTAATGTGTAGGCAATATGACAAAAAGTTCAGCGTTATCATACTGTATAAAATGTCACCAAATTAGTGCATTATTGATCACTAAGGCAACAAAATAACCACCCCCTGTTCTACGGGCCCAACCGACCCATTGGTTTTTAGAAAGTGGAGACACAAATGTTCACTGACCCCTAAAATGGCAAAATGTTTACAGATTTTAAATATTTTTACGATCATTATGAAGGGGAAACACAGCCTGCCCATCTGACCCAACCTGAGAGGTCAGTTTTCCTGTAGAACAGTTTTTGTTAAACACCTAAGGCCCTTCACAATTGATTTTGAGTTTCCTGTTGCCGCCTGCGTCCGAAATTAAGAATTACAAAATATTTATGATTTTATTTTCATTTAGGATTTTCGCCTTTAAAATGACTTTCAATAAACTTTAAATGCTACTTTCTGACTTTAATCATATCAGCTATGATGATGTACAAACATAGAACATGATTGCATTATTACTTGAATATCAAATTAATCATACTTGGAAAATAATTAAATGCAGAGTTCTTGATATATAAGGGGTTGAAATTGGTTGCGACCACAAAATAATTAGTTTCAAAATAAAGAAAATAAAAGATAATTAATAACTAAAAGTCACCTCGTCCCTTTTTTAAAACCTGCAACAGGAAACTCAAAATCAATTGTGAAGGGCCTAATAGACAGAAAACAAATAATTACCTTTGGATTGGTCTAATGTACAAGTCATCTTTCTGGCCAGGGATATAATTGGGACCCATAATGCGACACTTTACTCCAGGTTTCATCACACCGGAGAAAACGCGACCAAATGCGTAGAAGCGTCCTTTGTCTGATGCCGGCACCATTTTGGAAACATACATCATCAGTGGGGCATCAGGATCACAATTCTTGATACCTAAAATGATAGACAGAACACATTTGTAAATAATTGATATTACTATCCACCTAATACAAGTTCCTGACCAGGTGCTATTTTGCCAGTTTATTTAATATATATGACTCATATCCAGAATCTGAAATGTACACTTTCTTGGAAAATTTCTTCCTCAAAATGTTGAGGCTTTTAAGTAATGAACTTAGATTAAAAGAGTGTGACATTTTTGTGTGTGCACATACTCAGTTTTTTCTGTGGGATTTTCCTGTACACTATTCGATATCTAAAGCAGCAAGGCATGTGCGGCAAAATGGTTTATTGGGAATAGACACATAATGAAAACTTTGGCACGATTTTAAGCAAAAGATCTAGTTCCAGCTCTGTGTGCGGTAGTCAGGGAGGGTTGACCTTCTAAATTTGATAACAATAGAAAATCACCATGCATGAATGCACACTATGCACACAGACTGGATTTTGCATTGTAACTCTATTTTACCCATGCTTTCAAAACGTCAAAAAACATGAAATTAGTGCGACTTTATAACTACTATTTGTGCTTCGTTGTTATAAGGCCAATCAGCATGATCAGGCAAACATATATATCATTCAAAAGATTATATTGTCATCTATTTATATCTGTTCGCTCCAAAGTTACGCCAACTGTAGTAGGACGTGGTGGTCAATTTAGAGCTAAAAAATTGTGATTTTTCACTTCATAACAGGACAAATCGGAGGGTTTTCGGTTTTAAAAAAATCAGTGCTTCATTATGCTAGCAACAATCACAACAGCATTTAATCAAGAGTAAAGCTTTAAGTGTCTAGTTTCACAATCCGTTCGCCCCAAATTCTGGAAGATTTTATGAAAAAAGAGGTAACAATTTCGAGTGGTTTCAATGGGAAATGGTGCGTGCAAAGTTTTGTTGGAGCAGATGCGGGCTAGTTTTCATTATGCACGCATCGTCACTGTGTATAACTGATTTGGTGTGAAAAATGTTTCATCACATCTTGTTGTAAAATTATAAGGATGGAATTTGCCCAGTGTCAGATTTTTGATAGAATTTGATAACATTTTACGCATATTGTGTGTTAGGGTGATAGTGCATAATGGACACATAATAAGATTTTATCGAGCCTGGTAAAAATATACCAGAAATTATTACTTTGGATTTATATACAAGTCTCATCTGATTGATTACCTACTCACACAACAAATTTGATTAACCCTATTTTTGCATAAAACATTCTTTTTAGTCTCTTATGATTTAGGAGCCTACTTTGTGGAATGGAATATCAAACATATTTGATCACATACATCCTAAGATATCAGAAATAGGCCAGGCAAGTTTTAGATAATAATTGACTGAAATTGTAAAGAGTAAGAAAATCAAAACCATTTACATCATACCTTCTAGACATGGAAAATATAATTCTGAAAAGAAAGATTTGAGTTTTGTTTCAAGAAAAAGACTCTAGTACAAAACAAATAAGGTTACAACAATGGCAATTTTATGGGGAAACAAATGTTTTTTCATTTGCATATTCAAATTATTCTTCATGGAATACATGAGAAAGTATATGTGACACGATCAAGCGGTAAAAAGAAGTGACACATTCTTATGTTTTTTTAAATGATGTGTAAATATCAAAATAGAAAACTGCTGACATGCCACTCATTTCGCTTGATCACGTTTGAGACTATTTACAGATATAATTGTCTCAGGATCACGTCATATATGACATTTTTAAGCAAGTGTTTACATATTATAAATATTTTAAACAGGTTCGCCGTCTGGGATAGAAAAGAGACAATTATGGGAAAACGATCTCGCCCGGGAATCGAACCCAGGATCTGTTGCTTGCTTGGCAACTGCCTTATCCATTGGGCCACAAGACCTCGCATGGTAAAGCATCTGAAATTCAAACCTAAGCGATCTCGTTTCCCAGTCTCCTGCCACAAGTATTACCTGGAGTAGCTCGGGCCTATACAAGTGTAATAATAATCAAGTGCCGTCCTCCCTGTAGAGGGAAATTACATAGAAATAATAGGCATATGTTCATAATTCTCTTATTTCTTACCCATGCATACAGGATCATCATGGGGTCCTTCATAGAGCATCTCAGCTCTGTACTTCTGGGCTGTAACAGGTGATGGGAGATGGATGGTGATCATCTGGAGAAGGGTGTCGCCAGCTGGGAGCCATTTGCGCATTATGGTCTGAAAACAAAAAGATATAATAATCGTATTGGAATGTGATTCATTGAGTGCATAACATACTTGATTTTTAGTTGTTTTGTTAGAATAAAAGCATTTTTATATAATCTGAGGACGGTTTACTGTACAAAAATGAATGTCACTTGGAATCTTGGAATTCAAGATATGTTTTCTTCATTTTTTATGGTCAAAATTTTGTAAATGCCAGAATATATTTTTGTTCTTGATAATGTAATGGTCCAAAACTATTCAAAAAAGGTTACAACACACAATTCCTTATTTCAAGCATGTTTTAAACACTATATATTAGAGCCATCAGCCCTTTTCAACGTGACCCGAATAATAGTGTCTGTAAACAGGATTTGTACCTGCACACTCCTCATTCCCTTGCAAGTTATGCCTCATCTCCAATCATTCTTAGTCATAGACTGTCTGTTAGCTAGATGCTCAGGGGCTCATTTCCTGAGAATTTGAAACAGGGTTTACTACATGATGGCCGGTATGATTAACCGTTGACAGCGTCTAAACATCTTCAATTTCAGTTCTTAGGGCTCAACATTTGTAAAGTTATTGGTTAAAGGCATATTATGTGATCTTTTCCAAGTAGCGCCCTCTATCATTGATTTTTACTTTGAAAGCAGATTTTCTTGCAGATTTGCAATCTTGCAATCATAAAGATCTTCTAAGTTACAGATCGATACGATTCCTAATTACTTCAAAACCATGGTTTGAAAGCGGTACAATCTATATTTCAAATTTTACTCTAAATTCACTCTTTAAACCATGATTTTGAGGTTGTTAGGTATCGTATCGCTCTGTAACTTGGAATATATTTATGATTTATGATCAGAAAAGTAAATCTGCAAGAAAATCTGCTTCCAATTTTTTTCGAGGATTGAGGGCGTCCCCTGGAAAAGATCACATAATATACCTTTAACTAGAAGGAATAAAGCGGAATCATTGTAGTGAATTTACCTTGAAAAGGGCCTTTCCCTGCAACTCTTTCTCTTCGGATGTCAGCTTAATGTTGAGTTTCTCGATGAACTTGACTGTTTCCTCTTCTTTGAAGTTCATGGTGGCATCATAGATCTGGAAAGTTAACGAATGTTTTAAAAAATCACTTAAATATTGAAAACAGAGGCTGAAATGCAATCATTATATTGATCTAGTCACATGCTATTGGAATGCAACCATTGATTTATTAGCAATTTTACCGAACAGTTATTCTAATAACAACCTACATGAATGTAACTTTACATTATTTGACCAGGTGACTGAAATGCCAATCATAATAGTATATCAAATGAAAAATCAGTAACACTCTTTTTAATATTTTCAGTTATGACAGAAAAAATATGGTTCGCTGCGGTGATCTTGCATCACATTATACTAAGGCTCGCACTCTCAAAAACAACTTTTCGTAAACCATACAGGCCTATAACCTTCCATGATTGTGCAACTGCAAAGTGATAGACTGGGAGAGCAAGCCAGCAGCACAACGCCTCTGTTGCATTTTTTAGATTTAACAGGATTGGAGTCAATCGAATTGGTATATTTTAGTGCATAGTTTATTTCAGGGTTCAAACCTTCTTTTTTTTTATTATGAGGACCACTTTCATCTGATTTGACCAAAACTAGCAATCATGTGTACATTTTTCCATTGACAATGTTTTGCCATGGGGCTATTTTGAGGATTACAAGGATTATTGCCTTGTATCCCCTGTGTGCTTTGACCCCCTGTTTAGAGGTTTATAGCTATTATACACATTTTGCATATCATTTTTATTGTTCACCCATTGAATGTAGCCATACTTACTTTGTAGATTGGATCCAGTACAAACATATTGAAGCCCCTAATGCTTCCTTCACTCTGAGACTTGGTCCATTTCCTCTCTACTGGATTGTAGAAGTTGTCACCCCATAGACGTTTCATCAATTTGGCAGGCTTGATTTTTAGCTTATCACCATACATCTCTGCAAACTGCTTGAGAGTGAATGCCCAACCGTGAAGACCAGAACCAAAACCAATGGTGCCATTGGCTGGACTCACCTATAATAATAAATCAAAATGGTGATAACCAAAAATTCAAAAGAAGGATAATTCATTGGTAGATTACCAGTGTAGTCACCTTCGGAGCCGTAATTTCACCCTATATTGTGCAACATTAAATGTGGTTGATTGCAGTGGAATACATATTTACAGAATAAAGTTTTTGCAAAATAAAAAATTTGTAATAAGAAAATGTCATGAAATGTTAACAGTCATGAAATGTTCATGCCTGACTTTTATACATTTTATTAATATAAGGCAAAAAAAATGTTATGTTGTCCTCCACAACTTTCAGAGGGGCGGGTGGGCGGATTTTTAAAAATAAAAAAAATAAAAAAATTTAAATTTTATTTTACCAGCTTTAGCTCAAAGTTCAGTCAACAAAAAGTTGAAATCACTCTTAAGAGTCGCACATATATGTTATAAACACTTAATTTAATATTCAATGCCATTTAAACTGTTCAAAAAAAAATCAGAACAAAATCAGAAGAATAAAAACTGAAAAGAAAAAAAAATCTGAGCGGCCCTAAATCTTACGAGCGGGTGGTCGAGGACAACATAACAATTTTCTTTTTTGGCCTAAGCATCAGAAATTACATTGCCTATTTTCAAAGGTCTCTTTCACTAACCATGATATTTCCCATGGGTCCCTCCTCATCGCTGTAGGTCCCTATGATGACATTGATGTTTTCTACGATGCGCTGGAACGTCTGGTACAGAGATTCTTTATCCTGTTGCAATTCAAACAAGGATCGATCCATCTTATTCATGAATACGATTGGTTTGATGCACTCCGTAATTGCTTGACGAAGAACTGTTTCCGTTTGGACACAAACACCTGAATAACAACAAAGGCGTGATGGCATATTACTTTGTGACACAGACTAGCAACAGAATTGAGTTTCACAACCACCGACATACGATCAAGTGTGTCAGTTTATACTATAACAGTTTAAGTTGTACACATATCACTTATAAAAATATAATAACCTATAAGTATAATACGCCATCAAAAGTTCAATTTAAAATAGTTTAAAATACTTAAAGACTTATAATGTACTTATGTGTGAAGAGAGTTTTGAGACCAAAAAGAGTTTAATATCGAGGGCTCGACAAGGCCACAAGGCCTCATCTCCATTTTTTCAATAATGAGATTATGGTATCAAAATGTTCAGAAATAAATCTTTCCAGTAACACAGCCCCTTTCAAAATTATAGCCAGTATCACAAGGCCTCATCTTCATCTCCCCAATGTGTTTAAAAATCTTTCATAGTCTTTTCTCAAAATGGTCAAAATGGAGATAAGCCTTGTGTTTCTGAGCCCTCGATATATCAAATGCCCATTTCCCCCTCCCCAAATGAAATAGCAAACTTAGATTAGGTTATCAACCGCCCCATTTTATGTCCTTGCCCCTGTTTGCCACCCGGCTATCTTCTCCCCCTTAACACTTACCATTGACACAGTCCACCACCACAAGAGCGCCATCAGTGACACGTAGAGCGGCCGTTACTTCTGATGAGAAGTCAATATGTCCGGGTGAATCAATCAAATTGATCAAGAAACCATTACCCTCCTTTTCTTGCTCTATGTATTCCAGATCTTTTTCTGGTAACTCATAGAACATAGAGATGGCTCTGTAATAAAAGATATATGACATTTATAAGCTATGATGTAACACTTGGGGGGGGGGGGGGCAGAGTGCTCCAGACTTAAAATTTAAAAAATGCCAAATTAGCTTCCTTCTAACTGTGAGAATAGCAACATACCTTTGCAAAAGAGGTTGATTTTGGGAACCTACCCCGCAGTCTCGAGCCTGATGTCCCCTCCCACTTGTCTTCCCCGATTATCTCAAGCCCCACCTGATGCTGTCCCCCAAACAATAAAAAATGTTGACTTAAATAAATAACCCTTACAGCCCCGAACCCCATGAAATCCCTTTTGAAAACTGTGCTAGCCGGGTGCTCCCGGCAGGTGATAAATGCGCACAGAATTGTTAATTGCGGGTATGTGACTCCCTGGATGGGTGGACTAAGACCCTGTATTCCATCCACCCCGGATAGTTTTTTCAAAACTTCCATCCCAAAAGTGTTAGGGTTCTTAATGAAGAAATTACTGAAAATTAGCTTAAAATGGGTCTGAAATGACCAATTTCACTACAGCCAATTTTGACATTAAACCCAACATTATCATGCGCATCTAACCTTTCCATTATCATGATTATGCCCTCTCCTTCCCTAATTTTGATGCTGGCATTGCCAGAGGACTGATTGAGAGAGTACCCTATGGTATACTGTAAAAGTCAATATTTTCGCATGAAGATATTTTCACGAAAATGGTCATGACAGGCATTTTCACGATTTTTTATTTTCGTGATTTTCAACATTTGTGAACAAAAGTCAATGGAAGTCAGTAATTTTCCCGAGTTTATATTTTCGCGGATGAGGATTGATTCACGAAATTCGCAAAAATAAAAACCTCACGAAAATTTCTACTTTTACAGTATACGCTTTCCACTCTCAAAGCCTCTAAATAGAAATCTGATACCAAACCATGTTGGTAGTATGTTTCCCTCCTTTTTTTCTGAGTGGCTGCCACATCCTTAGGAAAATGATTCAAAAGATCTCAATTCTCAACCCATGTCAAATATCCACAATCCTATTTAATACAAAATATCATTATAATAATTTTCATTACTTTCCTAACTGTGCCATTTTAACACTTTCCACGCGGCTATTGGTTTACCATATACAAAACAGATTTTTCAGAAACCTTTCCCAACTTTCAAGGATTACAGAACCAATGCTAGGCATGATTATTGCACTTATTTCAATGCATTTCACATGGTGATTCCAAATATGGTAATTCAATTCAATAATTTGGACATTTTTGAAACATTTTGTGAAATGTTGGAATGTCATCTGCCGCGTGGAAAGTGTTAAGACAGCATGGGGTCACTGGCAAAATGGGCCACAACAGAGAAATGATACTTACGTTGACTTAATAGTGATACAGCGATCTCGTTCATCATCTCTTGTATCCGTGTAGCGTTCCCCGGTCTTCTGTGCAGCTATGATACCTGCTTTGCTCACCAGGGAATCGGTGAGTGTGGTCTTACCATGGTCTACATGGGCAATTACAGACATGTTACGGATGTTTTTACGTCTGTCCATGATGGACCGGATTTGTTCTATTGTGAAGTTCACCTGTAAAGTGGAATCGGTTGTAAATTAAGAGGGTGATTTAGTGTCCATTAACAGGTGTGGGTCCAGATTGGAGGTTTAAAACGCTCACCCTGTTTTATCCCTCAAACAGCCAAATTTAGACTGGATTTGAACAGGTTTTTTTTAATGTTTTTGTACACATATTTAAGGGCTTTCTATATAAACGGCTGATTTTAGACTGTTTATTCGTTAAAGGGACCCTATGTTTAGGGATTTTCCAGCACAAAATCATCCCATATGTTTACAGATTGCAAATGATCCTTTACCCAGACAGATCAAGCCCCACCCCTTTTGCCCAGAAAAAGATAGATTAGATTCTAAATTAGCATGTAATGTTTAATTTGACATTTAATACTGTAATTCAAAATTTCTGCAAGCATCTTGTTCCCCCAAAATATTGTCATGCCCCTATGCCAAAATGTTGATACTGACACCACCACTGGTAAAAATAGTTCAAGCGTAGCAGATATAGTCGATAAGCTGATGATATATAGTAGGACGTCTGACACAAATACCTTAATATCAATGACTTTATCAAAGGTCAATATTATGATCACTGTCATCAGCTGGGATTTGAACAGAATGCCATCAGCAAACAAACTTACACACATATTTGTTCTCTTATAATGAGGATTGACTTATCTGGACTCTTTTTATCTATATTGACCATACTTTCTGTAAAACATCAATTTGGGGAATTTGTCAAACATTATATTTTTTCCGATTTTCATCATAAAGTATTCCCATCCCATACTATATTGTGTTCACTTGTGTACATTGCGATCATATCCGGAAACACTGTAAATGGTGTTACCACACGTATTAAACCATGGAATTCTATTATATTTACAAATGAGAAAACTGCTCTGAAAATAACCTGTTGAATATCCGACAACTTATTAATTTGAATATGAAGTCAATATTTCATTTCATGTTTATGAATATAGAGGGTGATCCATAAAATTTAAAAAAATCATAACCCTAACCCCCCCTGAGTGCTAAAAAATGCCAATCCTAGGTCCATCTCCAAGCGCCTGTGCTGACGGTTTACTATGATGCAATCAACCGAGCCTATATAGTGAATGTGGTATACTGCGCGAATGAGTAGCTGAGGGCCGTGGCTTAGTGGGTGGGACGTGGGGCTTGAGAACGGAGGGTCCCCGGATCGAATCCCGTCGATTTAGTTGGTGTTTTTTTCCCGAAAACTGTGATCCTGGTCAAAACCCCTAAATTGGTGTTAGGGTTATGGTACCAAAAAAACATTTGCAGAGTGGGGGGGGGGGGGGGGGGGGGGGGGGGACTTTATTAACCGTATCCCCCAGAGTGCTAAAAAAGCCAATCCTAAGTCCATCTCCAAGTGCCTGTGCCTATTGTTTTTGAAGTACAGTAGCAAAGCGTTGTTAATTTAAGATAAACAACACTGCTATGGAAACTAGCACACATCGATAAAACCGCACCATACAAATAATGTGTTAATGCGCTACAGCAGTCGCGGTATGTGTTGTGTTGGAATGATCGCTGTTTACATTGACTTTTGAAACTAAAAGGAACTTGATTGTTATTTTAATTTAGTCATTTTAGTATAAAGGTTTTTGAAAATAGTTTGAATGAAATTGTTAAACATAAAGAACAATTGACATGGTCTATTTGTGACCAGTCGCGTCAAAAAGGATGTGTTGTCGGCAAACACAGATTTGAGATGGAGGCCAATATATTTGGTGAAATATAAAGAAAATAATGAAAAAAATATGCTTTTTCAAATCATATCTTGTAATTAAAAAGTCTGATCACCCTTCAACATGGTACCATTTTCAAGCTAAAAATGTGTTCTTCCAATTCATGACAATAACTCAAAATTGACTCATGCCACCAACGTGTCCATTTTGATGTGACGGATCACATTTATGAAATGGCGTTTAAATCCTTGGTCGTTGTTGAAAACCTTGAAAGGGATCAAATCATGTTTCAGCGTGTGCATCGCCAATCTACAACTATTACGTTCTGCATGTTTATAGCACTCAGGCAAACACTCCATTGTAGCACCACCAATACCTATTTTGTTCATAGTATATTCTTCAGCATCTAACATGAAATATACACATACCCTTTTGTTTTGTTGTGTTTTATATTTCCTGGATAATGGATGGCATTGCGATCATTATAATTATTTTTTTAATTAACCAAACTTATTAATGCATGTATGGATACCGGTACAGAAATATTGAAATACAATCCACTTACCATTTTGATTTATTTCCTGAAGTTTTCACTAAATATTATCCTTGCTCTTTCTTTTCAATATCCTTGGCTAGAAAGAAGACTTGTATATAAGATAATCTGGCATACAGCCAATGCTCTTGCAGTTACATCGTAAAATCAAGAATAAATTGTTTCAGTTTCTGCCTCTGCTTTATATACACAGTGATTGGTATTGCACAACCAGGTGACATATTTCACCAAAGTTCCTTATAAATAGCAGCAAAATCCCATTGCTTGTTCATCCATGCTTAAAAAGGTCAGTTTCATATGGTGGTGCAATACATGGATGATGGATTGTATATATCAGAGTGTACATGTGTCAATAAGTGCACAATTAAAGGCTATCTTTTAAAATACCCTACCACTTAGATTATTTTCCTGTTCGATTGCAGTGCCTGATGGTGGCTATTGTTTAGAATACCTTACCATTTATATCAATTATCATGTGTGTGTACAGGGCGCGTCAGAAAGAATGGGCACTTTTTCGCAAAGGCATCACAAAAATTCAGGTATGCATATTCAAAACCAATGGTAGTGCTATAAAGACCTATATATTTGACTTTCATTCAAAAGAAGAATACAAAAAATCAACCATTACGTTATTATGTTAGACAAATTTTAGTATAAGACCCAAATTTTAAAGCCATTCCTCAACATGTTCTAACGAGGTTTGCTTTCTGAATCAGCGGAGACGCTTTTTTCAATTCAGGCTTATTATTACTCGTAATTCCAAAATTCTTTTTATATCCATTAATTTTAAGATTTTGTATCCAACATTCATGTACCTTTTCAGGTTTGTCACTAGTTTTAATGATTGGCATCTCTGAATCAGCTAGCCAACAATACCAGATATTATTGCCATCCCGTGGACCCGGGGGGGGGGGGGGTAACTCGGATTTGGTTTGGTCGGGGGTGTGCCGCTGGAGATTCAAAACCCCTACCCATTTCTAAGGGTGATTTTGGACGGTACCCATTTTGACCACATTTTCGCGAAAATAGACAAACAGGACCCATGTCGAAGGATTTTTCAGTTGAAAAGCCTACCCATGGCTAAGGATGTCTCATGAAAAAACGACCCACTGGAGCGGCACGTCCCCGTATGCCTTACATACGCGAGTACACCCCCCCCCCCCCCCCCCCCCCCCGGGCCCATGGATTGTTCTTAACATACAGGGTTCTAAAATGGTTGCAACATTACGTGGTAGGGTATACTTAAGGGATTCCTGATCAAACAATTCTGGTTTAAATAATGAAAAGTAAAAGTTATTAGAATTTGTTAAGGATCTGTGATCGAAAATGTATAGCCAATTCTAAGTTTTAATCAATCTTTTTGCCAGTAGCTTTTTTAAAGGTAGCACTTTTTGACTGACAGCCTGAGACAATAGAAACATTTGCCTATCTGCTTGCCCCATATTTCTCTCAAATACTGCTTGTATTTTCAGTGACTGGGTCAGCTACTTATTTTGAGGACTGTATTCCAGATGTTTTGTTACTAATCGGAAAACGGATTTCTTGTTAACATTGAAAGTATTGCAACTTTAGGTTTATCTGCTCGGTATGCTTAATTAATAACCCTGTATTTCATTCCCAATATGTGATGTAGTTAGTCAATAAATATTGGTCCAATTTGCATTGATAACAAACTCTTGCAAGTGCATTACATGGTAATTAATTGCATTGAGAGATTGCTGAGAAAAATGCTATTTAGAGAAAAGGAATTGTTTCAATAGATAAGATACATCAGACCTTGCACTTCAGACCTCTCCAAGCAAGTAAGTGGCAGAGCACTGGAATAATGTATTGCTACAAATTGGGTATCATTGTCAAGATGAACATATCAGCTTTTCATGGATATGCAACATAGTATGGAAATATCCCGAGATATTTGAACATTTTGCGATTGAAAAAAAATTCCAAACTTTTTTTGAGCAGTTTACATAGAAATTACCAATTTGTGACATTTTACATGATAATTGAAGGGGCCCCATCTCTCAATACCCCTTTATAACATACTTGAGATATGAATCTAACTAGGTCTGCTCATTTTTAATGCTTGAAAAGAAACTGAAGTTATTACAGAACAAAGGCTTCAGTAGTGACCAATTCATGTTTTAAAAAAGCTAGGTTAGAGAATTCAGATATTTCAATTTGACTTAGGTGAAGTTTGGTTAACAATTGCAACGCTAAACTAAACATCGCACTTGGGTTTTGAACATGCAGTGAAAGTGTGACAGGTATGTGTATGGCTACATTGATCAATTATAAGCATCACCAGTCTGTATGTAGAACCTAATAGTAATAAAAAAAAATAAAAAACAGGACTTTGGTTTGGCTACATTAGCTGATCTTCATGTGTTATATATCTCGAAAAAAAGGAATTTCTTTATCATTTTTTTGAACATAATGTTCATAGTGTGTTAATTTTTTTTACAATGATACCAAATTTGTAGCCATCACTTGCTCGAGTATGGGCGAAAATCCAAAAATGGCCGCCATACAGGGATCAAATTAATTCTTTAATTAAGCTGCCGAGCATATCAAAATCTTCGTCTGAGCACAAGGCTTCTAAAATGTATAGTTCGCCCCACTTCCTTCCAATTATTGGTTGTCAAGATAGTGAGAAAAATGTGAAAAGATTGTTGACCTTTCCATTTGGGGTCAAATTTTGAACTTGCTCCGATTTTAACAAACAATCTCAAATTGCTCCTCTGATCAAAGGAATCCACAAATAGTAGTTGTTACCATCCAAAATATGTGTTGTGCCTTGGGTCAAGTTTCATATAATATAGGCCTATGGAACTTGACATTTTGACCCTGGTCAAGACACAAAAACTATCCAGGCGGTATAAAACTAAAATTTTCTGGTATCCTTGTGATCAGAGATGAACAATTAGCGATATTAATTGTCAAATTCGGAGCAAGTTCAAATTTCAACCTTTGCATATTTTGCTTAATACCTCGGCAACCACCCATCTGAGCAAACAATACATTTTTAGATTCGTCATGCCAAGACAAACAATATGGCCCCCTGTATGGTGGCCAATTTGGCTCTAACAAATTTAGCACACAGGAAACTTAGGGAGTTTTAATGTTGTTCCTCATGTCATAACTGAAAAATACAGCTTTGTGTTATTTATTTTTGGGTGAAAACCGTATGTTCTTGGACTAAAATGTACCACTTCCTTGAGCAAATGCAAGTTCCTCTTTAGTGCGCAAAATAATTAGTGAATTTAGACTTTTAATGAGACATTGCCATTTTCAGGTGACCAAGCACTGAAACAGTGAGTGATTGCTTACAAGTGATACCTATCCTTGGAAATACAATACTACATTGTATGCATGTATCACGAAATGCGAGTAAAATTTGTGATTTAAACATAATCATTTATGAAATTATTGATCTTGTATTCAATCTTCTGCTTTCTAAAATACAACAGGCCCGCCCGCAAGTGAACTTTTTAAACACCAGGAGTATCTTGGGCAATCACATGTTTGTTGGGTAGACTAGACCTGGGACATCTATAATGAAATTTGGTCTACAGCAACCTTATTACCAAATGAATTTTCCTTTTAAAATTTGTTATTGCTGTGATCTTGCTTTGAGGTATTTGACATACTCATTAAATTCCAAGCAACTTGACAAATGTTTAAAGTATCTATGCATGCATTAGCATTACCAAATGTGGATTTATCCTATCAATTTTCCAGCTAAAACAAACCGGTTTTGTCAATAGCTTTTTCCTAGATTAAACATTCTTTATCTTTCCTTCCGTGCATTTATTTATTTATTTATTATAGCATGTGCGAAATATTCTTGTATCTCATAAACAATGAGCCCTTCCAACCCCTATGAAATGGCCGTACAATTACCTCTATTCCATAACACTTAACACAACATAATAATACACACTATACAAGGAGTTAAATACTTTGGAAGCATTTTAATTTCCAATAATAATATTTTGGCTGCTTTAAGTTACTTCTTTTACTTTTTATACTTCCATTCATGTAACGAGTTTTTTTCTTTCACGTTACTCAACTTCATCCATTTCAGGACACGATACCAGATTTGTTTGTCACAATGTTACTTTTTCCTTCTCTTTTTTCATTATGTTTCTTTTTTTTTTTACTTCTTTTTTCTTCTTCTTGAAGTTACATTTTGATACCATAATTGAACACCACATTAAGACATCTTGGCAGTAAGAGTCGTCATAATTCACCGTTTGGAATAATTTGTACACAGAAATACATAGCGATGGTACATACATTCGGAAGGAGGAATCAAATGGTTGCGTATATTCAGGACTGGCTTGTCATTGTTGTATACACATAAATCATATGACGACAAGTATGGCATTTTTGTATTATTTTTTGCAAAACTGTCATATACTTGTCCTTAATATTACAAATGCAACCAAATCCCTAAACCAAAGATATAATATTACATTGTTTGTTATAAGTAATGACCAATTAATAGGCAGGCAACTGTGGCCTCTAACAAATTACAATTACATTTCACAAAAGGACAAGAAAAAAATGCAGATAATGCATTTGAATAGCCATTCCTTATTGTTTTGATTATATTTATTGCATGCAAGCATGACCTATTCCATAATTATAATAAGGAATTAATCATATCATTACTTCATTATCAATCTAATGTCATGCGATTGCTGTTTTTTTATAATAATTTGATATGCATCCATATTCACCGAGTATCAGGGCACAAATTAAGGCCACCAAGGCATGGCCTTTGGTGCCCTTAGACTTGGCCTTGATGACCAAGAACTGCTTCAAGATTTGAAGTAGTCTTGAGCACTGAATGACCTTCGTGCCCCTGTAAAGGATAGCTTGTTGGCCTTGAAATGGGTGCCTCTCAAAATTCCTAATTCGAGCCCTGCAAGTATAATTTATGTACTGGAAGTGTGACATTACCATATCGATGAAATAGTATTGTTTATTAAATGTAGAAGTGAACACATTGTATATTAAATGTAGAAGTGAACACATTGTTTATTAAATGTAGAAGTGAACACATCGTTTATTAAACGTGAAGTGAACACATATTTCCCGCCCTTCCAAAACAGCTATGCAAACGAGAATAACCTATTAAAAAGGTGTTTGACTAGCACAAGACATGGACACTTGTGTAATTTATCTTTTTGACATTTGCTACTCATGTTTATATAAATAAATGTACCAAGGAGCTAATGACTGACTGACTGACTACACACAAGTGGTAAATTACATCTTGTCCATGTAGTTATCAAGAGTTGGGATGCCTTCTTTCATTCCCTTGCGCTTACGGGTGGTTGTAACGACGATTCCTGGCTTGGAAGTCTCATCTATTGGATCTCCGGGGAGTACTTGCCAATGATCAAATACACATTGTGGGAAAGCCTGTCCTGAAGTGTGCGAACGTAGATCAGCGGTAAATCCTGTGGAAAAGATGAGTTACAATTAGTGAGGTGTAGACCAGTACAGTAATTGTGAGCAGTGGCGTAACAGCCGGGGGAGGGGGGGGGGGGGGGGGGGGGGCACAGTGCCCCCCCCTGGAGGTGCTCAGCAGGAAATTCAAACCTACCCACCAGGAAAATGGGGGGAAGGGAAAAGGGGGAAAGGGAAAGAAAAGAGAGCTAGATAAAGGAAAAAGGGAGGAAAAAGAAAAAGGAAAAGGAGAAAAAAGGGGAAAGAAAGAAAAGAGGAAAGGGAAAGAAAGAAAATTTTGCAGTACAAAAAGCAAAACAGACAACAAATTGGTGACTGTTGTGCTTTTTGTAATGCAAAATATTTCGACCGTGCGAAATTTTGTGACTGTGCGAAATTTTATGACCGTGCAATTTGTTTTGACCCTACCCCCCACCCCACTTACGTGAAATTCACGAGGTGACTGACTGGGAATTTTTTTGGGGGCAACCTTTTACGAAAAATTCCGGGACGGAATTTTTCTTTAACCAGGATTTTTTTGGCTGTGCCCCCCCTGACAACCAACCTCTGTTACGCCCCTGATTGTGAGTTATATTTAGGGAGTTATTTGACATCATCCAAAGACTATAGTATTTGATCCACTATTGAAGATTTTGGAGAACACAACTACCGTATTATCCCTATTAAGCGCCCAGGGCGGTTATCAAAGTCATTTTGGGTGGGCGCTTATTATGTTACCTGTTATAAACTCATTTATCGTACTAAATAAAATGTATAGTGGTCATTTGAAGATGCTGACCATTTGATGGTCATTTGAAGATGCTGACCATTTGATGTACTAAATACAATGTACAAGTGGAAATTTGAGAAGGCTGACCACTTAACGTACTAAAACGAAAATGTACAATTGGTCATTTGAGAAGGCTGACCATTTCATGTACTAAATGAAATATATGTATAAGTGGTCATTTGAGGATGCTGACCATTTGAAAAGGTGGGCGCTTATAAAGGATTGTTTGTTGGTAGTCATTGAGAAAAACAGGGGTGGGCGCTTATAAGGTCCTGGGCGCTTATAAGGTCCTGGGCGCTTATAAGGTCCTGGGCGCTTAATAGGGATAATACGGTACATTGATTTCCAGTTAAAACATTCCTGTCAATGTGTTATAGATTGTGAATTTATTGGATCTGAATCCATGTTGACAATTTTTGTTCTAAAGTTACAGTTCTGAAACTTCTAAATTTAGTTCAATTTAACTGTTCTTCCAAACCTTGGATGAACTTGTCTTCCTATGTCAACCATGCTTAAACATTAATCTAACCAAACATGATATAACTGGTGGTTTTTTTCAAAGGTAGTGTGACCATAAACACTAGATAGGAGAAACTGGGCTATTCTATTGATATGATTCATTGAAGTGTCAGTTGTTGGACAGAAGCACATCAGGATAGCATTAACCCCATTGATGAGGATGTATCCACTTTCAAATTACTTTTCATCATACTTACCGAAGGACTCGTTGACAGGGAGGTAAGCCTTGACAACAAACATTGGTGTTCCTATGGTCTGAGACTCTTCGAAGACGTGTCCTCGTCTTTTGTTCAACACACCATAAATGCCACCAACAGCAGCCTCTGGACACTGTCGAAATAAACATAGTAAATTGTTAATTTTCTAAACAAAACCAAGACTAACATAACAAGTAATGGATGGATACCTGCTTTTACAACACATTAGAGTAGGGCTGAAAGTAAAGCTTTCACACAGTAACCTTACAATGCCCTGGTCCATACATACAATCATACATGTGACTTAAGGGTGTTCCTATGGCTAGAAAAAAATCTTGATATTCAAGTATAAGGTAGAGCTGGTTGAGTACAACAAAAAAGTCTCTTACTGGAGGTGAATCGGGTGCACGGTTTAACAGATATAACCATTTGAAGTCATTTTATATTCTTTTGTTTTGTATTGTTTTTCGGCCAACAGAGGGCAGTCTATTTTCTTTCTTTTTTTATTGTTTTTTTTACTCCCTAGGTAAAATTTTCTATGACAATTTAGTTTTTTGTTTTTGCTCTAAATATTTATTAAAAACTCCTATAGACTCCCGCAGCACAGGAAATACGGAGAGTAGTATAACCAACATATACACCAAGTGGTAATACATTTAAGAAAGTGCATGAACTTGAACAAATTAATTAAGTGCATTAATTAGCCTCATTTTTCAATGACCTAAAGCTTCCTTAGATAATTAAGTATAATTAATTATGCAGATGTCTTACAGCCTCCCGCAGCACAGAAAAGTTTCTAAAAACTATAATTAACAAGCTCCCAAAATTTCAGCTTTGTAGCATTTATACTTTTCTTGTAAAAATTAATTTAACATTTTAGCATAGATTAATTATTTTGCTAGGGGGTCAAAAAACAATAAGAAACAAAAGAAATGAACACTTCAAATTTGCTTCATTTTTGACAAATAAATTGTCATATCTAGAAAACCGTACCTCCGATCAAGCTCAAATGTCAGATTATTGTGGAACTCGGCAAGCTCTATTAAAATATCAAATAAAAAATTAACCATAGGAACGGAACAACCGCAAGGGGCAACTTGATGCATTGAAATTGCCCAGGTTATTCTATAGCACTTTTCTTCAGATAGTATATTTCTCAGATTTGGCAATTTTTATAACCTGTAATTCATGAGATGGTGTTGCTTCTGGTTTCAGAAGAAACATCTTTGAACCAGGTGTAATTTGGTGCAAAAGTAGACACCAGGTTTAGAAATCCTAATATGAAGTCCTGCAACTGAACTGAACTAAGTTATGGTAACACACTAGTGTTTGTTTTCACCTAGAAAAAGTAAGAGTCTCCAACAATCAACTAATGACGAAAGGGCTCTTAAAGGTAGATGACCCGATCACATTTTCGTAACACAGAATTATTTCAAACATACGGAGATTTTCATATCATATGAAACCTCATATTTTTCTCATCATCATACTGAAATTTGACGGCCTAAATCGGTATAATTACGGAGAAATCGATGAAATAACGTCGAATTACCGCGAATGGTGGTAACCACCGATATAGTTTGTGTACTACTCAATGGGTTCAGTTCACAGCATCTTGTGCGTCTAAAATAAGAACCATTAGAGCTATGCAACTCAAACTTTGGAACACAACTTTTTTAAGGATGATCTTTCATGTAGAATAGAAAACTTCAAGTTGAAAATCGGAACATCTACCTTTAATTCACACATACCTCTGAATGCTCTAATTAGAAAGGGATATGAATGAGATTTCAAGTTGTCTCAAATATTGTTTGAATATTACTTACTTGAATCTCTACAAGGTAGACTCTAATTAGGAAGGGATTTGAATGCGATGTCAAGTTGTCTCAAATATTGTTTGAATATTACTTACTTGAATCTCTACAAGGTAGACGGGTTCCAGAATAGCAGGCTGTGCTGTTAGTACACAGGCATAGAGACAACGACGAGCTGTTGGGATGATCTGTCCACCACCACGATGGATGGCATCAGTGTGTAGTGTGACATCGTGGATGTTGAAGCGTACACCTCGCATGTTTTCTTCGCACAGGACTCCCTTGAAATTAAAACAATTATGAGAGTTAGAGATTTTTTGTTGCTAACATCAAAGGAGGCCAATTAAATTTACAAGCTCTGCTCTGATTTTGGTCAGGCCACTAATGTCTACCTATTAATTATTGTATGTATTGTTGTTAAATAAAACTGAAACTGGAAGGCATAAGTTTTGGAGAAAGAACTTTGGTAACACTTAATTTGATCTATGCAAAGTGAATGCATTGCTCCCATCCCTCAACAGCTACCACAAGACCTGGATACTTGTGTTATTTATCTGTTGAATTTGCTATTCAAGGTCTTAGCCCGGACTTGAAAGTTGCCAGCCTAAATTTGAACACTCCAGTTTAGTACTTCTATTGCAAACATTAGTGTTATCATTTTTGTGCGTCCAATTGATAAGCATGCCCTCAGGTGCTAATAGTAGCCCAATATTGCGCCCAAGTCATATTTTTGGACAGGTGGCTGGCTAAGACCTTGTATGCTATTGATGTTTTCATCACCTACCAAGGAGCTATATTGGACTTCACAGTAGTTAATAACATCTCTGAAGAATTTAATGATAATGACAAAATGTTCCGTGTTTACTTATATTTTATAACTCCATCCACACAGTCGGTAATTGTTACAAAACGCAAACATTAATTTGATTTATGAACTGCGTACCTCTTTGGATGCCCACTGCAGGCCTGCAACGACACTGTCCTTGATCTCATTCAGATACTGTACTCCCTTAGTGCAATCCATCAACACATTGGGACCTGTGCCTTCGGGACCGAAAGACCAGATCTTACGGGCCTCGGTCACATCCCAGTCATACTTGTCTGCAAGATGTCTGCCACGTTCCTTGAAATCTTGTCTTGGTGTAACGTCACCATTGTCGATCTCCTCTGCCAGACCATCTGGGAATGATTCCGCTCTCATGAAGAGACGGTTGTGCTTGTTGGGCGACTTGGACAGGCACGTGACTGCTGAATGAGCAGTTACAGTCTCACGGTATGATACAACTGGGTCGGATTTCTGTTCAAAATATGATAACATAGGTTTGTAGGTTTTGTAATATGATATGGGACACATGTTATGTCTAACAGATATTCTTTTTAAGAAGAATCTTTATTTATGTGGGATCAATGCGGTCAACAAAATTATTTTAAGTTGAGCAATGAGCATCATTAACCCTAACTCTACTACACCACATGGCAACTGGGCGGAAAAAATGTTTTTCGTGCAGGTTTTTGGGCTACAAAATGGACCCAGGCTATATCGAGGCGAATATACTTCGCCAGTGTGACTGACAGCCGTGGTGTAGTGGTTAGGATCTGGGCCCGGGTGCTGGAGGTCCATGGTTCAAATCCCGGGCAGGGGGACCTTTCTGGTGAATTTTGGAGGTCGGAAAACAAATCTGTTGCCGTGTGGTGTACTGGAGTTAGGGTTAACTTTGTTGCAACTCTTTGCATGACACATGGCTGGAAATACTTGACATTGACTAGCCTCAGGTCACAATAGCTCAATCAAATAATGAGCCAAATGTACACAGGAATGAAGTGGGATGTTGTTTCCTTTATTATCCCTGCTTTTCATGCAATTAAGATATTCACTTACCTTCAGTGGGATACATGCGTGGTCTTCTTCCAGATCTTTCAGGCAAATTTCCAGATGGAGTTCTCCAGCACCTGCAATAATGTGCTCACCAGATTCTTCAATTGAGCACTGTACCATAGGATCGGACTTGGCCAAACGTTTCAAACCTTCAACTAGTTTTGGCAAGTCAGCTGGGTTCTTAGCTTCCACTGCAACACGTACCACAGGACTGACAGAGAACTTCATCATCTGCATGAAAAGAAACACACCCATTTAATAAATGTTGTCCTTCGCTCAATTATTGTTGATAAATTGACTTCTTGTACCGCTAGAGCTCTCAATTGTGGAATCCATCAGTTGATCACTAATATTGCTCCATTCATTGTTAAAGTCTGCTGCCAGACTTAAGTTCACATTTGCTCTTTCCCAACATGAAGCCTCATAAAAATGCATTCCAAAATACAAAGGAGCCTCTACTAATTCCTACTGGATTGTTATCTAACATTTTATAATACTCATTTGGTTGAAAGTAGCTCAAAGGAAGCCTGAATGAGAAACAACTCCTTGCATTTCATGTTACCCCTGCCCTCTTGCAGAAGATTTAGTATCATCAGTCTTTCATAATTCTCATATCCCACCTTTGAAAATGTACTATGCCTTTTACCAGAATCATATCGAATTGTCCTGCCCCAAAGCCCTGCTATGTGTGCCTCCTAAATAATCTTTGTTTTTTTACATATTATTTACTATGTAAACCTATTTACTCACCTTGAAGTTGTGGGCACCTTCGAATGTAGAAATTGTACCAGTCTTCACCAAGAACTGATCAACGCCTACTAGACCTACAATGTTGCCACATGGTACATCATCAATAGGCTCAGTGTATCGTCCCATCATCAGGATTGTCCTAAACAAAGAATAGAACCAATGATCTTTTTAATAATACTGTAAAACAGTTAAATTTCACGGCAACTTAATTTAGCGAATTAGCATTTAGTCAACTTTATGCAGCAATTTAATTTCACTAATTTGCATCATCATCCTATATATAACATAACCATATATAATTGGCGGCAATTTAATTTGGCGAATTGAACCTCTTAGCGAAATTAAATTGCAAGCGAAATTAAGTATTTACAGTAATATTGAAGTGGACGTATGCAGGGTTGTCACTTCTAAATTTACATCAGTACCAGAAAAATAATCCATAGGGAATTTGTCAGCTGTTAGTAAAGGCACCAACACATTTCTCTTTTTTGTTGTTGTGCTTGTCATTATACTCAATAACCCTAACGCTACTACGTCTCACAGTCACCTCACAGCCAGCACCACGTGGCTTGCGCGCGCACAAGTTCTATCTCCCGTAGCACTAAACTACGGGTATATATGGTCTCCGATTTCTTAGCCTGTGAAGCCCTCCCCCCGTGGCTGAGTGTTAGTATATCTCGCCTGTCACGCGGCCGACCCGGGTTCAACTCCTGGCGCCGGCGGACATAATTTTTCCCATTTTTTATTTAACCCCCTCCCCCTGTTCTTCGTTCCATCCCCACTGCCACGTTCTAGGGTTAGGGTTAATGTCTGCGAGTTCCCTGGAGTTTGGTTGGTTGCAGGTTAGTCAGCTCAAATGGGGGTTTGCTGTTGACCAGAGCAGTAGACAAACCAGCATATTGAAAAAGCATGTTCCTTTTAAAGATCAATCTCTAATGATTTGACATTGACTTAAGTCAGACCTGCCAACTTCTAAACTCACAAAACTGTATTTTAAATCCCAAAAGCTGTATTTTCCCATACAAAACTGTATTTTGTCAAAATAACACCGTACACTTTTTTCCTTGACATTTCCATACCTCTGATACTAAGTTACGAATTTTAAATGCCGCATTGAGCCGAGTTTCAATCAGTTTCTCTATCTTATCTACTTCAACACTTATGTTTATACCGTTACCATGGTGCACCACATATGTGGCACATGGGTATCCATGAATACTACATAATGAGAGGTTAAATCATTGTATTCATTGAAGAGTTACAGTTAATTGAGATAGTCCTTGCATTATCGAGTTACAGCCAATTGTTACAGCCAATTCAAGTATTGAGCCAAAATATGCAAATGAGCTAATTATCATATTAACACAAATGTAAATGAGATCTAGCTTGGACCATTGGTGGAGCTGATCATGTCCTGCCATACTAGCCTACTTGAAAGTTTATCACTCTTTGTTTTCAAGATTAAGAGCCAAATCAAAGATTTGACCAAAATATGCAAATGAGCTCATTAGCATAATTACAACCATACGAATCAGCCCTTACATTGACCAATGATAGATCTAGTCATGTATAACCATCCTGGTTTTGTAGAGGTTAAGTCAGTTTATTCATTGAAGAGTTATATTTAATTGAGATAGTCCTTTCATTAAGGAGTTACAGCCAATTCAAGTATCGAGCCAAAATATGCAAATGAGCTAATTATCATATTAACACAAATGAAAATGAGATCTAGCTTGGACCATTGGTGGAGCTGATCATGTCCTACCATACTAGCCTACTTGGAAGCTTATCACTCTACGTTTTCAAGATTCAGAGCCAAATCAAAGAATTGATTAAAATATGCAAATGAGCTCATTAGCATAATTACAACCATACCAATCAGCCCTAACATTGATCAATGATAGATCTAGTCATGTACAACCATCCTAGTTTTGTAGAGGTTTAGTCAATCTATTCATTGAAGAGTTATATTTAATTGAGATAGTCCTTTCATTAAGGAGTTACAGCCAATTCAAGTATTGAGCCAAAATATGCAAATTAGCTAATTATCATATTTACACAAATGAAAATGAGAGCTAATTTGGACCAGCGTTAGAGCTGACCATGTTTAACCATCCTAGCTTACTTGGAAGTTTATCTGTCATTGTATACAAGAGTTAGAGCTAAAACTATTAATATTGCAAAATATGCAAATTAGCTCATTAACATAATTACAAATGTGCAATTGAAACCTAATTTCATCCAATTGTAGACCTGAACATTTTCTAAGCTTTGTCAAACAAGGGAACCTTAGTCAAAATGCCACTAATAAATATTCACGCAAAATAATTATTATCCTCCATCATACATTGGAAATGGAATTGTACTGTATGATCTTTTCACCTTTTGCATATATATGCAACTTGGCCTCAGTCAAATGACCTTTGACTTTCACATTGTTACTCTGTGATCAAATTCAAATTCCAATAGTAAATATAATTTGGACTGGCCGCCACGTGTAAGATGTAATACTACATGTATTTCGGCAGCCTTTGAGGCTAGCATTCATTTTAACAATCAATATCATCTCCAAGGGTA
This sequence comes from Ophiura sarsii, assembly GCA_035610835.1. Lineage (NCBI taxonomy): Eukaryota > Metazoa > Echinodermata > Ophiuroidea > Amphilepidida > Ophiuridae > Ophiura > Ophiura sarsii. The sequence goes on along the minus strand of CM069452.1, from coordinate 13,052,827 downwards.
TAGTTCATGTAGGCTCATAAACTGCAATGCAATTGTTCACATAGGGAACCCTGCAGGGATGAGTTTTTGAACGGGTTTTGTTAATTACTGAGAGGTTAATAATATACATATAGTGCAATATTGAGATGAAAAGGAAATATTTTGGAGAATGAAAACAACTCAAACTATTAAAGGAAAGATTTGGCTATGTTTTTATCATTATTATTATTATTATTTTTCATAGGAAAAAAGGGAAAATCGTAATTTTGTGGTAACAAATCGTATAGTCGTATTTCCATCCAATTTCCGTACTAAATACGGGAAAATCGTACTAGTTGGCAGGTCTGTTAAGTGTTGCCTGAAACAAACAACCCAAAAAACGCTTTTCTTGGCTTACATCAGGGTATTGCTTAACATGACTATCATTCCTACAAGTGAGAGTATGATGCACTCACATTGTGTTAATTTGTGGGTAGAATGTCTTACCAGACCCTGCATTTTAAAGCAATATGCTTGCTTAGAGCATGGATTCAAAACTTGAAATTCACACATACCTCTGAATGTTCTTGATATACAAATCTTCTTTCTTGCCTGGGACGTAGTTGGGTCCCATGATACGGGCTTTCAAACCGGTCGCGACTCGGCCAGAGAATACACGTCCAAAAGCATAGAATCGTCCTTTGTCAGAGGTCGGGACCATCTTGGAGATGTACATCATCAATGGGGCTTCTGGATCACAGTTCTTGACACCTGGAATGAGATTGCATTGATATTTTTAAATTATAACCTCCGACATATCGATTATTATCGACAATCAATCAATTTCTGAGACGTAATGTATGCTATAAAACATATAAAACTTAGCTGTGAGAGAATTGTTTTAGTGCCATAATATGTGAATCAAAATCACATGCTGGTGTAGTTGCTTAACTACTATTATTTTCAAGGACGATCAGTAAAACTGTTTACACACTTTATTTCAAGCATTTTTGTCAGCCTTTTGTGTTGTTTATTGTGGACATGTGATTGTGGGTACCGATATGTCACAAGTATGGCCAATAAAGCTACAATTCAAAAAACGATAACAGCACACAGCACTAGTACTTTCAGATTCAAAACCTTATCAGATTTTAATAATGATGTATGTATCGATTGTTGAAAGTGTCTAATTGTCCCGATCCTATTTCACAATATTAATAGTTTAGCCACATGATTACAATAGTGTTTCTAGAAAGTAAATTGTAAACCTATCATTAAAATTATGATGCTGTAATGGTCGGATGAAATGAGCTAGCTTACTTGTTTTTACCGTAAATCTAGTGGCTTTTAAAGCTTAGTGTTTAGCTGTTTTGAACTTCCCTCATTTTGTTAGTTTCCAGAAGCAAAAATACTTTCACATGGGAGCATAAAATTCCCAAATGTCAGCAGAGAATAATGAATAATACATGCTTTGGTTATGGTCAAAACAATGACATATTCATTACTAATTATACACAATCTAGACAAAATGTGAAAAACCTTACCAACGCATGCTGCATCATCAGCGGGTCCTTCATAGAGCATCTCAGCTCTGTACTTCTGGGCAACGACAGGTGATGGGAGATGGATGGTGATCATCTGAAGAAGGGCATCACCAGCTGGGAGCCATTTGCGCATCATTGCCTATCAGTAAATTATGGTGGATATTATTAAATACATGATATAAAAACAAAAAAACAATCAATATTGGAAAGCCATTGTATTTTAAATTAAGCACTATAATTTTTGTTTGCCTGAATGTACAAAACACAAAAACATAATTGGGGATCATATTAACCACTCCTTTGGTCTTCAAAACATTGCTTGGTTTTCCGCAAGGCGTGCGAGTGGATGACTGGATTGTAATTATGCAGTGCATTGTCTCATGATAAATAAGTTGCCCCTTGTCTTCTAATTCAATGCAGAAACGAAAAGGAAACCACTGGAATGAACTGAATATATGAAATGCTGTACCTTTGACCTATTTGCAAGGTAAAACAAAACAGGGCAGCTGAAAATATAAAGTGTTTGCTGTTGTCAGATGCTTATTGTTACCTTCATTAGTGGTTTGCCCTCCAATTCCTTTTCAGTAGCGTCCAGTTTGATCTTAAGCTTTTCAACCAACTTCGCTGTATCATCTTTCTTGAAATTCATCACTGCATCGAAAACCTATTTAAACAATGAAAGAACAAAAGATGAAACATTTACGTTATGAAATATGCTGGTACAAAGTGACATACCGTTAAAAAATAAATTTAATGAAAGCCATGGCATGTTAAGCATGAGGAGGCAGAAGGTTGCGAAGTGTAATAATAATAATAATTAATAATACACCGTTCTTATATAGTGCTTTCCACAATGCAAGCTAAGTCCTAAAGCGCTTTTGGCCAATTAGCTCTTATTGTAAGTTTTTAACATGAAAGTTTGTGCAGGAGATACGTTTGAAAATGGATTCAAATAGTAATATTTAATGGTCAAACGATGTTGTACTTCCTTCTTTAGCATTAATTCATCATACTTGATATCTTCAGTGCCTTGTATTTCACTTATTTTCACACTGCGCAGCCGCCCATTTTGATTCGGATGTCATCGATTGAACTCAACAATTGGTGGTGCTATTTATTGTTTTCCTCCGGGGAAGCCCTTGAGGTGCGCATGTGTCAGAATAAAATTAGTTTACTAGTAGAACTATTCAGAGGAAGAAATACAACCCAACAACATTGGTTAAAAAAGTGCACAGCTTTTGACAAATACTTTCATAATTGGTCAAATACTGTGTTGGTTCTTTGTTTGTTTTGCCAACGTGCTGATGATGCTTGTTTCTTTGAAATTAAGGACACAATTGTGGCACAGAAATAACAAAACACATCAATATTACCACAACAATTTTATGGCAAATGAAGCATATAATCATCACCCTCTAAAGTAAACATGTCCTACTAACCTTGTAAATGGGATCTAGAATAAATTGGCAGAAACCACGAACGAATCCTTCCTTTTGAACCTTCCCCCATTTCTTCTCCTTGGCGTTGTAGAACTGATCACCCCAAAGACGCTTCATCATCTTTGCGGGCTCAATCTTGAATTTAGAAGCATACATCTCTGCAAATTGCTTGAGGGTGAAGGCCCATCCGTGGAGGCCAGAGCCAAATCCAACAGTACCCAGCGTTGGTTCTACCTATGAATTAAAAGAGACAAGAGAGAAAGATTCAATTCAATGTCAGGGTCAGAAGTTCGACAAAGGTGGCAAGAATCCATGGATTCTCTTCTGACCTCCATTCAAAAGTGTGTTAAGACAGATTTTCAACGAGAATCATTTGGATTCGCACAACTTCACCAGCGGGAATGTTTGCGAGAATGGATTCATGGATTCTCCTAGAATTTCTGACCCTGAATGTGACGTGTTGCTTAACCCTAACTCTACTACACCACACAGCAACTGTGCGGAAAAAATGTTTTTATAACCCGGCGTGCAGGTTTTTGGGGTACAAAACGGACCCAGGCTATATAACGAGGCGAATATACTCTGTCGACTGACAGAACGTGGTGTAGTGGCTAGGATCTGGGCCCTGGTACTGGAGGTCCATGGTTCAAATCCCGGGGGATCAGGTGACCTTTCTGGTGAATTTTGGGGGTCGGAAAATAAATCTGTTGCTGTGTGGTGATCTCGAGTTAGGGATAATGTGTGATACTATTGTGTCAGAAATGTGCCAAAGGACCCTACACAATTGAACACACATTGGGTTAGTGACATTGATTTCAAAGTAAACCAAGATCAGACAAGAGTTAGGATTTGATCATTTGATGCTGTTGATCATTTTACCACACAGTCACGGTGTATGGTTCTGCATGGTGTAGTTTAGGGTTAGGTTTAAATACGCACATTTTTTTCTTTCATTCAACTTACCATTATATTGCCCATTGGACCATCTTCTTGAGCATAGGTTGCAACGATGACGTTGACACTTTCAACAATACGCTGGAAGGTTTGGTATAGATCTTCTTGTTCCAGCTGAAGCTCTAGGAGTGCGCGGTCCATTTTGTTCATGAATACGACAGGCTTAATCCTCTCTGCAATAGCTTGACGTAGTACAGTCTCGGTCTGAACACATACACCTAGGGTATAGTTTGATAATTATGTGAAGCAAGTTACTAACTTATAATTCATGAAATACTAGTCTGATTTATATGATTGTAAAACAAGGCAGAACCTATGTGAATAATTGCTCAAACAATTTGAACTTGGAAAACTTTTTTCTGTGCATGGCAAGTGCAGAGTACAGCGGGTCAAATTAGAGGGAAAGGCTGGAAATGGAGTAAAACCTGCATGGAAGTTCCGTATCCACCTAATCGTGGCACAGAGTCGCCCGGCTTCGAAAATCATAAGGTTTCCCCCAGCATATGATAGCCTACTTGATCGCGGCACAAAACATGACTGGGAAGCCTGTGCAACCAGCACCTATACTAGGGTTGGAATTTGTATGATTTTGTATTCATTAACCTAGTAGATTAGAGAACGGGTTAATCATATCCAGGGGTGTACCTTCATTTTTTCTCCAACCAGCCAGCCGGGCTGGTAGCATGTAAAAGTTACCGGCCCGACTGTAAACTTACCAGCCAAACAAGTAATCTTCCTTTATCAACAGCAACATTCTTACCGGCCAGCCGGGCGTGTATATTTGAAAAGTTACCCGCCACGGGCGTGCGGGCGGGTACTAAGTAAGTACAGCCCTGATCATATCAATGTTTGTATGAGGAATGTGCAACCATTTGTGAATGTCTTTTTTTATTTATTCTATCCATCATCATAATTACAATTTACATAAGAGTTTCAATTTCACTTACCGCTGACACAGTCTACCACCACAAGAGCGCCATCAGTGACACGCAGAGCTGCTGTTACTTCTGAGGAGAAGTCAACGTGGCCAGGTGAATCAATCAGGTTGATCAAGAAACCATTACCGTCAGTCTTTCCAGCAATGAATTGCATATCTTCTTCTTTCAATTCATAGTACATTGAAATAGCCCTGATGAAAGAGAAAGAAATGAATTTAGATTAAAGCTGGCCTACCACTTCGGTAGCTCACCACAGATGAACTGGTCAAGTGGTCATACACACCTGTTCACTTGATGACAGACTGTACAGCACATCCCTGGTACAGAGTTATAAACTTAAAACTGGATGTGGCTAGAAACCCGCCGTAAGAAATCACCTCATGAATGAATATCAATTAGCTCATTATCGGCAGTGTAACGCGCTATGCGATCAACTGGTGTTGGGAACTCATACCATGAGCAGAAATATATAAAAGATTACTGGCATGCGCAGTTTATTGGAATACCTTCAGAAGGAACCAGTTCAGCTTGAAAAAAGTTATTTTTGTGACGTTGCATGACTAATTCAAGGCTGTGGGATCCCTGATACAAGCATTTCTGGGCCTAAATAGGTGCTTGAGAAATGATCACATTATTATAATTATGTAGTTGATAGGTCTTAACCCATCTCATCCATGCTACATACTTACGTTGACTTGATGGTAATGCAACGTTCCTGTTCGTCCTTTCTGGTATCGGTGAAACGAGTTTCGCCAGCTTTTGAGCCAGCAATGATTCCAGCTTTACTAACTAAAGAGTCAGTCAAAGTGGATTTGCCATGATCCACATGGGCGATCACAGACATGTTTCGTATATTATGTTTGTTGTCCATGATCCCACGGATCTGGTCTATTGTGAAGTTCACCTGAATTGTAAGAGAAAAATGGAGAGAGAGAGAGAGAGGTGAGGGCGTGAGGCTGGGACATATGTTGGTCTTAATAACTGTAACCAAGCCTTACTTACTAGAGAGAATTCTAAAGCATCTTGATGAACAATTAATCGGTAACATGTCCCAATAGGTTGACTGTTGATAATGCCAATTCAAATTAATTCATAGTTAAATGTTTCCCACCGGCGGCCAAAATTGAGAATTGCAAAATATTTATTATTTAATTTTGATTCAGGATTTTCTCCTAAAATTACTTTCAATAACTACTACTTTCTGACTTCGACGATATCAGATCAACAAACAACATAATTGTATTAGGCCAATGGAATGTAATAACATGGTTCACGTCAGACGCCCGCATAATAGTCATTATTTTTTATATTTATTTCTTTATTTGATATTTATGCTGAAAAACCTGGTACAAAAATTATTTAATACATCAAGAATTGCAAAACGTGCTCTCATTCCTCCCCCACCCCTACGGCTAGTATTAGCTACCCTATTTATTGGATTACAAACAAATACAATGTATGACTTTGCAAAAAAATAGTGTATCCTATACACACAAGAATCAAGATGACCTTCAACCCTGGATAGCAAATGTTGACCTCATAAAAAGGTTCCCATCAATCAGGTGCAAAAATATATTCCTGGAAATCTTTCTCATTGATATTTATACCAATTTGATCTAAATATAGATCCTCTGTTTACCCAATCTCTGACTACCCCATAAATCAAGTGTCCATCTGAGGCAGCTTGCTGACCAGCAAACTCTAGGTCCAGTGCATGATCATGATGCAATTTATAACACAGGTGTACTTGGATTGGATTGATCCAAATTGGTGAGAAATATTTGGTGTTTTTTTATCTCTCTGCATGCATAAGTAATCCAAGCGTATGTGCTTAAAGGTAGATGACCCGATCACATTTTCGTAACACAGAATTATTTCAAACATACGGAGATTTTCATATCATATGAAAGCTCGTATTTTTCTCATCATCACACTGAAATTTGACGGCCTAAATCGGTATAATTACGGAGAAATCGATGAAATAACGTCGAATTACCGCGAAAGGTGGTATACCACCAATATCGTTTGTGTACAACTCAATGGGTACATTTCACGGCATCTTTGCGTCTAAAATAAGAACCATTAGAGTTATGCAACTCAAACTTTGGAATACGACTTTTTTAAGGATGACCTTTCATGTAGAAGAGTAAACTTCAAGTTTAAAATCGGAATGTGATCGGGTCATCTACCTTTAACTTGTAAAAAGTGCGCTAAGTGTTGCCTTCATGCAATGCATATGGAGGCTTCGCCAATTTGGAACAGGAACTGATAACTATATAGTAACTGGTAGGCCAGACTAAATCCTTGCAGTTGTTCAGGCAAATGTGTAAGGGGAACCAGGCCCGTAACTAGGGGAGGGGTTGTACCAATGTACCCTTTTTTGTACCAAATGTACCTTTTTATGTTGTGAAAACACCCCCCCCCCCACTCACCCAAATTTCCGGAAAACGCCCTATTTCCCATTGTGTATGCAATTTTTTCAGGCTGTTTTGGACTAAAATATGTCCTAGCCCCACCGCGCTCTTAACATTTTCTGAGATGACTTAATTTTTTTGGGGGCAACCTTTTACGATTTTTTGGGTACCAATGTACCCTTTTCCAGAAAATGTGCCCACCCCCCCCCCCCCAAAAAAAATCCTGCTTACGGCCCTGGGGGGGGGGGGGGGGGGGGGGGGGGGGGGCGCGACGGGGGACGACCCCATACCAAAAAGACGAGGCTATCATATGTGACTAATTAACATAAGTAATGTCTAAATTCTGTTTTTCACGGACATGTTTAACTTAAAATGTAGTGCTCACCCGTGCCCCTTTTAAAGTTGGCATAATTCTGTAATACCCTCCACACCCTACATTAGTAGTATGCGTCGTTCTTAAAAATCATGCACTGTGAATACCCCTGTGAAGGGTATAACAGAATTACTCCTTAAGGTTTGCCTTGGTGCCCTAGACCTTTAACTTTCAAGGTATTCTTGACCATTTGTTAGCCTTAGTGCCCCATCATAAATTCGTTCAGTGGCCTTGAAATTAGGTGCCCTCAAAATAAAATTTGAGCCCTGCTTTCAACTGTAAAAAACAGTGTGTAAATACGATATAACATGAGTATGCAGAGGAATCCCTTGGGCAAATATTCTGTTCGATACCACCATTTCAAGGAGGTACAAAAAAGTACTTCATCTTGGCCGTTTTGGTGAGGGTGCATTCTGAAATTTGTTAACTTCATGTCGTTTGTTGTCAACGTCATTTCGGGCCAACCTGTCCTATACTATAGGTAGGTTAGTACGGTCATTTCATGATGTAACATATGGTTGATTCTGTCAAATCAATTTATCCCCCTAAAATACAGGATTAAAACCAAGTTGCTAACTACTCTACCATTAATAAAAAATCATGATCAATATTGGCTATATCTTGCTAGACGTCCCGTACGGAATAAACCGTGTACTACGACAACACATTTTAATTGGTATGAGCATGCGCACATCAGTTAAGGAACGTCTAGCAAGACATTGCCTCAATATTTATATGGCACAGCAACAGCATCCCCTATTGTTTAAATCTCTGAAAAAATATCATTACTAATCAGAATACTTCCAACACTTTTTTCTGTGACAACTTCACTGCGTACAGCGAAAACACATAAAATGCGTTGTAGAACAAGGTCACAACAAGGTCTTTCAGTAGTTCGATGCGTTGCATCCCCTGTAATCCGATTGGCCGCCATCGTATCTATGGGTCATGCAAGTCCCCGCCCACACGCTCAACTAGATCGTGTGCGCTGGCTATTTTAAAAGTGCTGAAGTATTCTAACGACGACTAGGACTAAGGGTCGTGGACTTTACATACTAATTTTATTCTCATGCAATTGAATGAAAGATTGATTAACCCTAATCCAGCCAGCCGCGACCCCACCAGATTTGAACCATGGACCTCCGGCACACAGGCTTTTCCAGTAGGCCTACACTACTGTCAGTCCCACCGTCCACGCCACGGGTGTATAAAATAGAAAAACTTCCCACACCGGGTTATATACAAACACTAAAACATGCCGACTCGTTGGACTCTCTACTGTTGGATTTGGCAGTATTACTAGGGTTGGGTTATATAGTAACATTTTGTTAATAAATACTGTATCTGTAGGCGTTTAATCAAAATAAAATTAACTCATCACGAAAAAAGGTCAAGAAGAAGTTAAATGATGCGCATACACAGTACGGTCGTTGAAAGTCGTGAAAGTTTTCCATGCAAGAAATGAAGGTCATTGAAGGGTGGGATCACAAACAAAAGGATGTCCTTTAATATATATATTGATATTATAGAAAAGGCGAAACAAATTGTTTAAAAATGTTTAAGATATTATTGATTGTTTTAAGGAACAATATTGTAAAATCATTCATGAATCTAGTCGTTTACATTGATGATCTGACATAAACCGGCTACACTGAGAGAGCGTACTACGCAACATTTTCCACCGGAAGTTTTGTGACAGCTGTTCAGTAATCTTCAATTTTTACTTATTTAGACCCTTTGAAATAATACCAAATGTAAATCATATCACAACAGACATAATAGAAATAATAGATATTGTAAGATTGCTGACAGATGACGCTTACCATCTTGAAGGTTTGGTTGTTTTCTACGCCCTTCTTTAAATCAAGATGGTCCTTCTAAGAACTCGTTTCGGAAAAGGACGAGATATTTAGGTAATGTACCACGTGAACCATCATTGGTAAAAGGCTGACATTACTTAGCTTTCAGGGTGTCCAAAAAAAATGTAAATTATAAAACCGGTATTGAATTGATAATAGCATGATAGTATTATTTGTGAAAAAGGGAGGGGAAACAGAAAACTAGTGATGAAAGGTGGCAATGTTTATAAAAATTGGAAATTGATAAAGGGTTCATTAATTTTTTTTTTACAAATCCCCCGCCCACATCGAATTTGATCAAGTTTGTGTCCATAAAAAAACCTCCACACACAACTAGCTGTTTTGAAAGATTGAACACTTATGGAAAAAGAAATGCCGCTTGGCTACCCATAGCAAGTTTCCTCTTTTCAATATCGTGTTTACTTTTCCCCACAAGGGCCACAATAGTCACATTTCTGCAAAAAGAGTCACTTTTCAAGATCCCATACAACTTCTACAAGTTTGTTCGCGTAAACTCCGCACATAGGCCTAATTCAACGTTTGCGGATTGAACCACTTTAGAAAAGGAAGGAAATGCTTGGCAACCCACACAAAGTTTCCCCTATTCAATATAATGCTTACTTTCCCCCAAAATAGTCATATTTTACCAAAATGATTCAACGATTCAGGGATGTAAAAGTAATTGACTATTCATGCATGAAACAATCATTTTTCATTTCAATAACAGCGGCACAGCGGGGAGAGCAGCTAAAAGAGGAGACTTTCTTTTTGAAATTTAATTTAAACCAAGTTGTACTCTCTTATCATATTTTCTCTCATTTATCTCTATCGAAAGTAGAAGATTTCTGCTTTCAATCAAATGTAAATTTTCATTGACGCATGTAAAACGAACAAAACTGCATGTAGCACTATTCATTTTGAGATCCTCATAACGGTATTTTTTAAAAGAAAATACAATAATGTACTAAAAAAAGCATAACAATCAGCTTCATTTTACAACAACAACGAAAATTATACGATTAGGTATAGCTTTAGTTAATTGGTCATATCTCAAGATTGACAAAACCAAATCAGATGAAATCAACGTCATATGAAAGCTAAGCGTTTAGTCTATCAATATACAATTGTTACACCAAATTTTAGAAGTTCATGGTCAATAAGTTTGGTAAACATGTGCACGGTTTTTAGTGAGACACCCTGTATGATCCGATCCGTTACTTTTTTCTATTTTACATGAAAGCCTTGAAAGGTCCGGCATCCTTAAAGTTGTCGCATTCCAAAGTTTGAGGTGCATGGTTCTATTTAGAAGCACAAGGTCACAGGACATATGCCCGTTGAGAAGTACACAACATGGTTGGTGGTTAACCACCTTTGACAGTAATTCGCCACATGTTAGCCTATAATTTCTAAATGGAACATTTCTGGCCCCTAATATTTTACAGACATAATGAGAAAAATATAGATTATTCTGATATCAAAATATCTTGATGTGAAAAATTTGGCAATACCTATAAATAGACTGTTTTAGCCCTAATTAACATGTAATCCAATGGGCGGTTTATTTAGTGCTGTGCCCCCGTAAGTTCATACATGTAGGCCATATACAATAAAATAAAATATGCAAATCCCTTATCATATATTTGTGTAATTGAGGGCGCTGCCTCCACAACATTGGAAATCCCTGAATAAAGGCAGAATAACTCGCTTGTCCAAAGAACTTCAAACTCAGTCCTACCATATTCACTGTCATGAAGAAACAGATCACAAAATCCGCGATAAGTTCTTCATACTCCATTTCAATGCCAGATATGAACCTCAGTGGAACGTTCATGAATTTATCTAGTCTGCTTTCCTTCCCGCCATGGTATTTATTTTCTTCTTTTTCTCCTTTCTTTCTAGTGTTTAATTATTAGTTGTTTGTATTTGTCTAATCCCTGCCTGAGATCGGAATGGATCTTGTTCCTCCTGGCATTGTATGTTATCTTCTTTTGTTGTTTAATAAAGATGATCTATATATATATTTTTATGCCTGTGGAGTTTTATACTCCAGACCTGAATGCACCTCAACACGTGTGCGAGTATACTCTTTTACAAAGGTTTCTGCACAGTATATAGGAAGATAATAATAATAAATTTAATAATAAATTACATTTGTTAAGCGCATAATACAAAAGTTTCGATGCGCTGTACAATAAAAACATAAAAAGCATATTTTAAAAAGCACACACAAAATATACAAGTGTGCTCATAGGAATAAAAAGTACAATGAGATATATATAAAACTAAAACCAAAAATGAGCATAATATACATTAAAAAGCAAACATATGTCGGTATAGACCATAATAAACTATTATATAAAACACCGCAATACACGCATTATATGACAACCTAAGCATAGAGGAACACTGGCAAGAGTCAATTTCAACAGGCAGAATTAAAAAGGTGAGTTTTCAGTTTTGATTTAAATTCTGCCAAGGAAATGTCGCAGCGAAGTGAAGGTGGCAACCGGTTCCACAAATATGGCGCTGCTACAGTGAAACATCTGTCACCATAGTACCGTGTATTAGTGCTAGGTCCAGGTTGGAGCAGATGTTGTGATGATGATCTGAGCGAAACTGATGTAGCTGGTGTGTAGTCTGTTATGAGTTCGGTGATGTATTGTGGTGCAAGTCCATGCTTGGCTTTGAAAGTTAACAACAAAATCTTAAAAAGAATGCGTTTTTCAACTGGCAGCCAGTGAAGTTTACGGAGAATGGGGGAGATGTGATTATGACGCTTAGTCCTAGTTACCAGCCTAGCCGCCGAGTTTTGAATCCGCTGGAGAGATTTAATATCACCAGTTGGTAGGCCGTACAGAAGGCTGTTATTACAGTCGAGACGTGATGTTACAAATGCGTGAACTAAACGTTCAGTAGAGTCCTGGTCCAAGTATTTTCTCATTTTACCGATTTTGTAGATGCCGAAGGATGCTGAGCGACATATATTACGGACATGTTGCTTCAATTGCAGAGTGCTGTCAATAACAACACCACCCGTACCACTCTTTTGCTGAAGACGAGGGGTTGATCTCGACGCCGCCGATGTTAACAGGTGGAAGTGGCGATGATTTGCGGAACTGTGAACTGACATGCACAATTTCAGTCTTATTGTCATTGAGCATTGTTATGAATGGCCCATGATCTAATCAGCTATACATGCCTCAAGTCTGCTGATTCCTTCAGAGTGCTCAGAGGGCTTAAGGATTAAATACAGTTGTGTATCGTCAGCATATGCTCGATGCCTTTGTGAGCACTGATCACATCACTTAAAGGTCCGGTGTATAACACAAAATCCAATGGTCCCTTCACGGATCCCTGCGGTACTCCCCAGGGCAAAGGAAAGTCATCAGAGGTCTTGTCATCCACAACAACAGCTTGGACGCGATTCTCTAGGTAAGACACAAACCAGTTCAGGACAGTTCCGCCGATACCATACTTGTTCTTCAGTCTCTCAAACATAATTCCGTGGTCTATGGTGTCGAATGCTGCCGAATAGTCTAACAGGACAAGCACTGCCTCCTGGCCCTATTGCCATAAGAAGGTCGTTTTGCACACGTAGGAGGGCTGTACGTCTCTGTGGAATGATGGCGACGATATGCAGACTGTGCAACAGAAAACAGATTATGTCCATCTAGATAAGTCTTCAATTGAGCAGCAACAACTCTCTCAAGCACTTTGAAAACAAACATCAAATTGGCGATGGGTCTGTAGTTTTGCAGATTGTTGCGGTCAATATTTGATTTCTTCAGTAGAGGCATAATGTGTGATATCTTAAATGCAGCTGGTACAGATCCTGATGACAATGAGGAATTGACAATGTTGGTGATGACAGGCAACAGTACGTCAAGAGAAGCCTTGAGCAACCACGTCGGTATGGGATCTAAATTACATGACTTGGTTGCACTCTCACAGATTATTTTGCGCACAGTTTCTTGGGTCACAGATTGAAATTCGGTGAAACTACTGCTGCAGTGCTCAGGCGTATCCACACTTGGCCGAGGAAGCTGAATGTTGTCAAGTTTGTCACGTATCTTTTGTATCTTGCTGTTAAAGAAAGAGCCAAATTGGTTTGCGAGTTCTTTTGCAGAAGAGTGATCTGGCAAAGTTGCGGCAGAGTCAGACGAGCAAAGTTTCTTTACCAGGCGGAAAAGCTGCTTAGTATCGCATTCAGCAACTTCATTGCGATAATATTCACACTTGGACTGCTGAAGTGCGTCATTGTATATCTTGCATTGTTCTTTGTAGCACTGTTTGTCTACCTCAAGTCCGCTTTTGTTCATTTTCCGCTCCAAACGTCTTTTACGTTTTTTAATATCGCGAATCTTGTCTGTATACCAAGGAACTTTTGGTCGCACGGTCACCATTTTGGTCTTTTTGGGAGCATGTTTATTTAACAACTCACGCAGAACGGTATTGTACTTATCAACAAGAGTAGAAACATCAGAAGTAGCAGAAGCAAGGGACGTTGAAATGTCTTTCTTGAACTGATCGACATCAATATCGCGCAACTTTCGGTAAACAACATGTTTTTTCAATGGTCTAGGACGTGCAAGGTCAAGCTTGCCTATTATTGAGTTGTGATCAGATGGAAGACCAGTTAGGACTGTTGTTTCAAGCACAATGTTTTCACATTTACGTGAGATCAAAAGATCCAACGTGTGTCCTTTGTCATGGGTTGGTCCTTGAATATGTTGCTGAAGACCGATACTGTCCAACATTCCAGTAAACAACTGTGCTTCCTTTTTTGCTTCCACATCAACATGAACATTGAAATCACCAACCATAACAAGATGGTGCGATATGGATGGTACGACTTCCAAGAAAGTGGAGAATTCATTCAAAAACATATTAGAAGTTAACTTGTTCTCAGTAGAGGGGGGAGGCCTATACACTGCAAAAAGCCTCATAACAGTTGAGCCCCACGACAAACAAAGGTCCATGTGTTCAAACGATGTAAAAGTGGTGGAAGGGTTTACTTTTACAGTAAATCCATCGCGAACTATAACGCAGACTCCTCCTCCACGGGAAGGACGTTTTTTAGCGATTTACCATTTCAGTAAAGAGGTAACAGAAGCGAAAGAGGGGGGGGGGGGGGGGGGGGGGGGGGGGGGGGCAAACGAATTTAATCGTAATATGCAAGGTTAATACCGTGTCTTCGTGTGCATATGTAGTCACCACTATGTACCTAGTGACAGGGAACTTGCGGCCCGACTTGCGGTTGGATTATCGGCATAACGATAAAGAATTGTATTGTTATTCAGATAAATTGATAAAGGTATTCAGGTGGTCTCATAGCCAGAAATACTTAAGTAACGTTTATAATCCATATCTTGGTTGATATAACTGTTTTCCATTTAATTAGGACAAATGGTTTTGTACCTAGGTATATAAAAAAATGATTATTGAATTATTTTCCGGTTTTTTCTCGCAAATAAATACGTAGAACTGTTATTTTCATTTTAATGTTTCCTTTATTCCACGTGCATAATAAAAACGGAAAATAATTAAAAAAGTATCCACTAAATTATGAATAGGTAAAATAACATACATAATATTTTTCTTTCGAAACCTGTATACGGTCGATGATGGTCGATTTGTTTTTATTGTGGTAACCGCTTCCAAAGGGATAACACATTTGAAGCTGCTGGATTAAGTTTTTGGTTGTCGTGATTGTAAAGCTATTATTATCAGCCCTATTCATAAAGCCACACTATCATTAATAGCATTTGATTATGGAGCGCAAATAATCATGATAATAACATCTATAAAAGTACCGCTGTTTCATCATTTATTGGTCAAAATGGGTTCCTCTAACGCCCAATGGACGAGGTCCAAAATCGATACCGATGCGCCAGAGTTTATGAATCTACTATTTTATAGTAGCACTAGATAAATGTAGGTATACAATAAGCCTTATCGCCAATCGGGAAAAAAATCCATTGATTATCCTTTTCTGATGCATTGTGGGATCGAGAACGGGGCAGATTTTGCCCTTTTGCGATCCCACAATGCAACAGAAAAGGATAATCAATGGTGTGTTTTTTATTCGCGATAAACCTTATGTAGGCCTACTTAGTATTCAATTGTGTAATTTTAGTCACCCTATATGTGGTGACGTACAATGTCAACCATGTGTAAACCTATTAAAAGTACGTGGCCAGCCGGCCACGTTGCGCAATACATCGGCAATCGCGCAGCTCATGATGATAATAAAAATAAGCCAGTCATGATTATGTTTATGTTGTGATCGCCGTCATCGCCGTGCGTCACGAAATGTGATGGTGTAATCGGAATTAAGTTAAAAAGGTATTAAATATGTTTGAAGGCTAAACCATACGAACGAAGTTCAAAACATGGATCCGATTTTTGAAGCCGTGAACTTCCCACACAACTCAGGAGCGATCTGTTTTTGGTTTCAGTCCTAGCAGGTGGCCAAATTGTCCCACCGATTAAGTGGGCACATATGGCCACCAAGACAAAATGCGTAATAAATTCACTATTTTTCATGTTTGAAACCCAAAATAATTGTTCCAATGGAGTAAAATTCTGCTGGGGAAAGGTTTAAGTTTGATTTCCTTCTGAACCTTCTGATCTGAACCTTCTGAATTTGTAGTCAGCAGGGCGAAATTCATCGCATGTTGCTAACTTTGATTGGGTCGTCGTGCATGCTAGTTTGTTTTATAGCTGGGGTATCCACACGGTCCTGACCGTCCTAATGCTTCTTTGATTTTTTTCTTCTTCTGCTATTCTGTCTGGTTCTTCTGTGACAATTTTGTTCATTACCGTCAAACAGTGTTCGTATGTCTCCCAGTTCGTTTGACTCTCAGTTTTTTTGAGAATGAATATGTTTTGTGTAAATATAACACTTATCACCAAACATGTGGAGCATGGATGCCAGCCCTAGCCTATAAGCTAATGTTTATTTTTAAAAATACCTATTTTTTTGGCGCCAAAAATTTACGGACAATCTAACAAAATCAGTTTTTGATTAAAAATTTCAAAATTTCACCAAAATCATCTAAAGTCAATTATCTAGGAAGCACTTTTTTTTTTGGCACTTTTTGGTCAATATTTTCAAAACTAAACATTTTTAAGCCCCCCCCCAAAAAGGTGCTTCCTAGATAATTGACTTGAGATGATTTTGGTGAAATTTTGAAATTTTGAATCAAAAACTGATTTTGTTAGATTGTCCATAAATTTTTGGTGCCAAAAAGTGATTTTTGGACAAAAATGTAGAAATCACTATTTTTGGGGAAATTTAATACCAAAAATGGAATCTCCGACTCATTTCATTAAAAAAATTGTATACTTTTATGTACATTACATTATTAGTTTATTTTTTTGGCGCCAAAAATTTACGGACAATCTAACAAAATCAGTTTTTGATTAAAAATTTCAAAATTTCACCAAAATCATCTAAAGTCAATTATCTAGGAAGCACTTTTTTTTTGGCACTTTTTGGTCAATATTTTCAAAACTAAACATTTTTAAGCCCCCCCAAAAAAGGTGCTTCCTAGATAATTGACTTGAGATGATTTTGGTGAAATTTTGAAATTTTGAATCAAAAACTGATTTTGTTAGATTGTCCATAAATTTTTGGTGCCAAAAAGTGATTTTTGGACAAAAATGTAGAAATCACTATTTTTGGGGAAATTTAATACCAAAAATGGAATCTCCGACTCATTTCATTAAAAAAATTGTATACTTTTATGTACATTACATTATTAGTTTAAAAGTTACAGTGCTTGATAAATTTCATATATTTAGGGTTAACACTTCCACACTTTGTTAGGAATTCTATTTAACAACAAGAAAACCACTCATAAAATTACTTGTTTTCAAAATATTAAAGCAACTTTTGGTTTTCACTTCCTGTGTAATTCAGATGACTGAGGGCAGTGTTTCAACTACCAGGAGTACATCCTTGATGGAAGAAGACCACGAGGCTAGCTCTGTGTCAGAGATCTTGCACGAAGCAGCCAAACACAGACATCAAATTCTATACCTCAATTACAAATGCCTTGCGCAACTTCCATCTGAACTTTATACTCTCACGGAGACAAAGAATGAACAGACATGTTCATTTGACCATGTGGAGAGACTGTATTTGAAGAGGAACTTGCTCACTTCCTTGGTAACGTAACAATATATTCTGCAGTCATTTGCAGTTCATGAAATTCACAAAAAGGTGGAGTTTCTCTTTCTCTCATTTTAAAATGGGGGTGGGGGTGTGTCTTTTTTGCAAGATGGCAAAGATTGCCAAAATATTAACTGGAGTGCACCATGCTTAATCTGGCCAAATTTCTGTTTTGATAATACTTCAATATATATTTCAGTACACAAAGTCAATTAGTCAAAAACATGTGAACAGATTGTTTTGAATTTATTATTCATTCCTTAATGTTCATGTTATTCATTTTGCAGCCTTCCAGAATTTCCAGACTTGTGGGGCTAAAAGAATTGTAAGTGTAACATTACTTTGTTGAACTAGAGTAGGTTTTGGGGTTTCACAGTTTTTGGTTTGTAGTGTAGCAAACAAGGAGATACGAAGCACATACTCATTGCATACAAAATTTGTGAAACTGCCAAAAAAGATGTATTAAAGGTAGATGACCCGATCACATTTTCGTAACACAGAATTATTTCAAACATACGGAGATTTTCATATCATATGAAAGCTCGTATTTTTCTCATCATCATACTGAAATTTGACGGCCTAGATCGGTATAATTACGGAGAAATCGATGAAATAACGTCGAATTACCGCGAATGGTGGTATACCACCGATATAGTTTGTGTACAACTCAATGGGTACAGTTCACGGCATCTTGTGCGTCTAAAATAAGAACCATTAGAGCTATGCAACTCAAACTTTGGAACACGACTTTTTTAAGGATGACCTTTCATGTAGAATAGAAAACTTCAAGTTGAAAATCGGAATATGATCGGGTCATCTACCTTTAAAAGTTTGTATAGATAGCATAGACATGTTAAAGGTAGATGTTACGATTTTCATCTTGAAGTTTTCTATTCGACATGAAAGGTCATCCTCAAAAAAGTCGTATTCCAAAGTTTGAGTTGCATAACTCTAATGGTTCTTATTTTAGACGCACAAGATGCCGTGAAATGTGCCCATTGAGTTGTACACAAACTATATTGGTGGTTACCACTTTTCGCGGTAATTCAATGTTATTTCACCGATTTCTTCGTAATCATACCGATTTGGACCGTCAAATTTCAGCATGTTAATCAGAAAAATATGATCTTTCATGTGATATGAAAATCTCCATATGTTTGAGAAAAATTTGTGTTATGAAAAAGTGATCGGGTCATCTACCTTTAACTGATACACTACAATGAGGCGCTTTATATGAATTTCTCATTATGTTTAATTTACCTACCTTCCTTCGTTTCTTTATCAAATTCAGGTTTTTAGCAACCACACTTGTTGGTGTATGTCATCGATGTAACCCCGTATACTTCTCCTAAAATGTAAAATAACAACACAAGTTTCATAAAACCTGACCTTTTGAACAGTTTTAGTACAAAACATGTACAGTGTGCATGGCATACTCTTGTTTTTTGTTATGTAACTTTTTTAGAATCTAAAATCACATTTCCCACACATGCCACCAATTTATCACATGGAATCTGTATTTCAATCACTTTTGCAAAGAAATTCTTTTATTGTCAAAAAATGCAATTCTGAAACATGGAATGTAATAGTTCATGCCCTGGAAATAAGTTTGTTAAACCTAGTGATCAGTTATCCAAATGGTTTCTTTTTAGTGTGTATTATGGTTAGGTAGTATGAGCTAGCACATTTCATAATTATGCAATGTAAACTGAACACCCTTCATCCAACTTTTACATGATAGCAGTCTAAATTAGAATAAGAAATTTTTAGGATCTAACTCTATTCAAGTGAAAGAGCTAACTCTATTCAAGTGAAAGAGCCAACTCTATTCAAGTGAAAGGGCTAACTCTATTCAAGGGAAAGAGCAAACTCTATTCAAGGGAAAGAGCTAACTCTATTCAAATGAAAGAGCAAACTCTATTCAAGGGAAAGATCTAACTCTATTCAAGGGAAAGAGCTAACTCTATTCAAGTGAAAGAGCTAACTCTATTCAAGTGAAAGAGCTAACTCTATTCAAGGGAAAGAGCTAACTCTATTTAAGGGAAAGAGCTAACGCTGTTCAAGTGAAAGAGCTAACTCTTTTCAAATGAAAGAGCCAACTCTTTTCAAGGGAAAGATCTAACTCTATTCAAGGGAAAGAGCTAACTATATTCAAGTGAAAGAGCTAACTCTATTCAAATGAAAGTGATAACTCTATTCAAGTGAAAGAGCTAACTCTATTCAAATGAAAGTGATAACTCTATTCAAGTGAAAGAGCCAACTCTATTCAAGTGAAAGAGCTAACTCTATTCAAGTGAAAGAGCTAACTCTATTGAAATGAAAGCGCTAACTCTATTCAAATGAAAGAGCTAACTCTATTCAAGTGAAAGAGCTAACTCTATTCAAGTGAAAGAGCTAACTCTATTGAAATGAAAGAGCTAACTCTATTCAAATGAAAGAGCTAACTCTATTCAAGTGAAAGAGCTAACTCTATTCAAGTGAAAGAGCTAACTCTATTCAAATGAAAGAGCTAATTCTATTCAAATGAAAGAGCTAACTCTATTCAAGTGAAAGAGCTAACTCTATTCAAGTGAAAGAGCTAACTCTATTCAGGTGAAAGAGCTAACTCTATTCAACTGAAAGAGCTAACTCTATTCAACTGAAAGAGCTAACTCTATTCAACTGAAAGAGCTAACTCTATTCAACTGAAAGAGCTAACTCTATTCAACTGAAAGAGCTAACTCTATTAAACTGAAAGAGCTAACTCTATTCAACTGAAAGAGCTAACTCTATGCAACTGAAATAGCTAACTCTATTCAAGGGAAAGAGTCAACTTGATTCAAGCAAAAGGGCTAACTCTATTCAAGTGAAAGAGGTAATTCTATTCAAGGGAAAGAGCTAACTCTATTCAAGTGAAAGAGCTAACTCTATTCAAGTGAAAGAGCTAACTCTATTGAAATGAACGAGCTAACTCTATTCAAGTGAACGAGCTAACTCTATTCAAGTGAAAGAGCTAATTCTATTCAAGTGAAAGAGCTAATTCTATTCAAGGGAAAGAGTCAACTTGATTCAAGCGAAAGGGCTAACTCTCTTCAAGTGAAAGAGCTAATTCTATTCAAGGGAAAGATCAACTCTATTCAAGTGAAATTCAAGTGAAAGAGCTAACTCTATCAAGTGAAAGAGCTAACTCTATTCAAATGAAAGAGCTAACTCTATTCATGTGGAAGAGCTAACTCTATTCAAGTGAAAGATCTAACTCTATTCAAGTGAAAGAGATTACTCTATTCAAATGAAAGATCTAACTCTATTCAAGTGAAAGAACTAACTATTCAAATGAAAGAGCTAACTCTATTCAAGTGAAAGCTAATTCTATTCAAGGGAAAGAGCTAACTCTATTCAAGTGAAAGAGCTAACTCTATTCAAGTGAAAGAGCTAACTCTATTCAAATGAAAGAGCTAACTCTATTCAAATGAAAGAGCTAACTCTATTCAAGTGAAAGAGCTAACTCTATTCAAGTAAAAGAGCTAACTCTATTCAAATGAAAGAGCTAACTCTATTCAAATGAAAGAGCTAACTCTATTCAAATGAAAGAGCTAACTCTATTCAAATGAAAGAGCTAACTCTATTCAAATGAAAGAGCTATCTCTATTCATGTGGAAGAGCTAACTCTATTCAACTGAAAGAGCTAATTCCATTCAAGTGAAAGAGCTAACTCTATTCAAGTGAAAGAGCTAACTCTATTCAAATGAAAGAGTTAACTCTATTCAAATGAAAGAGCTAACTCTATTCAAGTGAAAGAGCTAACTCTATTCAAGTGAAAGAGCTATCTCTATTCAAGTGAAAGAGCTAACTCTATTCAAATGAAAGAGCTAACTCTATTCATGTGGAAGAGCTAACTCTATTCAAGTGAAAGAGCTAACTCTATTAAAGTGATAAGAGATTACTCTATTCAAATGAAAGATCTATAACTAACTCTATTCAAAAGAAAGAGCTAACTCTGTTCAAGTGAAAGAGCTAATTCTATTCAAGGGAAAGAGCTAACTCTATTCAAGTGGAAGAGCTAACTCTGTTCAAGGGAAAGAGTCAACTCGATTCAAGTGAAAAAGCTAACTCTGTTCAAGGGAAAGAGCTACCTCTATTCAAGGGAAAGAGTCAACTCGATTCAAGTGAAAGGGCTAACTCTATTCAAGGGAAAGAGCTAAAGGAAAAGTGAAAGAACTAACTCTATTCAACTGAAAGAGCTAACTCTGTTCAAGGGAAAGAGTCAACTCGATTCAAGTGAAAGGGCTAACTCTATTCAAGGGAAAGAACTAACTCTATTCAACTGAAAGAGCTAACTCTGTTTAAGGGAAAGAGTCAACTCGATTCAAGTGAAAGGGCTAACTCTATTCAAGGGAAAGAGCTAACTCTGTTCAAGGGAAAGAGTCAACTCGATTCAAGTGAAAAAGCTAACTCAGTTCAAGGGGAAAGAGCTACCTCTATTCAAGGGAAAGAGTCAACTCGATTCAAGTGAAAGGGCTAACTCTATTCAAGGGAAAGAGCTAAAGGAAAAGTAATTCATTGGATGTGATATTTTAGCAGTGAAAGGATTTACTGTATTATCCCTATTAAGAGCCCATGCCCTTGTAAGCGCCCATCCTGTTATTCTCAATGACTACCAACAAACAATCCCATAAGCGCCCACCTTTTCAATTACTGTAGCACCGTACAACAACATTTTTCGCCACGGCGTCCTTCAGTAAAGCAAGCAGTACCAGTAAGCCTGGTTAGATCACCGCCGCCGCCGCCCGCTCTCCCCGATCCCACTAGGCACTTACTGCCACGCACACAGTAGCGCTCATACCACTGCCTGTACAGCAACTGGAGAGTGGTTTTGAACATGCGTAGTGTGGAATGCATACAAATATGCGTAGTGTGGTATTTTAGCCACAAATGAAAAGCAAAGATAGCCGCATGAAAACCAGATAAATATTGATGGCATTTTTCGGCTAAGTTTTTTTTTCTTACGCAGTTTTTGAACAAAACTGTAACAAATCGTTAGCGATTCGTCTTTCACAACTATTCTTGGAATATGATTGAAAAATCATATTTTTTTCTTCTTTTCTATGAGCTGAAATATTATTGGTACATGTATGTTTACCGAACAAAAAGTCTTTGCAACAAAAAGCAACTCAAAACTCATCTCTTTCCAAAAGATTAGGTTTTGTATTGACTGTTTTAAATTATATTTGCGAGTTTTTAATGTGTTATGTTTGCATTGCATGTTGTTTCTAAATTATTCTTGATGTAATTTACTGTGTAATTTTATTAATAATACACATATTTGTAAAGCGCCTTTTTAAAGCGCCTTGATCTACGGAAAAGGCGCTATATAAAAGCCTTTTAATAATAATAATAATAACCTTGCCGAATTCCACAGTCTCCACGAGAAATGAGTTTAAAAAAAGGTAACATAATAAGCACCCACCCAAAATGACTTTGCTTATCACCCTGGGTGCTTAAAGGGGCATTAAGAGATGTGGTGGAGGCAGCGCCCTCAATTACAAAAATATATGATAAAAACTGGGATTTGTATATTTTTACAATTGTATTACATGTATGAACTTACACCTATAAGGATTAAGAAAAGTCAGCCCTCTTTGTACCACAAAACGTTGATTCAAAAATGCTGGTAGAGCCGCAACCAGCATTTTACATGGTTAAGGGTTGTATTCCAACATATTTAAAACATTGTTTTAATCAACTTTTGCTGGGTTTTTTTCAGTAGAAACAACAATAATGGCAATTTTCAATGTTCATCTTGAATTATGAAGTAAATTAATTAAAATTAAAAAAAAATCAACATGACATTGTGTCCCTTTAATAGGGATAAAACGGTACCCACTTTCTATTTCCTTCTAATCTGAAGTCAATTGAACTTGTCATGAGGAAAGTTACATGTTGACATTACTTAGCAGAAAAAGATACTTACAAGATTCTGAAAAAAGAGAGAAATATTGTTGTTTTCTGCATAGTGTTTCCTCAAAGAAAAGTATTAAATCATCACAGAATCTTCTGTGACACAAGAGTGCATTCATTTGAATAAGTGATATAATAAAAAAAAAAGTGGCATTTTATGCCCTATATTTTTCACAGATATCTTCACTCCAACCATCTTACTAGTCTACCTGATGGTAAGTGTCTTTAGAATATTGAAACATAATATGGAGGGTTGAGCGCCAGAAGGCTGTAACTAAAAAAAATGCTATTCTGAGATAATCCACTTTCAAATAATCGGGACTCATTACAATACACTGTAGCACCCAACTTATAACTCTAGTTTAAAATTAAGAGTGTTTATGAGTTATCTCTTTATGGTTCTGAACATCTAGGTTATATGGATTATTTTGGTACCAAAATCTCATTTTGCCCAAAAGTTAAGTTACAGCCTTCTGGTGCTCAACCCTTGATATTGTATTACCAAGGCAAATCGGTCATATTGTATTGATCACTATTTAAACTATTAGTTACAAGGCCATCTTAACAAAAGCAAACTCATCAATTGTACATTTTTAAAATTAGAAGCCAAAATCATAGGGGTGAAAGCAGCAGGTTATATCAACAACATATATTATACTCCTAGCTCTCCCTCAGCAATGATGATTCCAGCAGTGTTCCAACATTAATTGAATGGAGTGGAGAGGAAGAAGGATGTCCTGTTCAGTTTTTGAACATCCTTCTATATATAATGTCATAGAAGTCATGCGCCTACCAGTGTGCCAAGAATCTTTTCTAAAATTGTAGATGTTAACAATATTTCCATGATCCCACTATAGTTTGATCAGTTCAAAATTGGCGAAGCCTCCTTAGGCCAAAAAAAAAAATTTGTCATGTTGTCCTCGACCGCCCGCTCGTCAGATTTAGGGCCGTTTCAATTTTTTCTTCTTCCAGATTTGTTTTCTTCTTTTTACTTCAGATTTTTTTCTTCTATTCAGAATTTCTTCTTAAACAGTTTAAATGGCATTGAATATTAAATTAAGCATTTATAACATATATGTGCGACTCTTAGAGTGATTACAACTTCTTGTTGGTTGAACTTTGAGCCTCCGCTGGTATAAAGGCAACATAAAGGCAACAAGTGCATAGGGCATGATATGCGTGACGCGTGCATGCGGCCAAAACCGTGTGCATGTGGCCATAATTGCGAGCATACGCTCAGATTACTTTTGGGCGCTGAGAGATAAAAATTAAATATATCTCACCATTTTGGAACTGATTACACTATAGTAGCCAAAGGTTAGCGAAAAAGAAGATCCAAACAAATCAGTAGCTGTACAATTGTAAGTCGGAATGGAAACACAAGTCAATCAAAGTTCAGGTTATTGAACCCATGGACTATTAGTTTTGTATTTTTTTACTCATTTGTTAATCTACAGAAAATATAAGACCTACCTAATTTAGAGTCCCTTGATGTGAGTCAAAATGATTTTGAGAGTTTACTATCCCAAGTATAGGTAGATGTCATATCTTCTGCCACTCACATTATCTAATAATGAAATAAAATTATTGACTTGTTATTTTACTTATTTGTTATATCTACAGAAATATCCGACCTACCTAATTTGGAGTCCCTTGATGTGAGTCAAAATGATTTTGAGAGTTTACTATCCCAAGTATAGGAAGATGTCATATCTTCTGACACTCACATTATCTAATAATGAAATAAAATCATTGACTTGTTATTTTACTCATTTGTTATATCTACAGAAATATCCGACCTACCTAATTTAGAGTCCCTTGATGTGAGTCAAAATGATCTTAAGAGTTTACCATCAAGCATAGGAAGATGTCCTAGTCTGCTGACACTTACGTTATCTAATAATGAAATCAAACATCTACCATCAGGTAAATACCACGTAGGGGAGAGGTATAAATTGGAAAAATGATGTGAAGTCAGTGAGTCACCAGAGAAATTCTGGACGCACCAATGAGTATGTACACTCGTCCAAAGAAGTTCCTTGCCACTCATTGAAGTTCAAATATTTAAGTTAAAATATTTCACATAAATATTTAATATAAATTAAACAATTGCATGTCAAAATAAGCAGACAATAATTCTCTATCATGTCTGTATGAAATTAAGATGTACGCATTCATGCGTGGCTGAGCACATTCATTAAGCAATGGTAAGGTTCATATTGTGTTCAATCATTCACATTAACATTTGAATGGAGGGATTATCCAATTTTTTGCAATCTTCTTCCACAGACCTTGTCATTGTCAAGTGAATGGGATCTGACATGCATGAGTGATCATGTCTAAATTCCATGTTAAGCTGTTAGAGGATTACTTTCTGCTTATTTTGATATACAATTATATATATTCTATTAAATATTAATTTGAAATATTTGGACTTTACTAAGTGGCAAGGAACTTCTTTGGACAAGTGTATATTAATTGGCAATGTATGTGTTTGACTTGACTTGGTTTCGAAAAACTGAGAAAGACTTGGTCTAACATAATTCTTATTTCTCATGGCAATAGAGAATGTGGTAGCATCCACTGGATCATGATTTGTCCTGTGAGAAGTGTATGATGATCCTGATAATGCATAATGATCAAGAACACACAGGCATATTCTAAATCAAACACAATATTTTTACAGAATCAAATTGTTGCAATTGCAGGCGACAAATTATAACAATTCTTAATAGGAAAATCAATAATTCACAACACTAAGATTTCATACATCCTTGCTACTTTGAAATGTTCATGTAATTCTTGAAAACTTGACCCTTCTTTGTGGACACACATACCTTGTCATAAGCCACTGCTCTGAGCTTAAATGTTGTGGGTAAGCTTATCATGCTTTATTTTGCACTTGTTGAGACTGATAGTATCTGAGACCCTCAACAGTCATATTTTTTTCCCACAGCTGTAAAATGTTCAACATCTGTATGTTTCTGTTGAGTATTGACTTTATTCAAATCTGTTTGTGACTTGAGATCAAAGTGACTTGGTTAATTACATCATGTTACAGCACTGACATTGTACATTTATATTCCTTTCTTGTCTGTTTTTACCCCTAGAAATTGGTCAGCTACAGACTTTGCAAACACTTATCATAAACGACAACCACCTGAGTGTATTGCCTGCAGAAATTGGTAACTGTGTCAAATTACGATCACTGAATGTAGACCGCAATAGACTGATGTGCTTACCTAGGCAGCTAACAAAGCTTGTATATCTTGAAGAGTTATCAGCACAGGGAAATAGATTAACATATGTGCCTATGGGTAAGATGATTAAGATTTATTTGGGAGGACCAGGGGTAATTTTTCACATACCAGGGGCTAGGGTTAAGCCATAAAGGTTTAGCAGGGGTTCATTAGCTACGTTCACACAGTGGTTATTCAAAAGCGTAACTCACGCTAAAAGTAATACAAATTCCACAAATAGTTTCGTTACTCTAACCGCGTGTCCACATACGCTTTACTCCTATCGCTACGCCGCGTAACTTACGCCGATTATCAGCTTTGCTTTGTAAGTGTTGAAATAGGCAGCATTCCTTGCTTTAACCTTTGTATTACAAATCGCATATTACTGAAAATGGTTTGGTGTTGATGCATGTTCTGATATTTTGGAATTCAATTTAGAAGAAAAAAGGATAATTATATTGTTCGCATTTATAGAAATAAAAATTGACTACGCACATCATCATGTTTTTAAATTGTACATCATCAAAAGGCTTCTGCAAATAGCCTGTCAAAACAACATCTTTAATTTTTTGGGAAATTATTAAAATAAGTTTAAAAGAAAATTCTGTTATTTATTTTGATATATTTTCAAATGTATCGCGATTTTATTTAAAAACACCATTTCGTTATACTACCATATAGGCACAACACACAGCAAGGTTGCGAGCTTGTAAAACGTTATATCGTAGCACATCACACACCAAGGTCACGATCTTGTAAAAGGTCACACTCCCCGGTCACACTTACGCGCGATTGCCAATTAGCACAAGCCTACCGTTCACACAGCCATTTACGCCAGGCGGGGCTACGCTGACCTCGCTTACTCCTCGCTACTCCTGCTAAAAAGCAGGAGTAAATCGACCGGATTAAGGCGGCGTAACTTACGCTAATCATCGTTCAGACAGTCACTACTCCATCAGTTACACGATTGCTACTCCAAATCACCGCTACTCTTCCTTACGCCGTCCTTACTCCGCCTAGTCTGAACGTGACTATTATCTCCCTGCTCCTGCACATTTCACGCCCGGGAGGGGGGGGGGGGGGGGGGGGGCATGAAATAGCAATGGGTAACATGCAAATGTCCCATCTGTTGCTCCCCCTCCTCTAAGATATTTTACAGCTTTAATATATCATTTGAAAGCAAATCTTCATGACCTTTACATGCATCTCATTGTTGGGGAACGCAAGTCAATTTTTCGGCTTTTTCGGTCCCGGTCTGCTTGCACAGGGAGTTATGTACCAAAATGTTCCTTACAGTTTGTAGAATACAACCTAGGTGGACATCCTTGCCAACAGGGATGTTTAATTGACTTCTGACTTCGATTTAGGGTCCAAGGTCACATGAGTTTCAATGGGACATCAACATTTAATTTTAACATTCTAAAAAAAACCAAACAGCATCTTACATACTTCATAATGTCTACAACAAAGTACTAAATTCTACCATATAATTGATCCATGCCTGTGACCTTTAAGTTCACTTTATAATCAAATGTGGACTATGGGGATTAGTTGGTGGAGGCTGAGACCTAAATTGTAATCAATCATACCTGTGTACCCACACATTTTATATATGTTGAATGTTTTCAATTCAATGAAAAATAGGGTGTACTTGGTGAAAGCCTTACAACTACCAATACCATTGTTTCATATTTTTACCATGTTTTGGTTTATTTTCAGATTTGGGTTGTAATTCAGATTCATTGCGTTCAGTGTATGTTGATAACAATCCGCATTTAGAGTCTGCTCCGTTTAACTTGTGGAAGAAAACAATTGGTGCTAGAGAGTAAGTCTATAAATCACTAAGTTTGAATTAACCCTAACTATATTTGGTATAATAATCTACTTGCAGCTGTGAAGCTAAACTTGTATGTGGTGCAGTGATGATGTCAAACAGCAAGATATTGTGCAAGTAAACAGGTGGATTATGGACAAAGAAGAAGGTGATCTCCAGAACAAAAAGTGAAAGTGATGACTGGACAAAAATAGACTAAATCAACTCAGGGTGCACTATATACAGGGTTTTGGCAGCTTACAGGAGTCTTGATCCAGTTGGTGGAAGCATTGCCCAGTTGGATGGCATGGCGGCTTTCCTGAAGACCAGAATGGATGAGGCTGAAACTGTAGTGGCTGGTAGGCTGTTCCAGATTGGGTTGGTTTTGTGGATAAAATGAAAATTTGAAAGGGTCGATGATGCATAGAATGATGTCAAACTTGAGTTGGTGGTCTTGTCTTCCAAAGAAGGTGGCAGGTGAAACGCACAATGGAAATTTGATGATGACCAGGCCATAGTGGATCTTATAAAACATCACTGATTGAGCAAGCAGTATGTTATGGTTGAGGGGTGTCACATGGGTCTCTCTGCAATAATCCAGATGGATGAAACAGGCTGCCACTGGTTGTACTTGCTCAAGGCGGTCCACTGTTGATGTTGAATGTTCATTCCAAGCCTCAAACGCATATTCCAGATGAGGGCGCACTAGTGACTAATAGGCTTTGATTTTGACATCCTTAGTACACGGTGCGTCGTAGCAGTCCTTTGGCTTTCTTTCTTGATTTCTTGCAGTGGCTATTTCAGGGAATGTCATTTGGAATGACGACACCTAGATACTGTCACTAAGTGGCTTTTTTTCTTTTTCCAGGTTATGCTAGTACTGCACACTTTGCTATGTTGAACTCCATGAGCCAGTTGTTAGACCGATCTGCGAGCACCTGTAGGTCCTGCTGTAGGATATGGTGATTTGGTGGTCATCTGGAGTGATGATCTCTCTGTAGATGATGCTATCAACCACTAAGAGATGAAGGCGTGACTTTATGTTGTCTTGAATGTCGTTAATGTATAACAAATACAATGAAGGGCCTAGGACAGAGATGTGGCGAACCTCAGAAGTGACTACAAAATGCAACCCTACTAGTTGCTGGTAGCGTGCCCTTCGCCAATCTATCTCATGAATGGGCTATCATATGCAGAAGAAATCTTAAGATTTTTGAAGCTGATTACTTCGAGGCGGAACTCCACGCAGGCGTTCTGGGCAGCCGGACTTTACCCCCTTAAACACCCCTTTGGTATTAGGGTTAATATACCATAATATAAAGCATTTGACAGTAATTGAGCATTTTTCAAAAAATTAAATGTTGTTTCAGCAGCATGTAAGGCTTACTTGTTTAAGGCGTCCCGAAGGGATGAACTTCTGTGATGGCCTTCCACACTGGTCTTTCAAGCATGCAGTTTTCATGTTCTGCCTAGTTAGTCCTGTATCCTCTGATAAAAGCTTGATGTAATTCTTTCGTGGTGGTCCTCTAGCCTTGTGTCCATGCTTGGGTTGCCACAGGAGAACTTTGGAGACTGCTTCCTCTTCCCTTCTGGCACAGTGGCCGGCAAATTTTAGTCTCCTCCGTCTTAGCCTCTCTGATATTGGTAGCAGGTTCTCATATAGATCTTTGTTGGTTGTGTGAGATTGCCAGCATGGTTGGCAGCATGTAAACTTGTCTATATTCCAATGCTTTCATTACCTGTTTAGTATCATAATGTTTGAGTACCGGTGATTGAAAAATGTGCTTTTGATTTGTTGACTATAAAACAATTATTTAACAAACTCCATTCTTACAGATGTGGAACAGTACCCTTGCCAGAGTCTGAGAGGTCATCGTTACAGAGGGTCAACATCAACGGGATGTCAGCTCTTCTACCACCAGAAATCAGAACAGCTCATCTATCTGGAGATAGTAAGGTTCATTCATTGTTGGAGATCACTCTCAAATTTGTCAACTCTCTTCTTGGACAAAATAGATATAGTAAGTTTGGGGCTTAAAGAAAAAGAATGGTGTGAGTGTAATTGTGTGCGTGTGTTACAACATCTACAATCTTAGAAAAAATGTGTTTGAACATGGACCTAATTGACATGTTTTTTGTATTAACACATGTACACTATTTCGGTCATGTGAAAATAGAAAGTTGTTTATGGTTGCCTGAAAGAATCCCCTTCCTCATACCCGTCGCCCTTCCCCACCAATCAAAGGTCTCGAGGTCATGTGCTGATGGTTGGCGAATCGTGGGATTCAATGTTGATTAGGGGTAAAGTGGAACACTTCACATTAGACCTTAAGTGTTTGAACACTATTTTCTAACATTGTAGATAATTGGTTAGGACTTAAACAAAACCATCAGGAATAGCATCTTTTTAGACAGAAGTTCCAGTTTTCATAAATAAATTGAGTAGAGTGGTATATAATCTTGACTTGGTGATTGGGGATAAAACTGTTGAGATCTTGGATTCAACAAACACAACACTATTTCACTTTGCTTCTACGACTTTATTTCTCCGCTACCTTGAACTCTAATACCAATGACTTGGACGACTCCACTATAACAACTGACTTTACATACATGTACAAAATTAGGCCACAAAAAAAAGAAGGTTGTGTTGCCCTCAGCGACCGAACCTAAAATCGTAAAAAACTAGGGTCACATTTTTTTTAGATTTAAATTTGATTAAAAGTGTCTAAATGTTACTATTTCTTGCTTGAAACGAATAAGTAAGCCAAAATATATGTTTTTTTGACTATTGTCACACTAGAAACATTAGTTAAATTGACATATGGGCCTATACCAATTTTGTCTTGACATAAACCATATATTTTTCAGCCCCCAAAAAATAAAATAGAAAACAAAAAATATCCAAGTCAGTAATGATTCAACTGCATCACTGATAATTGTGATAATTTTTGACTGAGTCTGTTTTCATTTATTTTTCTATTTTTAATTTTCAGCAACTCATGAGTGCCTAAACACATTGCCCAGGGATCTTGCGGAACAAGTTCGTTTTCCTGTATCTAGCTGTAGCGCCCCCAATGGTTGCGACAACAAGATTTTTACAGTAGCATGGGTTCATCTGCTTCAACTTAAATGGGAACAGCCATGGCAAATGGAACAAGGAAGCATCCCGCTTGTTGCATTTTTGTGCTCCGAAAATTGTTTTAAACTATTCAGACGGATACCAGTACCCACGTAGCAGTACTAAATATAATTTAATTGAATGAAACATTTAATCAAATATAGTCACTGTCGTAATGCTATGGACGAAATTAAAGCTATTTTACATGAGCGTGATTACCGGGGTTGCATCCAAATGCATGATATGCACGAACAACTATGCATTGGTGACCAATCAGAACTGGCAGTCATTTTGTGAATGCTTGCGGTAGGCACTTCAGGGGTTACGTACGCATTGGAATTTTGTTCATGGCATTATGAAGGGGACTATAGTAAGGCTATATTAAAAAAGCTCCCGCGCGTGTTAGTTAATTGGTGCGCGTTAGAATTTATTTTTAATTTTTTTTAATTTGTAACTTTAAAAAAAGAAAAAATCTCAAAGTTTCACCGATTTTCAGATTTTCATTGATTCCATTATTCTAAATACAAAAGGTCACTTTTACAAGGATTTCAATATATAAAAAAACACCAAAAAAACTCAGCATTCCGCATTAGGTTTTGAAAAACGGAAGAGCTTTGAGACAAAGATTTTTTTAACATAGCCTAATCAATTGTGCAATAATAATAATAATAATTTCTTTCCATAGATTGACAAAAGAAAAACTTTTCACACCGTTGTGAGATGACTTTCAGAATTGGCTGTTGCAATTCTGTTTGTTAAAGGAGGGGACAATATCACCAAGCTAAATGTACACAGAAACTACAAATGAATGCGTTATTTTCAACAGAATGTTGATGCAATCTTACCAATGGCCAGAGAAGTACACTGGTTGCCTGTGAACCAACTTATCATATTCATCCACCCCATGTCACCTTAAGTCTGTTTTCATATATTTTTCTATTTTCAATTTTCAGCATCTCATGAGTGCCTAAACACATTGCCCAGGGATCTTGCTGAACAAGTTCGTTTTCCTGTATCTAGCTGTAGCGCCCCCAATGGTTGCGACAACAAGATTTTTACAGTAGCATGGGTTCATCTGCTTCACCTTAAATGGGCACAGCCATGGCAAGAGGAACAAGGAAGCATTCCGCTTGTCGCATTTTTGTGCTCTGAAAAGTGTTTTAGAATATTCAGACGGATACCAGTACCCACGTTTTAAACAGTACTAAATATAATTGAATGAAACATTTAATCAAATATAGTCACTGTCGTAATGCTATGGACGAAATTCAAGCTATTTTACATGAGCGTGATTACCGGGGCTGCATCCAAATGCATGATATGCACAAACAACTATACACGCATGCGCATGGTGACCAATCAGAACATGCAGTAATTTTGTGAATCCTTGCAGTGCCTACACAGTGGTTAATCCTTGCAGTGGTTACACACATACGCACGCATTGGTGGAATTTTATCCATAGCTTTATGACGCAGACTATAGTAATCAAATTGTGCAATAATTTCCTTCTATATATTGACAAAAGAAAAAAACTTTCCACACTGTTGTGAGATGACTTGTTCTCTCCATAATTGGCTGTTGCAATTCTCTGTTAAAGGAGGGGACTATCACCATGCTAAATGTACACAGAAACTACAAACGAATGAGTTATTTTCAACAGAATGTTGATGCAATCTTACCACTGGCCAGAGAACTACACCGGTTGCCTGTGAACCAACTTAGGCTATATTAAAAAAAAGAATTGTCCCAAAGCTCCCGCACACGTTTATTAATTGATGCGCATTAGAAGAAAAAAATCCCAAAGTTTCACCGATTTTTCAGATTTACATTGACCACATCATTTTAAATACAAGAGGTCACTTTTACAAGGATTGCAATATTTTATGTTTAAAAAAACAAAACCGCATTAGGTTTTGAAAAACTTAAGAGCTTTGAGACAAAAGTTTTTTTTTAATATAGCCTTATCATATTCATCCATCACATGTCACCACCAGCATCTCTGTACACAGGGCTCAGAATACAGGGGGCGAAGGGTGATTTGCCCTAGTTTTCACAAAATAGCCCCTGAGAACATTTTGGCCTATGGTAAAATGAACTAAAGGGGGTGATTTTTGGCAGAATTTTCTCAAAATAGCCCTCAAAGCCAAAAAGGTATTTTAACCCCTGTCTGTACAAGATGGACATTGGTTTTTAATAGCTTTTGAGTGCTAAAAACAATACTGGTAGTATGATGCGATCACACCGATGTCACCTTCCACGAGAATCCATTCTCACCAGTAAAGTTGCAAGAATCCATGTTGATTCTCAAAGAAGATTTCTTGAGCAACACCAGCATGCTTCACTTTCATCACATGATACTGATTTCTGTCACCAGTGTTGACTGGTTCCAATTTATATTATATACATTGCAATGAAAGGCTTATAATGTTGTTAAACGAGGGTCTTTGAGAAAATACTGTTGCAAGTTGAGCAATTGATGTGACTTCAATTCAGTGACTTCAATTCAGTCTCTTGTTTTTCTCGAAGACACTGTATTTTTTGAATAACACATTTTAGTTGAGATTCAACATCTTTTCATATCTGTGGCCAAAATGCCCATCTGTACCATGTATTACAAAGGTGGAAGTCAGACGATCTCCAGCTGTTAATTACTTTAACACATGTTTAGCACTGTTTGTTTTGTGGGAAAATTCCTGTTGGTGGTGCTAAGCATGCTGGATTGCACAAGAAATCTTGTTTGGTTGATTCTTGAAAGATAACTGTGCACAATGTATTTTGAATAGTGAGAATCCATCGACTAATTTAAAAAAAAATAGAATCTGAATTGATTTTCACAACCTTTGATGCATTTCTGACCCTGAGGGGAACCATATATTGTCAGCATCTCTGCACTTGTTATTTGAAACATACAGACCAAGTCAAAACAACAACTATTTGTTGGAATCAGCAAATTTCCTGGCAAAGGAAAGTTGTTTCCTAATAAATTACTTAAATCTGTTAACAGAGAAATGTTTTCTGAGAAATTTTAAGATGTAAATTAGATGTCGAGAACCAAATTTATAGACTTATAAAGAATTTCTATTAAATTTGAGTTAGTGCTACTTTGAGAGACCAAAACCAATGAATTGTAACTTTTAAGCAAAGAAAATTCACAAAAAAATAGAAAATAAACCAGTATTACACAAGCAATGGTTTTGACCTTTTCTCACCGTCTTTTCTTTTTCATGTTGAGAGCAGATATTGATTTCTTAATCCTCCAAGGATGTCTTGGAGGAAGATACAGGGTGTCCCAAAAGTTTCAAAACCATTTTAAAGATTTGTATCTCTCTCTTAAAATAAGTCGCAGTACCAAATTGAAAATAAATTTGAAAAGAGAAAACTTGTAGAATAATGTTGGTACCAAACATGACCCCTTTTTGAGGCCTCTCAATATAAAACACGCTAAAAGGTTGGGCCACATAAATCACAATACCATAACATTGGTCAATTAGCTGGACGCACTGTGTAAGTTATTGTAGTGTAATCACATTCCGGGTGTTCCTCGCATTCCATTCATGTGGATTTTTTTCAAAAAAGGTTTTCACTTATTAAATGTTCTGTGTAACTATAATAATGTTCACAATAAGGATTATATCAATCTTAAATTAAAAAGAATATTGTAGAGACCCTTTTATTCTCTTTCTTATCTCTTTCCCTTGGTCTCATCCGTAACATTATTCAGCTCATTATACTACGCTTTTGTATGAAAGTGCAGTTTTACAGTTAGGAAAACTTTTGTCTGTATTTTGGCACCACAGATAGCTGTTATTGTAAGTTTGGTTCCTAAATAGTTCTACAAGTCTTCTCTATCCAAATGTTTTTTATTTTTATACTGCAAATTATTTAACTGGACTACTGGAGGTATAAAGTTTTGAAAAGGTTTCAAAACTTTTTGGACACCCTGTACTATGAGGTAATGTGGACAAATGGTGGGTCATCAATCAATACACATACAAAGAAGCAAATTTATAAAAGTGTAAACTTTATTGCAGTTTTAAAAAATATCTGTACACAATCATCAACTCATGATAAAAGAGTTGTATATAGAAATATGTAAAAAGTACAATTACCATACATAATTTATACATACAGGGCGAGTCAAATAACTGCAATAGTGGAAAGCCGCCATCTAGATTTCAAAACCAAGTTGAAGTTTGGACAATTTTTAACTTTATAAGAATAACATTTTTTTCCAACTATGTGTGAAAAAATTTCAAAACCAAGGTTGAAGTTTGGACATTTTTTAACTTGAATAACATTTTTTCCCAACTATGTGTGAAAAAAATTTCAAAACCAAGTTGAAGTTTGGACATTTTTAGGTCGTCCGTAGGAGAGAGACCTTATGGCAGCATTCTTCCTGTATGTAGTCTGTCGGGGTGGGGGTGTGTGTGTCAACAATTTGGTATACACTTTTTGTCAACAATTTGGTATACACTTTTTGTTTTGTCCATATCTTTTCCATTCAATGACCAATTGAACTTCGGTCATAGATGCAACATGGAAACCTTCATATGTTATTAATGAGGTCAAAGGTCACATACCAAGGTCAAAGGTCATCTGAGGTCAAGATGTAAAATTTAGTATACACATTTTGTATTGTCCATTTCTTTTCCATACAATGACCAATTGCAATCAAACTTCGGTCATAGATGCAACATGGAAACCTTCATATGTTAATGAGGTCAAAGGTCACATATCAAGGTCAAAGGTCATCTGAGGTCAAGATGTAAAATTTAGTGCACACTTTTTGTATTGTCCATTTCTTTTCCATACAATGACCAATTGCAACCAAACTTCAGGCATAGATGCAACATGGAAACCTTCATATGTTAATGAGGTCAAAGGTCACATACCAAGGTCAAAGGTCATCTGAGGTCAAGATGTAAAATTTAATACACACTTTTTGTATTGTCCATTTCTTTTCCATACAATGACCAATTGCAACCAACCCTTGGTCATATATGCAACATGAAAACCTTTATATTTTAATGAGGTCAAAGGTCACATACCAAAGTCAAAGGTCATCTGAGGTCAAGATGTAAAATTAAGTGCACACTTTTTGTCTTGTCCATTTCTTTTCCATACAATGACCAATTGCAACCAAACTTGGGTCATAGATGCAATATGGAAACCTTCATATGTTAATGAGGTCAAAGGTCACATACCAAGGTCAACGGTCATCTGAGGTCAAGATGTAAAATTGGCTGCATATGAAAAATTGATTACATTTAAACAGATGAAGTACAATTGCAACCAAACTACCCATATAAACGGACGACCTATTTGGGACCGCTGTCCCTATTTTTAAACTTTATAAGAATAACATTTTTTCCCAACTATGTGTGAAAAAATGAAGGCATTTTAGTTAGCCTTTGTTGAACCTGTTTACGCACGCACCCATTTCACATGTTTGACCATGAGACACCCAAAACATGCATACGATTGCTAAACACACCTCTTATTCAAATATGAAAACACAAGTAAATTTGTAATGTAATTGGAATTTAATGCATCCTTCAATCCTTTCTTGTTCACATGGGAGTAACATAATCTTAGTCATGCTCTTAATTGCTTATGTTCTAAATTTGAATAAAAATGTGAAATTATTCCAAGGTTTGTTGGCGGGATATTCAAATGTGAAAATGCAAAGTCAATTGAAAATCAGTATGCTTCATGAACAAACATATAAATTGGGTTGTGCAGTATAAAGATTCACCCTAGATAAACAGAAAATGTATAGTTTCAAACATCAACGTAATAAACTTAATAACAAGACACCACATGTGCCCAACATATCAATTTTAGTTTTTTAGAAACTTGTTTAAAGCCAAAAAGTACCTCAATCGTGGCAAATTTAGTGTGAAATAGCATAGATCTATGGTGCCCCCCCCCCCCCCCCCCCCCCCCGGCAAATTTGACCCAGTGATAGTTATATACAATGATAGGCCTGATTTAGGCCTGTTCCAGTATCGCTCGATACTGGAACACAGTTTAATGTTCCAGTATTGACCGATACTGGAACAGTTTTTATTATATATATTATGATAGGCTTGATTTAACCATGTGACAGTATTTATATACATCTTATATTTGTATACTATCATTATGGCTGAAAAAGAATAATGTGATATCATGATATAAACAAATATTGAATGTCGTTTGCTTGTGCAATAGTAAAACTATATCAATCGGTCTAATTTGGATTTTTCCATTGATTTCTCTTTCTTTGTCCAATAGTAAAACAAAGGTTTGGACTTTTCCATTACACGAGGCAAAGCCGAGTGAGTGTGATGGAATAATCCAGGCAAAGGAGAGTGTAACAAAAACCATGAAACGTGGAAACAAAAACCATAAAATTCTGCTTTCTAAAAGACAAAGCAGAAAACTTAGGGCTCTAGTGTAAAGCACTAGTAGGAGTTTATACAAAACAATTAAAACCCCACTCAAACTCAACCCCCATACCCCCTTTGCACACGCCACTGCTCAAGGATATTTTGATTCAAGCTTTAAATACAAGCTGTCTAGTTACCATAATCATAACAATGAACATTTATATAGCGATTTATACACATACATTGGTTTACAGCGCTTAACAAAATATATAAACAATTTAAAAAAATAGGGACTGCAGTCCCAAATAGGTTAAAAACAAGGTGGCTCTCAACCACAGGCATCAGGCAACTAGAAAGAAAGAGGACATAAACTGCTCACAAAAAGTATCGAAACACTTAGAAATGATCCAATATATAACGGCTCGAAAAGGTATGCCTCCAGTCCGCTCCGCAACATCGTATCTCATCGATCGAGGTGTCAAAATACGCAGAACAAAATTATGCACTTGGTTATTGGCTTTGATTAATGCATACCCCTTCGAGCCGTTATATATTGGATCATTTCTAAGTGTTTCGATACTTTTGTGAGCAGTTTAGTATTATAGCCTCCTTGTTAAAGACATAATAAGTAAACATCATAATGTAAATAAATAGAACAATTTAAAAAACCCAGTGTTAACATCACTTGCACTATGATGGTGGAATAAGTGGTGGAATAAGTGAGTCTTTAACATATTTTTTAATTGAGTGAGTGGTGAGGCATGCCTGATGTGACATGGTTAATTGTTCCACAAAAATGGACTGGAGGCATAACACTTCTTGGCGGTAGTGAGATGAGATTTAGAGTTTAGTAGGAATCCGATTGTAATAGGCAGAACATAGACAACTTCTTTTGGGAACATAAGTTAAAGGTCCTGTTAAAACACTTTTCAAGCGACTATTGGTTTTAATTACCAATATACAAAACAGATTTTCAGAAACCTTTTCAACTTTCAAGGCCTATCTCAAGGATTTCGAACCAATACTAGGCGTATAATTGTACCTATTTCAATGCATTTTTCATTTCGATTCCAAATAACATGGTAATGAAATTCAATAATTTTGACATTTTTAAAAACATTTTGTGAAATTTTGAATGTCGTCTGCAGACGCCTGCCACGCTGTCAGTGAAACAATACACTAGAAACAGCCATAATCCACAAAACACCCATTTTAGGGCAAAACAGTCCATCCACAAAACAAGAAAAATCAGGCCACATTGTGAACTCATGGCATTTTCACAATCCACATGAGTCCACAAGTAGTCAACACTCCACACTTGGGCCACAAACAGTCTACATTAAGATATAACAATAGACATTAGATATAACAATAGACATTAGATATAACAATAGACTCAACCAATTAGTAGCAGACACTACTTAAGTACCCTGTCTGGGACTGAAGAGTTTCTTTGTGGATTTTGTCTGTTCCAAGTGATTGGAGATGTTGTAGTTGATTATTTCTGAGTGGCTATTCTTGTATGACACCTGTATGCTTTAAAAGTCTCATAGGATCTTAAAGTTAAATCAAGATAAAATAGAAATATTAAACAAAAACTTGCTTGTGTGAAGTTCAATGTTGATCTAATCAAGAATTAGCGAGTGAGAGATTATCCTCGTCCACCCACATACTTTGTGACATTTGATACTTCTAGAATTATAGATTTCATAATACCCCATATAAGTTGTTTGAGAAAAACTGATGGCACATGATCTCTCACACGTACACCATTACTTTAAACCAAGATTAAACTTCAAGCATGCACGTTCCTGTTTAATTTGTCTACTGTGCCATTTCATTCACAATCTATAGCTCATATCGAGATCCTTTAATGTGCAGTGTTGGGCAAATTTCTTCTGCATAATTTGACACCTCATCCATCAAAATTAGGTACTGAATTTTGAACTTTTGTTGAACAATACATGATAAAAAAAATTGCACACAAATCAGATTTTCTGAGAAAGTGTATGTTTCAGATGTCTGATATGAGTCATAGATTTTTTTTATATAAATACTTAATATAGCACCTGGTCAGGATCGTTTTGTGTTAGGTATATTTGTTTCATATCCTTCATCAATGTGTATTTAGTTCTTGTGTCCAACTGTCAAAACGAGAGCATCAATGATGCAGAAGCTGACTACAGCTGAGAATTTGGGAAAATTCATAACTCATGTCTATATATGAAGAGCGTTGTTGCAAAAGGGCTATGGTGCATTTTTTTCAAAAATGATTTTACTATAGAAATGTATAGGGGAAAATCTTATGTTTCAAGGAAACAAAGTCATTTTTTTTCAAAAAGACATTTTTCAAAAAGTCATTTTCAAAAAGTCATTTTTTTTCTCATTGTAAACAGTCATTGAAGTTGCAAAAGGGCCTGTGTCCAGAATTAAATCGGGATACAGGCCCTTTTAAAACAAAACAACAACTTCAATAGTTTACAATGAGATGTAGGTCTTTTTGAAAAAAAATGACTTTATTTCCTTGAAACATATGATTGTATCATTTAACATTTCTGTATCAAACTTTTTTTTTTAAATGATTAAAATAAATGATTTTTTCTTTAAGTACAAACAGATGGAGTTTTGTTGCAAAAGGGCCTACATCCAAATTTTCAAAAAATGTCAACATGATTTTTGTTTGTTTTTGAAAACTAGCGCATTTGGAATGTATTTCAATTTAAATTAGTATGTAGTGTACCTCTTTCATAATCCATTCAGTTTTTCAATTGCTCAACTTGAATATTTAGAAACAGGTTTTTTTAAACTTTTTCTCAATAAGAGCCAAAGTGGATGCAGGCCCTTTTGCAAAAAACCTCTTCATATTGTAAACCACTATAATCTGTCCAGCATATAACAAATGATGCAAAGCTCGAATCCATATTATATCTTACATGAAACAAGAATTATATATATATATTATTATGCATTCACCGTTCACCGTGTAAGCACATTTGCCCTTCTATATGCTTCGGTTGAGATTTCAAGATCAAGAAATAGTCTCTTTCTGATATTAAAACAAATTATTGCCAAACACCTTGGATATTAAATGGTGCGACCTAATGGTAGATGATTGTTCTCTTTTGTAATGTGTGAAGGTTCAATAAATAATATGTACAGAGATGAATAACTTCGGTACATAACAATGGCAAAATACAAACACCTATTTTATGAAAATATGCATCATTTAATGAAAATAATAATATTTACAGGTCACCAAACTCCCATGGCCCCTGGATCTTAGGCCAAGTAAAAATAAAACTAGTTTCTCGTGCTAACTTTTTGAAAAAAGGAAGATGAGTTTGTTTTTTTCTTCTTCCCAAAATGGCGAATGCCCCTTTTTCCAAAACTGGTTTCGCTTTTTCCAACATGGTGGAAATGTTTTTGCTTCAAAATAGCTGCCACTTTTCTAAGACTAGCTTTATAACCTTAAAATGGGTACATACTGGAAACTGCTCGCGATATTTTACATGTTTATTTTAATACTAGGCGGTCACCCGGGGTTTGTCGGTTCTCGGGTTTGGGCGGTCACCCGGGGTTTGTCGGTTCTCAGGGTTTGTAGAATGCATGCATAAAACCCGATCGGACAAACTTTGAAAATTCGACCCTTAGACGACCTTTGACCCGGACGACCCAAGAAAAGCAAAACCGTTTTATTTTTTCCACGCTCGACTCGTATTCGGGCTTCCCGTCACCGAGTTTAAGCCAGATCGGACAAACTTTGAAAATTGGACCCCTAGACGACCTTTGACCCCGGACGACCCAAGAAAAGCAAAGCCGTGTTATTTTTTCCACACTCGACTCGTATTCGGGCTTCCCGTCACCGAGTTTAAGCCCGATCGGACAAACTTTGAAAATTCGACCCTTAGACGACCTTTGTGACCCCGACCTTTGTGACCCCGACTTTTGACCCCGGAAGACCCGACAAACGCTAACCCGTTAAATTTTTGCCACGCTCGCCTCGCATCGAGCATTGTGATCACCGAGTTTAAGCACGATCCGA
Source organism: Ophiura sarsii (assembly GCA_035610835.1). Lineage (NCBI taxonomy): Eukaryota > Metazoa > Echinodermata > Ophiuroidea > Amphilepidida > Ophiuridae > Ophiura > Ophiura sarsii. The sequence continues at coordinate 13,010,648 of CM069452.1, read as the reverse complement.
CCAACTTCAAAAAGTTGACCCCTAGATGACCTTTGACCTCGTATGCTCTAGCGAATGCGAACTTGCTCTTGCGGGGACTGAACAAACAGACACCGAGTTTCTCATCACCGAGTTTAAGCCCGATCGGACAAACTTTAAAAATTTGACCCCTAGATGACCTTTGACCCCGGATGACCCAAGAAAAACAAAGGCGTATTATTTTTTCCACGCTCGACTCATATTCAGACTTCCCGTCACCGAGTTTAAGCCCGATCGGACAAACTTTGAAAATTCGACCCCTAGACGACCTTTGACCCCGGAAGACCCGACAAACGCCAACCCGTTTTATTTTTGCCACGCTCGCCTCGCATCGAGATCACCGAGTTTAAGCATGATCCGACCAACTTCAAAAAGTTGACCCCCATATGACCTTTGACCCCTATATGACCTTTGACCTCGTACGCTCTAGCGAATGCGAACTTGCTCTTGCGAGGACCGACCTGCACCCACCCACTGAGTTTGAACGCCGCCCGACCCCGGGAAGGCAACGAAAAAGCGCGCACAGACAGACAGACAAACAAACAGACCAACAAAAAAACAGACAGACAGAGAGTAGAGTATTATTATATAGATAACACAAGGATTTATTCTCTATTTTTTCTCTTTCAGGAATACAAAGCTAAATAAGAAAAGATGTGTATTCTAGATTTACAAAATATCAGTGTGATCTCGGGAATATCTTGATAAATAAATCAGTTCCAGCCAAAAACGACAAACAAATGTTCCGAAGGCGAAGACCACACTGGTATTTTAAAACACCAGTTTTACTCACGGTTTATTTATATCATCTGATGCAGATACAGTTTAATTTGTATCATGTTTTGATATTAACAGTTTGCCTGTTATGTTGTTCTTTCATTTTAACAGGTTTTTTTAAAAATATTGACACGTTCTCCATTGACAACATCAGTGTGATCTTGAGAACATTCAAAAAATAAAAATTGAAGAAAAAGAATTTAAAAAAAAAAAAAATTAAAAAAAATTAGAAAACAAAATTTGAACAAAATTTGAAGAAAAAAACTATTTTTTTGACGTGGCGGCCAAAATGGATGCGCACGCGCGGGGAAGAGAAACTACTATTTTTTTTGACTTTGGTAATGCCACAAAAACCAGTTGGCGAATTGGCGTTCTCTTCTGGATGGTTCAATAAGTAACAATAACATCTACCGAGGTGATTGGTTTAGGGGAATATTGAAAATAAGATAGGCTTTTCTTCTGATATCAAAATAGTACTACTACATATAGTTTAACCAGAGAGATATTACACCTCCCTGGTTAAACCATACATAGCCTAGGCTACATAGCCTAGGCTATAGGCTACATAGCCTAGGCTATAGCCTATAGGCATAGGGCTAGGCTGGGATGTTCGTAGTCCCAATAGTGACCTGTCCTAGGTAGCTGGCTACCTAGGGTCACAAAACTCCCTATTGACTGTTCACGTCGCGAAATTCACATCGAGTGTCAGCACTGCCGACTGCCGCTTGATCAAAATTAATTAACACAATGTATTACTAAGAGTTCTAGGAACAACATGTGAGTGCATTTTGATTGATTTAAATCATATTTGATGTGAAAATCTTGAATTAAAAATGTGATTTTCGCGACGTCGTGTGTCTATAGAGGGTGTTGTGGCTATAGTATAGTGAAGCATGAACGATAGTATAGCCACCATTGGGTCTAGGATGTTCGGGAATTCAGTGCTCCCGGGACTCGATTTTGTTTATCGGGCGGGACTCAGGATTTACGAAAATTGGTAGTCCAGATTTTCGAGGAAGTGAAAACGCAATAAAATATACTAAATGTCCACCAAAGTGTACTGTACTGTACAGTAGATATGTACTTCTGTTCTCTGTGTTGTCTTCAGTTCATTTGCCTTTTATTATTGTCAAATCTGCACCTGTTTTAATCAGCTTCCGGACATTAACATTACATATTAAAATCGCGATTCGTTCAAGATTTACCATCAGAATAATTTTGTGTACTACCAAAATGCATAAAACTTTCATAAGTGCAACCAAATGTGCACAATGAAGCGAATTTTAGAGCAACATCGTGCGTACGGCGTAAAGGTAGCACACCTCTAAATAGTTCCAGGCGAAAACTTGCAACTCTTATTGCGCAATACTTCTTATCAATACGCGTGATTAAAATAGTGATTTCTCGGGAACTACAGTGATTCAGCAGACGAGGTTGGTATCAAATTAAAGCTAACAATATGAATTTTAATGATAGATCATTCACAAATAATATTAACTATTTTTTGTTAATAAATAGTAGTCCTACTTTCACGGTGCACGGCCGTAAGTCTTGCGAAAAATCAACTTGAAAAATGACCGTAGAGGGCTTAGATGCTCGATTGCTTAAAATCTAACAGTTTTCCACGTATATTTTACAATTTTAATCATAAGCTTGCTAAAATAGCTAGAGTTTACTACCAAATTGAATGACTTTCTATGTGTAAATTTAAAAATAACCTTGCCAGAACATGGTTTAAATCTTCGGAAAATCTAATAGTACGTTGGCCTGCGTGTATAATGCGTCATAGTTTGGGGGCATAAATAGAAATTTATACATAGAAATTCTTTCAATTTGGTATTAAACTCTAGCTATTTTAGCAAGCTTTTGATTAAAATTGTAAAATATACGTGGAAAACCGTTAGATTTTAAGCAATCGAGCATCTAAGCGCATCGGCCGTAATTCAAAAACTTGTCTTTTGCTAATGTCGGGTTTCTAGCATAGTCGTAGGCCTAACATTTTCTTAACTTTAAATCGTTAAAATCGATCTATCGTTATAAGCATATTATAAGCATTGTCTTGGGCTTAAATTTGATACCAAAATCATTTCCTAAATCACAATGGTCATTGAGATATCATCTTTTGAAGCGTCGCGCATCGATCAAAATAAGGTGCAAAATGGTCGTCTAATTTCGACTTCCTATTATTTAGAGGTGTGCTACCTTAGAACCACAATGGGGTTTTTTATTTTCAAATTTGGTGTTGTTATATTTAATTATTCATGAAGCAAATACAATTTTAAACTCATGTCGAAAGTTTCATTGCCATTGAATAAATAGTTTTCGAGTTATTCCAATTTACCTAACCCTAACCCTAACCCTAACCCTAATCAAACCCTAACCCTAATCAGACCCTAACCCTAACTGAACCTTAAATCTAAGCTTGATTTTTAAACACTAAACGATGTATATAGCCTTTTTAAGCCTTTACTATCGTCTGAAGATAGCAAATGTTAGATGCTATCTTCAGAAGATAGCAAGCAACCCCCCCCCCCCCCCTCGGGAGAAAGCAATGGATTCAGAAGACAGCATGCGGCGTAACTATAGTAACTATACACAACGTACTCTGACGCCTACGGACGCGTTTGAAAGTCGCGTATTTGTACGCAGCTTACGCCGTCAGCTGCTATCTTCTGAAGATAGTGATTGTATACCAAACGTCCATAAATGTTGGTGAAACTTTCAGGATATCGTCAGCAGAGACAATGCAATGTAATGGAATGAAAAAAGAAATTATTAATATTTAATGAAATGGCAACATTGACATTGTTAAATCATACACCGTTTAAGACGACAACATCGAAAATTCAAGGTTTTCAGGCGTAGTCGGATCAATGTTGGGGTCAACCGGGTTTGTAAAAACAAGTATAACTCAAAAACTATTTAACCAATATCGAAGAAAATTTGTGTATGATTTTGAAATAATATTTGGTTTATAAATAACTCAAAATATTGAAACAAAATGATCATATAAAAAATCAAAGTTACTGTTCTAAGGTAGCACACCTCTAAATAGTTCCAGGCGAAAACTTGCAACTCTTATTGCGCAATACTTCTTATCAATACGCGTGATTAAAATAGTGATTTCTCGGGAACTACAGTGATTCAGCAGACGAGGTTGGTATCAAATTAAAGCTAACAATATGAATTTTAATGATAGATCATTCACAAATAATATTAACTATTTTTTGTTAATAAATAGTAGTCCTACTTTCACGGTGCACGGCCGTAAGTCTTGCGAAAAATCAACTTGAAAAATGACCGTAGAGGGCTTAGATGCTCGATTGCTTAAAATCTAACAGTTTTCCACGTATATTTTACAATTTTAATCATAAGCTTGCTAAAATAGCTAGAGTTTACTACCAAATTGAATGACTTTCTATGTGTAAATTTAAAAATAACCTTGCCAGAACATGGTTTAAATCTTCGGAAAATCTAATAGTACGTTGGCCTGCGTGTATAATGCGTCATAGTTTGGGGGCATAAATAGAAATTTATACATAGAAATTCTTTCAATTTGGTATTAAACTCTAGCTATTTTAGCAAGCTTTTGATTAAAATTGTAAAATATACGTGGAAAACCGTTAGATTTTAAGCAATCGAGCATCTAAGCGCATCGGCCGTAATTCAAAAACTTGTCTTTTGCTAATGTCGGGTTTCTAGCATAGTCGTAGGCCTAACATTTTCTTAACTTTAAATCGTTAAAATCGATCTATCGTTATAAGCATATTATAAGCATTGTCTTGGGCTTAAATTTGATACCAAAATCATTTCCTAAATCACAATGGTCATTGAGATATCATCTTTTGAAGCGTCGCGCATCGATCAAAATAAGGTGCAAAATGGTCGTCTAATTTCGACTTCCTATTATTTAGAGGTGTGCTACCTAAACACACACCGCTGGCGATGTGAGCGGCGCCATACTCTTGGGTTCCTTTTTTAGTAGGAGAACAACCGTATCAGGAACAGGCGGGGTTGGACGATGATGTAGTATTTATTTTAAAGTACCCCTTTTCATTTTATATTTGGTTTATTTTGTACTCACGTCTAGGCTATATCAGCCTTTCGACTCACTCGTAGTCATTTTTTATCTGCTAAAAATTAACGTCAAAGTAGATGCAGATGAAAACAACTTGAATTATTACAGAACAACAAGAAACAGAACATGAAATAAGGTGAGAAGACGCCATTATTTTCTGAGAACACACGGCCGCGGCATGCTCGGACTGAAAACTTTTTTGGGGGTTGGACGCTTTCACTTTTGAAAGGGGTGTCATGTTTTATTTAAACAATGTTTTTATTTTCAATAAATTACTTGAGCTATAATATAAACATGCGGCATGTCATTATGAATATTTATTGAGTAAATTTGTATTAAATGTGGAATTTCGACATGGCGGAAGTTACACAATATCTAAATATAATACATAAATGTGCCGTTAAACCCAACCCTCCCCCGTTATAACACGACTTTCAAAAAATGAGTGAACTCGTAGAGCTCCGATTGTTTCGTTATTAAACACTGCACCCTCACATATTCGCACGTGCAACTGTTTGAGGAAAGCTCACGACACATTGAAACAGACGGGGTAACTCGGTAAATGTAATTGCCTCATTTACATCGGACTATAATATGTAGATTTGACATTTGATCAATGGCAGACGATACCAAACTGGTGGGGGTAATAAAAGATATTACGGCACGATAAATCACGCAAATTCAACATTTTGGCAAGGCAATATTCGTAAGTTTTACTCTTTTTCGCGAATTTCTAACAGCACCTCATGATGAAAAACCTTTGAAAACAATATTTTCCAATAATTTTGGCCGCTGAAATCGGAGACATAGTTTGAAGAATATATACAGAAGCGATTAACATCAATTAACGAAAAACGACCTCCCCACCTATTTTTCACTTTGACGGCTGTATTTTTACTTTACGCTGATTTCGTATCATGAATAATAATGATCTCTAGTAGTTAAACCAATCACAATAAGACAATCACGCTTGTACGTCATGATACATGCGTGCCATGTGTTGAATCAACTTTTCTATCATAGCGTTTACATGCATTTTCAATACAGTTATGACAATAAAGAAAATAACGCGAAATTGCCTATTTTGTCGAATGGCAATCAGGCCCATTTTCTAACATATTTATGCGATCATATTGTTTTACTATCTCAAGTACATTTCCCGACAAATAACCACTTGTGTGACCAAGATAAAACCATATTTCACAGTCGCACTTTCCCCTTGACCTATACCGTGACCTTTCGCGTCAGGTCGCTTTAGCTTACTTGTAGTAAGCTAAAAATATAATAACTGCTGAAAAAGGTGAATGCTGCCTCAGGTCTAAATTCCAGATGAGCACAGTTCAACAGGTTGCAACTTAAACACAGTTCAAACCAGTTAAGACCCACTTACAAAACAGTTAAAACCAGTTGGTTTATTATGGAAAATGGAGAACTTTTCAACCAGCAGTGTTTGAACTGGTTTTGAAACTTAGTTAAGATCCAGTTCAAACCGGTTGGTTAAATACAGAAAATGGGCAGCTTTTCATCTGGAATTTAGACCTGATCAGATCGCGCATAGCAGCATTATGGTACGACTGCACTAGTACATACAGTGCGCTGTGATTTCACTCATCAATATATGGTGCGCGGCACTATTGAATTGTGTATTTGCTTCAAGGTTTACTATTAACATTTGAAGAGACATGAGAATTTTTTTGGTGACAAAGGTGAAACATATTTGGTCATGTAATGTCCTTTTAACCAATCAATGCGAACAAATATATTGACGAAGGATATATAATTATACATTAAGACACAGCCTTGATACACACATCATCATGCAACCCCTTGCTTCACAGCATCCTGCAACATCACCAGTGTAATAGTGTATCATGTTGAACAAAATGACAAGGAAGTGTGACCCAACATAGTAAATGAGGCACAATGTGGCAGTAGCTAATTTGATTTAAAGACATAACCACGCCAACTCTCTGCTGGAAATATCAGCCAGGGAGGTTGAGCCATAAATTCATGTAATAATAAGCTAGATGACACAATAGCCGTTACTAAAATTAGGGGAATAAGCTTTAGTGACAGGCCCTGTTACTTTGAACAAATTCAACCTTGACCTTCCTTGTCCTAACAGCCTTGACTGTTTTACCATGTGTGGTTCGCTAGTGGGGAACTAAGAGAATGTGGTTACAACCTTTAAGAGCGCAAATATGGGACAAGGTCAGAATAAGTCAAATTCATGAAAATTCTTATTTCTGATCTTTGATGCATCTTGTATCCAACCAAAACTGGAAATAAAGAGTTAAACTACATTTTGAGGCATTACGTTTATATTTACTCCATTGATTTGTTAACGAAACCAAAACTTTAAATGTCCCATGTGTTACCTAACCAAAACTTTAAATGTCCATAACTTTACAATTTGTATTTCATGTTTTGACACAACGTGATTTTTAATAATCTGTGACTTTGGTTCGGAATTTGATATCATCATGATATAATTAACTTGATATTGAAATGGCCCTCAGTTGAATTTTTATAACTCCATTGTAATCATATACCATAGTATACAGTACACAAACCGTCTAGTATGAACATAAAGTAAATCAATTTTGTCTCATAGCACCTTTATAGCTCTTTATTTTGACACATCTACAGTTAGATATTAGCTATTCAGCCATTCCTTAATCCTCTTCTCATTTTCTTGCGGTGCTTTCTGCCAATCCTTCCACCATCTCAGGTTTGCGATGGTAGTACTATACTTATCCCCCACACTTTCCTTCCATGTTTGAAATGATTGCCTGTTGTATTGCTGTACCTGTGTGGTAATTGTAGATATGTCTAGGACACTGGATAATAACTTTTGAAGCTTGGTCAATATCTCCGGTTCTTTATGTACAAGATCTTTAAGCTCATCTGGATCTGATGCCAAATCTGTGGAAATATTCAAAATTAAACATTATGTTCTCACTTCCTTGCTTTTGGACCGGTTATACAATATTTCACCGGTAATAAATCTTCTAATAAGGATGTTTCTATTTCCCACTATGTGGTCCAATTAAAAGATTGCAAAGGACATCATTCATAACCCTGAAAATGGACCACATAGTCAGCGGTTGACAAAATCTTAGAGGATTTATTACCGGCGAAATGTCAAAATCATTGGTCCAAAAGTGTTAAGGGATGGGAACATAATGAAAGGATATATTGATCAGTGGCGTAATTTTTTTTGCTATGGGGGGGATGATTGGGTGGCGGGTTAGCACCAATTGCGCGCAC
>CM069452.1:12928287-13002405 GCA_035610835.1 Ophiura sarsii | reverse complement strand
CTTACTTAAAAACCACCTTGTCGGCTAAATCACGATTATTTAATGCAAATTTATAGAGGAAATTCATTTGAAATTAATTTATTTCATCAAATCAGTGATTTTTGGTACTTTTATGTTCGCTAAAATGTGATATTTCGCTGCGGACGACACTTTCGTAAGCTCACGGCGAGTTTCCACTTTGAACAATAGCTGGCGCTCAATCTTGTCAATTTCAAGATGGCGACTGTTTAAAATCAAAGTATATCGGACCCGATATCAGATACATATTTATGATATTGCTAGCGCTAGCGAGCCGACAAGGTCGGTATTTTGATGATCGCTGAGAACTTATTCTCCGCATGGAATTAACCCCCACCCTTTTTATTTTATCTCCACCCTTTATACAGCTACACCCTTTATATCAGATATATTCTGACCCCCACCCTTTTGTTGATTTTTTTATTTCTGGAGTCCCACCCTTTATAAAGCGTGCCCCCCCCCCCCCCCCCCCCCCCCCCCGGACTATGAACACAAAGGGAGTGAAAGTAGTTAAAAATTATGCTGTTTTTGTAGATTGCTACACACATTCCAATATAATAAATGGATTTATACCTTATCCGGTGGCTCAAGCAAGACGTCTGATTTTTGCAATCCTCATTTTCATACAAATAACATGGGGAAGTGAGGGATTACTATGGAGGTTTACGTATAAGGAATATAAGGTATGATATCGCTGAAGTGAAAGAATAGTGTAAAGAAATCAAGTGTCCACAAATCTCTAAAGGGTAAATGCTATAAATATGTATTACCCAAAAGATTCTCAGGGAATTGGTTGGATGCAGGTTAGTGGTGGTTCAAACACAGTTAACATTTATCACGTAAACCATTATTTGTTGGCAGTCCTAGATGAACTTATACTCGAAATCCTATCCATGATAAACTTTTAGTTTGGTGGCGTTACATACGAGGGTCGGTCAATAAGTAATATGAAATGACCAAAATGAATCATGGTATGCGATGCATGAGTGATTCTATTGAGAGATAGTGTGATCAATACAAAGTATGAAACCTTTGTCTTTCAAACAATACACTTTTTGATTTTTAAGTATGAACTATGACGTCATAGCATTAGCTTAACGTAAGTACACTTTGGACACTGCTAAATCATTTATTTGGGGGGAAATTTGAATGATGGGCATAAGCTTAAGGTAAGTACACTTTGGACACTGCCTGAAATATTTCAATATTCTGCTGGATATGTAATATGGGTCGATTGATACAGTTGAGTATATCTCGGCAATGCTATCATAAAAACAGATAACACTTAGCGCACAGTTAGAACACACTATAATCTATGTTTGACACTCTTTTTTAGATCTGAATTTCTTAATACAAACAAGAAGAGACCATCTCAAATACGTTTTTAAAGCAAAATCCGCAACAATAAACCATAGAAAACAACAATGGATAAAAAACAATGGAGGGATTATAATTGTTGTGGGATGTAAAGCAATAATAGTGGGGACTTTAAAAGGAGCTGATTATAAAATGTCCTCAAACCTCTCGAAATTACCTGATGATTACTTTAACAATACACATCTAGAAGCTCTAAAGATAAGTAATAAGAGAGGTTGTGGCAGCCATCTTTGATTGATACATTCATGTAATCTTCATTTTGATTATTAAAATAATTATGCAAATTGAATTTAGCCTTTTTCAATGTTTCTGATTATATTTTGAAGGTACAGAAAGCTTTTATCTGGTAAATGTCATAATTTTAGCCATTTTTGGCCCAGTTCAAAATTATCTGCTGTCTGAGCATACACATATTTTCTGAAGTTTCATATGAATAGGTTATAATTAGTTAACTATCCTATGGAACCTCCCAAACTGGTTAATTTTTTGGATTTTTCCTAACTTTTTTATAATTTTCCGCAACATCAGTGATTCATTGACTAGGCATTTTTCAATGAAAATGCACTATTTGAAATACAGTCCAACCCCAGTTATCCAACCCCCTTTTATCCGGCTGAATGATTCCAAAGAAAATAAGTTTTTTGCAGCCTATAGTTTGAGAGCTTCAGGACAGTCAATGCAGAATTACACATAATTCACTCTTCAAGATTATCCATTGCTCCATTGCTTGGTCCTATCATGTCCTGATAACTGGGGTTGAACTGTACTGATATTTGTATACTTTTTATTTAATTGCTCCTCCTTACTTTTTACTCTTATACTACATATTTCAAATTACACAGGGATTAAAGTTATTGTCTCAGGTAGGTATTATAGTTATGCAAAAAGAATCTGCTTCTGGTGCCATGTTATGCAATCTTCTTACCACATGTTTCATACAAACAATTCAAATTTCCCAACGAATAACTGATTTAGCAGTGTCCAAAGTGTACTTTCTTTAAGCTAATGCTATGATGTCATAGTTCATACTAAGAAATCCAAAAGTGTATTGTTTGAAAGACAAAGGTTTCATACTTTGTATTGACCACACTATCCCTCAATAGAATCACTCATGCATTCCATATCATGGTCACTTTCATTACTTATTGACTAACCCGTGTCGGATATCTTCTTCAGTTGGACACGCAGAGCAGAAACTTGAAGATATCCTATCACTTATTAATAGTTTCCATCCAACCATAACATTCACCTCTGAACAATCACTGCATACCATATCCTTCCTAGATGTATCAGTATCCAAGGACTCAAACAGCTCTCTTTAAACTGATCTATACTGTAAACCTACTGACACATATTTACTTCCCTTTAGTTGTCAACCCCATGCATCAGTAAGATGTGACCTTGCAGCCAAGCTCTACGATGTACGCTATTTTTGAACCATGATAACTTCACAAACACAAATATGATATATACGGTGTGCCATATATTCGTGCACCCCCCAAAAGGAAAGTCACATATAATGATTTAAAATTAAAGTTACATTTTTTTTCAGAGTATTGGTTATTCCGTGAGGTCTTTAGAGTTAGTAGAGTCTTTAACAACCTTATCCTGCTTATTTATTTAAAGTTATTGTCCCCATGGTGCTCGATCACCTCCGACACTCGTTCTGTCCAATTCTTGTCCACCAATGAAGCAAGAAGATCCTTGTTCTGGTCTAGTTCCTGCCAAACACGTTTGACTCTAGCTATCAGCTGGGGTAGTGTAGTGCAGTAGGGTGTTGCAAAGAATTTCTCTTTCAAAATTGCCCACAATTTCTCCACTGGATCCATGTCTGGAGAGTTACCAGGCCACTGTTCTTTGGTCTTTGTACGCGCCATTTTTTTCACTGCCTGAGGTGCATGGTTTTGTGTATTGGTGATATTGCGTATTCCCAGGCTATGCTGCTAGTGGTGACATGATAGCGCCGTCTATTGATTATTCCCGTGAAGTAATAGCAATACGCAACAGCCAGGCGGAGTATTCAAGAGATGGCGCTATGCTAGAATTTTTTACAGTCAGATGAATTCGGCCGAAAGGGGTGCACGAATATATGGCACACCGTATACTAACAATACTGTTAACCCTAACACGCCTAGACACTACAAATCCCTACAGTGCTACAATCTTGTGCCACACGATCGCCTGATCAATCTCGTACCACGCTCAGCCAGGCATTCAACTTTTGAGAAAAAGTTAAGTTTTTCTAACCTGACCTGTATAGCTCACTCAGTAGAGCATCAGACTTGCAAGCACATGGCCTGGGTTCAATGCCCGGCACATGCAGTTACCGATTTCCCCCTCAAATTTGACCTGTTTTGCTCCCCTGATAGTTTAATTCACAAAACCACAGGGAGTTAGGGTTAAGGGTCTTCACATAATAAACATAATAAAACATGCAATAACTACATGTATGGTAAATGACACAATCATGAAAATAAAGTAACCTCTTGGTTTTTTTGTGATCGTCACATCAAAATTTAAAAACAAACTTACCAACAATTAGGAAGTTTAGTTGGGGGATTTCTGATCATGAAAGAGAGTCTCTTACGATTGAAAAGTCTAAAATAAAGGTTGCTAAGGAAGTTAAGCTTACACTGATGAATTACCTTCTTTGCTTCAAATTCCAGGAAAATTATAAGTCAACTCTAAATAAACAGTTATCAAATTATGAAATCCAATTCAATGAACAATCACTCACCACCACTGAAACAAGGAGCGGTGATTTTGTTTGATTAGTGCAATTAATAACTAAGTCTCTGACCAATACAAGACAAGTACCACTTCTAGTATATGATTTTACTATTTGAAGCATCATTATCACGTGGGCAGCACAAAATCAGATATGAGTGGGTGATCTTAAATCTAGGATAATCCATGTAATCAATCACCAATTTTCCAATCTTGAAACATACAATCCATATCATATGGCTCTACTTCATGTGCGTGGGTGAAATCAATATTGTCTGCCATCAAACCCATGTTTCACATATTTACTCTTGGGAGACTTACTCTTCGGTTATCTCTATTGAAGGATTTGAGGATTATACAGCTTTATTCCGTAATGGGGTCTTGACACTAGATTAACATCAAGGATATGCCTACTCTTCTCTCTCAGATGTTCAGCTTTGGCTAAATCATCAACTTTTTAAAAAACAACTTTTATTAAAGCAACATTGTGGGACCTTTTTCAAAATATCACAGAGCTTTACTATAAGAAATCTGCTTCCAATTTCAGGAATTTGTCACTGTATTTTTCTTGCTGTTCATAATATAGCTTAGGCCCAAATTTTTTTTGTTACGTTGTCCTCGACCGCCCACTACGGATTTAGGGCCGCTCCGATTTGTTTGATTTTTTTTCCCAATTTTTTTTTAAAAAATCAGATTTTTTTCCCTTTTTTTTCAGATTTTTTTTTTTTTCAGAATTTTTTTTAAACAGTTTAAATGGCATTGAATATTAAGTTAAGTGTTTATAACATATATGTGCGACTCTCAGAGTGATTTCAACTTCTTGTTGGCTGAACTTTGAGCTTCCGCTGGTAAAAGAAAATTTTAAAAAAGAATTAAAAAAAAAAAATCAGCCCGCCCTTATTTTTGCTCCCATGTGGTTGAGCACTGTGTCCGACATGTTATGTAAACAACCCTAGATTCTAATATGGCTGTGAGGTTCTATTGGGTTTTGCCTATTATTTTGATATACATGTAGGGAGAACACTAAAAACCCCACACCAAATTCTTAAATTGTACTCGATCAAATGTATCCTTTAAGAATAGATGTTCATTTTATGTGTGTACATACAGGGCATTCCACTCCAAAAATATATTGACTCTCAACTGGTTTTCGCAATATGTACCTTTAAAAACCTACCCATAAATGTAGGAAATATATCAATTAAACTGACAGGATCTTTCACAACTTGTGGTTTGCTTCTTTTACTTTCTGGTGCCATGACAACCATTGGAATATGACTGCTGCCCTCATACATGGACATCTTGTAAAACTGTCGGTGTTCCATGGCTAAATCTCCGTGATCGGCTGTGAAAAACACATAGCTGTCTCTTAAGAGCTTGGTCGAAGCTAAACTCATCAGTATTTCCCCTGAAGATAAAAGTGGACAAATGCAGAGAGATTAATAGGGGACTTGTCAACGCAAATCACACTTTTCACTGTAGAAATAGTTATTGTTCACAAGGTATTTTTAGATTTCCTAATTCCCTCCAACTTCATCAGAGAATGGCTTGCGATCACTGTAAGTTTCCCCAAATTCACAACCTTTGTTGAAAAATGAAATTAGTCTTGCCAACAGAGGTTTCACAAGGAAATTATGACCAATTTACAGGGCATTATTGTACTCTATGATAGCTTTTTAGTTCTGGTTTTAAATTAATATATGTGATGCGATCAAACAGAAATGAGCCTGAAGTTGAAAACATCACAATTTTAGTTTTCTACATGATTTTATTGAGTATTTGCAATGTTATATTTGGCAGAAAACCCTATTTTAAACAGGCATTTTTACATGGGCATTTTCAAAAGATAATTTAAGTCACATGAATTAATGCAAATCAAAATCATATTTAGCCAGGAGGATGCTTACGTAACAGAACACTTATGGTCAATCTAAATTGTAAAAAAAGAAGAAAAAAAAGAAAGAAAAGCAACATAATCCACCCAATACTAACTTACCAAACATAGCATCGGTTTCAGCGCACATAGCATAGTAATAGCTTCGTATTCTATGGATCTCATCAACTGTAAAGTCACTCGTACAATTCTTTGTATAAGATTCATAAAAATCCACAGGATGCATCTGGTCTAATGGTACCCACTTTGGAATCCTCACTGCTGATTGGTTGACCTTATTTAGCCAATAAGGAGATGTCTTAAATGTGGATCCGCCGTGTGCCTCGCCTGATGATGGTGTGGGGTATGGGTGGGGTAAAGTGAATCCAACGTAAAGAAGAAAGGGCTGGGTCATTTGGGTGGCATTAGATTTCAGCCATTCGGTAATACCTGTCAAAGAGACAATAAGAATTAGGAATTTTAATTAGAGGCCCTATACATATTCATTGATTGGATTTACAGAAAGGAATCAACCATGCGTCATTCACTGGAATCATGGTGTATTACAGACCATTCAGTTTATTTGTTGAATTGACGCGGGACTTTATTTTTGAATCTCGTTTCCAGCAGCCTGGAGATGAAAAGAACCGACAATTTGGAACCCGGTAGTATATTTTAACGAAATAAATCGTATTGGGAACTGGAAACCAATGCTTAGCACCAGGCTGCCAAAAACAGGATTCATTATTTTTACTTGGAACTTGTTAAATGGGCATATAAATCTCCACTCTAGGTACTAGGGCGGGGCATAAATAGGGAAGTATTTTTTTTCAAATCGGCCATGGCCAAAAGGTGTTAGGCTTGACCCCACATGAACAAATATGCATTTTGAATTTTTTTTGAATGGGGTCTTCAGACCCCACCGGTACCCCTTACCCCCATAGGCTAATATGTGCTCATTTTGTCATATTTTTGAGCATTATATACGTAATGATGAGACACAACACTTGATAACTTACTTTTTATCCACCAAATTTCATCATTCCAAGCCAGATTAATTACTTATGACTTAAATATGCCCATTTTAAATAACATTATTGATTCCATAACCCTTTATACGCTAAAATTGCCAATGATTACCCTTTATTAGGCGTAACTTTCCATATACTTGTTAAGATTCATTTTGACAAAACCAATATTATTTTCTGACCCGACAGTTTCGATCATTTTGGTCGAAGGTCATCATCAGTTGGATAAAACCAGTAACACCATGAACAGAGATGAGGGGCACACCTTCTCAATCATTGTTAATGAAAATTAATGTTGTCTCAGGTACCATCACTCTGATGATGGCCTTCGATCAAGATGGCGCAAACTGTCAGGTCAGAAAATATATTTGTTTTGTCAATTACATTTAAATGGTATTTACCTGACATGTGTCACAGTTAACCATCATTGTATTTACAAAATTATGCTACTGCTGTTACAAAATATTGTTATTGGATAAGAACACTTTAGATTTGAAAGTCTCTCTTTGTCTCAAATATTGGCATTGCATCACGGGATCGGCAGATTTGACGAATGTAACCATCTCTGGCTTTATGTCCATAAACCTTTCCACTGGCTTCAGAAACTATCTTTATAGCTCTTTCCACCGCTTGTGTGTGGCAAGGGTATTCAGGTACATCCAGTGGGGCATTTACTATATCCTTAACCTGATCATAAGTTAGATGCTTTGTCAGCGGGGGCTCTGTAATCATTTCTTTGATCCAATCTATCATTTTGTGGTAAGCCGTTGCTGCAAACTTTATCTGAGGGACTTTAAAAAAGCGAACAGATTCATCCATTGGGTAATCTTCATCGATGAGAAAGTCTCCCTCGGCTTCATCATCACTGTAACACTCTACGACCACATCACCTAACTCATCTTGTCCATTGTCACCTGTGCAGTCATCGTCACCTGTGCAGTCATCATGCTTTTCAACAGTGTGTTGCCGTGCGGTTAGTATCCGTCGAACTGCCTCTTCACGTATGGCCTGATTACTGTCAGCTGTCATAGCAAGGAGAAGGTTTTCTGGATGAACAGAGAAGGCATTTCGTTGCATTGCCTTCTTGGCTATTCTCTTTTCAGTGGTTGTCAAGTTTCGTAACAGTTTTATCATCTTGAAGAAGTGTCTAGGTGCATCCGTTATGCACGGATTGCTCTTGATTGTGAACCACATAGGAGCATAGAATCGGACAACAATAGTTGCCAATCTTGTCAGCTCTACAGAAGGCTCCGGTGTTCTCACATATAAGCACAGAATACGCTCAGCAGTTGTAAGCCAACGTGAATGATTGAGACCACCAGGTTCATATAATAAATCTTCTGGCCAATTGCCTGAGATCACTGCTGTACAAAACTTATACAAGAGTTTTTGATCCCAACTTAGATCTTGCACTACTTTATCGGGAAGGATGGGAAAGTCTGGGTTGCGGATTGGCTTAAAATCAACAATGTCCATTGAAGAAAGGTGTTCTTTGAGTTGGCTGCCAATCTTCCCACTGTATGAGGTTGGCCCAGTGGTAGGACCGTCGTAATAAGTAGTCAAAGCTCTAAATGGTAACTCGTTGCCATGCAAAAGACAAATTTGCCACTGGAGAGCCCTACCAAGGAACATCTCTAAGTAACGGATAGCACCTGCTTTCCAACCAACATTCACATTTGTCCCGTCAGCACCGACGACTTTGATTTGATGACCTAACTGATGATCGTTAATGAACTTGTAGATAGCTTTAGCTACATTTACACCATGGCCTGATATGGGACTAACATGGGTCAAGTATGCCCCACCTGGCTCTGCTACACAAACATAATGCTCCTCAGTAGATGTACTTGGATACCACTTGCCATGCACTTTCTCTCTTGTAAGAGTGCTGTCTTTCTTTCCATCAAAATATATGCTTGTTGTGCTGTTTTTCAGATCCACTGTGTCCTCTTTAATAAGAACCTTTCGCCACTTCGACCTTTCTCGAGCCAACTTGTTCTTATCAATAACTAAAGATTTGTCTTCTTCAGTTACAATCTGAAAATCAGCAAGTGTTGCACTTGCAATGGCAGCCCCTGCACGGTTACTAACTTTCCACCTGTCACATTCTCTGGATAGATTTGGTAACTCAAGAGTTCTTATGCTTTGCCTATTTACTGGTGGTGTAGGAGGGCAAAGAAAGTCTGGATCTGAACATAAATATGTTAGAACTGGGATCAGTTCTTCATCATTGGATTGTGTAACATTACTTTCTATCGTCTGCCTTTCCAGTTCTTTTGTAAGTCTTGTCATTTTCTGTTCAAAGCGTTCCTCTTTTGCTTTTAGTGATCGAGTCACAGCTGTATCAACAGAGCCCATAGCCATATGGCGATATCTGCGCTGATCTAAGACAAATTTTACTTCACATACTGGAATTTTAACAGGACATTTACACTCATGAAGATGAGCAAGGTCACACTTATCCGAGCATGATTGTTTGTGGTGCTCTTCGAAGCAATTGGCTGGGCAACTGGAGTAGTGAGGCTGACACTTGCATGGGCAGCAATCCAGCAAAGACAGTAAACTTTCTTGGTATTGTTTAAATTGTTCATTGTTTTGCCTTTTTTCGTCTGTGAATTGATTGCCAAACTTAATTCCCTTATCATAATAGTCCTTAATTAATCTGCCAATTGATTTGAGGGAAATTGTGGGAATAGAAGCTCTGTCCCATATGTCCTTAACTTCACTAGCAACTGTTGGGATAAGGTCCTTAACAAAAATCCTATTTTTGGCTACACCATCAGCAGCAGCTTCTTCTTTCAGAGCAAGAATTCTCCTACAGCAAGCTAGTTTAGTTGGTAGAACACTGTAGTTGAAATTCCCTGGGTTCCCAAAAATCACGTGATTAGTATCTGCTCGCGTTCTTCTGGGTGCAGTTGCCATTATGCAGGAACAATTATTGAATTTACTTTCACCATATGTAGTTATATCTGAAAGAAATGTGAATAAAATTAGGTATACAAGAATGGTAAAAATAATACCAAGGATCTCCCGTCTCATTTCCTTCCCTTTACCCCTTCCCCCCCCCTCCATTTCCATTCCTCTATCTTTTCCCTTTTCTTCTCTTTTATTCCTTTTATCCCCTCCTTCCTCTCTCTCTTCTTTCCCCTTTATCTCCTCCTCTCTCTTTTTCCTTTCCTCTCTTTCCCCTTTCTCCCTCCACTGCCATATTCCATCGTTTCAATCCCTTACCCCTTTTCCCCTTGCCTTCCAAAATCACCTCCCCTCCAAAAAAAATGTCTGGAGGGTGGGTGATTCGCCCACCCCTACCGCCACTGTATACAATTTACCATATCAAATGAAGAATAATTCTATGATTGAACATCTAAACAAGCAATTATAGTGTAGTATGTGTAGTGTGAATTGTCATTATGTACATATCTTAAGCTTAAACAGATATATTTGGATGGTGAACACCAACTCATTTTCAATGCAATACTTTACAGGACCTGACACAATAGTTCCCTTTTTATTTTGTATTTGTTTGGATTTCTATCAAATATTAGTTTGCTTACCTCAGTTTGATCTTGGAGAGTCTGTCGTCTGTAGGACTTGTTTTCGTCAGTCAATCACACATCATGCAAGATGCAACAACATATGTAATGTATACACAATTTCAGCGTGGGAAAATAGATATTTTGAAGTTAACTTGTAGCTATCAAAGCCATATGTCTGGTGCCAGGGTGTACACAAGTATACTAGGCCATTATCCCATGGAATGAAATTTAGAGTATAATGCACAAAATGGATCTATTTTACTCTTGACATGAAAGGGACAAGTTTGAATTTTATAAGCTTTGCTAGGTTTAGAAACAAGCTTATGTCCATCTATTATAAGTAAAATGAGAACACTGGCTAAACTTTAGTCTAAAAAAGGTTACAGAATCACTACTTTCGGTTCTTTTTTAATCATTAATAAAGATGCTGGCTGTGCGAGATATTATTTGGTGTTTAAAACTAACAGTTATCTAGATTTTCCCCATATATTTTTAGTATATTACATAAAAATAGGTGTAAATATTGATACTTTTAGCATATAAAGGGTTATAGAATCAATAACTGTATCTAAAATGGTCATAATTCAATCAGTGATAATTAATATGGCTTTGAAAGATGTATTTGGTGGATAAAAAGACACTTATCAATGATTGTGTCCTTCCATGATACGTAGTTATGGCAAAATTAGCATATTTTAGCCTATTGAAGGTTAAGGGTAGTGGTGGTGTCTGAAGATCCCCTTCAATTTTTTTTTAAAGTGCATATTTGTTCATGTGGGGTCAAGTGGAACACCTTTTGACCATGGCCGATTTGAAAAAAAAACCTTCCCTATTTACGCCCCGCCCTACTAGGTACACTTCAGTATATGACAATGGGTACATCGCAATAATGGACTTGTATAACAGATCAGTTGAGCTGAGGGTGAAGGACATTGTAGAAATCCACTATAATGCATACATACATGCATGTGACTTGACTCTTAAGTGAAATGTATACTTTTAAGTGTTTGACTTAAGTAGCTTTGTAAAAACAAGTCAAACATACACCTAACACAAAACGTTCCTCCACTCTAGGTACACTTCAGTATATGACAATGGGTACATCGCAATAATGGACTTGTATAACAGATCAGTTGAGCTGAGGGTGAAGGACATTGTAGAAATCCACTATAATGCATACGTATGCATGTGACTTGACTCTAAGTGAATTGTATACTTTTAAGTATTTGACTTAAGTAGGTATTGTAAAAACAAGTCAAACATACACATAACACAAAACGTTCATGACCAGGTGCTTGTATGTTAGCTAATTCAAATTCAATAATCGGCGCAAGAAATACATTACGTGAGCAAATTTCTTCCCTTCCCTTTGCTATTGAATATCATTGATTTATATGGCGCAAATCCAAAGCAGTGGGGTATGGATGAATGGTTAGCTGTGATTCATTACACATATTGGCACTGTGTAACATGCACTAAACAAATTTGCTACAACCTATTTTTTGTTGGGTCTGGTCAGGCATATTATGTGATCTTTTCCAGGGGACGCCCTGTATCCATATTTTTTTTAAAAAGGAGATTTTCTTGCAGATTTACATTTCTGATCATAAATCATAAATATATCCTGAGTTACAGAGCGATACGATTCCTAATTACTTCAAAATCATGGTTTTTAGGAGTTGAAAATAGATTGTTCGCTAGCAAACAGTTTATTTTCACTCTATTTTTACTTTAAAAAACATGATTTTGAAGAAATTAGGAATGGTATTGCTCTGTAACTAAGAATATATTCATGATTTATGATCAGAAATGTAAATCTGCAAGAAAATCTGCCTCCATTTTTTTCTTCAAGGATTGAGGGTGTCCCCTGGAAAAGTTCACATAATATACCTCTAAGCCATCATAACTTTAAAAGTATCCACTCAGTTTTATGAAACAGGTGTAAAATTATAGGGAAGGAATTTGTGCGCTTAAAGGCATGCTACCACTCTTGGTTGCTAGCCACCTCCAATTCTCTTGGGGATATTACGACTTTAACATTTCTCTGTGTTAACTCTGTACACTGTCTGTCACCAAATGAGCAGGTGTATGACCAGTTCGTCTGTTGCAAACTGCGAAAGTGGTAGGCCAGCTTTAATGTATAATATCTCCAATTTTGGGTACTGATTAATATATTATTGATTTTGAATTAGGTAGCATATAAGCACCGGATCAGGAACTTTTTTTTGGGTTAGGGGTATACATATTATACATTTCCACTCTAGAGACACTTCAGTAGGATAATGTGGATATAATGGACTTCTATATCAGATCAGTTGAGCTGAGGGTGAAGGGCGTTGCAGAAACCCACTAAATATATATAATGCATAAATGCATGGGACTTAACTCTTAAGTGACATGTGTGTATAACAGTATCCTTTAGAAAAACAAATTTGCTAGTCACTTATAAACCATCATAACTTTATCACCTACTGGATCAGTTGAGCTGAGGGTGAAGGACGTTGCAGAAACCCACTAAATATATATAATGCATAAATGCATGGGACTTGACTCTTAAGTGACATGATTGTATAACCGTATCCCTTAGAAAAACAAATTTTCTAGTCACTTATAAGCCATCATAACTTTATCACCTACTTACTTCAGAAACTTAAAAGTATCTGAAGTAAGTAGGTGAGATGTAACAGCAAATCCAATATACACCTAACACAAAAAGTTCCTGATCAGGTGTTTATATGTTAGTTAATTCAAAAGCAATAATCGGAAACCAAAAATCTAAGATATCCATTAAGTGAGCAAATTCATTTACTGTAATTTTTTACCTCATTCATACACATGGAGTGGATACTTTTTAAGTTATGAAGGCTTAAGTGACCAGCAAATTCATTTTTCTATAATAATAATAATAACTGGATTTATATGGCGCCTTTTCCAAAGGGTTCAAAGCCCTGTAATTTTACTGCTGGTGAATCATCAGAATCAGATCGCATCAACTAGGGTGCAGCCAATTCAGGCGCAAACCTATCCGCACTTAGATTGTAACATCCACCATTTTTCAATGCAGCTCCCCAAATACCATTGGGTCAAGGAAGTTTTTGATAACCAAAACAACTGATCACTGATTTTGAAAGCAGGAGGAAACCGGGAGTACCCGGAGAAAACCTGCGAAAGCGTGCATGGATCGTGATAAACCAAATGCCAAAAAGTCTGCGGTCGTGCACAGAATTGACTCGGGTTTCATTGGTGCAAGGCAAGGGAACAATTCGCGGCCATAAAGCGACCCGAAAAGAGCCGCCACACCCCTGGGGCTCGAACCCCGGACCTCTAGGTTCCGAGGCGAGCGACTTTCCAATGGGCCACGGGGGTCAACCATACTTGGCTCAGTATACTTCGCCAAGTATATAGCCTGGGGCCATTATTTCATCGAAAAACTGCCACGCCGGGTGACACAAACACACAGATAGGGTTAGGGTTGGGGTGTGTGTGTAATGAATCACAGATAATCATTCATCATGGCCGACTGCTTTCGATTTGTACCATACTTGACTTACTTGACTTAGGGTGCGTGATATTCCCGAACCACGATGCTTCTCCAAATTTTCCTTTCCAACATAGCTGTCATGATTTCTTCTACCTGCATTTCTGTGTCACGCTTTAGTGTGTCAATGTAGGTTGGGCTGGTCTACCACACTTTCTTACTCCATGTTTTGGTTTCCAATGTATGAGTTTGGAGACCAGCTCATTGGACCCTCTGAAGCAGTGTCCTGCAAATCTTGATCTACGTTCTCTGATCTTATCCGAGACTTTGGGCATATCTGCGTACAGGTCCTTATTTGTCACATGCTGTCTCCAGTTATGTTGAACACAGTTCTAAGCATTCTAGTGTAACATCCGTCCAGCTGTTTACTAAGCTTTGGGGTGACTGTCCATGACTCACATCCATTATAGAGGAGGACTGATTCTACAGTAGCTATGAACAGTCTTTCTTTGAGCTTTCTGGATAGTGATTTGGCCTTCCATAACTCACTAAGTTTGCCACAAGCTCTCCATGCCTTAGCCTTCACATATTCTTCCAAGTCAAAGGGTCCTTCTTTTGTGCTGAGATTTGATAGTATTGGGGCAATTTCCTCAGCCTCATTACTTATGTGTGGTGGACTCCCAAGTAGATTTTTGAAATGAGTCATACCAATTATCTAGTCTCTCCTTTTGCGTGGATCCTTTCATTTGACCCTTTCTTGTTGTCAATCTTCCTGATATTTTGTTGATCAGTTTCCAACTCTTACCATGCTTGCAGTTTATGTGGGCATTTTCTACCTCTCTAAGCTTGTTGGTAAGGTCTTCCTCTTTCACATGATCATAAGCCTCCCCTAGGCTCTTCTTAGCCTCCTTATAATTTCTCCAATTCTAACAAATTCAATTTGTGATCTTGCCCTTGATACCTGGGCGTCATTTGAGAAGCAGGTTATTTTCTCTCTTTTCCTCACAGAAATCACTTCCTCTGCAGCATCTTGAGTGGCTTTAATGAATCGGGAGTATTTCTCAGATGCAGTTTCTACATCATCCTGGAGGGGTTGAAACCTATTATGCACCTCTATGCTATATTTGGCTTGCAGATCATTATCAGTTGTAAGTAGCTTCCAGTCGTACTGCTTTTTCCGTTTGATGATTTTACTCTTTCTGAGGCTTAATCGGATACGAGCAGAGACGATTCTATGGTCAGATCCTACACTAGCAAAGGTGTTATATGCTTCAGAATTTAGAATACTGTTTCGCCATTTCCGCCTGACAAGGATGTAGTCCAGTTTGTTGCCGCCTAGGCTGACATATGTCCACAACAAATCTATGATATCCAATAGAATAATAATTTGCTACTACTTTTTTCTCATTAGGTGAGGTCACTTATATTAAAACATAACTTAAAAAGTATCCACTCAATTTTTGTATCACGGGAAGAAGTTTAAAAAGCTTAAAGGAATATTTTGTGATCTTTGTCAAACTTTTACCCATCGCTTATTATGAAGTTTGACTATCAGGAATGACATTCCCGGACTCATAAATCAATCTTGACTGTATTTTTTATAGAAAAATCTCATAACTTTACTAAATCCCAATGGAAATCTGCTTCCAATTATTTAAGGAATTTTTCAACATATTTGTCTGATTCTTATCACAGTCCCCCAAAAAAATCGCACAGTAAATGTACTACATCGCACAAATTCTCGTCCCCATTTCTCTTCTCTTTCCCCTCTCCTTCCTCCTTTCCCTTCTCTTTCTCCCTCTCCTTCCCCTTTCCCTTCTCTTTCTCCCTCTCCTCCCCCTTTCTCTTCTCTTTCTCCTTCCCCCTTCTTTCTCTCTTTTCTCCCCTTCTTCTCGTCCCCATTTTTCCGCTTCGCCATCCCCATTTTAGGTGTCCGGGGGGGCGACTCGCCCCCCCCGGCCCCCCCACTGGCTACGCTACTGTTCTGTACTATTGTGTTCACCTGTGTGCAGTTGCGATCGTAGCTGGAAACACTGTAAATTCTAGTTACAAACCCCAAAAAACAATTTTAACCCATTCAAACCATGATTTTAAAGTAATTAGGAATCGTATTGCTCTGTAACTTGCAAGGTATTTTAGCTTCATGTTTATAAATTTAATTTGACAAAAAAACTGCATTTAGAGGAAAGAAAATCAAAGATAGAGAGCATTCCATGTAAAAAAAAATCGCATTATATGACTTTTATGTCTTAGATTTTGATACCGATTATTGATTTTTGAATTATCTAACATAAGCGCCTGGTCAGGAACATCTTGTGTTAGGTGTATATACTAAGGTTGCAAGTAATTCCCAGGTACCTGGGTACCTGCCCGATATCTCTGGTAACAGGGTACCAAATTGGGTACCCAGATTCCCGAAATTTAAAAAAAAAAGTGTTTGTTTTTGTATAATGTAATTAATTTTTTTAAACTAATTTTGAGTCGAATCAAATTATAAATGTTGTTTATATGCCTGTGATCTGGTAAAGAAAGATGTTTCATTTGTGTATGATGGATATAATGACAGATAGGTTTTGAATGCATTTCAAATTCTTTAATACACAGATTTACCATTTTTTATTACAACATCACATGCATATTATAAACAAGAGACACATTTTTTTAAACATGACATTTTTTAAGATCAAAATACATTATACAAAGAATAACAAATCTTGCTAGTAATATGAAGTTTAACTTTCGATCTCAACTCAAGAAATAATTACCTGGAATTTTCAGGTGTTTCTACACCTTTTATCAGCAGACTAATGACTCGACTTGACAGAAAGTTAAACTTCATATTATTTATCACCAACACAGATGAACTTTCATTCTAATACTAAATCTTGCTAGTGTTTTAATATTTACAGGCAACACTTTTCTTCCCATATTAAATGATAAGTTACTGAATTAAGATATTTTTTGATTGTTAGAAATAATTTTAAAAATGTGTCTCTTGTTTAGAATGAATGTCTTTCGAATGAATACAAACATTTCCAAATTATTACAAGACACCAAGATAGGTGATACAATCATGGGCATGATATGGTGTTACTCGACGGTCAGGTTAGGAGTCACTTGATGCCGTTTAAATGACCAGTTTTTACTCTGGAAATGGGGGAAAAATGAAAATTATTTCAAAGAAAAGGTCGGGTACCCGGGAATCGATATACCCGCGAACTTGCAAGCCTAGTATATACACCAACATACAATCAATTAGATCTAAGATAAGGCCAAGTAAAAAGTGTCTAGACTTAAGTAGCTGAGCTGATGTAACACAAATCCTACAAAGATGCAATGTACAACATGTTATTTATTGGCATTAGGAATCTAAGATGCCATAAGCCTAAATCAAAGAAAGTTTAGGTTTATCACTGAAGAGATTTTGTTATCCCTGATTTTTAAAACTTAAACAACGTACCGTTTGCCAAAAAGAATCTGTATTTTGACTCTCTTTTACAAAATATAATGACTTCTAAATAAAAATCCTAATTTTTACATATTTAGTTATTACATGCATCAGATCTTCTAAAACATCTTTCAATATGGTATATAATAAGTTTGAAATTGAAATGTTGAAAGCAATTGTTTTCTCAAAAAAGGAAGAAAAATAGATGATGCACAACTTGTTTTCTTCATTTGCCTATCACTACAGGCAAATGTATTATAAATGGTGCCTATTTTTTGTTTTCACTTCATAGAGTGTTGCTGTAATGCTTTCAGAGTGGCAGGCTCATGTCAAAGTCCAAGCCCATATAAGGTTTATAAAACTATGGATTTAAGATAAATTGGATAATGGATTTCTATTTTGGTATACCCTTCGGGTACATTTATTTCAATCCTCCTAATGTTGTGTACATATGATACAACAGATGGCTCACAATCCTCCGTGTTATTCGACATATTTGTAGGAAGTGATATTACATATCATTCTTGTTTTCAAATGCTACCTTGCATTTGGGTCAATAGGATAATATTACATAGGCTTATGTTCAATTTATGGAGCCTTCGGCCTTATAGAGTGGCGTGCATAGCATTCAAATATAATGCTCTGATTTTTCAGAGATGCCCTAAATGCGACCATAAATACCAATACTACATCCTTGCATGTGTTTTTCTTCTAACTCTTCTATACGAGGCCCGTTTCATATAGAGTGTACAGAAGCGAGTAGGGTAAAGTCGCCTATTTTCGGTCAGCGCCTATTTTCGGTCACTGGTCAAAATTGTGTAATTGCATCGGTCGTCGCCATTTAAAAAGCAATACCGGGCATCAACTATGCGGAGGTTTTTAGTCGTCCGTTTATAACGACGAAGTCATTTTTATTACACGATTTGGGCCAAGTGACCGAAAATAGGCGCTGACCGAAAATAGGCAACTTTACCCTATACAGACTATCCCAAAATGATAGTACCCATCATTTTCAAAGTTCCATTAATTTTTTCCATCATGAATCCCAATGAGATAGGTCCATTGTTTTCACGTCATCTTTTATAATACCCTTCCATTAGAATTTAAGATCATATGAATATCAGATTTATCAGACTGAAGATACACCACCACTGTGAAAGACAGATTTCACCTTTTCAACAAAGTGCAAACAATTGTGTGTTAAACTTATTCGAAAGAAAGAAAAACCTTCTGTTAATCTCTTGTAGTCTTGTCAACTATAATATGTTATTCCTTTTTATTTTAACTGTTATTAGTTATGCTTGTCTAAAATCAGTAATAATTCTCAATTTGACGAGTAAAAGATGTGCGTCACACTTGAGTTATTCAAAGCTTTGTTTCTACATTGGGCTAGTTGCGAGGCTAATTTTTAGGGACATTTAAATGTGTAATGAATTGGTCTTGGATAATTAGCAGTGGCTTAGACTTCTTCACATTGTGGGTGAAATTTCTTTTCAAAATTGGTGAACATTAAAACGACCCTTATTTTTTAACCATGTTGATGACAAAAAAACTGAGTATACACGTTCGATTTTGATTGAGACAATGATTTCATGCTATAAGATCAGAAGCAAGTTTAATGATAATTTTGGAACAGAAAAAAACCCCTTTTTCACCATTATGAATTTCTGTGGGCATAAAGGTTCAGCAACCTTTTCTGTTTTTGTTGCAAGTGTTTAACTTGCAAATACAGCTCCTATTTACTAAGTAGAACAATACAACATAGTTCATCGAAATGGGGTGGGCCCGGGGGGGGCACTGACATTTGAAAAGGGTATAGGTATGTGCCGCGCTGAAGACCCCCTTTTTCACCCTCTGCTGCTAGTTCTTATGACCCCCCTTTTGAGCCTGATCAGTTCTTAAGACCCCATTTTTATTGAAAATTCAAAAATCGCGAAATTTTGCGTTCCAAAGCACAAATTTTGTGTTCCAAAGCCCCAATTTTTCGAGACCTATTTTTTGGAAAAAAAAATCAGTTCCTAAGACCCTATTTTTCGTCATAAAATCCACTCAGTTCAGTACTTTAGCCCCCCTTTTTGAGACCCTGGGCGGCACACCCCTACCCAAAAAAAAGTTGAGTGCCCCCCCCCCCCCCGGGGGGGGTGGGGTGCGACTTCTCGAAGCAAATCTCAAAAGAATGTAAAACAGGAGAGGAGAAAAGGGGGGAAAGAAGAGAAGAGGGGAGAGATGAGGGAGAGACGAGGGGAGGGAGAGAGGGAGGTGATGCAAAAGAACACAACTTATAGCCAATTATATTAATTCAGCTGCTACAATTGGTCATGTCCCTACCCAAAATGACCTATAAAGCGTAGGTGTCAATCAAATGGATTTGAGGAATTATTCCACACATTTCAAAAAGTTTGAGATTCACACAGGGCTGGTACTTCAGATTTGTTTCAACCAGCCAGTCGGGTAGGTAACTCACAAAAATACCTGCCCGACAGAAATTTCACCAGACAGTATATCTCCCTTTACACTGTGAGTTTGAAACGTTACCCGCCAGTTTAGATCGTGTGTATCACCAGCACGATGCAAAAGTTACCCCCTATGGGTAGGTGCTATTTCTAGGCCTGGATTCACACCCCCTGGCAGAAAGATCTAGCAACAGTCCTGTACATCTGCATAATCTTTTTGGCCATATGCCCACCCACACACTGATTATCTAGCAGGCTTGCATAGAACTAGTCTGCTTTAGTATACCTTTTTCCTTGTACCGATAGAGGGCTCACTCCCCATGGACCGCTCCCCATCCTCTGATCTCACCCCGGGAAAAAAGGTCTACTTGCATTGGATTGACCTCGTTGACCTCCGTATACTTTTACATTAGTGCTCGTCCAAAAATTGGACGCATACGTAATGAGCAATTTGTTCGCGTGGTGTTCAAAATTAACCAATGGCAGACATGATAAATACGAAGTATATGAATATTTATATACGTCTTCGCAGAGAGAAGAATCTTGCTCACTTGATAAATTCAAAATGTCGATTTTCTGGCACTGTATAGCCGCCGTTTCGGTCTAAAATCACACTTTAGGAGTTATCTTTGACATTGGTCCTCGCCCAAAATATGTTCCTCAGAGATATAGCTACATTTCCGCATATGTGACTATTTCCATGCTATTTCCTATCTTTCAATATCGTGTAATAAAAAACCTTTTTACGTTTAAACAGAGACAAATAATTTGATCGTTGTTTACGATAACTAGAGACTCTTACACAGCCACAGAAATACCCCCTTCACGCGTTTCTAGATGTACAAACAGCAAATTCAATATTAGCGCGTTATGAAGGGGTGTGATACTATCGTGACGCATAAAAAGCATCGTCCCTAGTAATCCCTAGTGTGCTCAAGCACAGTTCTTTTGTAAATCCAATGCCAGTAGACCTTGTATTTGGTCGGTTCTCGGATATGGGAAGTATCAGGGGGTGTTGTTCGATTGTGTGACAGTGAAATTATACAAGGCATACGAGTAGACTAGCATAGAACTAGCTGTTACAACATCTTTGCTGGTGACCTCAATATACTGTAAACAGGGTGAGTCAAAATATTCAGGTCCCATTTTTAGACAATCCTGAAAAAGACTTCTCGTTTAAAATTGGCAGATTTCTTCATTGTTTATAGGAGTAGAAATACTTCTTCATACTTGGTTAAATTTCCAAGACAATACCTTATTCCAGGCCATACTTACAACACATTAACGAAAAAGTGCGAAATCCAAAGTGTTCTAAATATACCCCATTTTCCATTGTAGGCATTGTGAATACCATTGATTGACATATTCAAAATGCGTGCCTTTAACTTTTGCATTCATAGAGGTACCTTGGAGGTTGGAACAGATTAAAATTCACAGAATTTGGGAAAATGCAAATATCTCCCATTTGGAATAACCAATTTGAATGAAGTTAAATTTAAGTTGTAGCTAACAATGCGTTCTTCCTGTGCATATCAATAAATTCATTTTTGCATATTATATTAACTGGTTTGAGGATTCCAAATTGGGACTTGAATTTTGAATTCAGCAGCCTTTGCTTTATCAAATGAAAATGACATAGGGGACAGTGTTTCTATACTATCAATTCAGAAATAGATTGACTTTCAGATAAATAATAGCTTTATACGCTATAGTCACATGGATGACAATATCTGCAGCTGAATTTTCTGATAAGACTTGGGTAAAGATGTTCAGTGCTTGAAAAAGAAATCACTTCCAGGCCCAGAGCTGATTCAAGATCTTTGTTGTGGAGCAACCGAACAGAAAAATTGAGGGCAGTAATTATAAAACAGGGGGCTCAGTGTAAATTCAAAGACCACTGGGCTCCTGAGTGTTCCTTATTGCAAGTATTGACCCAACACTATGCCTTATCATTGTAGCCGTAATATTAATGAAAAGCAGTATAATAATCATATGACAAATATGGAGCATGCTGGTATTGAATTATGAAATCTTCCTAGATAGGAATCTCAAACTGTGTTTAGGCGACGAAAGAACCAAAACTCTGTTTTAAGGACGGACGGACCTGTCAAGTAGGGTTGATCGGTCTGTTTAAAATTAAAAAAAATTACCTTAAATGTGACCGAAATCAGGAATTTAAAAAACTCATTATGGAAACATTTTTTCGACACATTTTCGGCCACAAAACGGCTGATTTTACATGATTTGAGAAAAAAATTCTTAAATATAAAATTTTAAAAATCTTGCAAAACGCTAAAAGTAGGTCAGATGGGCCTGTGAAACAAGGTTTTTTCCCGCCTTATACTGACAATAAGAAAGAAAGGTTTGAATAAGTACCCGATATACTGACAATAAGAAAGAAAGGTTTGAATGAGTACCCTGTCGGATTACTTTATTGGTCGAGCTTACATTAGAAGCGGCTTTGACTTCATCAGGTTCTGGGGTTCTACCTGTGAAGAATTTGTGATATGGGATGAAATCTCTGGGATGAAATGATCAAATAATGACACTCTGATTATCCATGTTTGTACCTTTAGTTTTATAGACAGCATATAAGCAGGCAGCAAATTACCTGGCAGCATATCCCAGTCTTTTGATACTTTGGTAGTAGACTCATCCCCAAACAGTTCCGGTGTAGGACGACCTTCTTGTGCCAATGTAAAGTTGACATTCCTAGTCCATGCTTCCACACGATTACTAATAAAAGTTTAAAAATAATTAAGTATTGATGTTATAACAGGGGTGTGATTGTCGACACAAAATATGAGGAAGATTACTAAAATCAGTGTAAAATTGGGGAAAAGACACAAAATATGGGCTGAAAATAAAATAAAAGGCTAAGATGTTGGCATTTACAAACAAACAAAACAATAAATTGGCTGTAAAGAGGAAGTCTCACACCTCTGTTATAAAGAATATGGAATGCCTGGGAGTATTTCATACAAACTATATCATGAGGTCAAGCAGAGTGAAATGGTAATGAGGATCCAACAAGAGACATACAAGAGGTTTAATTATTACATCTCATAGATATTCATGAGATAATAGGCATAAATCCTGCCATTTCATTGGTCAATTGAGCTGGACACAGTGAAAATAAATTGAGCTATTGACAAAATTGAGCTATTTCCCGTGTGCACCGGTGCCGTGTGGTAATTTTGACTTTTTCCCTATATCATTGTACCAAGAGACATAAGTTCTCTATGTAATAATGTTCTCACATACTTTTATTAAATACAGTTCTCATAAAAATTCAAAACATAGATGCCCAAAACACACGGCTTGTCGTCTAAAAAGGCAGTTAACACCTTTGTTGCCGACTACTGCAAAGAAAAGGGAACTGCGTTATAAAGTATGCCGTAGCGCTAGATTGTGATAAATTGGATGAGCTGTTGGGCGATTTTACGCCGAGGTACGCAAACGGGATGGCGATTTCTATGCAAAGAAAAGCTTACAGTCAACACGATATGGTCTCCAAAGACACCAAGTCATTATGTTACCATCCCTTAACATTTTTGGACCGGTGATTTTGACATTGATAAAGCGTTGGCTATAAGTGTGGGTACCCGAAGTGGGCATTTGATTGTGTCCAAACCTAAAAATAAGGTTAAACCTAAATCCAAATATAGTGAAAATAAGACCAAAGGACAAGTACAGGGTGAGTCAAAAAGAAGTTGTACGGATTTGAATATTTTTTCCTGAGGAAGAAAAATAAAATTGACCTAAAACTCAAGCAATGTTTTGACGAAAATATTCTTTCGATCATCTGAAAAAAAAGAATGACTGAAATCGATCATTCCTATCCAGAGAATCGATCATTCCTATCCAGAGTTATATAGCTATTTTAGTAAAAGAACCCATTTTTTTTAGCTGTCCACCGAAACGTAAAACAGAACAAAGTAAAGAAAATGTTTAAAACTCATCATTATCATATCAGGAAGTAATTGTTGTCTTCCTCATAATGCAAAGTCATCGAATCCGTCAAAAAAAGAAGGTTAAAGTCTAATATGGTAGTCACTGATTATTTATTTTAGGCACACCATTCCCACCTGTGCTTGAAACTCCCGGGCTTTAAGCTTATTTGAATATGAATGACCACGTGTACATTTTGCTGCCCACTTAGAGTGGGTAGATATCAAGAGAATTAAGCATTCCGTGGACAGCTAAAAAACAGGCATAGCTCCTGATATAATTGATCGATTTCAATGATTTCTTTTGTCATATGAGCGGAATAAGTTGCTCTTTGAAAATGTATCTGATTGTTTTGCCAATTTTGTTTGGTCTATTTTTAAACAAATATTCATTCCCGTACAACTTCTTTTTGACTCACCCTGTAGTGTTGGCCATACATCAAGGGCACGTCCGAAGCCCTACACAGGAAATTTGGAAACTATGGCATATGCACTTATTCCAAACCTACGCGCACACTATGCCAACAACTTGCTTCTCCAAAGGACAAAACCAAGAAATAGGATACTGAGGGCCCAGTGTATCTGATCTGATCAGGGTCAGACTACCAAGGTTTTTGCTCTGAGACATATATTGGAGAATCCGAACGCTCATTAAAGACAAGGTTTCTAGAGCACAGACCTCATTATCATAGAAACCAAACGCTCTTTCAAGACCAGTTTCTAGAGCAGGCGTCCAAGTTCCACCTCGTTCGAGATGGAACAACACATCTTTATTATTTTTATTTACATCAAAGCCAACCAATCATCACTCACCATTGTGGATGAATACTGTTTGATTTTCACTTGGATGAAACACTCTCCACATTCTGAGTGTTTAAAATCTTTCCAACTATAACAAACAACATTTTGTTTGTGCAGTATACACATCAATTATGCCCGGAGGAAGGGGGGGGGGGGGGGGGGGGGGCTGACCAAACCATATTTTAGACATTAGTGGGAAAAAATGTTCACATGTAAATGAATAAACAAACACATTTTGATTGTCAAAAAAGAGCAACAGCTTTAAATATGTTTCTGATATTTTTTGGGTGATTTTAAAGAGGAAAAAAGAGAGGGAAAAACCTTACCTTACCGACCGACCCAACCTGAAAGATCCATTTGCTTGTAGAACAGTATTTTTGGTCACCTTATGACTATTTACACAGTGAGTCAACAAAAACATAACCATTGTTGTTGAGTAAAATAGATAAGAAAGTCTTGACTGATTAAAGGTTTATGACCCGATCACTTTTTGGGGGCTATGATTTTTTTTTCACATCAAGATATTTTGGTATCAGAAGAATCCCCATATTTTTCTCATTATGTCTGTAAAATATTAGGGGCCAGAAATGTTTCATTTGGAAATGATAGGCTAAAATGTGGTGAATAACTGCCAAAGGTGGTTAACCACCAGCCAGTCTGTGTACTACTCAATGGGCACATGTCTTTTGACCTTGCGCTTCTCAAAATAGAACCATTGGAGTTATGCAACTCAAACTTTGGAATGCAACAATTTTAAGGATGACCTTTCCTGTAAAATAGAAAACATCAATTTGAAAATCGGGTCATCTACCTTTAAGGTACAGGATAAGTAGCATCAAGTGCACTTTCAATGTTGTTTTTTGTAAGTACTGATATAAAAGGGGCTCAGAGAGATCGGAGAGACTTCTGAAAAAATAAATTACCCTGCACACAAAATAGGTTGGAGGAAATATGTAGCGATGGAGTGGCAAAGTTAGTTTTGAAGTGATGACATCAAAACCAAAAAAATCATGACATTTTACATGATAAAAGACGAATTTTGGTAAACTGTTTCAGATGGTAACATTTTACTATATACCTAAGTATTACTTTGGTGCAAAAAAACAATTTCCAGGCAAATTGAGGGTGCAACCCTATACATATCTCTCCGTGCCCCTTTAAGGTAGATTATTAGACAAAAAAGTAGAGTAGATCATAGAAACCCTTACATGTAATGATTTCTTCAAAAAATCATTAAAATCCAAATAAAATACATTTTCTCAGCTTTTCTGAAGGCCTCTTAGCTCTTACCCCTCCCCTCTTCCCTCAAAGATACTTCTTCTAAGCCTTTATCGAAGCGCATGTGTAAATAACTGAATCTGTAAGTGAGCGGGGTATACTGTCCAACGAGTAGCTGAGGGTCGTGGCTTAGTGGGTAAGACAACGGGCCGATGTCCGGAAAGTCCGCTGGATCTATTCCCGCTATTTAGTTGGTATTTTCTCTTCCAAAATTGTGATCGGGTTAAATACCCTATACCGGGGTTAGGGTTAATATAATCAACTTTTTTATATCTTGATTAAAAATCACCACCAATTGAATCAGGGAGGTCATGACTTCATATAACAACTCATGGGTGGTCTTTAAAGTTATTCATGGTAAAAAGGAAACAAATTTGTTATTAAGATGAATTATGTTAATTTCATAGGATCAAAATCAAAAGTAAACAAACTATCAAATTCTTGAATTTGTATGAAAAATTGGAAATTTTAATTTGCAATCTTTCATATAAATTGTACTATAACTACCATCTGAATAAAAGCTCTATGATTTCAGATATGGTAGTTATAGTACACGTAAGCATTACATAATGTGAAAATCTTCAGAAAAAATTGAGGGCTCCCATCCTGGAAGATCTCTCACCAATGCCCCACCCATTTCACTCATGATGGGTTCAACAACTTTTAACTTGTGCTACACTGCTTTCACAAACAGTGGAGCTTGACCGCTCATCCGCAGTTATTAATATTGATTGTAACTCAAGTGATTGTCATACTGAATCTCAGCTTTAGTACTATGTGCTATACCAGAACCCAAATATTGGAATGCAGAGTACCCCTTAATGTTAAATTATCTCCAGATCAATGGTCATGCATCAAGTCACTTGGACTGTGTGCCAAACCTCCAACCAGGAGGGGTAGGAGAGGGGGGAAACGGCACCCTAAACTCATCATTCGTACAGATGATCACTATGCGCAGACACAGGCTGATGATAGCAATTCAATTCCTATTCCTCGCACAGAGACAATTAACAGACCAAAGTATATTGAAAGTGCCAATCCTAAGATGCGTAATCTTCGTTATCCTCACATTAACAGGAAACCTATGGTTAGTGTATGTCTTTGGAACTCTAGATCAATCCGCAACAAAACCACCACTATCCATTCCTATGTTACAATGTGGAATGTAGATGTTGTATTCCTCACTGAGACATGGCTAGCTGACGATGACCCTGTTGTAATTGGTGAAATTACGCCTGATGGATATAACTTTCTTAATATATGTAGAGGTACTAGCAATCATGGAGGTATAGGTGTACTCTCTAAGGTCCAGATGGGATTCCGTCTATATCCTGTTAATTTCCGCAGCACTACGTTTGAACATGCTAGCATTCTCGACCCAAACAATGGAGTTCACTACATCATCATATACCGCCCACCCCTATCTGAAGAGAATGGTTTAACTGTTGCCGGTTTCTTTGATGAATTTCATGAATTTCTTAATGAAATAATTTCTATGTCTGGCAAACTAGTGCTCCTTGGTGACTACAACTTCCATATTGATAAGCCTGAGAAGTCCGACGTCTCTCGGTTTAACACTATTCTCTCGTCCTTTGGCCTCATACAACATGTCCGGACTGCTACGCACAAAAAAGGACATATACTTGATCTGGTCATAACACGCAAATACAAAGACTTAGTGAGAATTTGTGATGTTGGCCTTAACCTAGGCTCTGATCATAATATGATAACATGCGTCATGCAACAAAACAAGCCCCCTCTACTGAAGGCGAAGTGCACAATGCGTGACTATCGGCCCGAACGTTGACTCTGAATCCCTTAAATCAGATCTGGCAAGTAAACTCTCTACTGACCAACCTAAAGAACCTAACACCCAGGTAGATGACTTGCTGGCCCATTTTGATACAACGGTCACATCAATTCTAGATTGTCATGCTCCTGAGAGTACCAGGATCCGCACTTTGCACCCTCGTCCGCGATGGTATAACGGTGAGATTAGAGCGGAAAAGCGGAATCAACGAAAACTTGAGAGGAGGTGGAGAAAGCATCGTCGCCAAGCTGATAGAGATGCCTACATGATACAGCACGAGAAACTCGTAAAACTGATTGAGCGATCCAAAGAAGGCTATTTCATGAATAAGTTGAAGGACACAAACTCAAAAGACATGTTCAAGACTATTGGTGTTCTATTAAACAAGAATAAGAAAGTGCTGCCAACCATCAACTCATCGCACGCACTTAGTAACAAATTTGCAAAATTTCTTTAACGATAAGGTCTCCAAAATAAGAAGTAGTATTATCTCTGAAAATGACCTTGCAATCTCTAGATCTCCACCAACCATCCAGACTGGCAATGTTGTCCCTATTAATTGTGACTTTCCATGTTTCCGCAACCTTGATGTCACTGAGGTTCATAACATCATAATGAAATGTGCCAATAAAACTTGTTCCTTAGATTACATGCCAATCTGGATGATTAAAGAGAACATCGACATTGTTACGCCATACATCACTAGTATTGTAAACACATCTCTGACAACTGGTGTTTTCCCAGACAAACTTAAAAGTGCCATTGTAACACCAATCATTAAGAAGGCCTCTCTGGACTGTAATGATCTAAAGAACTACAGACCCATCTCTAATATAAACTTTCTGGGCAAAGTGATTGAGAGAGCAGCTATTACTCAGGTAAATGAGCACATGGCTAGAAATGATCTTAATGAAGTGTTTCAGTCAGAGTACAAAGCTAACCACAGCACTGAAACTGCGTTGCTCAGGGTAAAAAATGACATTGACAAAGCCTTAGATAGTTACAAAGCTGTTCTCTTAGTCATGCTTGACTTGTCTGCTGCCTTTGATACCATTGATCATGACATCCTTATTGACCGATTTGAGACAAACTTTGGTATCAAAGGCACAGCACTGGACTGGTTCCGGTCATACTTAACCGATCGTAGTTTTCGTGTGTGTGTTGATAGCCATATGTCTAATGTTTTCTATCTCAAATGTGGGGTTCCGCAGGGTTCAATCATTGGTCCCAAGGCCTTTACCATGTACACCCAGGAAGTTGCCGCCATCATACGCCGCCACAAGTTACAGTT
Organism: Ophiura sarsii; assembly: GCA_035610835.1. NCBI lineage: Eukaryota > Metazoa > Echinodermata > Ophiuroidea > Amphilepidida > Ophiuridae > Ophiura > Ophiura sarsii. The sequence goes on along the minus strand of CM069452.1, from coordinate 12,973,337 downwards.
CCATATCTATGCTGACGACACACAACTTTATCTAACGTTCAATCCCAAAATTCCAGGTGACTGTGCCTGTGCTTGCTTCAAGCTGCCACAGGCACCCGACGTGAACAAGGGTCCAATCACAATGGAAGAACTCCACACATCTGCTCGACTAACACCTTCTGGCAAGTCAGCCGGTCCTGACGAGCTACCATCTGACATTGTTGGCGTTCTTCCACTCCTGACCTGTGTTCTTCCCATCATGAATGACATGCTCGCCGGCGAGGAACCTCCACAGATATGGCGACGCTCCACCATCGTCGCCATCCCAAAGGGAAGCAGCACTCTTCTGACCAACCAGCGTGGACTTAGCCTCATGTGTGTCAATGCTAAACTGTTCAACCGTGTTCTGCTAGTTCGACTCCGGGAGCGATTGGAGATGTTACTATTGCCATGGCAGGCAGGATTCCGACCCGGACGCAACACAGTCGAGCAAATCATATGTCTCCGAATGGCAATCGACGCATGCCGTTCTAGAAAACGAAGCATTGTTATAACCTTTGTAGATTTCTCCAAAGCATTTGACTGTGTTGATCGTAAGGCCCTAAAAGACATTTTGGCTTTATACGACACTCCTGTGACTTTCATCAACGCCATTATGTCCCTATACACTGATACCGCTGCGTGCGTTCGTACATCATCTGGTTGCACCGATGAGTTTGATACAACTTCGGGAGTACTACAGGGCGATACGCTGGCACCGTACTTATTTGTGATAGTCATGGACTACATCATGCGTACATCGCTCACCACTGAGGACGGTTACACTGTGAGAAGGCGCATGTCCGCACGTCATATTGCCGTCAGAATCCCTGCTCTTGCATATGCAGACGACGCTGCACTGATGTCTGACAACGGAGAGGCTGCCCAGCGCCAATTGCACCGTTTCGAGACAGCATCAGCAAAGGTCGGCCTTCGTCTAAACGCCTCTAAAACCAAGGTCATGTTTGTTGGCAACACTCCACACACGGACATCCATACCACATCAGGTGTCACCCTTGCGGTATGCGACGACTTCTGCTATTTGGGATGCAATGTGGCAGAGAACATTAGTGCTTTCCAACGACGGCGACAGATTGCATGGGTTGCAGCACGAAAACTCACAGCTGTGTGGAACAGTTCAGCCAGCGACGGCGCCAAAATGCAGCTGTTCAAGTCTACCGTGGAATCTGTCCTCTTGTACAGTTGCGAAGCTTTGGCAATTACAGAAACATTGGGCAGTCGCATTGATGCATCTCATCGTGCCCTGATGCGCTACTGTCTTGGCGTGCACTACCCAGAGCGGCTCTCAAATGACAACCTGTATGCCCGCGCACTGATTGAGCCCGCGACTCTGACACTGACCCGTAATAGACTTCGTCTGGTGGGCCATGCCCTCCGGAGACCAGAACTGCCACTCGCCGTGTTCCTGCACCCCAAAAACCAGGCAACTGAACCGTACCGCCTCGGTGGCGCACTACGCCGTACATATCAAGCGCAGCTCCAAGAGGACTTGAGCGCCATAGGCTTACAACCTAATGCCGCCGCTGATGCCGCCCAAAACCGAACTGAGTGGCAGCGGCGTGTGAAGGCACTGAAATAACAATAGACACAACGCCTCGTGTCCCTAAAGAATGAAAGACACGAGTAGCGTCAAATTGATGATGATTGCTTCAAGCTATCTGCGTGCATAAAGGAAATTCATTCTTGGATGACCGCAAATATGCTTAAGCTCAATGAGACCAAGACCGAGTTCTTTATTGCTAGCACTCGGATGAACCTGTCAAGATTACGTGACACTACTCTTATTGTTGGTTCGGAAGAAATATCCCCATCCTCTACAATTAAAAACTTGGGTGTCACCTTTGATTCTTCCATGACCATGTCATCTTATGTCACTGCTATTTGTCGCACCATCAATTTCGGGTTATGGAACATATCCAGAATACGTAGATTTATTGACACTGACACTTGCAATCACACAATGCGTGCCCTTGTTCTTTCAAAACTTGATTATGCCAATTCCCTTCTTTCTGGATGTAGTAGTGCTGACAAGTCTCGCTTGCAGCGGCTTCAAAACAAGGCTGCGCGCATCATTTTTAAAGTCAACCGACGTCACTCATCTGCTCCACTATTTCATTCTCTGCACTGGCTACCAGTTGATAAAAGAATCAAGTTCAAAACACTCCTGTACGTCTATAAATCTATCACTGGTTCTGCCCCCATATATATATCTGAGTATATTTCCATCTATGTTCCATCTAGACAAGGTCTACGATCTGCCATTGACAAAACCCGTCTTGTTGTGCCAGCCAGCCATAAACGCATTGGAGCTAACTCATTTGCTGTGGCTGGCCCAACACTATGGAATAGCATCCCATCTACATTAAGATCCAGCAACAGTATCATAACCTTCAAACATAATCTCAAGACTCATTTGTTTAGTAACTGATTATCTGTACATTTTAGGCTTTCTCATTCTTTCCATTCACTTTTGTACAGGGTGTATCAAAAAAATTAGGACACTTTTTGATGATGGTTTAAATCCTTGTTAAATCACTGAAGCATGACCAATTTTTATTTCAATGTAAAGTACAACCGATAAAGATAAAATCCTGAAGAGATGAGAAAAATCCATCATTAATTAAGGAAATTGTGACCTATTAGGCAAGGCAATCTATTTTGTAGTATGTACAATGGGCATTCACACAGCAACAGTAGAGTAACATGAACGCGCACACTATGCCAATATCATGGTAATGAACCATCTACAGTGGGTTCGAGAACTTTTTTAATTTGCACAGAATATGCATGCATCTGATTTGTGGATTATTTAGCCAGTATTGATTTGTGCCAGAATTAAATGGATTACCAAACTAATCTTTGCTATTGACTGATAGATTATTTTCTATGTTTATAATTATTGTAACGTATTGAAACGTAAACCATGTTATTTACTGGTCTATACATGTAAATCCCATTGTACAAACATGTAAATGACATGGTTTACGCAAATTATGCTAGTTTTCTTATTTTTTATCGGATTGATCTCATATTTTCAGGATATCATAATAATTAATTAGGCTTTACATTGAGACTAAATTGGTCATGGTCCAATGATTATAACAAGTATTACACCGTCATGAAAAAGTGTCCTAATTTTTTTGATGTTGCCTGGGGTAATTTGTATTGTTTATGTTTTATCTTTTGTTAAGCGCTGTGATCATTTTTGGAACAGCGCTATATAAGCAACGCTATTATTATTATTATTAACAACAAAAATATATGGTAGACAACTGACTGATGAGATTTAAATTCAACCCTTTGTATTGGTACCTTAGTGAGTGATGACCTGAAACATAATCTGTCTTGCCATATATCTGTGTATGATATCCTGCATCTTGTAACTGAACTGCCCAGGTAGGATAGTCACTAGGCAAACCTTGGTGGTTATTCCATGATTGGGTCACATGGCTATGTCTACCACTCCAAAGAGCTGAAAGGAAGAAAGAAATTCAAGACAAAGACATTATTATGAAAGTTCATCTCATCTCATGAAGTCTATCTTGTGATCACTTTCTTGATACATCTTTTCTCTTGTATCTATTTGCCTCATTGCAAACTACCCCAAGACAATAAACAGATAGTATGGGACTACACAATCGATCTCAGTTACATAACATCTAGAAATACTGTTCACAGGCAGCCAAAAACATCTTTAGGGAGCACACATATATTCAGTTTTGAAATCCACTTCCGGCAAAAATAAAATTGATTACAGCAATAGTTTTAATCAAAGAAGAAAAAATATGAGAAATATTGTGAGAAATATGTGTTATTTGGAATGTGTACTGCACATGAAGTTTGTTAAGAAAAACGGGTTGATTTAAAGCTCTTTTATTACAACGGTAGTTTTTCCGACTTGAATTTGGAAGAAGAAAAAAATTCTTATAATTCTATTGTTACATGTGATGCAGCACATCAAAACGGGGGGGGGGGGGGGGGGGGGGGGGACTTTAGGGCTGGACGTGTGTTATTAAAGATATAGATGAAAACGGACAGGTAAAATAAAGAAATAATACAAATTTAGGAGTCATTTTTGCTCAAAAAATTTGAATGCCTTGATCAATTTTGATACATTTGGTGTCAATTTAAAGACTTGAAAATGCTCAGAGAGCACACATAATAAACTCAAATTGACTTCACCTGCCAAGTCTCCCTTTTGATGTGCTGCATCACATATCAGGTAGCAGGCAACGCTTCTCTTCCCATATTTAATTGATAAATTACTGAATATGCTTTCAGTTTTGTACTGCAATACCGTTACAAAGTTTTAAAAAGGTAATGACACTTTTGGGACTCCCTGTATGAAAGTAGGGTGTATGTTCTTGATAATTGAACATGTGGACAATATTATTTTGTAATTGTTTCAGCCTATAGTCAGCATTAAATATCCTCTCTGAAAATGACATGTAATTTGGCCACAAATTGTTAAATAATTGAATTAAAAATACCATCGGAAATTGCAGTGCCTGCATCTATGGCAAACACACTTACATATTATAGCCTTGATATGATTACACCTAATTGGTTCTTGTATAAATTTGTGTCAATATATCTATAGCCATCATTCTGTTTCCCCTGAAATTGTTCATACAAATACTGCTCATTACCGTATTTTTAAATTCAACAATCTTAACCTTTAGGAGGATATTCTTAACCTTTAGCAGTATCAACCAAGAGTTACAAATACAAGACCACACACTTTTTAACTAATTTCACTTTTCTCAAGTATTATGGTTTACTTATAAACTCAAGAATTAGTCAAATAGGGATTATTTTCCATTAGATCCCACACATGTCTGTTCAAACACTTTTGTATCACAGACAAATACCCTGATGCCATAAAGTGTTTGTTTTTCAGACTGCTAGTCCGCTGTCTTTGTTGACTAGCATGGCCACTTGCGGGGATTTTAAGATAAAAACAATGCTTTATTTAGGCCTAAAAAAATGGTAAAACAAAAAGGGTAGCTCGGGATTTTTATTTTTTACATTTTTTAAATCACCTACTTTGGGGACTTAAATAGCTGAAAAAATGAAAGCAAACAGTCAGAAACTTTAATACTTTGTTCAATTTTTATATATATGTATATTTAAAAAAAGAAAAGAAAGGGGGACAAGAATTTTGTTCAGGGGGGGGGGGGGGTGGTGGGGGGGGCATGAAAAAAAATGTTGTGCCATTTTAACTAATTTGGTATGAGAATGCGCGCAAAATTGAGCTGGTTTATGCTAACAATTGTGAACATTTGGTTTAATTAACCTAATTAAGTAAGAAAATGTGGCACAGCGTGGAAAAAAACTGTCTTTTGATGCTAAAATTCTCTATTTTTTCTAATTTTAACTAAATTGACCTTTTTTTGGGGGGGGGGGGAAGTAGGGAGGCAAACAAATTCCCCCTTGCCCCCCTCCCCCTGTAGTGCTGCCACTGGCGATGGGCTTTTATCCATGTATGCATACATCTAACTGAACCCAAATAATGGAAAATCTGGACCCAATATTTCACCACGTCAGCCAAGAAATCTACCTACCCAGAGAACATGCATGATCAGATCTAAAAATTCTGTGGCATATTGCACTTGACTGCTTGTGCTACTTCAATCTACTGGTAAATGGTATCAAAAAGGGTCAAACTCGCTTGTCATAAGGGTCGCTAGTCATAATGCTCATTATTCATAATCTGCCCTAACCCTAACCTTAACCCTAAACCTAACCCTTACTGGACCCTACATGTTACCCTAACCCTAATTCTTACTCTAGCCCTACCTTATGACTAGCGGATAGACCCCATCAAAAAATAGGACTCTGTTTCGTTTGAATTCAATTTGTGTAAACTCACTCAACCATAACAAACTTCATGTCATAGCCCAATAATGTCTGTTGTTACCTTACATTTGGGAATGATCCATTGAAACATAAGAGCAATATGCCAATTTGTGTTAAACGGTAACAAATGCAGATGTGTATTTTAATTCTCTCATGCTTTGCAGGCAAACAACATATCTTGCAGATGTGTAAGTATGTACCATACCCAATGACCTCAGTGGGATTTGAACCCTGCATCCTGCAACCTTTGTTTTGTGGATTCTGTGCTCTAGTCAATTGAACAAAACATAATTCGCATTGCAATATAGTAATTAGGAATCATATGAAAATCGGCAGGTATATAATAGGATAAAAACAACATCCATTGGTTGGCATTAGATTTGGAAATGATAGAAATAGTTTGGATTGATATGATATATGACAAGCTTGCATACATTTGCATCTTAAAAATACATGAATTTTGCAATACAAGATGATGAAAGTTCCATTAGATTCAGTTAGAAATGCCTATTATACAAAATAATTAAATCAACAACCTTGTTTATTGTGAGATAGGCTTATACAACAGGTATCATAATAAGTTAAACAAAAACTTGTCCGACGGTGAACCTGTTATAAGTACATACTTGTGTTCTACCCCTGCACAACGCTTTTGTAGCATACTTAAGCTAGATTAAATTTAAATTTTAAATTCAAATTTCAAAATCTGTGACTCTTTCAAAGTGTAATTCAAAACTAAAGTGTACTTGATCAAATTTCAAGTACCCTATATTTGCAATTATATATTATCAAACCACTTTATTCAATGGCTACTATAAATTATACATACTACTTTATAAATTATACATACATGAAGTGTGTCTTTTAACTGAGACTAATATTAAAAGAGATAGGAAGTATGGCACTAAACAGCTATTCATCACTGTGCACATTAGGTCCGGTAAGGATATTGTTATATTTGAAGACCAATCGATTATCATCATCGATCAGTTTAATTTGTAGCATGACCTTATCAGTTGAGTTAGCGCACTATTTTGAATCCAGTGTTATTCACATGTGTATTACCATTTTCTAAATAATCTGGATGCATGATGAGTTGGTTACCAACATACAGACCATGAAAGATTTCTAAAATAGTATACATTTATATCACTAGAATTTTGTCATTTCAGAAGAAGCCAATTAAAACCAAATGGTGACATTATTGGACATATGAACAATGTATGATAATCGAAGTTCATTATTTGTGTTTAGATTTAACATAAAGTCATATGTTGTAAATTGGTGTATTAAATAAGGCGGAATTATTACTCTTATCAACAAAATTGTGATCAGATATCAATTTATGTTGTGATTGCACACCTTTTTAGTAATTTCATCGTTAATCAATAACCTGCCTATTGCTACACTGAGGCTGCGTGTAGAAGAACTCAAAGGGGCATTGAGAGATGTATCGATATATATACTAATGAGCAAATAACGTAAAGATAATCATCAACATAGCCTAATCCAAAATGTCATACAATTCCGACATGACCTTCATGCCAAAATAAGCAAATAACGGCACTTCCGGGTTGAGATTTGCTGCGAAAGATCGCATGTAAAATGATAGCATAACCTCCAAATTCAGCACCTAGTTTCGATATGATCATATCGAAACTAAGAACATCATGAAATTTTATATGATAAACGGCGAATTTTGGTAAACTGTTTCAGATGGTAGTTAGTATATGCCTAAGTATTACTTTGATGCAAAAAAACCTGATTTCCAGGATAATTGAGGGTGCACTCCCATATGATCTCTCAATGCCCCTTTAATGCCAAAATGACAAACAGACTTTGTTTTGGTTTTGAACACGTGTTAATGTGCAGTCAATCTTCACACATAATATCTCAAATGAAAGGAAAGACAATGTCTTTATCAATTTATAATTTAATATTTGTACATATACTCCCTGTCATAGTCCCTTGGGCATAATTCGCGTTATTTTACGCGAGCTTATTCTGTTGTTGTTTGCGGGGCGCGGCTTCAAAATGCTTGACAGGCGCGAACAAAGTCACGCGCCGCCAATCAGGGCGTGTGACGATTTCACAATTGACCAATTAGGATGCGCGATTATTTGTTTAAAGGGACCGGTACGCACTTCCGTGTTTACGTACAATCGCACACTACGCACCTGCGCACATACGTACGCAACTCGAACGTACGCATGATTTGATGGAATTATGTCCAAGGCATTATGACAGGGAGTACAGGAGCTATAGTTTGGAGTTTTAACTTTAAAGTGCATATTTATTACCTGGCCAGTTACTTACTTTAAGGACTGTATGTATATGCCATGTACCGCCTTAAGGCCCCAAAAAAAGAAATTGTTTGATTGTCCATAGATCACTTTTAAAAGTTGGGTAGGTCGGTCGGGAAAAGGGTGTGTTTTTTTCCTCTCACTTTTTTCAGGTACCAAAAGTAAAATGAGATGTACTTGTTGTGGTAACCAAAACAGGGAACAAAATCTTTACCAAAAAATAAAAAAATTAAAATGTTTATTTTCGGATAATATTTGTAAAAAAATGAAATGTTCACAAATTAAAAAAATTACAAAATTTCAAAAAAATTTCAAAAAAAAAAAAATGAAAAAGAATGATTAAGAGGGTCGGGCGGACGAGGACAATCAAACAACTTTTTTTTTGTGCCTAAGTTAGGTCACTGATTGTGAGTAAAAGCATTAAAACTGAATTACACTTTTGCGTACAAAAATGGTTCTTATTTCCTGATGATATAAATATAAGGTTTCCTGATCTTCCAAAAATAATTGTCCCTAAAAAAGAGCCTTCAACATAGCATCAGCTTTCAGGTTTTTTCACAGGTTGCGGTTGTTAGAATAGACCTGTTTAAATTCTTGCAAAGAATTTTACAAGAATCAGGAGATTCTCCTCTATTCCAATAATGTATATTTATGAATCAACTTGGATTTCTTCATTTTATTGGCTAGAATCTCTGCCAGATGGATTCTTGAATTCTCATCATATTTCTGGCTGATACAACTATCATATACTTCAATTCTTCTGGACTGTAACATAACTTATACAGGTGCAAGCAACATTTATGCACTTGTATGCATCTATCCATATCTTTGTAACCGAATATGCCAGCACCTCAAGTAGGTGTGCGTGTTAATCAGTGAATGACGTATGGAAGCTAAATAGACTATAAATACAGTTGCAACTTCAAAACCCAAATTCTAACTATAATATCTGCATGGAATGCTCAAAGGTCGGTATGCACAAACTAAGTGGATTTTAGTTTTGTGAAATGCCCTATAATTACATTTCCTTCCCAAATTAGCTACCAAATTGTAAAGATTTGTATGCAAAGTTCAAAAATAGCACAAAATATCTCATGAAAATGCAGAGGACAACAGCTTATGAGGTATTAATAAATTTCACTTAGACCAGGTCTAACTCTTTTGTGCATACGGACCAAAGAGTCTGTGGTAAAACCACTGCAGCAATACGATTTCCCTACAATGTGAGGTTGAATATAACAGTACCTGATCGTGATGGACAACATATAGGAGAATTTGTGTAGGCATTCATGAAGTGGATTCCATTTTTGGCAATGTTGTTAATGTTTGGCATCTGTACTAATTCCTCCTGCTGTACCAATCTACCATCCTGGATAAAAACAAGAACACACTTAAATGCAGAATTAAGGATGTTCCTATGGCTAGAAAACAATCTTGATATTGAAGTATAAGGTAGAGCTTAACCCTAACCCTACCATATACCACAATATACCACGATTGGGCACATTGGTACCACCCGGCGTGGAAGTTTTTGGATGAAAAAATGGACTCAGCCCATATAGTTTGCGCAATACACTGCACAAACTAACCTTGACAGCCGTGGTATAGTGTGGAATCCTTCGCCTGTGGTGCGAGAGGTCCCTGGATCAAATCCCGGGGGGTCGGGGGGATATTTTGGTCGATTTTCCATGTTGAAGAAAAAATTCTGAAAAAGTGGGGGGTAGAGTTAGGGTTAAGGTAGAGGTTGAGTACAAAAAAAAAAGTCTCTTACTTGAGGTGAATCGTGTGTACGATTCAAAAGATATAACAATTTTAAGTCATTTTGAATTCTTTTGTTTTGTATTGTTTTTTTGGCCAATTTAGGGCAGTCTATTTTCTTTTGTTTCTTATTGGGGTTTTTGACTCCCTAGGTAAAATATTCCATTTATTATGTTTAAAACATTTTTGAAATATTTCATCAAACAGAAATAATATTAAAAACCTATGTTATAAAGCATAGTTTAGTTTAATGCTAATGATTTAAAATAAATGAGGACAAAACTGAAGTTATTCATATTACATCTCGTTTTAGAAACTCTTCTCATTTATCACCTGTTGAAATTGCCAATGTTCCCATACACCCTGTAAAAAGTGCACGTAACCTCGGAGTAATTTTCGAGAGTGATCTTAAAATGAATGCCTATGTAAATAATATTTGTCGTTCAGCTTCGTTTGCTTTATACAAGATAGGTCGTATTCGGAATTTTCTCAATCAAAAATCTACGGAAATACTTATTCATGCTTTTATCACGAGTCGCCTTGATCAATGTAACAGCCTCCTTTATGGTCTTCCGAACTGTCACACATTGCAAAATTTTAGAGAATACAAAACTCTGCTGCGAGGCTTGATACACGCACTCGTTATTATGATCACATTGGTATTCATCACATTACACCAGTACTTCAGAAGCTTCATTGGTTGCCGGTATCCTACCGTATTATGTACAAAATCACTGTTTTAACATACAAATGCATCCATAATTTGGCACCGGTTTATCTTCAAGAACTCATACAGGAATACGAACCATCTCGAAATTTATGATCGGCTTCAAAACAACAAATTATCATTGCTTCTGTGCAGGGGCGTAACAGAGGTTGGTTGTCAGGGGGGGCACAGCCAAAAAAAAAAATTTTTCTTTTCTTTTTCCTCCCTTTTTCCTTTCTCTCTCTCTCTTCTTTCCCTTTCCCCCTTCTTTTCCTCTTTTCCCTTCCCCCATTTTTCCTGGTGGGTAGGTTTTCCTGCTGAGCACCTTCAGGGGGGGGGGGGGGCACTGCCGGCCGGCTGTTACGCCACTGCCTCTGTGTCAATTTTAACCTATGGTCATCGTTCATTTCGTTATGCTTCAGCTGAACTTTGAAATCAACTTCCGCTTCACATCAAGAACTGTAAAACTCTTAGCCATTTCAAATCATCTCTTAAGACACACTTATTCACAATTGCTTTTGATGATTGATTACCCTGTTTTACAATTTTTTTGCATGTTCATCCACATATTGTATTATTCTTATATTATAATGTAATTTCAGTGTTGTTATGTTATCTGTTAAGCGCTTTGAGACTTCGGTGAGAGGCGCTTTAGAAGCACCGTTTTATTATTATTAAGGATTGTTCCAAAGTGTGAGCATAATATAGTTTCCATATTAACAAAAAAACTATTCTTTTAAGGATTTTTCAATTAGTTGCTGTTAGTGTTACAAATGTGATGCAGCACAGCCCATCCTATAGCCCCACCACAGCGTGTGTGCGTTTGACTTTGCGTTGATGAACGCTGGTACATTTTGTAACAATGCTAGCGTTCAACGGTCAAGTGTGGTAGAGTATGTTCACGACTTTAGACATAGCAATTGTATATTTGTCCCTCACTGCTCGTATGCACATTATAGCTAAACTCTGAAGTCAAGAAAATCGGTTTGTATCCTCTTTTTAATAAAATATTGACAATTGATACCAAATTTATCAAGATTGACCAATTTTGAAGTTTTATGTGTCATGTCTTGATTGTCTTGGGATCTGCCATAAAATATTCATGTACAGTACATTGGGGATCAAAATTGTTAATCCACACTCTTACCGACCAACTCCTCCATTCACCTGAAATAGGTCACCTCCTATTATCAATTTGTTGGTCACTCTTTATACAATTTCCTCACAAAACACACACAGGATGACATACATTTTATATAAAGCTGGGAATTTTAACACAATGAATCTTACCTGGGGCAAAGGGAATTGCATGTGGCTAAGTGGATTGCATGTGGCTAAGTGGATTGCATGGGGCAAAGGGGATTGCATGGGGCAAAGGGGATTGCATGGGGCAAAGGGAATTGCATGTGGCTAAGTGGATTGCATGTGGCTAAGTGGATTGCATGGGGCAAAGGGGATTGCATGGGGCAAAGGGGATTGCATGGGGCAAAGGGGATTGCATGGGGCTAAGGGGATTGCATGGGGCAAAGGGGATTGCATGGGGCAAAGGGGATTGCATGGGGCAAAGGGGATTGCATGGGGCAAAGGGAATTGCATGTGGCTAAGTGGATTGCATGTGGCTAAGTGGATTGCATGGGGCAAAGGGGATTGCATGGGGCAAAGGGGATTGCATGGGGCAAAGGGGATTGCATGGGGCTAAGTGGATTGCATGGGGCAAAGGGGATTGCATGGGGCAAAGGGGATTGCATGGGGCAAAGGGGATTGCATGGGGCTAAGTGGATTGCATGGGGCAAAGGGGATTGCATGGGGCAAAGGGGATTGCATGGGGCAAAGGGGATTGCATGGGGCAAAGGGGATTGCATGGGGCAAAGGGGATTGCATGGGGCAAAGGGGATTGCATGTGGCTAAGTGGATTGCATGTGGCTAAGTGGATTGCATGGGGCAAAGGGGATTGCATGGGGCAAAGGGGATTGCATGGGGCAAAGGGGATTGCATGGGGCAAAGGGGATTGCATGGGGCAAAGGGGATTGCATGTGGCTAAGTGGATTGCATGGGGCAAAGGGGATTGCATGGGGCAAAGGGGATTACATGGGGCAAAGGGGATTGCATGGGGCAAAGGGGATTGCATGGGGCAAAGGGGATTGCATGGGGCAAAGGGGATTGCATGGGGCAAAGGGGATTGCATGGGGCAAAGGGGATTGCATGGGGCAAAGGGGATTGCATGGGGCAAAGGGGATTGCATGGGGCAAAGGGGATTGCATGTGGCTAAGTGGATTGCATGGGGCAAAGGGGATTGCATGGGGCAAAGGGGATTGCATGGGGCAAAGGGGATTGCATGGGGCAAAGGGGATTGCATGGGGCAAAGGGGATTGCATGGGGCAAAGGGGATTGCATGGGGCAAAGGGGATTGCATGGGGCAAAGGGGATTGCATGTGGCTAAGTGGATTGCATGGGGCAAAGGGGATTGCATGGGGCAAAGGGGATTGCATGGGGCAAAGGGGATTGCATGGGGCAAAGGGGATTGCATGGGGCAAAGGGGATTGCATGTGGCTAAGTGGATTGCATGGGGCAAAGGGGATTGCATGGGGCAAAGGGGATTGCATGGGGCAAAGGGGATTGCATGGGGCAAAGGGGATTGCATGGGGCAAAGGGGATTGCATGGGGCAAAGGGGATTGCATGGGGCAAAGGGGATTGCATGGGGCAAAGGGGATTGCATGGGGCAAAGGGGATTGCATGGGGCAAAGGGGATTGCATGGGGCAAAGGGGATTGCATGTGGCTAAGGGGATTGCATGGGCCCAACTAAGGCCTAAAAAAAATAAATGTTTGATTGGCGTAACCCGACCGACCCTAAATACATCGCCGACCCTGAATATTTTTTTATTATTTTGAGGGGAAAAAAAAAAAAAAACCCACCAAAAAAAAAAAAAAACCTGAAATCTGACGTTTGTTATTGTTTAAAACTTCAGAAACTTGTACTCATAGAGTCTGTTGGTTTCTATAAATAAAAATAAAAATGTTTAAAGAAAAGGGAATTTTTGCCGTCTCTTCATTTGTGTGTACTGCTGTCTTTTAAGTGTTCAAAAGTAGATGATTTAAAAAAAAAAAAATTATAAAAAAAAAAAAAATCCCGACCGACCTACCCTATTTGTTTTGGTCATGTTACGCCAATCAAACTTTTTTTTTTTAGGCCTAACTCATAATTTATGGATTCAAGACTTTTTGTCTGAATGTTCTTGAATTCTTTAAAAATATTAAATTTTGAAATGTTTTGAAAATTTATAATTTCAAAATTGACTTCAACAACAACAACAACATCACAAAATTAATAATCACACTTAATTAATATATTATTAGTATGTACTTACCATCGCGTCACAGATGACAAATACTATATTAGGCCTTTTATCTGCTGTGATATTTGGCTTGGCATTGTCTTCAGTGCTCCTTCCCTGAATCACCCCATCAATCAGTAGTAGAATTGCAATTGATAAACTTACTGAAAAAGACATTTTCTAACATCAACTCCAGTTGCTGTAAACTCTTACAAATTACCTGTTGAGAATTTAAAGCAAAAACAAATAAACAACATTTTGATTATGTGGTCGTCATGTACTTACACAAACCTTTGGTTCAGACTGTAACATATATTTCCTTTGAAGTTCAAATCTTTTAAAGGGGCATTGAGAGATGTATCGATATACACTCGTCAAAAGAAGTTCTTGGACACTCATTGAAGTTCAAATATTTCACATAAATATTTAATATAAATTAAACAATTGCATGTCAAAATAAGCAGACAATAATTCTCTATCATGTCTGTATGAAATTAAGATGTACGCATTCATGCATGGCTGAGCACATTCATTAAGCAATGGTAAGGTGCATAAAAGGAAATTGCAAGAAATGAGCATTTACAGTCATTTGAAAGGAGGGATTATCCAATTTTTTGCAATCTTCTTGCCATTGTCAAGTGAATGGGATCTGCCATGCATGAGTGATCATGTCTAAATCCCATGTTAAGCTGTTCAAATATCATACAATTCCGACATCACCTTCATGCCAAAATAAGTAAATAACGGCACTTCCGGGTTGGGATTTGCCGCAAAAGTCCGCGAGTAAAACTTAACATAACTTCCGAATTCAGCACATTTCGATATGATCATATCGAAACTAAGAAAATCATGAAATTTTATATGATCAACGGCAAATGTTGGTAAACTGTTTCAGATGGTAGTTAGTATATGCCTAAGTATTACTTTGATGCAAAAAAAACTGATTTCCAGGATAATTGAGGGCGCACTCCCATACGTATCTCTCAATGCCCCTTTAACTGACAGAAAACTTCCGAGACTACTTCTGGATATTAAATATCTACAGGGAAACACTGTGATAAAACATGTGTCAGCTTTGATTCAGTAATAACAAGTCTTGGCTACAAAACTTTCTATTTTAAATATTAAATAGCATTAACATGCGTATACAAAATAGGGCATTTGCAAGAGTGTATTTTCTTAGGAAATTTACACAGAGGTCTATGGAGAATATTGATTTTTCTACACATTTTGATTCATAGCAAAAAATCTAGCCCGAAATGTTATGCCGGATTTTTTCTAAAAAGATGCGCAACAATTTACCCTTTCCATTTCCAAAATAAAAAATACTGCAAGTCACGACTTGAGAATCCCCCTGGTTGGGAGATCAACTAAATGAGGTCAAAGGTCACATAGGGGTCATGTTCCCCGGTGTTCATGTTTCTTTTCTCAAAGTTTGAGGTCAATCGGGCAACTTTTACGATTTTACCCCTGGATGACCTTTGACCTCAGATGACCTTGGATGACCTCTAATTATATGTTGACATGTTCCCCCGGTGTTCGTTGCATGATTTAACCTCTTGTTGACCTTTGGCCTTATGCCCTCTAATGACTGTTGATCTCGGATGACCTCTAATTTATTTTAGACATGTTCACCCGGTGTTCATGTTTCTTTTCTCCAAGTTTGACATCAATCGGGCAACATTTACGATTGAACTCTGGATGAACCTTGACCTCAGATGACCTCTAATTATTGTTTGACATGTTCCCCCGGTATTCATTGCACAATTTAACGCCTTGTTGACCTTTGACCTTGGATGACCTCTAATGACCGTTGACCTCTAATTTATTTTAGACATGTTCACCTGGTGTACATGTTTCTTTTCTCCAAGTTTGAAGTCAATTGGGCAACTTTAACGATCTTACCTCTGGATGACCTTTGACCTCAGATGACAACTATGCAAATTAGACCCAAAAAATGTTCAACCAGCTTTCATGTTTCTTTTCTCCTTGTTTGAAGTCAATCGGGCAACTTTTACGATTTGACCTCTGGATGACCTTTGACCTCAGATGACCTATGCAAATTAGACCCCCCAAAAAAGCAGCCAATTTTTTTTACCATGGCCTACCTATAGCCGAAAGTTTGAAGTCAATCTGTCCATCCGTTCAAAAGATACAGCATTCAGGGAAAAGGCTAACCAAAAGGCACACCCCGACACATACACACCCCTGTTTGTAATGACCTGCAAAAGAGGACCCAGTTTTGGCACTATCCAAACGAGGACCCACCAACCTGGACACACACCGACTAAGCATGGGGCGATATCGTAACCACGATGATATCGCGATATATATCTGTTATCGCGATGACAATTTTTCAACATGCTTTTTAACGATATCTGTACATGTGTGGGTAAACTTAAAATCTAAATTTTGAAGTACTGAAAATTCACAGTTAACCCACATTAATATAATTTTGAAGCAGTGGTACACTTTAAAGTATTAATATTGACAATGAGTGAACATATGAAACATCAAAAATTATGGACATTCTTTGACCTAGATGCGTCTTTTTCTGGCAATATTCCAAAAGTTGGACTTGGAACTTCTAGGGTCATCAAAGGGGTAATTACTTTTTCAGTATGCCCAATAAGTGGGTATTTTATGTTTGTAAGTACAAATAACTTATAGTGCCAACATGTAAACTTGGCTCTTGGGTATTGGAGGTCTTGTGAGGGAAATGTTTCAATTATCGCCACATGGCGATATCTCGATATTTGATTACCATATTATTGCGATTGGCAAAAGACTGGCGATACCCAAGCCTAACACCGACACACCGAGGACCAAAATGGCGGCTTACACGGGTGACAAACCGCCAATTAGACTGTGTAGGCCTACTATCTCACTGAGGCCTAAGGGGGTAGAGGTGATACGAGGACCTCGTTTAAATAGCGTTTTAACGTTGTTTGCAATATTTTGCACGTATCAAGGAACCGAGGTCGTCCACGTTTGCAGGTGTGTCCTCTGTTGGAATGTAAAAGACGGGTGTGCGTCCTCGTTCGCAGGTATTTGTCAACGCACACCCACATACATACACCCCTATGCACATTGACATGATGACAAAATCCCCTTCTGGTTTTACAAACCAGGGGATAAAAATGGGGGTCCCCGACTTACTTTTGTCACAATTTGGCGAAAAGTGTTAAATTTTAGAAGTTAAAATAAACATCGCTATTTCATACTGCGAGAATAAGACGCACTAGGCCTATGTATCCGCAATAACGTACGCGCGTAATTTAATACTCTATTTGCTATCTTCAGTAGATAACAATCAGTCATGTCAGTGAATATAAACAGTCCGGTGCATATGGTGCAGTGCTGTATCATGTACCATAACAACTTCAAATTGTGGTATTAATCAGAAAAAAGGCACTTTAAATGGTTAAACCTCAATTATAAATCATTCTGCATTTTTTGTGGTACAATTACATGTACCGACACCCAGTGTTCGATTTAGAAAATAAAAGTAACATGCACAACAGCAACTTTTCCTTGAAAAATAGCAGAATATCACATATTTTACATGCACTAGGCAAAATTGTACATGCAGAGAGCCAAAGTTACATGCATTTGTGCATGTAAACCCCTCTAAATCATACACTGCTGACACTGACCATGAAGACAGAATCATCCTAATTATACAAGCACTTATTATCAACTACATTTTGAAAAAATGTGTTTACACGCTCTATTTTGAGCATACTTATATATTATAATATAGTAATTTTGATATGCCGCGTGCCACACATTCATAAGTTTTATGCGCAAGTAGCATTTGGAATATCGCGATTAAGATTTTATCAAAATATCAGGTGAGAGGCAGCACGAATCAAGGCGCATGTGCACCATACACCTTTAAAGGAGAATTATCGCGGTCGAATGAAATTAAATTATGTGTAGGAGTTATCCATTCACATATTATCAATCATGTTTCTGCTCATTTGAAACGTTAGTGCTGTACGGCTTGGTTATTAATTCATGTTGCGGGAGCATGTGTGGTCTAGTGGATAAGACGCCGGTCTCATGATACAAAGGTTGTGAGTTCCAGCCCCGCTACGGCCAACATTTTTGTATCCTTGGGCAAGGTACTTAGTCTCAATTGCCTCGTGGTTCTGGTATAAATGTTGGTCTCGTGCCTTGGGAAGAGCAAAAATCATCCCGGTCTGTGTCCGTACTCACTTTCCTAGGTTACAGGGAACTTGGCGTTACGTCCTAACTTGAAGGATCCTGCTAAGTATCGATGTAAATGTAAATGTTGATCACGCACTTACAAGTTACATCAAGTGTTAATTCAAGTGAAGAATCAGGGCTCAACCTTTTCATGGATTTTATGAAATCATAATCCCGATCATTCAAAGTAAGAAATTGGATTCCATGTCAACATTCTAAAAAATGTACCCGACTTTGATGTGCCACTCAGCATTCTCTTTGAGAAGACACTCGCTACAGGATTCATCCCTCAGGACTGGAAAGACGCCAATATAACACCTCTCTTCAAAATACATGTAGGTTCTAGACTCAGCCCAAATAATTACAGACCTGTGTCTCTCACCAGTCAAATTGTGAAAATTCTGGAAAGAAGTATCTACGACCAGATGATGGAGTTTATTGTTGAAAACGACCTGATATCATGTGACCAGCACGGATTCCAAAAACGATGCTCGTGTGTCACGCAACTCCTAGAATGCATATTCGACTGGACCACATCTGTTGACGAGAAAAAGGGAGTGGATATTGTCTACTT
The DNA here is from genome assembly GCA_035610835.1 of Ophiura sarsii. NCBI lineage: Eukaryota > Metazoa > Echinodermata > Ophiuroidea > Amphilepidida > Ophiuridae > Ophiura > Ophiura sarsii. The sequence goes on along the minus strand of CM069452.1, from coordinate 12,954,552 downwards.
AGATTTCAGAAAAGCGTTCGACACTGTAGCCCATAAGCGTCTTTTATACAAGCTATACCATCTAGGAATCTGTGGTCACCTATTGGCATGGATCGAGGGCTTCCTGAGTGGTCGGAGACAACGAGTAATTCTAAGAAACTCACTGAGTGGAGGAAAGTAACAAGTGGAGTTCCTCAAGGATCTATCCTTGGACCCATCCTTTTTATACTCTTCGTCAACGACATTCCAGATATGGTCTCAAACACAGCAAAAATGTTCGCTGATGACACTAAAGTGTACACCGACATTGTGACTAAAACCGATTGTGACACTCTCCAACGTGACTTAAATTCACTCTCTGCATGGTCTAAACTATATATGGCTCCTCGACTTCAACGCCGAGAAATGTGTAGTTCTACGTATTAAGGCTGCCATAGATTACCAATACACCCTAAATGGAGTATACCTGCAGGAAGTGGACAACCAAAAAGACTTGGGTATCACTGTAAGTAATACCCTTGCCCCAACAAGACACATAAAAGATATTGTCAAAAAAGCCCACCGGAAGATTGCCATGTTTCGCCGCTGCTTCACTGGCCTGGATGAGAAGAAAGTCAAAACTCTCTACACTTCACTTGTCCGCCCAGCACTGGAATATGCATCAACTGTGTGGAGCCCCAGATCCAAAGAAAATATAAATATATTAGAAAAGGTGCAGAAAAGATGCCTACGCCTATGCAAACATCAAGACATAGCCATTGAATCTCTACAGGAGAGGAGGAGTAAAACAGAGCTCATAGATACCTACAAGTTTATACACGGACTCTATAAGACACCAGCCGAAAAATACTTCTCACTCCCCCACAGAGATCTCAGAGGACATTCAGACAAACTATTTGTCAGGTGTAGCAGAACTCAGTTGGCAGGTCATTTCTACTCAAATAGAGTAGTTAATACCTGGAATAAATTGCCTGAAAATCTGGTTTCTGCACCTACGGCCTCCTTGAAGAATAGACTGAGAGTCCTTCCCATTGGAAAAGAGGACTAATCAATCAAGTATACCAAGTAAGTATGTTAATTGCTAGCTACGTATAGGTCACGAATTATATTTAAAAAAACCTCTTCTACTACTGTACACTACACATCAATGGAGCACCAGTCCAATTGAAGATAAGAAGTTGATCAGTGTTTTCTTTATTTTTTTTTAATATGACGCTTCAAAAAAACATAAAATTACTTCAGAACATTTTATTTATGTATAAATAACAAACTAAAAGCAACTCTTTCGACCACGATAATTCTCCTTTAATGTATTATTGATTGTAACTTGTATTAAACTTGTAATGTAATTCATTCCTAGCAGGTGTCCGAATTGTCCAGCCCTGGCAAATTTGCCAGTGCACTGGCAAATATGCCCGCTAAGTGGGCATATTTGCCAGTATTTACAGTTAATCCAAAAGTAGCGCTTCCACACAAAAAATGGCATATTCTACCCTTCAAATATCAATGGTTTAACTCAATACCTAAATATTTTGTGTCGCTTCAAAAAAATTCTTGGTTGCGTTTTGCCTGAAAAAATGATTAAATTTCTAGTCATTTTGTAGCAAGCAAGTGGACATTTTGCCAGTATTTACAGTTAATCCAAAAGTAGCGCTTCCACACACAAAATGGCATCTCGATCCTTCATGTATCGATAGCTGAACTTGATACCAAAATATTTTGCGTCGCTTCAAAACAATTCATGGTTACGTTTTACTAGAAAAAAGATGCAATTTTAGTCATTTTTGGCAAAAACTATTTTTGAAATTTCATTGAAAGTGCACTATTACATTAACAAACAGGGAATCCTCTACGCTTAGGCCTAAAAAAAGAAGAAGTTTGAGTGGTCTAACCCGACCGACCCTAAATACATTGCTGACCCTGAATATTTTTTATTATTTTGAGAGAGGAAAACAAATAAAATTTAAAAAATATTTAATTTAAAATTTAAAAAAATGACTGTTTGCTTTTATTTTCGGCTATTTTAAGTCCCCAAAGCTGGTGATTTCAACAAAGAAAAACCCAACCGACCTACCCTATTTGTTTTTGTCGTGTTAGGCCATTCAAACCATTTTTAGGCCTTATTGTGTACTTATTGGTGTACACACACCAATCCCCCACCACAAACCCATCCCACCCCACATGTACAAACCCATACAACCCCAACCGCAAACCCACTCCACCTTCCCACAATGCCCCCTCCACATCTAAACCACCCTTCAACCTCCCCTCCCCACCACAAATCCCCACCCACCCACCTCCATGCCACCACAACCCCTTTCCCATCACAATCCACACCACAAACTCCCTCCCCTTCCCATTCCCACCGTAAACCCCCACCCCTTCCCATCCCCACCACAAACCCCCTCCCCTCCACAAACCCCTCCCTTTCCCATCCCCACCACAAACCCCCTCCTTTCCCATCCCCACCAGAAACCCCTTCCCTCCCATTCCATTCACAAAACCCCTCCCCCACCACAAAACCCCTCTCCCACCACAAATACCATCCCCATCGCTAACCCCTTCCCAATCACAAACACCCTCCCTATACCCCACCTCACTTAAAATCCCCTATTACAAAAATCACATGGTATTGATTATCGTTGCGCCGCCCATCACTACAAAAACTTGTTTACACTACACAAAACTTTTGCTTGATGCTGAATGGATGTTTCTGACACCCCCCTTGTATTTCATTGGCCACAAGTACTCATTTAGGCTAGTGGACCCACCCAGATATAGTGCTGGGAGATAGCAAGCCTCTCAGTCTCAAACCCAAAATCACAAAATGTTCTTCATCTCTTCAACAAGTTCAACAAGTATCAGAATTTGCATAATTCAAACAGGAAATCAAACATAAACCTTACCTCACAGTTATTCACTCCATTGGAACAATTATTTTGCGTTTCAAACATGAAAAATAGTGAATTTATTACGCATTTTGTCTTGGTGAGATAATGTGGCCCCTAAATCAGTGGGCGAATTTGTCCACCTGCAAGGAATGAATTGTAAGCTTACTAAAATGTCATTCATGATCATGAATCCGTGAAATGTTCGAAAAATCCCATCATGACGATGTTCCCCCGCTACTGAGACAAAATTTGGTAACAATTCTTGCCTACTTTTCATACCAAGGTGCCACAACACAACACATACAAGAACTATTCAGCATATTTATACCAAAAGAACGGTGAACAGCGAGAATTTATAATCTGCACTGTTTTGATTTTTTTTTGCACCAGCTGATCCGTATTAGGATGGGGCGATATCACATTTTACGAGGATACTAGGTACGCGCGATATTATCAAATGACATTTTAATGTCATTTGATACCACTACAAAAATTGTTTAAAATAATCATTAAAATTATTACTACCCTAGCGATGATGACATTGACATTTTCCTCAGACTTTATATTCTCCTATAGCCTATGCTGATGACACCATTCTTTAAGCTGAAAATCCTGCTGATTTACAGAAAGGTCTTGATGCTATGAATAATTATTGTAAAATGTGGGATTTGAGTCAGTTTATGCTAGCAAAACTAAAATTGTGATTTTTTCCCCCCGTGGTAAGACCAGGCTAGACGTAACATTATTTCAAATTTGGTGATAACGACTTAGAAATCACGACTGATCTTAGTATCATATTTTATTACAATGGTAGATTTTACAAGGCAATTAGTAGGCAGATTTCCCAAACCAGAGGTGCAATGTTCAGCCGTATTGCTAAAGCGACCAAACTTTGTTTACACTGCAAAAACTGTGGTGTTAAATTTAACACCAGTACGGATTCACTATAGGACCACACCACCCGGTGTTAAAATGACACCATCACTAGTGTTACAACGTTGGTGTTAAATATAACACCAATGGGTGTTACAATATGACAACACCAGTAACAATTTTACACCTTCTGGTGTTAAAACATTAAAAACTTTACACCTTCTGGTGTGTTAAAATATTATTATTTTTACACCTTCTGGTGTTAAAATATCAATGTTAGATAAGTTGAAGTACTTTAACAATAAAATACTTGCAAATAACATATTTCACTGTTCAACAGTTTAAATTTATTAAAACTTGAACGTTTTTGTGAATTAATGTTCTTACTTGCCATTTAATTATGGAATGGTGCATGTTGCAGTTCGAATCACTAGATCAAATGTATAAATATACAATCCAAAGTGTTAAAAAACCAATATAACCCACCCCCGTGCGCATGTGTGGAATAGTGACACCCATGGGAGTTATTCTTACACCAAGTTTAACACAAGAAATTTAACACCATGAGAAGTGTTACATCAGTTATTCCTATGGTGTTGACCTAACACCAACATTAACACCAGGAGCGTAACACCGGCTCAGTGTTGCAGTTTAACACCGGAGTTTTTGCAGTGTACCACTTGATACTACATGTGAACTTTTCGACAGAGGCTTATTGCCTATTTTACTCTATGGTATATAGAGAAGTTTGGGGATTTGATAACTTAAACCAAATTGATGTCTTTACAGAAAATTCCTTAAGGAATTACTAAAAGTCAATACTAAGTATACTATCAATTGTTCTATATATGGTACCGATCCAATCCCCGGCCCCCGCGTTGCTGAAGCCAAGGTTTTGGACCTGTTTCTCCAAAATGACCTTAAGTGGTATAGGCTACACAAGTTGACAGTATGCTTAAAAGCCAATAAAAGGTAGGGGATGAAGCCTTGGGTAATTGCCATTTTGACACCTTGTCTGGAAGGAGGGAGAAGCATTGTCGAAGATTTGCTGAAGGGCTTCCTACAAATGAGAGGGCAAAATCTCTCCTCTCTCCTTCCAGACTGTAGAGTGTCATGGCAGATCACTTCGTAATAGTGGCAACTTGACCCAATTTCATTGTAGGACTCATGACAGGGCCGTCAGAAGGGAAGGGTGCGTTGGGTGCGGACGTACCCCCCTTGAAAATCTTCTTTTTTTATTTTTTATTTTTAGGGTAACATGTTGTTTTATGAATGGAAAATGGGGTCAACGATGGCAAGATACATGAAAATTGTGTCCTAAATTCGCTGTAATGCTCAGAGCTTCCGGGGGCTTCGCCCCTGGACCCCACCCGTTATTGACTTCGCGCCAGAGGCGCTCGCATCGTCAGCGTGCTGCAGCACTAACAACACTCTACGTCATACTACTACTTCCGGTAAAAAATCGTGAAAACGCACCCCCCTTTCCGGTAAAAAATCGTGAAAACGCACCCCCTTTCCGGTAAAAAATCGTGAAAACGCACCCCCTTGGGCAAAAGTTGCTGACGGCCCTGGATGAAGCCGTTGGGTATTACCCAAAATGGCAATTACCCAATGGGTAATTGCCATTTTGACACCTTGTCTGGAAGGAGGGAGAAGCATTGTCGAAGATTTGCTGAAGGGCTTCCTACAAATGAGAGGGCAAAATCTGTCCTCTCTCCTTCCAGACTGGAGTGTCATGGCAGATCACTTCGTAATAGTGGCAACTTGACCCAATTTCATTGTAGGACTCAGCGTTTACCAAATAGTCCTGTTCCTTATTTTGACAATATTTTAAATGATTAGTACCCATTATCGTTTACGACTGGTCGTGCAGTAAAGTTCCATGAAGTGTGACATTTTGTTGTTTCTTAATTTGTATACATTTTATCTTTAATATTTCTTTCTTTGTAAAATGTGATTCAATCCTACAAGTGCAATATTTTGATGTTTTTTTGTGCATTTGGATATCATAATTTTAATATTGTATAGTAGCATGTAATTTGGCCTGCGGGCCACGATATGCTTCTGAATAAAATACCAATAATAATAAGTGGGTAAATGTTGTTTAAATAGTACCGTTTCAAAAAGAATGATTACTCTGGCAATGAAAATAAATAAACTCACCGCATAGCCATTGGCATAGGCCTATATAATCTCATTAAGATGACAATGACAATACTTACAAGTCCAAGTGGTTAACCAAAATTCAAGATATCTTGAACACAAGTGGTTTAAAGTGATATTTGGATTGATCAAAGTAATATGCTAAATTCAAAACGGCTGAACAATATTATTAGTTCTAGATTAAATAATATTGATAGACAAAACTGGCACACTGATGTACAGCGTGTATCAAAAAGAACGACACTTTTTGTCGAGAGCTGTACGGTTACAGTAAAATACAAATCACTCTAAAACTTTAGGTCTATACTTTATTGTCTATCACATAGTCAAATTACAACGATATCGATTATTTATGCGCTGAGATATTAAAGGTATATTAAAGTAGAGAAGTGCAAAACACGTTTTACATCGTTCGTTCTAAAAACTTGGATTTTCCTGTCCGATTCAGTGTTATGGGTTAACAGTTTAATAACTATGTATAACCGTGATGTCTGGAATGGTTTATCTTAATTTCCTTTGTTTGAGTAAGGTGGTACATAAAATCATTGAATCGTGTAATCTGATAATCAATGGACCATTTGAATACGTCAATCATCACCCTTTTTAAGTTTTGAACCACCGATTGCTATGATCGCCACATAATGTCTATGGTACGTTCTTTCATAAATTAAAGTTCATAATCGATGCATTTTAAAACAAGGACAGCATTTTGAGGGTCGAGCAGCACCATAATGTCCCATTCCCATTCACAAAAAGACAAAAAGGGTTGCGGTTTTTTTATACACCCTGTATAGTATATAACAATAGCCAAAAAAATTCATAGGATAATTAAACAGAGTTTCAGTTTGAACCTTACCTATTATTATTAGACACTAACGATATAATTAGTCTTTGTAAATTTAGATCTAGCTTTTCTTAAGTTCCTGTTTAACGTTTATGTATGTAGATATATACATTCTGCTTTATCCATTGTATTTTTGTTATGATGTTATTGTAATGTTGTATCTCTTACCCTGATGAGATTAATAAAAACTATACAAAAAAGTAGGGTCATAATTGGATTCCGTAAAACCATTTGTTTGAACCTTTGTTTCTTGGCGAATTTGTCAACTAGAACAAATTTAAAAGAAAATGGGCTCCTAATCCCCTCTCAAAAGTGACGGGAATATTTTTACAGCGCAAATTCAAAAATGGCCGCCATACAGGGGCCTGAAAATTCAAATGACTTCAATTAAGCTAAAAAGTATACCAAATTGTTCGGCTGAGCATAAGGATCCCGAAAATGTATAGTGTGCCTTAACGAGTTATCGGGTCATACGTAAAAAGGTCGTTGACCTTTGCATATGGTGTCAAAATTAACTTGCTCTCATTTTGAAAAATGATATCTCAAATTGTTCGTCTGATTACAAGGATTCCAGAAATGATAGTTTTTACCACCTAGAGTGTCTGTTGTATCTTATAAAGGGGTCAAAAGGTCAGGACCCATTTATATAGGTCAGTATAAACCTTGACCTTTTGACCTTTTGAAAATATTCCCGGTGGTAAAAAATACCATTTCTGGAATCCTTGTGATCATACGAACAATATGAGATATTGTTTTTCAAAATTGGAGTAAATTTAAATTTTGACCCCATGCATGAGGTCAAAAAAATTCGCACGGTCAAAAAAATCGCACAGTACATGTACTATATGTACAATTTTGCCTTATATTTGACTATTTGGGCTGAATAAGCCCACACATAACCAGTACCCCGCACGCAATCTCGGTCTTTTCTAATTTTTTTCTTATTTTCTTTTTTTTCCCCTTATTAATTTTTTTTAGAGGGGTGGGGGGCGGGGGCACAATTGGGTTTTGGGGGCGGGGGCACAAATGGGTTTTTCCCGTCAGGGGGGCATTTGCCCCCCTGAGCTACGCCACTGGCCACTGCTCATGCCATGTCTATCTGTCAACCACTAGTCACTAGGTTAAGGGGTGCCACTCCAAGCTTTTGGATTAGATCAGCCATAGCCAGGCCCCCTCTCCATTTGGACACGCCACTGATATCCAAAGTGGGGGTTCAACTAGGCCTTATATAACGATTGACTTCACACCATTTGCCCGATTATCTGTTCGTAAAACATGATATTTAAAAAAAATATTGACATGAATCCGAGTGTCATACTTAAGTGATATTCATGGACATAATGCGTGCGTAGCTCGCGAAAATTTGCTATATGTATATTAAAGTTACTTTCGATTTCCCGACTGACGTATTGAAATGGATGGAAATTAACTAAAATCCCTCCATTTAATCCCTTAATAGTGATGAAAATTACAACATTTTGGAATGAAAAAAAGAGAGAAAAATGCTGATTAACCCTAACCCTACTACACCACACGGCAACAGAGTTTTTTCGATTTATATTACAATATTTATTCACGCCAATATTCATCAAAACAACAACTTCACTTAAACTTCAAAACAAAATTAGAACACACCAAGCTATCTATAATACGCCTTGCACCCCTCCATTTGTAATTTACCCCCGGACTTGGATATGGTTTGACCCCCGGACTTAGATTTGAATTACCCCCCGGACTTAAATTTACAACTCCCCCGGGCGTTACGCTCTGTAACAATATTTACCGAGCCCCCTTCTCACCTCAGCAGTATCTCAAGTAACTTTGAGTGTCCGCTCCACGTCTTTATTTCAACAACCTCAGTTCACCGTTTCCACAAAAACATCCACGGATAAAATCCTTATTATTAATCCAATTCCCGCTCCTTCTCTGCCTTAATCTTCTCTCTCCCCAGACGCTCCTTCTCCGCCTTAATCTTCTCTCTCCCAGACGCTCCTCCTCCACTCTAACCCTCTCCTTTGCAAGGCGCCCCTTTTCCACCTTAATTTTATTTCGTTCAAGAAGCTCCTTCTCGACTCTAACCATTTCCTCTTCCTTCTTACGCGCCTGTTCCATCCTAACCTTCTCCCTGTTTCGTCTCTCGTCATCCGCCCAAAGCTCCTGACTCCGCCCAAAGCTCCTGACCTCTATTTTGGCGCTCCTTCTCTACCCTAACTTTCCCCTTCTCCTTAAGACGTCCCCCTCGTCATGTTGACACTCCTCACGCTTCACTTTTTCCTCCCTCCTCTGCCGCTCTTCCCTCTCTCTCCTCTGGCGATCCTCTTCCCATCTCGACCTTACTCTCACTTCCTATTTACGACGCTCCTCGTCTCTTCGACACTCCTCACGCCTCACTTTATCCTCTCACCTGTCGCTCTGCCTACTTTCTCTGTTGGCGCTCCTCTTCCCATCTCGACCCCACTCTCACTTCCTCTCTCGCGCCATTTGACCGCTACTTAGTTTCCGACCTCCTACCCCACGCTACTCTCTTAGCGACCCACATCTCCTGCTTTACGTTTAGCTTGTAAAACCGGACATTCTCGTTTCCAATACCACAACTCCTTACAATAACGGCAACAATTACCATCTGGCTGCAACCCACTCACCGGTTGACAACCCTCCATACCATTTTGACTGTAACCTCCTCCAGTCCGACCACTATCGCCCCACCTGGACTCTTGTCCAGCAATTACAGCAGGACCCTTAACAACCACCTCCTGCTTCTTGACTTCATCTACTCGGCGAGGTTTTGCACTCTTGGCTGTCCAGCCCCTCATCTGCTCTATCCGCTTGTATGTGTCACTACGTTCCGCATCACGTAACATCTCGCTCAACGTACCAGATACCCCGTTTAGGCCAATTCTAAGAGACAAAATATACCTATCGGTCAATTACAATCGTTCTAAGTTACCAATATCTCTTTAACAGACTTCAAACAATACAAGTGACTGATTTCTAGGCGGAAAATACCCTCTTATTAGCCAGAACCAGACCAGGACAGCCATCAATTGTAACCCTACCCTACACAAGTTTTAGACTAGGGACATTAACCACAGCGCCTATAAGTGACAGCATTTAACTATTGAACTAATCATCCATGACTAAACTTTCAAAATTTAGTAGGCCAATAATAAAATATCGCTTTGTTGTCCTCGAGCTCCCTATCTTGTTTTCCGTCAGTTCTAAAACCTCGCAACTATTCATAGTCAAATTAACCGCTCATGCTTAACCGATGAACATATACCTGTATTGTATCAGTGCAGTGGCGCCGGATTTGACTACAGTAGACCAGTGTGCAATGAAGCAGGCGCGTAGCCAGCATTGTCATTCCGGGGGGCAAGCATCAATATCGTCCCTATTTTTTTTTTTATGTCCCTAAATTTTTTTCGTAAAAGGTTGCCCCCAATTTTTTTTCTAGTCACATACCTCGTGAATTTCACGTAAGTGTGGGGGGGGGGGGGGGGGGGGGGGGGGGGGGGGGGGGGGGGGGGGGTGGGGGTGAGGTCAAAAATTTCGCACAGTCCAAAAAAAAAACCGCACAGTAAATGTACTACATGAACAAATTCTCGTCCCCATTTCTCTTCTTTTTCCCCTCTCATTCCCCTTTCCCTTCTCTTTCTCCCTCTCCTTCCCCTTTCCCTTCTCTTTCTCCCTCTCCTTCCCCTTTCTCTTCTCTTTCTCCCTCTCCTTCCCCTTTTTCTCTCTTTTCTCCCCTTCTTCTCGTCCCCATTTTCCCGCTTCGCCGTCCACATTTTAGGTGTCCGGGGGGGGGGGGGGGGGGGGGGGGGCGACTCGCCCCCGCCCCCCCCCCCCCACTGGCTACGCTACTGCAATGAAGGCATTCATGTGTAGTAGCGTGTGATTATGCTAAGATGACGTGAGTTCAAACGCCGATAATTAGCGCCGTTGATGGGCAGAGTGTCGATTGGGAAATGTGTTGAAATTATTTTGTTGTTGTATTGGTTTGTTTCTTTATTGACATCATTGTTCACCAGCCTATGGTGAGCGTGTGAACTCACTAAAAAATGTTTTAGAGATGACCAAATATAGGGACTGACCGAGGACAACTATATTATTTATATTTTGGGACTTACGGGAGTATTGATATTAGACGATTTATTGAATCAATTTCAACAAGTAAGCTATCAATATATTCACTGATGTATAAATAAATATTATAAACGAAATCATTCTCTTTACTGCACATATTACAGAGAAATTTGGAAATGAAAGTGGCAAACATTTTCAATTTTTGTTGAATTTTTGAATTTTTTGCGACCCGTTAATTTTCACTCATCTGTATCGATCTGCTATGTTGCAGGGGAATGGAATTTGGCTCACATAGTCATTTATAACAAAGGTTTGACTAATATTCATTACATCCATGCTATTAAACAACAATTTTGATATGTCAATTTTCTAATATACATGTAGTGACTCCCGATAGTTAGCTTTAGACAATTGACATCAGAGCATGCGACCATTGATGTTTAGCTGTAGTTCGATTCCTATTGTTCAGCTGGTCGCTAGTGGGCGCTGCATTTGATGTCCGTTATATTCTTGCGGTAGCACTTGTGCCTAAAGAACCGCTGTAAAAGTCATATTTGATTTTCGTAGGCACTAAGAGATTTTTATTATACAGGTCTAAATGGATATAGTTCAAGTCTCTCGAAGATATATTTTTCTATCACTGACTACCTGATTTACTATTCTAAATATTGCATTCAAGGAAAACTGATAAAGTTACTATCATGTTAATTTTTTTTTTAACACTCGAGGCATCACTGTTGTGGCTTGACTTGTAACAACGAACATTTGACTGAATATCTTTATTCCAGTATGCTAAAGGCGTGTCAATACATTCGAGTTGATATTATACTATTTGTAAGCTAAAGCTACAAAGGTTAATATTGCCTACAATCTGATTTATACAAGATAATATAGCATTAGGCCTATATTCAGAAATCATCCATTGTTTTCTATTTTCAGTATTTAAATCGGGCGGTTATATCTAATCATACAATACGGAGAGGAAAACGAAAAAACATGTATTTATCCTTGGGATAATGTTCCGTATCCGTTGTCCAAAATCTCTCTCTGGCTTTGATTGCATCATGACAAAAGTGAAATAGGTGCAATTAGCATTTACAATAAATGTGTAGCTATGATTTAGAGCTATAATCATGACAAATGTCATGAGGCTGACATTCATATTAGCGATGTTATGAGTGAGGAGGTAGAACTTATTGAATGACCCTCGTATATATAATAATGATAAATTATCTGCACAAAACCAATATTGATAGTAGAACCAAGGGGCTTGTTGCTAACTACAGGGTGAGTCAGAAAGAATGGGTACTTTTTTTTCTCAAAAGCGTCATGACAATAATTGAAGGCCTGCATTATATCTATATAAAACCAATGATACATTTAGTGTTAAAAAGACCACTCATCTAGCTTTCATTCAAAACGGTAAAGGAAAAGAAAAGTTGTATGCATTGATTTAAGTTACCTTTAATAATAGTTTATAGTAGGATATTTTATACAGCAAACAAACATGAAATATTTTACAGCAATAAGAAACATACATTGAGGACAGTCTTAAAAATGATTAATGATGCTCTGCATGTACTTCAACCCCATATGTTACAGATGAAATATGGCCATAACAGACTACAGCTCCTCTGTAATTTGCACTTATCTCTTGATTTTCCTGTCTTGGTAAATACTGGTGGTTAGTCACTGTATGAACTATAGCATGTGAGTGAGTGCTGTTCCCAGGCAATGGAAAAGTAACGAAAACTGAAATTAATAAGAACACAATGTAATTTCCATTTTGTGTCCCCTGGGTCCTGGGTAAGCAAACTAGACATAAAAGAAATAGGCATTAGGTGAATATTCTTAAAGAGATAATCATTTTAACACATTTCATACAAATTATAGTCATTCGCACCAAAAATGGAAGTTCTCAATAATTTGCCGAGCATTTTCAACACCAATGTATTTGAAGATTAATCCGACTTTATCATTTTACAATTAGTATACAGAAAATTTAGCACTTCAAATATATATTATGGAATTGGAATGCAGTAGGCCTATGTCAAATTGTCAATACACTGCACATTTTGCGAGCGTGAGGCTTGACTTGAGACATTGAATTAGTTTAGTCAGCCTCAGTGTGGTGTAGATCATCCTACCAATGTGTTATTAGGCCTAGCCTACATGTAAACTGTCAATTTATAAGGAAAAGATACAAAATAATTAAAAATCTTGCCATTTTCAATTTTGGTCGAGAGCGGTATTAACAAGAAACTTGAAATCATTTTGTGAAGGCGCCCTTTCAAGGCTGTGGCCTAGGTAAATTCATTAAAAAAACCTCAAAACTGGTATACTATTTAGGCTATCCCTTTAATTTGGGCCCTTTTCCAATGTCAGGCATAGGCCTAGGTCTATTTCAAATGGGCTCAAAATTTCAGTTCAGACATTTCTAAGGTTTTATGGTAGGCATAGGCTAGGTCTATATAATTCTATGAAAAAACCCATCCAATATTAATTGAAAGGCATATTTTCCTAGAATGTTGACTAAATTGCAGGTTTGTGGACCATGTAATTGGGTAACGCCTCCTTAATGTGAGACAGTTCAACACTACAAAAAGAAATATCGAAAGAGTCCCCTAAAACTGCTTAGGGCCTAGGCCTAGGGCCTTTTTAAATTAAAAAGCATAGACCTATATTAGCTGTGGTATTATTGACAACTGATGTAGCCTAGCTTACTATTGAAAGAATTTCATTAACAAAATTTAAAATTTAAATCTGGTAAAACAGGTAGGCTATCTGGTATTAGCCCATCTATGCCTAGCTAGAGCTAGTCCTTGGCCAGGTATCCCTTTAAAGTTTAATTTAACAACCTTCTGCCCACAGAAAGATAGGTTTGTACTCTTCGTGGTGTATTTCAATTTCATGTAAGGCCCAAGGTTCTTGAAAACAAATGAAACAAAATCTGACTAGGGGCTTACCAGAAATTGAAGCAGAAAACCTTGAAAAAAAGCTTATCCTAAGAGCCTAATAAAGAACAAGGTAAAGGCCTGGCATATTTTTATATTATTATTAGCCGAGGGGGCCTAGCCTAGAGCTAGGCTTATTATTATTATATGCCTAGCTTTTGAAGAATAAAAGACCGTCTAGATTAGAAATACCCGGTATATCTATAAAAAGTGCTTGAAATACTGTCACTAACTGTTAAATATGATGATAAATAATAAAAACAAACCTGTTTTAATAACTTACGTTTTTCTCGCACGTACTCAAATAAAAGCTTAAACTGAGACCACACAGAAATCAGCTGCCTCGTTTCTTATAAACACCACTGTAAGAAATGCATTTTCCTTGAGCGCTTTATTCCATGTAGGCCTATGGGCCGCTGTATGAAATGCATTTTCCTTGAGCGCTTCATTCCATGATGTATGGGCATGTCCTTACCATATATGGTATCCCTGACCTTCATCTACATCCCCATTTATGTACTATTCTTAATTTATTTTCATAACTCGAGATTGGAGTTTTTGAACGAATCCACGTATTTTGCTCAAAATACTTTTTATTTTTGGTACATTTAAAAAAGGTAGATATTCTATTGTGTATGACACATTCCTTCGAATCTATTGGTATAATTGTATTTTCAAAACAGTGAGTGTCGGTAGCACACAAGCATTTAGACATTTATGCATACTTTGATACAAATCAATGGTTACCATGGTTACCATTAAAAATATTGCAATATACTTTTGTTATACATGGGTGACACATATTTTGAATGTATTTAGGAATATAATCATGTTTAAAAAAATATGGCGTAGGCCTATGGTACCTAATTTGCATTTTTGAGATTTGAATAATTAATTAGCTAATTTGCATCTATAGGCCTATTTGATAAGATATCGAGCTGTTTGTCAGTTTAAAAGGTACATCTTAGCACAGGTATCCGTCATACCAAATTTCATAATAGTTTACTACGTACAGTACTTGAGATATTTATTTACGCATATTTAATTAGTTAGACTCCGTTTCTTTTTAGGATTTCCATATTATTACGGATTGAATTTTTGTGCCAAACATAGTGCATTTCCCCCGGGGGGGGGGGGGGGGGGGATACTTTCGCCAATATCGTACATGGATGTGCCCGCCGGACTTCGAAAATTTGACTTTCTCTATATCTATTTTCGGGCCAATTTCCCACCCATCAATATACCAATTTTGTTACAAAAGCACCCAATTTACTTTACTTTACAAAAAATGCCTCAAAAATACACCCAATGTATGCCAATTGGGCGCTGTGGTCTGTGATAAAAACACCCCATCGCTAACCAATTTTCAGAAAAAGCACCCCAAAAGGCAGGCACATACGTATGCCATCTCAATGTGAGAACCCCCCCCCCCCCCCCCCCCCGGGGCATTTTCAGGAACCCGATGCACAAATATGGAATAAAATACAACATGTGAGGAGTTTGATGATAAATGCCTTTTTCACTCATTTTAAGAACATGGTTACTAAAATTTGACACAAATTTTGGCTCAAAATGGCATTTCGTGGCAGGTTTTCGACTACTTTTGGAGAATTTCAAATGACCAAGCAACAGAACGCATTACTCGATTAACATGATTCTTGCGCAAAATTAGATCTGTTGCCAATACCTTTAATATGACACCAGTTTTGGTTGAATTCCAATATATTTGAAA
Source organism: Ophiura sarsii (assembly GCA_035610835.1). NCBI lineage: Eukaryota > Metazoa > Echinodermata > Ophiuroidea > Amphilepidida > Ophiuridae > Ophiura > Ophiura sarsii. Next base: position 12,939,030 of record CM069452.1, on the reverse strand, counting down.
TGTTAGTGTGCTATACCTACTAGTATGCAGGGGTGGAAATAAGCCCATAGCAGGTAACTTTCGTGTCGGGCGGGTGAAGATGCAAAGGTACCCGTTCGACTGGCGGGTAACATTTTTGAAGCTCAAAGTGTTAGTAACAGTAAGTTCAGGGTAATTTCATCATCAGATAGATGACTGTGTCATGATGATTAGAGGAGATCAGGTTGATAGGAGATTAAAGAGAGTATTGGATTGATGAACATGATGAATACGAGGAGCTGTTACGGGCTAGGGTTAGTGGCACATCGTACAATAAAGACAAAAACATGTAATTGTATCATCATTTAAAAGTAGTCTTGCTCTTACTTGTTTGCTGCAAAATATTATGGAAAAACCTTGGGCTGGTGGAATTTTTGTCGGGCAGGTAAATTCTGTGAGTTACCTGTCCGACTGGCTAGTTGAAAAAAATCTCAAGTTCCACCACTGCTATGTAGTGCATTCTAACTTGATATCGCTCTTTTACTTGCATTGTGCACTATGGAATGCCAGAGCAGACACAAATGCGAGTTTTTAACGTTACATAGCGTTCGACCTACATAACGTTAAAAACTCGCATTTATGTCTGCTCTGGCATTCCATACTATGTACAAGAACGAACGATAGTATCATGACGAAAGCACTTCTCTAGCTCATACATTTGTTGAAACATGTCGTGGGTTCCGATGGCTTCCTGTTGTCTATCAATATTGGACCACTATTCATTTATTTGATAATATCACCTATAAAAAAGCTATCATTAAAGGTATATTATGTGATCTTTCCAGTGAACGCCCTCAACATCGAAAAAAAAATTTTTGAGGTTGTTATCCTCATTTCCAGAGTATTGGTTCAGTACTTGTCCTATATCTAGTCCTTGTCTAGGCTCGAGTATGGTGCTGCGGCATCTATGACAGTGAGATAACGCGGAAACACCTGTGTTAAAGGCATATTATGTGATCTTTTCCAGAGAGCGCCCTCTATTCATGATTTTTTTTTAGAAAGTAGATTTTCTTGCAGGTTAACATTTCCGATCATAAATCATGCATACATTCCAAGTTACAGGGCGATACGATTCTTAATTACTTCAAAATCATGGTTTTAGAGTGAAAATAAACTGTCGGAATCCCGACAGTTTATATTTTTCACTCTAAATTCACTCTAAAACCATGATTTTGAGGTAATTAGGATTCGTATCGCTCTGTAACTTGGAATGTATGTATGATTTATGATCGGAAATGTTAACCTGCAAGAAAATCTACTTTCTAAAAAAAAATCATGAATAGAGGGCGCTCTCTGGAAAAGATCACATAATATGCCTTTAACACAGGTGTTTCCGCGTTATCTCACTGTCATAGATGCCGCAGCACCATACTCGAGCCTAGACAAGGACTAGATATAGGACAAGTACTGAACCAATACTCTGGAAATGAGGATAACAACCTCAAAATGAACAGTGACAGGACATCAAAATAATCTTTCGGGAATTCAAAGAATAATACTGTCTACTTGATACTTATCTCGAGAGGTTTAGGAATGGTAAAGTGCGAGAGGTTTAGGAATGGTAAAGTGACATGATTGATATACTAGAGAATATGCAGTATTAACGTGCCATTTGGCAATATCTCACACGTAGAGCAGACGTGTCAAATCACAGTTATGAAATCCCAAATGGTAAAAGGTCTGATGTACATTATACATGTTATAGGCCTAAGTGTATCAAAATAAAATACAATCGTATTAAATCTATGGAATTATAGTTTCACTCGGTTGAAAAAACTCATTCGGTTGTTGAAAAGACTCATTCGGGGCAATGTTAAAATTAATTAATTAGAGTCATTTTAGAGAGCTTTTATAGACCATTCAGACTTGCTAAAACCCAACAGCAACCCACAGTGGAAGGCGGGGGGGGGGGGGGGGGGGGGGGGCAGTCAGGTATAATATTGTAATCACCCGCGTGAACGAAAACGCGGAATAAGGGTACTTTAATCGACCACAACGCGAGGACCCGTGCTAAACATGCTAAAGGGTATCAACATCGCCAATTTCAGAGAATAAGGGTGTCCTTTTCAACCTGAATCGGCGCCGATATTCAGGTGTCATCTTCGTATAAAATAGCCGAATGGTTAAGAGAAATTTACTAACAATACTGAATCACCCATTACTTCATACGTTTTTCCAGTCTAACCTTTGTCTTGAGAGCTCTTGAGGACCTATATCCTTTGCTATGAGTATAATTCGTCGAGTTATAACCCTTGTTAAGGGTACATTTTCCCCTCTTTTAGAATCTGTGTTTAGGGTAGTTTTTGTGAGTGGAATCACACACGGATGATTACAACTTTAAGTCTGGACTCCCTGGGCAGCATCCCCTCCAATGGTTTCGCCTGCCGGGGAGGGGGAGGGGGGGGGGGGGGGTTGAGCGCGCATTTCCTGCCAAACAAAAGGTTGCCTGCCGCCTATGCGAGCGCATTCGAAGGGGTGTTAGACACCATACACTAAATCAAACCAGTCATCTGTAACGACGGACAGCAGTCAATGCAATAGTCAATGCATGTTTCCCATCCCATTTGGTACTTGGTGCTTAGTAGAATAATCCATATGCAGCTGTGAAACTAAACTTGGTGCGGTGGTGACGTCAAACAGCAAGATATTGTGCAAGTAAAAAGTTGGAATATGAAGAAAGAAGAAGGCGATCTCCAGAACAAAGAACGACAGGGTGTTTCTGTGTAGAGAGAAAGGTTCATTGTATCTAATCCAAATTCCAATTTCCACTTCTTTTTTTTATGTTGGACGTTTCGGTAAACACTGTTACCTTTATCAACACGTGATAGGTACTGAGTGATTAACTACTGCTACCGATGCTAGGTGGTTGCTTATCGACGACTCTCTAGTTTCTAGATGTGTTTTCTCCACATAGCAATAGTTCATCAAAACATGTGAAAATGTGAACGAATTTTATCAACACATTCAATAAACATTTTATATAGACATCAGACATTTGTGGAAAAGCAACCCGTTTATAACTGTTCATTTCTCCACTAAAGTGACCTTTCTGAAATAGGCTATCTCTCAACCCATCGATGCGTACGTGTGGAGGATGAGCACGCTATCTGATATCTTTAGTGACTCCTATGTGCGTTTTATACTTAATTTATTTCTTCGAAACCATATATCATTCTACGCGAAGGATCAACTGTTTCCAGGATTTCGTCTGCAAGTCTGCATACCACAGGGTATAAAAGAAACAAATAATGTTGACGAAGCACCGTGATTAGGCAGCGTTTAAAATCACGAAGTCTTTCAGTATTAGATGAAAAACACAAAGTTACGTGGAGCCTATACCGGTTCTAAGAACGTACGGGCTTACGTTACTTTTTCTTAGTTATTACAAACATGGGAATATTTTCCAACTACTGGTCATTACCAACAAACACTCGTGTGCTACTTACGCATTACTTTCGGTGCACATTTACAATCCCATTCGCATTCGGTGTCATCTCAAAGGAGTTTATAGTATGCCAAGATGTAATTAAGAACACCCTCCTGGGTCGGTCGTCTGCGCTATCCGATTCTTGAATTGCATCCTTCACCTACCTAAACGTCACGCTCTTATTACTTACCAAGTAGATCAATCCATATACATGTATCATAGGTTGAATTTCATATGTTACCGATCTACAGCCTTGCACTTGATTGACCCGGTAACAAATGCACTTGTTGATTGACAATATAAAAAGAGGAATAATTCTATACCAGCTGACTTGAAAAAGTGTGCTCGTTTCCTATTGGCTATTGACATAATTAGGGTCACTAGTATTGATCATGACCGATAATGATATCCCATTATAACAGCTGGGTAATTCTGTAGCCGCGGACGTATATTTAATTGAATTTGAGCGTCTTAAATCGATCAATTTTTGAATTTGTTCACACATGTTTTTCAAGTATAAATCATGACATTCTCAGTTTGTGTAATCATTTGCGATAAACCCGTCCGTTAGGCCAACAAAATGTTATATTGTCCTTCACAGCTCTCCATTAGGCTACAAGGCCCGCTTAGCAGCGCTATAAATTGGTGCCCTAAAAACCGTCACCAAATTTAAATATTCGCCTTCCATCAAAGCTGGTTGCTATATGCCATAATTCTCGTGTGCAACCAACCGGATGCAACATAATGGAAACTCACCCATGCAGTTAGCAAGTATTACCGCTCGTACACGCCCCGAATTTAAATATGATTACCTGGTTGTACACGCGCACTGGGCAATCCTCTCGTAGTTATTGATAACAATAGGTTTACCAGACCGAATTAATAGCGCTCCTAAGCGGGCAATTTATGTCATGTGAGAGGAAGGGTGGGTGGGCGATTTTTTTTTTTAATTTCAGGGGAAAGTCAAACAATTAATCATATACGGTATATGAAGTCCCGACTTCATTGCATTAAAGATATTGAGATGCATTCAAAACATATATAATTATATCCATCATGCTTATTATTATAAAATATAAATTAAATAAAAAATGGGGTGGCCCCAAAGTTAGGGGCGGGCGTTCGAGGACAACATTACATTTTTTTTTGCCTTAGATACATACTTAATACTAGAGTTTATAACGCGCTTATTCAATCAACAGATAAACGCACAAAATCAAAAACAAACAGAAACATAAAAATTAAAAACACAAACCATCAAAAAATTCAAACAGCATATATTAATGAGAGACACAGAGAAATATTTAAAATAAGTGAATCTTTAGCAACTTCTTAAACTGGTTGACAGATGTGGCTTCACGAACACTCTGTGGCAGGCGGTTCCAGATGGAAGGTCCAGCAACTGCAAATGCTTTGTCACCAACGGATTCCTTGCAGGCAGGGATGACAAGGAGAGTTCTGTCCTGAGCAGATCTGGTAAACAGGACCGCTGGAGAGAGCAGGTTTTGAGCTGATTCCATTGATGAGATATGTCGGGGTAGATTCATTGAGGCACTTATAAATGAGAAGGCAGAGTTTGAATTTCATCCGGTTTTTAATTTGGAGCCAATAAAGATTGTTCATTAATGGTACAGGATCTGCCAGTCTTGGAACAGAGAATATTAGTTTGGCGGCTTTGTTTTGGATGGATTGAAGGCGGCGGAGATCTTGAGATTTGAGGCCATATAGGAGGCTATTTATAGCATAGTCCAAGCGAGATAAAATCAAGGCACGGACAACATAATGTTTAGTGTCCTTGTCAAGATAGCGCTGAATTCTTCTGATGTTACGAAGTTGGAGGTTAGCAGAGGAGATGATCGAGTTCCCTTGCTTTGTCATAGACATTGTGTTATCAAAAACCACTTCAAGGTTGCGCACGCACATTGGGTGAAGGCTTGATGACATGTTCACCCACTTTCAGTTCTTTTTTAGTATGACTTATAGCACGAGGCAGAGCAGGAATTAATAGCACTCATCGACACCCCTGCAACTCAGATACTTCAATACAATATACACACCACTTTCACAAGTTCACAGTAGGACAACTCTAAGCAACACTGATAAAGATAAATAATCATCTACTCAACATACACACCAAGTTGGGTAATAATTACAGAGCTGTAATTAATCAGGTTATTTACGATGTCAAATTTATAGCACTCTGAAGCTGTACTGTAAGTGAAATTTGCGGAATTCTGGACTGGCTGTGTATGTGCTACTATGCTTTTTATGACGCTACAAACTGCAGTCTGATCACTGGTTAATTTGAGTTTGTTAAGAGTCATCCAGTTTTGCAACTCGGATATGCAGCCTTCCAGTTTTTGGAGCGCCATCTCAGCAGCATCAACAGTAATTAGATTGAAGGAAAGATACAATTACGTATCATCGGCATAAACATGAAAACCAACATTATTTTTACGAATTATGTCGCCAATAGGCAGAGTGTATAATAAACATCATTGGCCCAATAACAAGACCTTGTGAAACACTGGACATGAGAGGATATTATTGAGAATAACAGTCTTCAATAAACACACGGCTACTTCTACACTTAAGATATGTACACACCCATTGTAACACATTATCAGACAGACCAATTATATGCTGTAAACGATGAATTAAAACTTGTGGTCGATGGTGTCAAATGCCGAGGTCAAGAAGAGCAAGAAGAACAACTTCCTGTCTGTCCACGGCATTTAACACATCATTTTAAACATTCAGCAGAGCTGTTTCGGTGTTTGTATTGGCTTTATAAGCCGACTGGTAGATCTCACTTAAGTTACAATCATTGATATGCAATGTTATTTACTGAGTAACAACCTTCTAAATTAGCTTCGAGATAAAAGACACATTCAAACTTTTGAAATCATCATGATTAAGAGAGGCTTTCTTCAGGGGGGGAGAAATGACTGCATCATCAACAGATTTTGGGAATATAAAGAGACGCATTAATTATCTTAATAATAGATGGAGTAAATGTCTCACTGCACTCTTTGAGCAACCAGGTACGGATTTGATCAAGGGTACATGTACTGCTGTAAAAAGCCTCAATAAGTTGGCGAACATCTTCCTTAGTAACTTATTTGAAATCACTCAGATTATGATGATGATGACTTTCAGGGATGGCAACTTCAGATTTGAAACTAGGATACGAAACAAAACATTCACGGATCTTTGTGACCATGTCATCAAAAAACCTACCAAACTGATCACACAGATTTTGTATAAAATCAGTGGAAGGAAGAACCAGGGTATTTTGGTTCAAAAGAGCCTTGACATTTTGAAACATTATTTTGATGTCACTGTTGGCAAACTTATTACGATAAATTTAGCTTTAGCAGAATCAATGAGTTTATTGACAGCATTCTTCTGATCAAGATAAGTTCGTTTATCCCCATCTAGCGCCATTTCCGTTCACGTTTTCTGCGAATTTGCCTTTGTTCTTTAATAGCACTGTTGTACCGTGGAAAGCTCTAACAGTGCGCTTTTTGACAACTACAGGGGCATGGCTGTCGAGGATAGCATGGACCTTGCTGTCAAAGATTGTAACCAGATCATCGGTAGGCACATTTAGGGAAGAAAATACTTCAAGCTCAGTGGTAAGGTCAGTAGTGAATTGCTCATGGTTAATGGTCGATATGATTAACTTTTACAAAGTAACAAAGAATCAGTATGTCTTGTTATGACCAGGTCTAAAATATGTCCAGAGTTATGAGTTGGATATGCAACATGCTGCTGAAACTCAGATACATACTTCAACCTTTGCCACATTCTCCTGCTGCAACGTATAGTTTCGGTGGGATCCACAGCATACCTAAGCATGACCATATGACGTAATTATACAGGCGAAACATATAAGCACGCGTATGTGTCTTCCGCTTTTCTACGCGTGAATTCATACGCCAACGCATCGAGTAGGCGTGCGCGTTTATGTACTGGAATTAGTGAATGACGCAGTTACGTCACTGTCTCGTGATATACAAATAAACTATAGAACGGAATACCCACACACAGTGAAACCCAAGAATCGCGAAACTCGAAAACCGCGAAACCCGACAACCGTTCTAGTTATTATATAAAAAATACCATAAATAGTAACATTAAGGGCCACAATGAAATAAATACCTGTTAAAACCGTGTGTTGTTAAACACGTTGTTTAAAAGATAAACTCGCGTTTTTACTTTTTAAATTAAATTATGGCAAATTATGTTATCATCATTGGAATCACAAATGCAGTTATTTCAGTTGAAAGTCCAATTCTTGTTCAAAAGTGACAAAAATTAAATTTGCACTCTCGTTACTGAATTGATCATATCTCGGCAATTAGGTGGTTAAATTTAATGGGATGAAGTGTATTCAATGGATGACTAATATGGCTTACCAACGATATATTTTTACATAGAAATAATAGGCATATACGACGGGTATTATTTATAATTATATATTTTTAATTAATTTTGTTGAGGGGTGTGGGTGGACCCTCAGCATAGCCTCAGTAAAACTGCCGTAACTTCTTCAATGTCATTTAATCTTTATAAAGTATACAGTTTTTTTTGCATAAAAGGGTTCAATGAATCCAACCATGATATTGAAATTTACAATTTGGGAGAAAATTATGAAAAACACGTTTTTTGACCCATTTTAGGTTCTGCAAAGACAACTCAAAATATTTTTTGGTCAAATTTTGTCATACTAGTTTTATGATAATCCTGAATGAATATTGAAGAAGTTACGGCAGTTTTACGGAGGCTGGACCTGAGAGTCCACACCCCCTTAACCATCAGATACTTTGTGACACGCCCTGTAAGTACCCTTCTAGATAGGATGAATTCCATTGTCACCGAAAACGAGGACAAACAACAGGAAGAAACCATGATCCGTGTAGCCCTCGGAACATGTGGATACCCTGAATGGACCATACATATAAAGTCAAAAGCCAAATGAAATGAAACAATAATAATGAGAGGAGGAAGAATAAGGGAGTCAAAACGATCGTCATGGTTGGCGATTGTCCCTTAATATTAGGCCTATCACTGACAGAATCCACGGGATTTATAAAAAGAATTTGTGAAAAATGTCCCAAACTACGTCAACAGTGCCTCTATATTGGTGGCACTGATGCCGAATATTGACCTATTTACAAGTTGACACCGGTAATTGAAGAACTACGGACAACAAAACAATCAGCGTATAAACGTGCGAACTTCACCTATTTTCTTTTCGCGCCAATTTCATCTCATTGTCGACGTGAACTGTCGTCCCGTAAGCTTCAATCAGGGCAATTGATGTCACCTATTGAGACATGAGATGACGTTGACGAACGCATCACCCGCCTTTCACCGCCTTTCACTAATACCTTAAGCTAGTCAATTACGTGTACGTTATCTTTGGCGATATACAGGTAGGGCAATAACCTCTGACCAAAGTTCCGCAATAGCCAGCTATTCAGCAGAAAAAGGGAACCATTAAATTATTCAAAAGTATACTATTAAATTAAATTATGCCACCTTTCATTTGGGTCTGCGTCGACAGTTTATTTGATAATTTAATTAAAGAATCAATTCGAGATTGTCAGAATCATTTATCAGTATTAATCATGCTGATATCAAGTGTCTTCCAGATCCAGTTTCCCCAAATTGAGTTCAATTGACGTAGCTGTAATGTCACGATAAATATCCAGACACTCAGCATATTTGAATAGAAGGTACAATGAACACCGGATGGAGGAATGTTCACATAGTATCTACAGGCAATAATGGCGGGAAGGAGGTTCCGTGATGATTCATTGCTTGAGCTTCCTGGATATATTCAAAATACTAAAATATCTAGAAACACCATTTGCCCGTGGAAAAACAACTATAATTAAAGCTAATTCAGCAGCTATTTTTAAAATTTTATTTAGATGATATTATCATAAATACTGGAGAGGAATGGTATTATCTTACCCTTATCATAATATTAATAAAGTTTAACGCTGAACAAAGCTTTAAAATATGCCATTGCAAAAGTGAAATGGTGTCAAAATAGCATTAGCATGATTAGTTTGCCACAGACAGACAAACTAGTCCACACCTGTCCACTGAATGACATACGGCATAGAGTTAATATGGAGACATTAGGGAACGATCGTGACTAGTTGTGTCAGGCAACGATGGATGGGTGGTGGTTGCATAAATAAAACTAAGCATTGAAGTAAGTCGGCGAACTGGAAAAAAAATTAGGAGCTTACTCTTTAGATAGTACGACTTATAGATAGAATGACTTTTACAGCATTGGAGCTTGACATCACAAGAGCTCACAAGAGTGCTATCAATCATGACATTTATGTGTTTGTATATCATATGTTTACGATTGTAACCTATAGGTAAAGTTTAACCACTTGGCCGCGACTCGCGTAAATATACGTTACAGACCCTGCACACGACAGTGCGGTGGCCGTATATATACGTTGACGAGTCGGCAAATTGACTTGATTTGTTCAAACTCGCCGCACACCCCTTCACAGTATGGCTATAGGACAATCGCATATCGGTATTTTCCTTAGAAAATTTGCCAAAAGATGGCGCTATTTTGTAAAGGCTGGCGAGAATATTAACCTCGTTATAAGCAATCAAAGTTCAGCTAAATATTGAAAAAGAACAGTGCATCGATAGCACGAGCCCCGGGCACGAGCGGTCCCCTTAGCTTCGGGTTCTTACGCTTCACTGAAAGTGTAATAATAATAAACGGAAACCAGCGACACGCGTAGAACTGAATAAAACCCGGAAGCGAAGAACATACGATATTTTGGTTACATCTGGAGTTATTTCTTCAAGCTATATGCGGTCATATAATGCTCAGACTACAGTTCTAGTTTGAAATATAAACTTGTATGTTACTTCAAATCGTACAAGAGTATATTTCACAAGAATAAGTTGCCTGAAATCAACACGAATTGTGAAGAATGACGTAGTGGTTTTGCGTTTAGATATACAGCCGCCTGAACCATGTGAATAAATCTACAGCAAACTCCGGTGAACGAGTGAGACTGATAGCGTGTTGAATTTGGCATGAAATAGTAAAATTAGTAAGGACGGCTTACTGTATTTTGCGCAACGAAACGAAACGAAACGAAACGAAACGAAACGAATTATTAAAGGAGTGGTATGCTATTTTTTTTTAAAATTTATAAAGCTGCCCTTCGACGGTTATGTGTTTATTACACTAGGATAACACTCATGCAAAACCAAAATCCACTCATGAATTCTATTCTCTAATT